>CM054149.1:15477496-15519996 GCA_028751875.1 Rapana venosa
AAAGAAGAAAAGGAAACAACATAAAATGAAGTATCTCCGTAGTCTGTCAGGCCAGAAAATGCCCGCCGTCAGCGCCTGGGCTTTATCACAGTTCTTGATTAAACCATTGACGCTGGGGGCAGCAACAGCAAAGTGAGAGGCTGTAGTATGACCAGTGGCTTTCCCACTCATGGAATTTCCACTTTACAGCTTAGTCTTTAGTTGATATGACTCTCTGACTAGGAGGCTTGACTCGCACAGTCCTTATGTGCTGCAGCCCTGGGGGCTGGTTGGCCTTTGGAGAGCATCTCCAACGCTGACTGTCCTTATGCCCACTTGGCCGAGAGAGTGGGGATGTGCTGTGGGCAAGGCATCTCCACTATAATCAAATTTCTGCCCAGTTTCCAAAACAGCAGCTGCCTCCTCTGCTGTTTTGGAGGTCATCGTCGGACACGACAGACAAACATACATACATACATACACACCACTGAGAAAAGCAGCAAATGATACAATATGTAACACAAAAAAAATGTGATCAATTGAGAAAGAAAGATTAATAAAGAATATAACTTTCAAAACAATCAAATAGAACTTTTACTGTAGCAGTACTCTTCAAGCACTGCTGAATTTTATTTTCCCCTTTTCTTTTTGGTGCCTTGGCTAAGAAATCAAAGATTCACCAACAGTGACATTTTCTGCATTTTCAACCGTTCACTCTGTCACCAATAAGGCAGCCAGCTGTGTCCTTGGAGACAATGTCCAAACATCACTCCAGGAAGTTGATGATTTTGAAAAGTATTTCACTGTCATTCATTTCTTGTGGCAAGTTTCTTCCAAATGTGGTTTGGTGTTAAACATACATGCAAGATTGTTTACGCAAGTGTTAAAGCATAGACCTCAGTTTTATTCAAGTCACTGAGGGGGGAAGGGGAAAGCCGAGCACTGAGGTTGTGGTCTAACAGTCTGCATTCTAGCCACCACCGAAGCACTCATTTAAGGAAATGTTTCTCCTGGAGTTAGCGTCAGTACCGACTCCACTCCCCCCAGAGGTCCCTGTGGAATTGTTCACAGAACATCTTGCCCACACATTAGAACCTGTCCCATCTTTTCTATGCCAGTAGGAACTGATGACAACATTTAAAAAAAAATGCATGCACATCTGTGTCATACACAGACATCATTCCTTGAGTTGGAATGCTGCTACCTTCATGGTGTCATGGGGACGGGATAGCCCAGTGGTCAGAACATTGCGCTCACAATCTGACGACTTGGATTTGATTCCCGTTCAAGGGGATATTTTCCCCTGGAGTTAACATCAGTGCGGACTACACTCTCCCCAAAAGTCCTTCAGACGAGACTATAAACTGAGGCCCCGTGTGCAAACGTACGCAGAACATCTTGCGCACACGTTAAATCCTGTTCCGCTTTTCGTAAGAGCAGGCCATTGTGTGCCGGTGGGAACAGATGACAGAATTTACAAAACCACATACGCACAGGGACTGGATGTAAAAAAGCACATGAGTGCTTATTCCATTATCCTCGATATAAAAGAATAAATAAAAGAAAAAGATTAAAATGGTGGGCAAAACTGGTCACAATACACAAAATCTCACCAGTGGTAAACCTCACAGCTTTAGCCGAGGAACGAAACAAAAATTAGAATCTCATCTGAAGTGTGTCAAGAGATTTAAAGTCTGCATAAAAATTATGACTTCAAAATGAAACCTCTTCAAATTAGGGTGTATTGAATAAGATCTGAAACTAACGAACATCCTAAACAATTGAGCGATCAGACCCCTTATTTGCTTTTTCATGTTTGGGAACAATCTCCACCAATGCCAACTTTTTACCTAAATGCATTTCTACTTTTAGAAAATTTTAGAACAAGGGGATTGATTATTTTTTATCATTCATTCCTATTGATACAGAAAAGAAACAGATACATGCATGAAAATACACTGATGGTTAAAACAAAAAAGGAAGAAAAATCACAGGTAAATGTTACCTCTCTGGCCTGTGTGGCATGACGGATTTGCATCTGCTGCTTATCCTTTTCAGCATCCTCCACCTTCAGCTGAGCTTCCTGGATCTGTGGGGGGTATATATATATATATATATAAAAATAACTATATATATAATATATATATATATATATATATATATATATATATATATATATTATATAAGAGAGAGAGAGAGAAAAGAGAGAGAGAGAGAGAGAGAGAGAGAGAAGGAGAGGAATTATAGCATCAAGCATTAGCACAGTGTGTGCAGAGCACCAGTCAAAACATGTATTTTTTTTTCTTTGTATGAACATATCAGGAAGTTTTAAAAGAGATGTTCCACACATGACAGTGCATGTCGTTACAAGAGGAGCTTTTTCTTTGTCCATCACAGTGTGCGCTGCGTTGAATCAGGAGGAAATGATAACACACGGAGATGTATGAGGTGTCAGGAAAAAGATAAAAACTAGCTGCTTCAGACACACACACACACACACTACACACACCCATACCTTCGCCTTAGCCTGCTTGATCTCCTCTTTCAGATGTTTGACAAGCTACACACACATCCTACACACACACACACATCCTACACACACACACACACTACACACACACACACCTACCTTTGCCTTAGCCTGCTTGATCCCCTCTTTCAGCTGTGTGACAAGCTACAAACACACACACAGACACCCCCCCACCCCCTCCACACACACACTATACACACACCTACCTTTGCCTTAGCCTGTTTGATCTCCTCTTTCAGATGTTTGACAAGCTACACACACATCCTACACACACACACACACACACACACACACACACACACAACACACACACACACACACACACACACACACACACACACACAAACACACACACACACACACTACACACACACACAACCTACCTTTGCCTTAGCCTGCTTGATCTCCTCTTTCAGATGTTTGACAAGCTACACACACATCCTACACACACGCACACACACACACACACACATCCTGCACACACACACACACTACACACACCTACCTTTGCCTTAGCCTGCTTGATCCCCTCTTTCAGCTGTATGACAAGCTACAAACACACACACAGACACACACACAGACACCCCCCTACCCCCTCCACACACACACTATACACACACCTACCTTTGCCTTAGCCTGTTTGATCTCCTCTTTCAGATGTTTGACAAGCTACACACACATCCTACACACACACACACACACACACACACACACACACACACACACACACACACACACACCTACCTACCTTTGCCTTAGCCTGCTTGATCTCCTCTTTCAGCTGTTTGACAAGCTACACACACATCTTACCACCACACACACACACAACACATCCTGCACACACACACACACTACACACACCTACCTTTGCCTTAGCCTGCTTGATCTCCTCTTTCAGCTGTTTGACAAGCTACATACACACACACCCCTACCTTTGCCTTAGCCTGCTTGATCTCCTCTTTCAGCTGTTTGACAAGCTACATACACACACACCCCTACCTTTGCCTTAGCCTGTTTGATCTCCTCTTTCAGCTGTTTGACAAGCTACATACACACACACCCCTACCTTTGCCTTAGCCTGCTTGACTCCCCTTCAGCTGTTGACAAGTACATACACACACCCTACCTTGCCTAGCCTGCTTGATCTCCTCTTTCAGCTGTTTGACAAGCTACATACACACACACCCCTACCTTTGCCTTAGCCTGCTTGATCTCCTCTTTCAGCTGTTTGACAAGCTACATACACACACCCCTACCTTTGCCTTAGCCTGCTTGATCTCCTCTTTCAGCTGTTTGACAAGCTACATACACACACACCCTACCTTTGCCTTAGCCTGCTTGATCTCCTCTTTCAGCTGTTTGACAAGCTACATACACACACACCCCTACCTTTGCCTTAGCCTGCTTGATCTCCTCTTTCAGCTGTTTGACAAGCTACATACACACACCCCTACCTTTGCCTAGCCTGCTTGATCTCCTCTTTCAGCTGTTTGACAAGCTACATTTCACACAACCCTACCTTTGCCTAGCCTGCTTGATCTCCTCTTTCAGCTGTTTGACAAGCTACTACACACACACTACTGCCATGCTGCTTGATCATCTTTCAGCTTTGACAAGCAACACACTACACCTACCTTTGCTTAGCCTGCTGATCTCCTCTTTCAGCTGTTTGACAAGCTCCGATGCATACAGCATCATCACCTCCGCATCTACCTGAAAGACACATACCTCAACTGACACGATATGTTTTCATCTTGATAAAGACTTTGGAAACGTTTGGGTTAAGGTGTCATGTCATCTATGAATAATAATAATATGATGATAATAATATTAACGAACAACAATGATGATAATAATAATAATGATGATGATGATAATAATGCTAACAATAACAATAATAATGATAATAATGATGATGATGATGATGATAATAATGATAATAATTTTTTAAAATAATAAAATAATAATGTTTGGAATTTATTTAGCGCTGAATCTTGTAAAGCAACAAATCAAAGTAAAAAAAAAAGTTTAGGGAAATTTATTATAAAAATGCTTAATGTCATTCACAACAACAAAAAGAACTAATACGGCTTATCTATTATGATTTTCAAAAAGTTTGTGGAACACTATCTTAAAAAAAATCAAACGCTATTTCCCACAACAAAAACAAAAGATTAGTAAAGACATTTGTCGTAATGCTCGTCAAAAGCTTTGTGCCCCTTTGCTCATCTTCCTTACCCAAAACAAAACAAAAAGAAATGGAAAATACAACACAAAAAAGGAAAAAAGAAGAAGAAAACTAACCTTACCCCTGAAAAATAAAGGCAACAAACTCCCCCCAAATACCAATCAAGAGAACTTTTGTTGACTGCTTTGAATAACAGAAAATAAAGTACGCAATACAAAACAAGACAGGCAAAAGACAAATCTATTATAAAACACAAAACAAACCAAAAAACCTGAATGCACACAAAAGTTGTGTGTGTGATTTGTTTTTTTAAAGAGTAGCCATGAGACAAATGTATTCATATATACAGCAAAATGACACCAATGCTCATAAGTTAAAAAAATGAAAGTCAAAAGATAAATCTGCCAAAACTGTAAATAAAGCACATGGCATTAATTAAAAAAATTATCAAAAGTAGAAATAAAGCTTCAATAGCAACACAAAAAAAAATGTGCCTGAAAAATGAAAAAAAAAACCACGCTGCGTTTACATAAAAAAAAAGGAAATTTCTTTTTGAAAAATTCAAGAAAATCTGTTGATTTAAAAAACAAAGCTCAGAACATAAAAACAAAACATTTGTGAAAGAAAACCAAATCAGAAATGTACAAATAGTGGACTGACTGTAAACAAGCACATGAAATTACGAGGTATGTTCAGTTTCTAAAAGAAACAACAGTGTGGCATTAAAAAAGCATTGTGGATTTGAAAATTGACAAAAATATCAAATATGCAAATTCTTAGCAAACAGGCAAGGAATCATGTGTGCACTCACGCACACACACACACACACACACTATACTACATATGCAGACTGAAATAAAAGAGTCATAAAACAAGACTGCCTCATCCCTCTCCCCCCCCCCCCCCCCCCCCCAAAGTTTGCTGTTCAAAATAAACATTTTAACCGGCAAACTGATGTCAGCGTAACTAACTTGTACAAAGGCTGGCACTTACTGTATTCATTACTTACTGACACTTGACAAACACTGCAATATTACTGCTCTGTAACAGCAACTAATAAACAAAAGTGCTACAAAAAGTTGTGGCCCTTAATGGTATCTTGATTTAAAGAAGTTTTGTGTGTGTGTTTCTACACGCACATGCATGCATGTTTTGTCTTATGTATTTAATGGAACTGATGTAAGCATGTACATATAATGAATGAATGCATGCATGTGTACATACCTATTTCTGTCTCCATCAGCAGTATTTTTGAACCAACTACAATCTACACTAAAATATTTTACCACATTTAACTCACATTTCTGTTCGTACCAAAAAAGCAATTCCTCCCAAATATATTCTGCAGTTCCCTCTCTCTCTCTCTCTTTCTCATCATCATCCAACAACAACGCTCCACACAACCACGGTCAAGGATGGCTCCAGTCTAGCCAGACCTAACACTCTCCTTTCAAAAACCCCTTCCTCCACATAGCTCAGACCCAGACCTACCTCAGAGCTGAGCATGTCGCGTGTGTCTTTGGATGCTAGCTGCAGTCGATGCAGCGTGTTCGTGAGTTTGGACACCTGACAGAGAAGGGGGACAGAATACCGACACACAGACATCAGAACTGACGGTGATACTTCCGACGCGCTTGATGTGTGCCATACAGGAGTATACACTGGCCGCACATGCAGGTAAGCAGACTGCTTTTGTCAGGAGAGACGATGTACAAGGGTTTGTAGTACAGTGGCAGATTAGGGAAAAGATGAGTACACACCACACCAAACACACCTACCTTGTTTTAATAGGTTATTTTTGTTTTAATTCACTCGCTAGATTTCAAAGTGGAACCCCAACTGGTTAGTGCGAGTGTGTCAACACCAAGTCATTCTTTTTATCTGTCTTTTGATTTCAAGGTTCAGAGCTTGTTTCGTCCGTGGTTCTTGGGTAGCGTGGCTGGTTCAGTGTTGACTTAATAATATCTGGAGGGCGTGGATACATCTACAAGTTTAACCCACAGACAAACTAGCATTTTAGCCGACAACTTTTTTGTATCATCATTCTGTTGGTTTGGTGGAGTGTTTCTTTACACAACTCCTGGGATCAGTATTCAAATCACTACATAAGTGGCAACACGAAGGCTAACTATTTTTTTTCTGTTTGTTTAATGCACCTCTCTGTTTCTTTTTAGCAATTTGCACTTTTTGAGAATTCAAAACTGTATTCTGGGAAAAAGAATTGGTCAGTATACCTCTTGTTTATCTGACAGCCTTACTCAGACGAAACTTCAAAATTCTTCTGTAAAAAATGAACACAGATATTCTTACACTTGTGATTTTCCATCTTGCTCACCTCCAACTGATAACACCAATGAGACACAGAAAAGCAACTGACTCTATAAAGAGAATCGTCTTTCCTCTGTATGCCCTTGCTGAGAACCAGGGGTATCCTTTGGAATTGTCCAATACGTTAGAACCTATGGCACAGTGCAGTGCTCCAGTGTTTCCTCTAGCGACTTGTGGAAGCCGAACTCAAGTAATCAGCTTGGGGCTGGAATAAGGATACAGTTTGGTTATTCTTATATGTAAATTCTGACAAGTCAGTTTCAAAGCATCTACTATAGTAAAATATTACTGGACAAAATGGCGGGATTTTAAAATATTGTTAAGACAATCCGATAATTTTCTGATACCTGGTTTGAGAGCTAAATGTAACTACTAGAATTAAAGGGGCAAAAACAATAACCGCAAGCCACCTACCACAGTAACAATACAAGAATGATAGCAAACTGAACAGGCATCATTTGGGATCACTGAATTAGTCGTCAATTCTTCTAACAGCGACAACACACACACACACATCAGTTGTTTTCAGAAAATAAAGCAAAACAAAAACACAAATAACAAAAGCAAGCAATGCACTTTTCAAAGCCAAGAAAAAAAAAAGCAAAATAAAACCAAAAAAAGTAAAGATGATCAAATCTCTTTCCTATAACCCACACATAATTAAAAGCAGCACATTATTATTCTCTTGCTTCAATCTACACAGCAACGAGTGAAAAGATAAGTTTAACATTTCCTAGCTTGACTTCTTTTACAAAGAGTTTGGTCAGTCTTGAGGTGTGTTTAGATCACAAATCAAACTGCTTTGGACGTTAATATAGTTAACACCACCATTCCTTCTTACCGCTTGAGTTTTCTGTTAGGTCCCAAAGAAAATACCCCCCAAAAGAAACAGAAAACAGAAAAAGCATGAACAAAACAAAAGGCAACAAAAGCAAATAATATGATCCGGTATCCCAAACACCAAAGCAGCTGAAGCAACTAACTGAAAATCAAACATAAAGATGTAAGCAAACAGAAAAACAGGATCTATAAACTAGAAAATCAGAAACTAAAAATACAAACAAAAATGAGAAACAATATAAAAACTAATCCCAAGTGAGAAAAAAGGAACAACTAGAGAGCAGACTAGCTGTTAAAACTAGATATACAAGAAGAAATGACACAGTCTGCCACATTCGTATGTACAAGTGTGTGAATGGATGTTTATCTGCAAATCTTTGTATGTGTGTGAGGATGTGCATGCTTGTATGTCTATATCTGTGTGTGTGTGTGTGTGTGTGTGTGTGTGTGTGTGTGTGTGTGTGTGTGTGTGTGTGTGTTGTGTTGTGTTGTGTTGTGTTGTGTTGTGTGAGTGTGAGTGAGTGAGTGAGTGAGTGAGTGAGTGAGTGTGTGTGTGTGTGTGTGAGTTAGGGGGGTGGATGAGTATAATGATAATGCATATGAATGCCATGAATTTATCTTCTGTAAAAAATTCAGATTTGTTTTTGGGCCTTGATATTAAAAGCAAACAAACAACATTATGCATGCACTGCAAAAACTACAAATCCTGGTAATGTATCAAATGGTAACAAATTCTGTGCTGACATACATTCAAATACACAATAGCTTCATATGTTCAAATACATCATTCTCATTTGCTGTACTTTTCTTTTATATACTTGATTACAAACAAGAATAATTTTCAATATGACAACGGAGCCTGAAATATTCTGTTTCAATTTCCTGTCATGAGTTAAAATCATGCACAAAATCAACTCATTCAATCATGCAAATGCATATAATTCTTTTCACCAATATTCCCTCTGTAGCTCCAGATTTCTGCATATACAGTCACAAACAGAAAATAGATGATTCTTTTCTTTTCAAATACTACATCAGCCTTTTCTACAAATTATTTTTTATGTATCTATCCATGTTCTCACTTAAGACATGAATTCACGGAAACTTACTCAACATCTATACTGAGTTACATACTCTAATACCCTTTTTTTCCAAAATTATTTTACATATATCTATCCATGTTCTCAATTTATCCATTAATTCACAAAACTTACTCGACATCTTTACTGAGCTGTCCCTCCACAAGTGAAGTCTAACTAGCCCATACACCACTCCAACATCTATACACAGCAAGCCTAAAAAAATCATGCTACAAGGTCTATTTTGAGAAGATGAAACTACCTTACCTGAGCTTGCACTTCCGAGTACTGGCCACGCAGAGTCTGCAGTTCCCCTTCCAGATGAATGGTCTTGCTGCGACCGTTCTGCATCTGAAAGATACCAGTGTCACGGTTCCTGGAGTTAAAATTCAACAATGCCATGTCTTTTCTTCAAATGTGGACATAATCTACCACATCCCTTTCATCCATGCTTTTTCTTCAAATGTGGACACATTCTACCACATCTCATCCATGTCTTTTCTTCAAATGTGGACACACTCTACCACATCTCGTCCATGTCTTTTCTTCAAATGTGGACACACTCTACCACATCTCGTCCATGTCTTTTCTTTAAATGTGAACACATTCTACCACATCTCGTCCATGTCTTTTCTTCAAATGTGGACACATTCTACCACATCTCGTCCATGTCTTTTCTTCAAATGTGGACACATTCTACCACATCCCTTCCATGTTTTTTCTTCAAATGTGGACACATTATACCACATCTCATCCATGTCTTTTCTTCAAATATGGACACATTCTACCACATCCCTTTCATCCATGTCTTTTCTTCAAATGTGGACACATTCTATCACATCCCTTTCATACATGTCTTTTCTTCAAATGTGGACACATTCTACCACATCCCTTTCATCCATGCCTTTTCTTCAAATGTGGACACATTCTACCACATCTCATCCATGTCTTTTCTTCAAATATGGACACATTCTACCACATCCCTTTCATCCATGTCTTTTCTTTAAATGTGGACACATTCTACCACATCCCTTTCATCCATGTCTTTTCTTTAAATGTGGACACATTCTACCACATCCCTTTCATCCATGTCTTTTCTTTAAATGTGGACACATTCTACCACATCCCTTTCATCCATGCCTTTTCTTCAAATGTGGACACATTTTACCACATCCCTTCCTTCCATGTCTTTTCTTCAAATGTGGACACATTGTACCATATCCCTTCCATGTCTTTTCTTCAAATGTGGACACATTCTACCACATCCCTTTTCTTCAAATGTGGACACATTCTACCACATCCCTTTTCTTCAAATGTGGACACATTCTACCACATCCCTTTTCTTCAAATGTGGACACATTCTACAACATCCCTTCCACGTCTTTTCTTCAAATGTGGATACAATATACCACATACTTTCCTTTTTTTCTTTAAATGTGGACACATTCTACCACATCTCATCACATCCCATAGTCTAGTAGACCGCTACACCACCACTACAATCAGATCAAACCACACTTCATCATCAGACGCTGTACACTACCTCAGTCTCTGCCTCCCCAAGTTGAGCTCGCAGGCGGGCAATCTCCTCCTCCTGGCTCTTCAGCCGTGTCTCCTGTCTCTGCACCTGGTGTAACAGCATGGAGCATTAGCATTGTTCACTTCAGTTCACTATGACTTGAGAGCATTTTTTCTTTCCGTTATTTTAACATTAAAGTCAGTAAGTAATGCTTTTTGGGGTCAGTGAGTGAGTGTGTGTGAGTGTGTGTGTGAGTGTGTGTGTGTGTGTGTGTGTGTGGGTGTGAGTGTAGTTGTGTGTGTGTGTAGTAGTAGTAGTGGTGTGTGTGTGTAGTAGTAGTAATGTGTGTAGTTGTGTGTGTGTAGTTGTGTGTGTGTGTGTGTGTGTGTGTGTGTGTGTGTGAAGTAGTTGTGAGTGTGTGTGTGTGTGTATGTGTGTGTATGTAGGTGTGTATGTGTTTTGTGTGTGTGTGCATGCATGAGTGCATGCATGCTTAAGTGTGTGTGTGTAGGGGGGAATCCTTGGTTGTTTTTTCACACACATCAGTCCTGCTGTCCCCATGCCACCACAACCACGCTCATCCTGTTCTATATATCTTCAAAGTCAAATAGTTACAGGAAACTTACAGATTTTAGGCTGTCATGAAGCCACCATCCAGATCAACATTCTGTCCACTTGTTCTTTTTTTTAACCAATGTGGAAGATAGAGAATATGGAAGAAGGAGAAAACTTATCCACCTGAAAAGCGCTTCAACTATCATTGTCTGAAGAAAATGGTGTTTAAGACAGTTCTCAGGGGCAGCATGCTATGCAAATTTGAATACTGGAACCAACTAAGGCCACTCCTTCACATCTGTTCGTCTTTTCAGTACTGAAGTTACTGGTCAATACTCATACATATTATTTCAAGAATCGCTTGAGATTATGCTCTTTCCATACTTGTATGGTTTTGAGACCATTTGAAAAAGTATGAGAGAGAGGGGGAGGGGGGAGGGTTTGAGAGAGAGAGAGAGAGAGAGAGAGAGAGAGAGAGAGAGAGAGAGAGAGAGAGAGAGAGAGAGAGAGAGAGAGAGAGACAGACAGACAGACAGACAGACAGAGACAAGAGAGAAAGAGACAGACAGACAGAAAGAGATAGAGAATTTTCTATGGGAAGCACGAAGTGGCAAATGAATAAAACTTTCATGTAACCAGTCAGTATAGGTGTTGTCATCAAACAGCAAAACAAGAGTTGTTACACACACACCACACCACACATATAATCCAGGAATACTGGCTCCCCAAAAATGTGAAAGTGACTAAACTAATTAACTCAAAGCAAAAGCAAAACAGACTGGACCAAAAAACATCTGGTAAAGGACGGTGATTTAACCACTCAGTGCTCAGAGCATCATACTCAAGATCAGCAAAAATCTGAGGATGTAGATCTGAGTCATTGACAAGCTGTTCATTTCAGTACGATTTCTTCCCTAAAGCTAACAATGCTGGCGGTGTGGATGACATGACTATACCCAGCATGCAATGTTGCCAGGTGAAGGATCGGCTCCACCAAGCCCAACTTATCCAAGACACACTTTATGAACATTTCATTGCTGTGCCCACACAACTCCTCAAATACTTCAGAGACAAAGAGAGTAGAAGACAGAAAGAAAGGATGGAAGGAAGGAAGGAATATAACCTAAGGGCAATGCAGAGACTGGTAAATCATTCCATGGTGGTTGGTTAGTTTGGGTATTTTTAACAGGATGCACGTGCCATTACTATGCTTTTAGATCAGAATTAAAGGGATACAGGTGCACTGGTAATTTTAAAAAAAAGCAGCTCCTACAAATGACAGTGGTGTGACTTTCCTTCATCACAAAAACAAATAATAGGAAACCCTCACGTGTCAAGGGTCAACATAAATATGATATTACTTCACGATAAAGAATAAACAAAAAAAAGGAGAAAAAAAGTAACTAAATCAGTTGATATATTAAAAAATAAAACAAAAAATCATGAGCTGGAACAACGATATTCAGCTTACTCAGACTACATGAAGTATGATCTAAAATAAACAAACAAGCAAACAAACCAATACATACACCACAGCACAGTTTGAAGCAATAAAGAAAGAAACAAACAAGAATCTAACACATCCTACTTAACAATCTGAGGAGTCACAAAAAAGCATAAAATAACTCCTTTCCTTTACTGTGACGTGCCGAAGCTTAAGAATCGGAAGACTTACAAATTTTTTTAAAAACACAAAGTGATGGTTAACTCAAGGGAAAGTATTCTGGCCTTTAGGGCAATCATTTTTCTAAACACAGTTGCTTTTTCTGACCATAAGCTTGCCTAGTTTTTGTCTGTTGGCCAATTTTGTTTGACATGTCAACAAGTGATATATTTTGGATTTCAGGCACTCCAGTGTTATGACTCTTTAAAAAAATTAATCTGTTGTACAAAAAGTGACATCACATGGATTCAGCCAGTTTCAGGGAACTTAACTTTGGTGAAAAATCATCACATTGCTTCAAGGGGACTAGTTGATGAATAGTTCAAGCCATTTAAGATACCAGCCCTAATTTTCAAAACTTTTTATTTTTCAGCATTCAGTGACATATTTTGAAAATTTGTAAAAAATGAATACAGTCATCTATTAAAAAACTGTGAAACAATCTCAAAAGAAGACATTATAAACTTTTCAATGATGTATAATGTGTATGTCATTATTATGTTGGGTAAGACTGCTGAATTTTTCAAAAATTGCCAAAATCACGCGTCACCACAAAATGGCAGGATCCATTTTACTGCGACTCCAATGAGTTAATATTACTACTTCTACTGTAACTACAAGTATGGTAGTGACCACAATGAATACTATTACGGCAATGACTATGTGACTACTACTCACACAACACTGTCAATGGCGACGACAACTACCATTACTGCTACTGCTACTTCAATTACTACTACCATTACTACAGCAAAGAGAAAACCAGGTAAGAAGGAAGGAACACACTGCAGTCAGAGGCATCAACGAGGAGTGGCAAACCACATCTACATATCGTCACATCACACCAGTGCAGCTAGCTAGCTAGCTATGTGTGCATTAGGAGACTTCACACCCTTCATGTCGTGAGTAACGTTACCTCTTCCTGGCTTCGCCTGAACTGCTCTTCAGCTATGTCAGCCTTCTTTATCTGATGGTCAAACTGCAGGGAGCAAGAGGAAAATGGTTATCTGTGTGTGTGTGTGTGCTGGTTCCTTCGATTCAGAAAATTGCACAGGTATGGGAGAGCATTCTACACTATAGGATGTCCACATTTTCTTCTTCTTTTTTTTTGGTATCAATAGCACCCCAAAACATAAAATACATTTTGATGAATAAGGTCTCCGAATAATTATTCAGAATCAATGATGATGTAAAGAGTTGGATATAAAATGCCAATAATGTACACAGATAAAAGCTATAATCAATGACGTAAGAAAACACTTTACAATAATAGGTAGCGTACACACAAAAAAGTTGTTACAATCAATATGAACATAGATAATCAGTTGAAATCAATAGTGTATACAAAACATTGATCAGAATCAGTAATGTAAACAAACTACTGGTTACAAACAATGATGTGTACAATCATATGACTGAATATAATCAATCATGTACACAAACAAATAACTACAATTCACAATGCACACACAGATAATGGGCTGAAATCAATGTTACCATGAATAATCAGCTACGATCATATATAAAAAAACAACAACTCCACAAATAATTGGTTACAATTACAAAGAATAGCTATACATATATACACATACCACAAGACAAAAGCAACAACCCCCCCCCCCCAAAAAAAAAAGCCCCCCCCCCACAAAAAAGCCCCCCACCCCCCCCCCCCCCCAAAGTGTACCCACCTCGGCAACAGCAGCATCCCTCTTCTCCTGCAGGTCCAGCACATCCAGCCTCAGGGTCTGAATCGTCTCGTCACGGCGCCGCAGCTCAGACTTCAGGATTTCGTGATGGTCGTGCGTGGAGATCTGACTGTCCCGAACCCTCTCTTGCAACGCTCCGATCTGTACGTACGTACGTGTGTGTGTGTGAAGAGAAAAATACTTTTTTTTTTAAAAGTGTGTTGAGTTGAAGACTAGAAAAGTTTAACCAATTTACTCAGAATCACTGTGTTCAACAACATAATATCAAGTATCCCTGAAGTAGAATGCAGCTACCTAAATAGTGTGTGTGGGGGAAGGTGCATACACAAAAAATATCCCATTGGTGACCCTTGGACCTCTAGCGAGGAAGAAAAACAAAAAAAAATAACACCGATGTGCAAATATCCTAGGGTTCATTTCCTTAAAATCCCCAAAGCACAATGCGGCTAACCTTAATGGTGGGCAATACAAAATCACACCATGTGAATGTTTGAAGCTCTAGCCAGGAAATGAAAAATAAACCCAAAAAAAGGAAGATCACAGGCAATCATTAGAAAAACTAATACCACATTATCAACCCAGTTGAGGTCAGTTAAACCTTGGGCCCTTCTGTCTTGGAACTTGAATGCTTGATTGTGTACTGACCGATGGTGAATCAGTACCTGCTTCAGAACACAAACATTTCCTTTTGAGTCTTAAAGGTCAAACGAATGAATGATATGGCTACATCAACTTACAAAGCAGACCTTTAAAAGAGCCAGCCATCGGATATTATTTGTTGAGTTTATGGAATGATGTAGCTACTGTTGTTTGCTTTACAAGATTCAGTGCTATAGAAATTCCATATAGTAGTCATTATTATTACTATGCTCAGAATTTCAAACAAAAGTTATGCATGTTTATTACATAAGACTTAAACATCAAAATTAAAAAAACAAAAAAGTGGAATGTACCTCGTCCATGGCTTTCCTGCGCTGATCTTTAGAATCCCTGAGCTCTGACTCCAAAGCATTAATCCTCCTTTCATAGTGGGAGATCTGTAATAAACCACACACTTCCTGTTACCACAGAGAATAACCATGCACAGCATACACAATGTGTGTGCAATATGTGTGAGTGTGTGAGTGAGTGAGTGAGTGAGTGTGTGTGTGTGTGTGTGTGTGTGTTGTGTGTGTGTGGTGTGTGTGTGTGTGGTGTGTGTTGGTGTGTGTGTGTGTGTGTGTGTTGTTGTGTTAATTTAATTTTGATTTTTAAAATCTTATTCTTTTATTTCAAGGATAATGGAATAAGCAATCATGTGCTTTTTTTACATCCAATACCCCTGTGTATGCAGTTTCATAAATTTTGTTATCCATTCTAAGTGGCACGCAAGGGCCTACTCTTCTGAAAAGTGGAGCAGGTTTGAATATGTGTGCAATGTTCTGCATGCATCTGATCACAGGACCTTGGTTTATAGTCTCTCCCAAAGGACTTTAAGTGGGAGTAGAGTCAGCACCGATGTTAACTCCAAGGGGGAAAATCTCCTTGAACAGGATTCAAACCCGGGTCAGCAGATCGCTAGCACAATAATTCTGCTTTAGTCGAGCACTGTGTGAGGTGGGGTATTCAAATATTTGTATACATTGTCATGTTTGATGCATGCATGCTTTCACCCTTTAATCTGCCTCATGAAAATATTTGATATTTTTTTTAATACATCTCCCACCAACTGATTATTAATCCAACACTTTTACCAACTACCAACACATGCATGACATCAACAACAACAACAAAAAGTCTAATAAACCAGCAGCAACTGTTAATTTAACTCACATCATGCACAGACTGGGAATGCTGGTCTCTGATGGAGGACAGCTCGGTCCGCAACTGCCGTATAGTATCTTCTGACTTGCTGGCCTGCACATAACACACAAGATGTAATCACTCACCCTTCTGTCCTTCACCTAAGCCATGCTGCTGCCTTCAGTAAGGGACCACAGAAAAAATGGCCCACTTCCATCAAAAGTTCATACACAAGCAGATGATTCTCGACACAACTCTTCATCAGTCACACATACGATATATTTTGATGATACTAATGAAAACAGGTTTTAGGAGCATCCTTTGCAGGATGTATGAAAATACATACCAGCTATGAAAGCTGTACTTAAATGTCTCTTGAGGTAAGCCAAAGTCAGAACACAAAACAAACAACAAGACATAATAACTCCCCCCCTCCCCCCAAATTCTAAGTTAAAAAAAAAAAAGATATAAGAGTCTGGTATCTTTTTTCTCTCCCTGGGTTAAGAGTGAGCAAAAGGGGGAGGTAAAAAGTAATTTATTTTCAACATGTTCTCAACACAGGATATTAGAGAGTTTGAGCACCAACACATGCACTGGTCATTTTATATTCCAGGAGAGTGGGGGTGAAGAGGAGGAAGTATGGGTTCAAAAAGCTTAATGAACTCTGTACATAACTCTGGCTGGCGCATGCATGCATGCATGCACACACACACACACACACACACACACACACACGCACACACGCACACACATATACTTAAAAACTGAAGGGTAACACACAGCTATCACATTTATCTAAAACACACACACACACATTCTAAGGTATACTTAAAACTGAAGAGTTATGCACAGCTACATACACACTATCACATTTATCTAAAACACACACATACACACACACACCATTAGTTCTATTTATTTGCCACAGTCTTATTGCACTTTTGAGATGCAAAACAACTGTGACAGTGCAAAGACTAAAGATTACCCAATAATCTAGGCAATAAAGGTATGTACATATGTACATTAACAAAATATCTTTATTGTTAGGACATATGCCACTGACAGCATTTTCTAACAAATCACTATTGTCTTTGCCTATATCATCCCATTTTACTTTTAGTTTCAATATAAAAAACACCCTGCTAGACTCTTTCTTACAGAATACTTCTTAACAAATATTGACTGCACATGCATTGTCACATGCATGCATATATATAAGACTGCATGCACATATGCACACCCAGGCAGGAACAGTGTGTGAGCACATGTACCCATAACACATTCACACACTGTTTGTTTTTTTTAAATCCTGTGTAAAAGCAACAATCTAACAAAAGGTGCAAAAGATTAGTCACTTTCTATGCAGATATCCCCCCCCCCCTCCCCTCCACCAAAGCCCCACATTAAAAATACCTTGAAGTTGAAACCAACGCTATCAATCCAGCATTTCAAACTGTGTAAGTATGCAACACAAAGCATTTTCTTTGCCTTCTGTTACTTATGGCAACTTCAAAAGGGGAGAAGCTGCTAAAAGTAATCTCACAACAAATGTATGCCAACCACAAAGCAGGAACAGATGTTTTTATATTATTTCACTAGTTATTCAGAACAACTGTCTTGAGCGAGGTCTGTACTTTGATTTTCTTTGTTCTTTTTTTCTCCTTACTTCAAGTTTTTGTCTCTCTCTTTTTCTTTTAATCTGTACTTCGTTACGTTTGTAGAATCAATGAAGTGTAAGTTCTTGTAAAATTGTATTTATATAATTTACCTTCATACTTCTTCCCCATATAATCTAATCCCCCTTACAAATGTGAGGTACAAGGTGTGCAAGCTGTGTGATCATGATGCACAACATTAAAAATTCTTCAAAACTACATAAGCAAAACTGTCACAGTTGGCTCTAAAAGTGTTTTCATAACTGATTATTAAATGCCTAAACTACACACATCAAATATGAGCCGATTCTCAAATAGTGATGTTGGTGGCAGGTTCTTTCATCCAACAAAAGACAAAAAGATCTAATGTCAGTCTACCACATATTTCTATACTGCAGACAACACCTGAAAAGTCTCTTGAGGCAAATGAAGGCATGTGAATGTCAAGTTTTATACATTCAGCGATACATTTTCTCCTGGAAAACTTCATGCGAATCTTTTCTTCAGATTTTACGTTCCCTATTCCAGTACCAGTACTCCGGTATGTATACCTTCAATATACTGTTGTGGTCTGCCTGGTTTTTTATACCACGACCAACCATTCTCATAGTAAGGGTTGATGAATGATACAACACTGCACAAACTCACACGGACAACATCTCCATGCAGAACAGCACACAGTGCTTCTGAAGCTTAGCTGGTGAATAAGTAAAGCCAGTGCAGCTGCCTCTCAAGTCCTTTTACAAATGGAACACAATCTTTCACACATGTTGTATATATATATTTGTGCTTAACATTTATTTAGCGATATTCTACTCTCATACTCCGTCACAACAAAGTATAGCTTTCTTGTCCTTTGAGGACAGCATTAAGAAAAAAAACCCATAAAAACTTCCTTTGCTTTTTTTTAAAAAGTTGAAATCCACGCTGTTTTTGAGGAAAGGATGGGGAATGGACAAGGTCACTTTTCACATTCTAAAAACCTGTACTACTTAATACACTGTAAAAAACAAAAACAAGAAAAAAACAACCTGTTAGTAATCAAGATAAAAAGAGGCACAGTGACTGAAAACACGGACATAAAAATGGCATGAAATTTGGTGCAGCTGATTTTATCTTTTCTACAATAGAGGATGCAAGATAAAATTGATTTGACTGATATCAAGAGGGGGTGGGGGGGGGGGGGAGTGGGGAGAGAGGGAGAGAGGACAGACAGAGTCAGAAAGATACAAAGAGAGAGAGAAGAGGGACAGAGACAGAGAAAGAGAACAAAAGTGTGAGATGGGGGTGGGGAATAAAGCATGCACTTCAAGCTTGGATGAAACATGCTTTTCAAATCTACTACAGCAGTCCACCATGTTCCTCCATTTCCCACCCTCTCTCTCTCTCTCACACAAACACCCACACACACAATATCTGCTCAAAAAGAAAAGAGAAAAAAAAGGACGGAGAAGGGGTGGACGCAAATGGGGAGCAGGGCAAACAAATTGTGAGTTCAGCACTGCAAGCAAAACAGCTCACCACAAAGTCATCGAAATATGGCACTCTCCTCCACTGAAACAAGGAGTACAGACGTTCTAGCAATGAATATTAATGGACTAAAAACAAAATCACAGAGAAACCTTAACAAATTTTGTCACAGCTGAAGAACATACTTTTATTTTCTACAAAGACAAAAACATACAAACACTGAGCAATAACTGAAAGGTTACAACTTCTGAACAGTCACCTGTAGTAGTATTTATCACCAGTGACTAACTCAGTTTTTAAGGTGTTTTTCCCCAGCCAGGTCAAAAACTTGGGAGTGAAACAAAGTAAGCCGATTCAGCAATGATGTGCGTGAATTTTTTTGGTTTGGTTATGTGCTGCCACAAAACAGCACAATGAAAAATGCTATGCTCAAAACAGCACAATGAAAAATGCTATGCTCAAAACAGCACAATGAAAAATGCTATGCTTTAACCACCACCCCCCTCCCCAACCATGAATGACGAGAAAACCCTAACATATCACACAAGTGATCAGCTCCTTTTATTATCCTGGCAACATATTTTGAAAAATCATTTGCCAATGAAAACATCATTTGACAGCTTCCTTTCCTCTACTGTTTTCAGATTATCTCCCATCATGATTATTGCCTTCCTGAGGCCTTGGCTGTTGTTGTACACAGTGGTAGTAGGGCTACACTGGAAGGTAAAAATTCATTATTGATAATTCTGCCAACTCTGGCTGTTGCAGAGAAAACATTGTTTGAGAAAAAAGTGCACTGCTACAATTCACAGCTGAGACACACACAAATACAAAGACACACATGTAAAAATACCCCCCCCCCCCCCCCTGTTAAAAAAAGAAAAAAAAAAGAACCCAACCCAAATCAAAATAAAAAGTCCTTTGTTCATCAGTCAACAGTGCCTATCAGCATCTGGCACATAGGTTCTGTCATAAAAGCAGCTTCTATTATTTATTTCATTTTGTAAATCACCAAGTGAACAACGTATCTTCAGGCTGAATTGACCTACTGTCAAGTTTCCTCCACAGAGACCAAACAACACTTTTCAGTTTTTCCCTATCCCTCTCCAAACTCAAGTCATCTGTCCCTAAATTGCGTATGGCGACAATTTCACAACTTACATTTAGAGTACTTCTGTATGTGAGAGTGAATTCTTTATTCTGATAGACTGACAAAAACCTCCAAAGACCATTTGTCTTGAAAACGTGAAAACTGTGCCAGTGACTTCCTTCACATTTTGCGAATATCAACAAACCTGTTAGATTGACTATCTTCACTCTGAAGTGATTCTTTAAAGGCCCAAACCATTCATCAAGGTTGATTTAACAAGCCCCAATGCTAATGATAGGACAGAACAAAATGGTGACCCTGAAAAAACATTCTGAAACTGTTGCATCAAAACAAGTTAAGACAGGACTTTTAGAACCTTGCTGGCATCACTGTATCTATATTTTAACTCTTTTGCTTCATTTTCAGCATGATGCATAACCTGATGAATTGAACAGCTCGTACATCCTTCAGATCTTATACCTGCGACTTATACGTGTAGACATCTACAAGGCAAACTTCGAACAAAAGAAATGAACAGTGAATGAATTTACAAAATGATGAACATGTACAATCGCCCTTTTGTTTTCACAAGCTTCCCAGGTCTTTTCCTAAACAGCTCAGCGTCAGCACTGACCTCGCCAGAAGAAGCGCGGTGTTGGTCCTGCAGCATCTTGATGGTCTGCAGGTGGTTGGTGTTCTCCGCCTCCTTGACTGCCAGCTCCTTGGTCAGGTCACTCAGCTGGGTCTGCAGGGATGACACCTTCCTGTCCCTTGTCTGGATCTGTGTGCATGGACACGGACACAAAGTGTGTGTGTGTGAACAGGGCACAGCACGCAAATCCAGTGTAACTCAGTCAAGGGCCCAGTGCTAAAATTAGCCCCCTTCCTTTTACCCAGTCCAAGCGTGGTCTGTGTCTGCTGTACCTAGCACCAACTGGGAAGGAATGGACAGCAGCAGAGAGTAGCTGAAAGTGGGGGAAACTGACAGCTGTGAGGGGGACAAATCGTTTCGTCTTTTTCATTTTATGTTCTGATTTGAGGTCAGGCCTGATACAAGACAATATCAACTGTACATGGACACAGAGTGCATGTGAATAGGTGAACTAACTGTTTTGTCTTTTCCATTCTTTGTTCTCATTTTAGGCCAAACCTGATACAAAACACTACCAACTGTACGAGGACACAGACACAGCATGTATGATTATCGTACTGAGAACTGTATATCATAATTTTTTTCTCTGTGTATTTTGTTTTTCAATCAATGAGGGTCAAATTGTATTCTCATGTCCCTTTTGTATGCCAACTTTAAGTCAGACTGACCTGATAAATAGAACACCATCCGCATACGATCATAGACAGAGAGAGAGAAGAGAGAGAGAGAGAGAGAGAGAGAGAGAGAGAGAGGAGAGAGAGAGAGAGAGAGAGAGAGAGAGAGAGAGAGAGAGAGAGAGAATGACTAAAAGAGAGTGAGAAGGAAAGAAACCGGAGAGACACGGTGTAAAAGACAAGAGAGAAAGCAAGACATAAAGAAAATAAACCAGACAGTGACAGAAACAGAGGCACAGACAAACACACAGACAGAGACTATTATCCGTAACAAAGGCGGGTTCTACACACAGATGCTGAGCTAGACACCAGCAGTCTCACCTCAAACTGCAGGTCCTCGGTGCGCTTCTCCAGCTTCTGCAGGTCGGAGCGTAGTCGGCTGATGGAGTAGTCCCCGGAGTCCCCTTGACTTGTCTGGTAACATACAATACATTGAAACACTTTTTATTACATCTTTGGCTCCCCTGTGTGTGTGTGTGTGTGTGTGCGTGCGTGTTTGAGTGCGTGTGTGCGTGCATGCATGGGTGCGTGCAAGCATGTTTCAATTTTGATTCTTTGATTTTCAATTCAATTCTTGTACTTCGAGGATAACGGAATACCCCCTCATGTGCTTTTCTACATTCAGTCCCTGTGTGCACGCGGTTTTGTCAATTTTGTCGTCCGTTCCTACCAGCACAAATGGCTTACTCTTCTGAAAGGCAGAACAGGCTTTGACATGCGCTAATAATTTATACAGTCTTCTCTGCAGATTCCAGAAGAACTTTCCTTAAAGGAGAGAGGACAGTTATGTCATTCACTCTGGCAAATACCTTCTCTTAGCGAGGGTGTCGTGCATAATATGTCAGATCAGAATTGAACTTACTTGCCACTTCAGTACTCCTTAGCCTGCGGATGTGATTCTATCAATTCGTAGTTGCACAATGGAAAAACTGAAAATCTGATCTCTTAAAAAAAAACACAAAAGAATATAGCTTACTGGAAACCTTCTATATCATGCAATGGTAAAGCAGGGTCTCCTTTGGTAGGTAGCCTCAAGGAAGCCTAAACCCGACGGCTTCCTATCCTATAGAGATTTCTGGCTACAAGAGCGCAGCAAGGCAGCTTTGTTTGAGGCTATTCACGAAGACTGTCTTTCAACTACTGAACCATCTCTGATGACAAAGACGCCAGAAAAATACAGTGGTATACATGTATACATACCTGATAGCTGGAGCTGCAGGAGGAACTATATCGCGTTATCTCTTGCTGCAAGGTTTCGATTCTGTCTTCACGGCGACGTAGCTGACTGCGCAGTTCTTGCATCTGGGAAGTTTCTGAGCCCATGGGATGCCTGCACAATACCACAATGACCATATTCATTTTTTCAGATTAATTCCAGCAAATTTTCAGAAAGAGATAGAATGTGTGTGTATGTGTGTGTGTGTGTGTGTGTGTGTGTGTGTGTGTGTGTGTGTGTGTGTGTGTGTGTGTGTGTGTGTATTAGCTGAATGTGCTTGGTGTGACAACAGTAAAACTGAGAGAGTTTATAATGGGAGCATAATATGTATTGTATGTTTTGGGTGCTAGCGGGCACTATGAGGGGAGGGGGGGGGGGGGAGAGTGGTAAAAGCATGCACAAACAAGACCTCTGTTTATTACTTCAAGTGAAAGACAACCACCCAGACCACCACTCAAAACACTTATGGAATAAGGATGACAGAAGCAACTCTAGACTTTGAACTGGATATAAAATAAAGTTCAAAGCCCAGTTATGGCTAAATCATGAAATTGATAGGCTCAACATGATATATGAAGAAATAAAAAAATATCTGAAAAAATTCTTAAATAAGCCTTTTACCTTTATTGCCTGTGAGAAAATTTTAATAATGAAAAATGGAATAAATTCACAAATGAAAGAATACACCTTTTGTCTTTATATGCGTCAGGAAGAAATAATTGTTTATTCTGAAAGAAAATAAAGACTATGCCTTCTGACTGTTAATTAAAAGCATGCAGCTCTCAGAAAACTGAGCTTTTTTTCTTTATCTTCAACAAGAATATCCTTGAGTTGCTGTTAAAGCACATATCATATCTTAACAAGACCAAACATGCTGGCACTTACAGCGGGACAAAACTGTCCAGAGAAGACCCGAACACCTGCTCTGTACTGATTTCTCGGAAACGAACATCATCAGTCTGAAACACAATACAATCCAGCAACATCATATATTGCTTTTTACACTTCTCTCCCTTTTTTCCTAAACACCAAGCAAAAACCTAAAACTGTTTACACGAAAAGCAACATGCAATACAATAAGTTACACTATTTTCATTCCATGAGCAAACTTTTTTGTTGCTGTGTTATTTAAGTTTGTTTTACTGATTTCAATGTTAGGCAAAAGTGTTTCTAACTCAACATGTATTTTTAAAGTTCACTTGAAATCATGAAAGCCTAAAAGTCTCACAGGCTAAAACATGTTTAACTCCATACAACTCCTCACAATTTGAAAAAAAAAAATCGGATCGCGGCTACAATGCCATGGTATAGTCCACTCAGTCTTCAGAACACTCTGCGCTAATACTGACTTTTCTGTCCATTTTATTCAGATGCTGAAGGCATTTTCTCAGATGAGTTCATCTCTATCTTTAGCTTGTGCTTGAATACAAAGTGACGAGTGGTTGCGGGCCTTATCAGGAAGGAGAAAAATTCATCATTTGCACAAACATGTCCATATAAATTACATACATCTGGCTTCCTTGAGGCTATATAGTATATCCATCAGAAGAAAACCCAAATGTCCATATGCATATCAAAACTCCAAATATACCCTTAGACATACAAAAATGCCCCACAACTCCCCAAGAAGCTCAGAGCAAAGAAGGAATGCATGCTACCAATTGTCTTATTGTGAATGTTGAAATATATGCTGAACTGATTGCCTTATTGTGAATGTTGAAATGTATGCTGAACTGATTGCCTTATTGTGAATGTTGAAATATATGCTGAACTGATTGCCTTATTGTGAATGTTGAAATATATGCTGAACTGATTGCCTTAGTGTGAATGTTGAAATATATGCCGAACTGATTGCCTTATTGTGAATGTTAAACATATATGCTGAACTGATTTTTTTTTAAAAGCAGCTTAAATATGTCCTATGCGTCAGAAAAATACCAAAATATGCCCTCTTGTATTATAAAAATGTCCCAAAATGTCCATATTCAGCTAGGCTTGAAACGTAAATCTTCTATAATCATAAGAAGAGTTGTCCATGTTCTTCGGAGGTTTGCTTCAACTGTCTACTGCACTGTGGCCTGGTCTAATGTCCAGCACATGCAGTGTATAAATAATACATACCTGCCACTGGCCAGTGGACCTGGCCATGCTGATGACAGAGATGAGCTGGTTGATGTCATGGTTCAGGTTGGTGTTCTCCTCTCGAAGCTTGGCGCTGATCTCCTCCTGTCGAGACAGGCGGGCCTGGCAGTCCTGCAAGACAGCAGTGACCTTGTTCATAGGACTTCAGGAAGAGAGAGGGAGAGTGAAGGAGTGAGGGAGTGAATGAGTGAGTATGTGTGTGTGTCTTCAGTTCAATTCAATTTAACGTCTGTTCGTGTGTGTGTGTGTGTGTGTGTGTGTGTCTGAGAAAGAGAAAGAGGGAGAGAGAGATAGAGAGACTGAGAGGCAGACAGAGACAGAGATAGGCAGAGCAAACTTTTTGGATGATAAAGGCAGACAAGAATGCCTTCCCTCTGTTTTTTCTTACTGACTTGAACAAAATCTATTGCATTCAATGACTGTCCAGTATAACATTTCTGATACCAGGTTTTACATACTGCAGCTCACAAGTTTAAGTTAAAATGAAACTTCAGATCGACTGAAAACTATATTTATAAAGACTACAACTGTTTGTATAGTTTCACTTATCTATTTATTCTCTGTAGCATGCTGGCAATGGAATGGTTGGCTCAGACATTAATGTTTTTCCCTCTTCCTGGGCTAGAGCTCTGAGGTTCACCTTATGTAGTGCATGTTCTATGACAACTCAACTGTTTACATCATGTCTGGGCCTGTTGGTCTATTATACTGCTGCATGCATTAGTTGATATTGCCCATTATGAGTAGATGCACTGGCCTGGGTCTGCTGATGGCATGGTCTAGTTTGTTATCATTCACATTTGCATTATTAGTTGCATTGTTATCTCCAACATCTCCCCCTTTTTATGTAAGGGGGGGGGAGGGGGGGGGGTAAAAATATCCCCCCCCCAAAAAAAAAAAGAAGAAAGTTTTGTTGGCTAAAATGTTCCATAAGGAGTTTCCACTGTTCATCTCTTAACAGATAAACAAATGCACAATGAGCCTGAGTGATAACTAGCTGAGGTCAAGTGACTAGCGACAGCAAACTTCATCTTTAAAGCATGAACACACAAACAAACCAAAAAACAAAAGGAAAAAAAACCTAATTCTAAACAAATTATCACAAGTGCTTGACACCTTACCCCTGAAGTGAACAACCTGCAAATGTGGATGTTAAAAACTCAAAAAGAAAAAGCATCTAAACTAGAGAAAACAATATGAACAAAAAATCACAAGACATTTTAAAAAAATATATTAAAGTACTGATATACACCACAGACACACACATGCGTATGCATGCTTAAACACACACGCACTTGGGGAGTATGCACGCATGCCAACAAATGTACACATTGTCATGAGTGCACATATGTATGCATGCACACACACACACTCACACACATGTACCCACCCACACACACTCACACACCCACACACACCCACACTCTACACACACACACCACACACACACACTCACTCCCTCACACACATGCACGCGCATCCTGTACCTCTAACAAGGACTCTGCCCGAGTTTTCTCAATAGTGAGGTTCCTCAGCTCCCTCTCCAGATCTCGAGCCCTTGACATATACTCCTACAAGACACACACCACTCTAAACACTCAGAACACTTCTCCAGTTGTAATTTCATCGCTTCAGCTACACCATCCAACACATGTTCCTTCAAAAATACAGTTATAACCAAAAATAAGAATTGAGATATTAAAAGACTGGTTAGATAACAAAAATTGAAATGACACATTTTCAAACACGATCTCCCTTTATGTTATAAGGATCAGATTTTAATTAAACAGCTGGTTAGAAAACAGAAATTGAAATGACATACTTTCAACTACACTCTCCCTTTATGTTACACAATATGAGTAGTTTTCTTCCAAAAACATCCACTGTCTATTGCTGTCTTAATATCACAGACAGATGTTAAATACAAGAACAAAAAATCCGCAAAATCAGAATAACACTTTGTGTGTTTTTTAAAGAGGTGGCAAGTGAAAACTGAAACAAAATTATGAAATAAAAATGATTGAATTACTGGAGACCACATTAATTTTTTTTTTTTAAACCCAAACCAGGACAAACAAAAATATAAACATAACTGCTTTTTCATAACCTCAAAACTAGATATGCATTTTTTGCACTAGCAGAATACATCACACTAAAGACCAACAGACACACACTATACAGGAGCAAAGGCCAAGTGATTACTATATCACAAGCAAGCAAAGCACACAAAATGTATGTGTGTATTGTGAATCACAAGTACACACACACACACACACACATCACACACAAGCACACACACTTATGCATGTATATATACCTCACACATACACACACACAGAGATAAGAATATATAAGAATGATAAGAACAGATAAGAATCAGATTTTAATTATAATTGATGTTTTGTTGTGTCAAATAAGTCTACATGACTTAAATGGCAATAAAATATTCTGAATCTGAATCACACACACACACATATTTATGCATACGTGCGTGCAAGTCCATGTGCAAGGTGGCTGAATTCCAGGCCATCAGATCACGAGTGCAATGCTGTAACCACTAGGCTATCCTGCTCCCCCAAATAATATCTGAATCACCAGGATCTGTACTTTACTGGTAATGCACCCATCTAAAAAGCCAAAAGTTGTTTGCATCCTACCTCACCACCCACCTCTGTCCACTGGACCTTAATTCTGCAGTATGCGTGAAAGTCTTTCAGACGGGAAGATAAACTGAGGTCTCAGAAGCAACACATATTTAGCAAACAACAAAGAGTCTGTGGCAACAACAAAGAGTCCCTGGCAAAACTCTGTAGGAAAAAGGGGCTCTCCCAGGGAAACAAACTTGGAGATAGGGGGAAAAAAAAAGAATGGGTGGTACTGCTCATTTGGTGAAGTGCTCTCCCCAGGGAGAGCAGACTGAATTTCATGCAGAGAAATATGCCATGACTGAAAGTGGTACACAATACAATACAATACAGTACAATACAATACAATAACACCTTGTGGACTGTTTCTTGGTGTTTCAAAAGTGGTATTTTTGTGGAATGTTTTAAGGGTCAGCTTTCATGTCTTTCTAAGAACTTGTTCCAAGTGTTTTTTAGTTTCTAGACCAATATTCTGTTCACCTATACTGCTTCAGATTTCTCTGCCCAAGTGACAGAGTTTACAGCAAGTGAGAGCAACTCCAGAGACTGCTGGAAAGAGAGGGAGGGGGAAGAGAGAGGGAAGGGGAGAGAGAGAGAAGGGGGGTGGGGGGGGTGAGAGAGATTGATTGATTGACTGATTGATTGATAATCTTGATTCCCATAGTACTAGTAGTAGTAACTAGTAGTAGTAACTAGTAGTAGTAGTAGTAGAAGAGGTGGTGGTGGTGGTGGTGGTGGTAGAAGTAGTGGCATAGTACTAGTAGTAGTAGTAGTAGTAATAGTAGTAGTAGTAGTAGTAGTAGTAGTACTATAGTAGTACTAGTAGCAAAAGTAGTAGTGTTTCTGTTATTTGTATTACCATTATCATTTACAACAATTAAAAATCACACAGTGTAAAGCCACAGCAGGCAAGCACAAGTAGACACAGATTAGCACTGCTGTTTCTTAGTCACTGGCCACTTCTGAAGGCCTGCCTGCCTGCCTGCCTTACAGGCACAGTTACAAAAGGAAAGTCCAGGCTTATCTTGCCCCCTATCAGCCAGCCCCTATGCTAATCTGCTTCCCTTCTTCAACACAGCACTACAATAGTTAGTTCTCCCGCATAACTCACTGCTTCGCCAGAGCTGTTCACTGGCCTGGCTTCGTAGGAGAAAGAATGCTAACCGTGATTTCAATACATTGAGTCATGCCTCTTGAAGGCCCCTGTATAGAGTTGAATGAATGTATAGAGAGAGTGGAATAGAGGCGGGTCAAGTTTTGACAGGATCTCATTACGATATAAAACGGTTTTTTTCTCTGCACTGCACAGGGTTTTCAATTCCTATCAATGGTGTGTATTCTAAGGACATAAGATTTCCCCACAAGAGAGCTGGCAAGGGGCAGAAAGCACTGTCAGTACTTATTGATGTACATTAATGAAAATGCAGTTGTATACTTTAACCCACGATTTTCCTTAGCCATGACAAGCTCTTTGCATTTTTAACCACCTGCATGCACTCTCTTTCAAGGAGGTTCCATGTGCAAACCCATGCAGAACATCTTGCACATACGTTAAAACCTGTTCTGCCTTTTGGAAGAGTAGGTCATTGTGTGCCAGTGGGAACGGGTGACAAAATTGACAAAACTGCATGCACACAATGACAAATGCACACAATGACTGGATGTTAAAAAAGCACTAAGTTCTTATTCAACTATCCTCTAAATAAAAAGAATAAACAAATAAAAATAAAAGAAGGAAGACAAAATTTCCCTGAAGTCGTAGCACAGTTGCCTATGAGGTGATATTTTGAAAGCAGACACACATATATGAACATTTCTCATCCAATCTCACAGTGATTCCCAGGAAGGATGTGTGAAACAGAGTGCATATTTCTGGGAGTGCATATTTGTGGGTGACCCCCTAGGTGTAAGTTGGGGAATGTGCAACAAGACAACCTAGACCCTATTTACCTAACCTGAGGAGCAAGTCATCATGTGGATGGGTTTTCTGTGTCCATCATTTTCTGTCTGTGATGAGCTGAGAGGAGACAGTTGATCCCACAGAGCAGTGGATCTGTTTTACCACAATTTTCCAGACATGTATAATTATGTTGTCCACGGATATCTATGAAGCTAAGCAGTTGCGGAATTTTTCATATGGTCCAGATCAAGATTGATCTCTATCATTTATATTGTCAAGTCAGTCAAACATATGCATGTGTAATGAACTCTCTCTCTCTCTCTCTCTCTCTCCTGACAGAAGGACAGGTACATACATACATGTATACATTACATACATACATTTGTATGCATTAGCACAGACACACTAGATATAAAACAATAAAAATAACATATGGAATTGGTATAGCTCTGAATCTTGTAAAACATACATTAACTCTCTCTCTCTCTCACACACACCCAAGAACACACCCACACCCACCCACAGGCGATTAACTAAACGAACACATGACAAAAGGCCCCAGTCCCTGTCGCGCTACCCGCCCAAGAAGCCAAAGGTCCGGCAGTAAGAGCAATTAAGGGTCCGGGGCAGGCCTTTGACCCCCACCAGCCCACAGGCCCTAATCCCCCCTGATCCACCAACCAACCAGACCACAACACCGGCTGGACCACGCAGGACACCACACTTCAACACAAGGCAACAAGGCCACAGACCGCTGCGCACTGTTGTTGCAAAGGGTTCGCACCCTTCATGACCTCATCCAAGACTTACCAGGAGCTTTTCTTCTGCCTGATTAACTAACCGGCTCAGGAGCGATCGGTCGGTCTTGTCTTCCCTGCAGCCAGAGTAGACTTTGGTGGAATGGACTGAGGGTTGAACGAGCATGACTTCTCAAAGACAAGGGTGCGGGTGCTTGTATGGTGGCATTCATTACATTTCTTGTGTTTTTGGAAGAATGAAGCGTTCTTATAGTCAAGTCAAGTCAAAAACACTTTAATCATCCCATGAAGGGCAATTACAATATTTCTTTGGTGGAATAAAAACTGTTCATAAAACTTGTTACCAGTAAGAATATCTGCAGAAAATTATGTAGGTCTTTAGCTGTAAACTTTATGTGCTTAGGATGGCTCCAAGCATTACTTATCAAAGACAGAGTGTGGATGCCTTTGTGGTGGGTTGAAAACTGGTTGTGCATGCAAAAACATCCCCTAAAGGTTATGTAAGTCCTTAGTTGTGAATTCATGTGCTTAAGAGGGCTCCAAGCACTACTTCTCGAACACAGAATGTGGATGTCGTGACAGTAGGATAAAAACTGGCTAGAGTTGTGAAGTTGTCCCCAGATACAATGTAGGTACTTGGCTATAAATTCATGTAGTAAGGAGGGCTCTGAGCTGTTATTCATGTAGTAAGGAGGGTTCTGAGCTGTTATTCATGTAGCAAGGAGGGCTCTAAGCTGTTATTCATGTAGTAAGGAGGGCTCTAAGCTGTTATTCATGTAGTAAGGAGGGCTCTAAGCTGTTATTCATGTAGTAAGGAGGGCTCTAAGCTGTTATTCATGTAGTAAGGAGGGCTCTGGGCTGTTATTCATGTAGTAAGGAGGGCTCTTAGCTGTTATTCATGTAGTAAGGAGGGCTCTTAGCTGTTATCCATGTAGTAAAAAGGGCTCTTAGCTGTTATTCGTGTAGTAAGGAGGGCTCTGAGCTGTTATTCATGTAGTAAGGAGGGCTCTATTATTCATGTAGTTAGGAGGGCTCTGAGCTGTTATTCATGTAGTAAGGAGGGCTCTGAGCTGTTATTCATGTAGTAAGGAGGGCTCTGAGCTGTTATTCATGTAGTAAGGAGGGCTCTAAGCTGTTATTCATGTAGTAAGGAGGGCTCTAAGCTGTTATTCATGTAGTAAGGAGGGCTCTAAGCTGTTATTCATGTAGTAAGGAGGGCTCTGGGCTGTTATTCATGTAGTAAGGAGGGCTCTTAGCTGTTATCCATGTAGTAAGGAGGGCTCTTAGCTGTTATCCCTGTAGTAAAAAGGGCTCTTAGCTGTTATTCGTGTAGTAAGGAGGGCTCTGAGCTGTTATTCATGTAGTAAGGAGGGCTCTGAGCTGTTATTCATGTAGTAAGGAGGGCTCTGAGCTGTTATTCATGTAGTAAGGAGGGCTCTGAGCTGTTATTCATGTAGTAAGGAGGGCTCTGAGCTGTTATTCATGTAGTAAGGGGGGCTCTTAGCTGTTATTCATGTAGTAAGGAGGGCTATGAGCTGTTATTCATGTAGTAAGGAGGGCTATGAGCTGTTATTCATGTAGTAAGGAGGGCTCTGTTATTCATGTAGTAAGGAGGGCTCTGAGCTGTTATTCATGTAGTAAGGAGGGCTCTGAGCTGTTATTCATGTAGTAAGGAGGGCTCTGTTATTCATGTAGTAAGGGGGGCTCTGTTATTCATGTAGTAAGGAGGGCTCTATTATTCATGTAGTAAGGAGGACTCTGAGCTGTTATTCATGTAGTAAGGAGGGCTCTGTTATTCATGTAGTAAGGAGGGCTCTGAGCTGTTATTCATGTAGTAAGGAGGGCTCTGAGCTGTTATTCATGTAGTAAGGAGGGCTCTGAGCTGTTATCCATGTAGTAAAAAGGGCTCTTAGCTGTTATTCGTGTAGTAAGGAGGGCTCTGAGCTGTTATTCATGTAGTAAGGAAAGGGCTCTAGAGCTGTTATTCATGTAGTAAGGAGGGCTCTAGCTGTTATTCATGTAGTAAGGAGGGCTCTGAGCTGTTATTCATGTAGTAAGAAGGGCTATGAGCTGTTATTCATGTAGTAAGGAGGGCTCTGTTATTCATGTAGTAAGGGGGGCTCTGTTATTCATGTAGTAAGGGGGGCTCTAATATTCATGTAGTAAGGAGGGCTCTGAGCTGTTATTCATGTAGTAAGGAGGGCTCTGTTATTCATGTAGTAAGGAGGGCTCTGTTATTCATGTAGTAAGGAGAGCTCTGTTATTCATGTAGTAAGGAGGGCTCTGTTATTCATGTAGTAAGGAGGGCTCTGAGCAACAGCTTAGCTGTGAATTTGTAGTAAGGAGCTTCGGCACTATTCGAAGGGAGATGTATCTTCATGTGATTAAGACCTGTTATACATGCAAATATCCCAAGTGGCAGGGCTTTGTTGTGAATTATGTGCATTAGAAGGAGGGTCTGAAGAATTTAGTCAGAGAAAGAGAGGCTCTTGTAATGACTAATTTATGGAACCTGTTACAGTGAGAGCGGAGGGATGAGGTACGATGTAGGATAAGGAAAGGGCTGGAGAGAGATGGAGAGAGAGAGCTGAAGGAGTTGAGAGATAAAGGAGCTGTTAGCATGAAAGAAGAGAGAGAGCTGAGCAAGAGCTTAGTAGAATAGAGTAGAGAGAGAGCAGTAGAGATTTGGAGAGAGAAGAGATGCTTCATATTAATTAAACATGCCTCCATTATCTCTAAACACCTTTGATAACAGAGTGAAATTTTAAAAGAGAAGAGCGGAAAAAACATTTAGTCATAGTATGAGAGTGTATCTTCAAGTTCACATAAGGATTAGAACATTTACAACACACATAGCCACAAGGGAGGAGCGGAGAGCAAGCAAGAGAGACATAAATCACAATGACAGAGAGGGAGAGGTTTTAAACCACAGTTCAGCGAGCGCAAAGCTCTAAAACTCAGCACTAAATAAGAAGGTATGGTTTTCCCATAAACACAGACTGGTAGCCGTGCCGTTTACCAAAGGGGTAATTCCTCACAGAACATTCAAGGCTTAATTGAAGACTGGAAATGGCTCTGTATTTAAAGGTTAATTGTCAAGGGTATATTATTACTGTACTGCCATCAGTGTATCTTCTCTCCCTCCAAAAGGCTCTAAAATTGTTCCAGAACAATGCAAGGGGCTGGCTATGCTGACACTGTTCTTTGTTTCAGGTAAAATGCTTCCATGGGAGAATGGGTACTTGCTTTACTACCACTTCCCAGTTGTTTGGTGAATGATGAAATAAGTTACAGGTTCTGTTTGGGGCAGACCGACTGAAACTTTTGATGTGTCTACATACAAGCATGTACATGTAATAATGCATGCTTATGAATTCATGCACGCAGATACACAGACACAAACACACACATATATATGTACATGTACACACACATGTATGCATATTCAGATTCATAATATTTTATTGCCATTTAAAGTTATGTGCATGCATACACAAACCATATGAGCACACACACAGACACATACACACACCACATACATTCATACAGAGAGAAGAGAAAGAGAGAGGGGGGGGGGGGGGGGCAGTGACATTTAAAAATTAAATACTCTTCAATTGTGGGACCACATGCTTGTTGTCAAGTAGTTACGTTTCTTCTTTCCAGTTATGCTCACCCCCCCCCCACTCCCCACCCCTCTCTACCTCTCTCCCTCCACTCCCTCTCTCTCTCTCTCTTCCTTTTCTCCTATCTGTCTTTAATACTCATTCATTTGCCCTTTCTCCCTTACCTTCCCCAAAGCTCTTCACAGACCTAAGGCTAAGCCTTTTCAACAGAATGATAAATAGAAAAACAAGTTTTACACACAAAAAACCCACACCCCAAAGTTCAGTGAAAAGGTGTGTTGTGAATTTTTGTGCTTGGATTGGTGATTGCATACAAAGCATGAAGCCAAGAGGACACTTCCCATGGGAAAAAAGAGACATATGAGTCACTTTATGTTCTAGGAAGCAGGCACAGTGCTGTATGTTCTTTACATTTAGCATGTATATAACTTTGGTGGAAAGACTGTGAAGATGTTTCAGTCACCATTTCTTTTAATTTAATCATATCCCCGAAGTCGGAATATGGCTACCTTCATGGTGGGTATAAATGTTTCCATAGCCAAAATCTCACCACTGGTGAACCCCAGAGCTCTAACAGAGGGGTGAAAACAAAGTTTTAATCGCAATCATAAATATCAACTTTTGAAAAGTTATACAGAGATCCAACTGAAAACAAAACCCAGTAACTTTTGGTGTGAATACTTTTGCATGGAACCTGCTGGTTTATTTACCCATCTAAATGTTCACAGTTACCTTCCTGGGTTTTAGGTCCTATTCTAGGATGACTGTACTTTGGAAAGTTATCACGGTTTACGTTTATTAACTTCAGTGCTGTATTTGCGACTGATTGTTTTGGCTTTATAGAGCCTCTTGTGATCAGGCTGAAGCGACAGGGAAGTCTGTGAAATGTTTGGAACAGTGTACAACCGAAGGAAGAAGGTGGATGGGGGACACACATCTTCACTCCCTTCCTTCCCTGGCTCACTTGCCCAGTTCCAAATGGGATTTCCTGCTTCTTTTTCTCTACAGGTCTCCCAATCAGTTACAAAATGAAAAGCAGTCTCTGGTTCAGTGTGTGTGTGTGTGTGTGTGCGCGCACCCATGTGTGTGCGTGTGTGTGTGTGTGTAGTGTGTGTGTATTTTTACACTCAGCCTCTATTAGTGATAAAGCAGCCATATGTACTATGTCCCCACAATCTAATTTTGTTTCGTCTCTGAGCAGTCTAAAAGGATCACAGTGCTTTCCAGGCCTTGGTTTATGAACTTTATCTCTCACTGGGGTTCACTTTCGGGAACTGCACATGGTACTGATGACCACTTGCCATGGACTGGTGATCTTGTTGTAACGCACCTGTCTAGTGCGACAGTCCAGAATGTGATGGGTCAGTAGTACAATGTGGGGGCTGGACAGCCTTAGCGGTTAAAACACTGGGCTCATGATCTGACGGCCCTGAGTTTGACCACTAAGGCACCCTTTCAAGGGGATTTTACCCTTGGAGTTAACATCAGTATCAATTCCACTCCCCTGAAAACCCTTAACATGAGACTATACACCGAGTTCTTGTGTGTGCAAACACATGCAGAACATCTTGTGCACACGTTAAAACCCGCTCTGCCTTTCAGAAGATGTTTGTTAAGGACAGATGAAACAATGGGGGAAAAAAAAGCATGCACGCCGGTGTCATGTTGAGACACCCCTGAAGTCAGACTGTGGCTCGCTACCTTAATGGTGGGCAAAAATGGTCACATAAACATCTCAGTACTGGCGAACCTCGGAGCTCTACCCCAGGAACCGAAAAGAGTTCGATTTTCGGACTGTGGCTGGATTTTTCCCTAATCTGCTTGACCATGAATGATGGTCAGGGTGCTAGTCCGATCCCTCCCCCCCCTTCACACACATATGCATGACTACACTGACAGAAGTAGAGGGGGGAAGAGACAGGGGGAGGGAGAGGGTTGAAAAGAGAAAGAAGAGACAGACCCAAAGAGTCTAACGATTCACAGTAAGAGGCAAAAACCACACAGAGAGACGACACCTTATAACAACGAAAAGAAGACTGCTTTTGGCAGAGACGTAAACATAGTGATTGACAACTAAAACCCACAAAACAACATGAAAAATAACAACTGAGAGAGAGAGAGAGAGAGAAAAGAGAGAGAGAGAGAGAGAGGAAGAGAGAGAAGAGAGAGAGTCAGTCAGAAAGAAGAGAGAGAGAGAGAGAGAGAGAGAGAGAGAAGAGAGAGAGAGAGAGTCAGAAAGCATGAGAGTCAGACTGAGAGAGACAGAGATAAGAGAGACAGAGAAAATAGTTTGAGGTACAGAGACAGAACATTCAGAAATAAAAAGGTAAACAACAAAAATAAAGGGAAAGAGTTTGACAAAGACAGTCACGCAGTGTTTATTATTGTATGTCACAGCACGCGCTCCCCGTAACCTATAAGGGCCGTGCTGTTTCTCCTCCCCTAACAAAACAAAACATGACCATCCAAAGATCAAGGCCTATTAACCCACCCCCCCCCCCCCCCCCCCAACATCCTTACCTCCCCACCCCTATCAACTCCCCACCCCCCCCCCCCCCCCCCCCCCCCCCCCCCCTCCCCGAAAAAAGCCATGCACAATGACCAGGGAGGCAAGATGAATAAGAAGAGACCTTTCACCTCTACTCCACACAAATCCTAAGTCAAATACTTTTCGGTTGGGATAGTAAACAATGAGAAAAGCTTTTTTTACGGTAGGTTTATGACTACAGACAGACGTTTAAGAGCTGCTTTATTATCTGTTAGTGGGTCCGTTGCATCTGTCTGCCGTCTCTGTCTACTTTTACCCTTACCTTCCTCCTCTCTTCTATAGTTGAATAATTTAAGTGTTAAAGCACTGTGCATGTCTGTGGTGTTCCAAGTTTGACAATGGACCACACACAGAACAGAACAAAACTATGGCTGCGACTCTCTCTCTCTCTCCGTGCGTGCGAGCGTGCGCGCGCGCGCGCGCGTGTGTGTGTGTGCGCGTGTGTGTGTAGGAGCGCGTGCACGCCTGCATGAATTGAATGCATGTGACCGAGCATAACGTTTACGTCCGTCTCTCGACCCGAGCACCAAGACGTTTCCTTCCAGCTGGCTGCAATCACGAAGTGTATTTATAAACGTTCACTGTCAGGTTTCTGTCAAAGGTCTACAGTACGTGATGAGTCCTTTCTTCCTTACCCAGACAGGCATAACCAACATAACGTGTGTGGGGAGGCACGGGAGAGGAACGGGGTGAATGGGAGATGAAAGAATTGAGAGGCCATCCCAAGATTTATTTCCAGTTCATCTGCAGTTCAATCCAATCCAGATCCTGTTGTTTATAGCCCCGCCGACCATAGTTAAGTAAAGTTATAGCGCACGTCCATTATATTTGATGGTCAGTGCACAATTCCGATGCCAGATGAAAGGAGATTCTAGTTATCAACAATCAATGATTCCATTCGCTTTGTTCACCGCTCAGTTGCCAACAAAACTCACACCAGGACCAGCACCAAAGTCATTTGTTTGTCCTAAAGAAAGCAAAGTACATTGACAAGACAATGATGTTCCAAAACCAAACCAAACCAAACAAAAACGAAAAGAAACCACCACCAAAGTGCGATTCATATCCAATGAAAATCTTCGAGGAACGCTAGAACAATCGCGGCTGGAATTTATGGGACTACGTGTTTACCGAGACTCTACAGCAAAATTCTTATGCCTTACATCATGCTTAGGCTATCCCATTGTTAAAGGGGCTTCCTCACCTCTAGGTTAATCAACAGAACAGTAACAGCCAGTATAGAACAGTAATGGCCAGTATGTAACCTGGTAAGGAGCACTTCCAAACCAAACAGTCAGGTTTGGATGAACTTAAAAATTGATCGTCAGTTTGGGTATTCCTTTCTTGGTCCTACAGTCGTTTCACACTAGGATGAATTTCAGAGAATGCATCAAATAAAGAGCAGATGTTGAAAACAATCTTTGTTCTAAAGTGTTCTTCTTAAACGGAAGATGACAGAGTCACACCAATAAAATCAATGACTGTATGAAAAAGGAATTCCGACTGCCGGAGAGAACAATGTTACACTCATCTCGTTTCAGAGAAGAATGGTTATGTTGACGTATGGGATTGTCTAAGTTTCAACCATAACGAGGAACGGCTGTGAAATGGAAAACTGCCGTGACAAATGTAGGTGATATACTGTATCGATGTAAAACTACATATAAAAGCGGAAAAAATTATTTCTTGTAGTAAAATTGGGAAAGGGGCGGGGGGTGGGGGGGTCTTGACTGGGCGAGAGAAAGAAACAGATTTTTTAAAATAGCAACACAGTGAGCCAGTCATGCTAACTGCTGCTTGAGGATAGGGGCAGGAGTTTGAAAAATTGATTTTGGAATGATATGGCGATGTAGGGCTGTACAGAAACCCCCTCATCCCAATTATGCCTGTATATGATGTTTTTCTTCTGAAAGACGGATAAAAGTGGCCAAGCTTTAGACCAGAAGCTCTTTAGATTTGAGAAGTTACGGCATCCATTTCATTGCAGCTGATCGAAGCAACCCACTACTGTTTCACGTTTAGGCTGGGGACTAACTTCAGAACAGACACACGGACCTGCTGCCAGACCAATGGGGGAACTCTCATGATCGAGAAGAACACAGATTCCCCGATGTAGAGTGCTTTCATTATCTGTTAGTTCCCCTCCTTTGAGTTTGAATTAACAGTTAACAAGGCTTTCCACTTCCGAGTGATTATAACAGACGTGAGCTTGTAACGACTACTTAGGCCTACACACCTTAAACTGGAATGGTCCAGGGAATATTTCAAGTCTTCGCACAGAAGTTCTGGCAGCATTTTGTATAATTAGAAATAACTGATTAAAAAAACCAAAAACAACTACCAGAATTTTTGTACCATTAAGTATAATTAGAAATAATCGATTGACCCCCCCCCACCCCCCCCCACCCCGAAATTTGGTCTCTTTCATAGCTTGGAATTTCTTGGTGGAGGGGTGGGCGAGGGGAGTTGTACCCCCCCCCCCCCCCCCCTAAATAAAATACCCACATTACATAGTGACTGCTATGCCGAATTTGTCCCAAGACACACATAGCTTAGATCGACCGGTGCCAAGCCGACCGGTGCCAGAGATGGTAAGCTCTCTCTCTCTCTCTCTCTCTCTCTCTCTCTCTCTCTCTCTCTCTCTCTCTCTCACACACACACACACACACACACACACACACACACCACACACACACACACACACACACACCACACATGCAAGCAAGCGCGCCCGCATGTGCAGAAATACTTTCACATATACACACGGTGTGATTATATTTTGTGTGCCGGTGGGAACGGATGACAAAATTTACAATCCAGTGTCCCACATGCACACAGGGACTGGTTGTTAAAAAAGAAAAAGGCAAATGGGTGCTTATCCATTCTCACCGATATAAAAGAATGTAAACCACACACACACACACACACAAACACACACACACACACACACACACAACACACACACACACACACACAGAGGCACAATACATGGTCGCGATCTTGACCTGTAGGACACCGCTATCGACCTGGTGACTCTGAGAACTCCACCACCTGTGTACTCCAATGAAGAAAAATAGAAAACATTCATTACCGCTATACTCGAGTATAGGCCGAAAACCACTACTGGCTCTCATGTCCATGTTGGTTTTCCACGTAACATACAGGTCCGTTTCTCCTCCACTCTTTGGTAACACTCGTAACTTACAGCAGCTCATATACCCTGTAGGAAAGCACTTACAAGAGTAGGCAAAAAACAGTCGCATACGGGGCGGGACAATGGATTTATGTGAAGTGGGAATGGGCTTCAGCAGATTCAACTTGCTCATGACACACTGCCCACAACAGTCAGTGCAGCATGTGGCCCCAACGACTTCTTAAGGAGTTGAGGGAGAAGTGAAGTCAGATTTTACATGTCACAGTTCTCCCTAACCCGGACAAGCCACAACCAACCAACAAACAAGACTAAACAGAAACAGGCTTTCGTCCTCTGAGAAACCTTGCCTACGTTTCACCTGTTGTTGCGGGTTATACAAGCATTAGAACCTCTTGTCTTGTCTGGCACAAAATATTAGGCCTGTTTTCTACTGGTGCGGTGTTTTGTTTTCTAAAACGTTGATTCGTGCTTTTGGTGAAGCTATACAAACTATAGGCTACAACAGCTGTGATCACTATAAACCACAAAAAACCCTCCACATTTTCCACCCATATCAATTCAAATCCTCATTTATACAAAGGTGCTACATCCCCTCACTTCCTTCCCCATTATATACTGCCTATCTGTTACAACTGTGAATGCTGTGGTAGACAAGTCTGAAGTGCATAGATCTGCCATCCATCATCATCCCACACGCACGCCAGAACGCATGCGCTCACGCATACACAGACAGACAGACACACGCACACGTGCACGCACACACACACACACACGTTTTCAAAGGATGCTTTGATGTAAAAACAAGTATGTTAATCTACTGCTTACTCGATGTACCATCTGGAATAAAAATCTCACTTTGACACACACTCTCTCTCTCCTCTCCCTCTCTCTCTCTCACTCATCCCTCTCAATCTCTCCTCATCTCTCTCTTCTCTCTCTCTCCTCCTCACACACCACACACACACACACACACACACCCACACAACAACGCACGCACGCACGCACACAAATCACACACACACACACACACACACACACACAATCGCCTCCACAAAAAGGCTGCCTGACTATTCAATACTTTAAACGCTACTCCTGACAACTCAGCAGTCATCGAAGCATAGGACCCGTGTTTCGCTTACTTCGGGACGTCATTAGCTCATATTATTAGCCCCTGGCGCTGCACTAATGCTGCCTACCTGCCTGTCTGTCTGGTTAGCCACGAACAATACATGTATACGGATCTACCTGTTCCGCCTTGGCGAGCTAGGCAGATAATCTGACGGCAAAACAACTGCAACCATGCAAAAGCAAGTGTGGAAAAAAAGTGTCAGCAAAAAAAATTGAGCTATTGTCTATAACGGTTTTCTGCAGTTAATGAACTGTCTGGCTCGCTTTTATTTTACACATGTAAAAAAATGTCTCGTTCTTCAGCGGCTTAAGCACAGGGAAAGTCTGAATTTTTTGCTGATGTTCTTTGCAGTATATCCATAGTTACTGTTATCATTCGTTTTACATCTGTTTCGTGAAGGTTAACTTCCGTCTTGTATTGGACAGTACATATGCATATACGGTATTGTATTGCATTTTGTTGTACTGTACTGAATTGTATCGTACTGTATCATATTGAAATGGATAGTACTGTATTTGTATTGTACAGCACATTCAGTCATGGCAGATTCGTCTGCCTGATTGTTGGGCGGTTCTCCACCCAGGAGGATGCGTCGCCATGAGAGAAGCACCATCCGTGTGGGGTTTTTTCCCTACTTTTTTTGTGTGTGGACCGGTTGGGAAGGGGTGGGGGGGGGGGGGGGGAGTTGCTTTTAGGGAGGGGAGGGGCATCCGAGCGTCTGTGTGTGTGTGTGTGGGGGGGGGGGGGGTATGTGTGTGTGTGTGTGTGTGTGTGTGTGTGTGTGTGTGTGTGTGTGTGATTTACGCTTTGATCCGGCCCATTCGAGCAAGAATATATAATGTGTTCATACGTGCGTGTGCGAATGTGCGTGCGTGTAGCTGTGTGTAAGTGACACTATGGACACATCCAGTCACAAAAGCACGTTTGTGAGGGGGATCTGTGTTGGTGAAAGAGATACCAAAATGAAAGGGCAAGGGGTGACGTGAGCGAGACCATAGATGGAGGATTGTACGTGCCTGCCTGCCAATGAGCAAGAGATGAGAGGTGATGGAGTGATGGAGTGAGTGAGATGGGAGAGTGAGGAGAGAGGAGAGGAGAGAGAGGAGAGAGAGAGAGAATGTGAGGGTGTGTGACACACCACCACACCGAGACAGACGTCAACATAGAGAGAGAGAGAGAGAGAGAGAGAGAGAGAGAGAGAGAGAGGAGGGAGGGAGAGAGAGAGAGGAGAGAGAGAGAGAGAGAGCACATGGAGAGAGAGAGAGGGAGAGAGAGGAGAGAGAGAGGTTTGACAGGGAGTAAGACTAAGAAAAGAAAGAACACAAAAACAAACAAAAAACACCACCACAACAATAAAGATCGGACAATCGTGAGCAAGAATGTCGCAGTACAGCCACACACTACAGGAAGCCCCCCCCCCCAACCCAAAAAAAAAAAAAAACGAAAAAAAAAAACAAGAGAAAAAAGACTTTAAACAAAAAACAGGCAGGACACAGAAAAAAACACGATAATGACTAGCAATGAGACACAAGGGAGAAAAAGAAACAAAGAGAGAGAGAGATAAAAGGACGGACACAGGGTGAGGTATAGACTCCTATACTAGAGGTTAACCTACAGCTCACTGTCGTCAGAAAGACAAAAATATCGATTAACACCTCTGAACTGTTTTATAACA
>CM054149.1:15524996-15562496 GCA_028751875.1 Rapana venosa
AGAGACAGACAGAGAGAGAGACAGAGACAGAGAGACAGTACACATCGATTTTAAGTTTCTTTGAGCGCAAAATAAAGCAACAGATAGATAGAGAGAGAGAGAAAGAGAGTACAGGTTGATCTTCAGTTTTTTTGACAGAGAGAGAGAAAGAAAGAGAGAGAGAAAGAGAGTGAGAGAGTACACATTGATCTTAAGTTTCTTTGAGTGCAAGAGAGAGAGAGAGAGAGAGAGAGAGAGAGAGAGAGATGAGAGAGAGAGAAGAGGAGGAGAGAGAGAGAGGAGAGAATATGTGTATTTCACTATATGTGTGTGAGACACAGAGAAAGAGACTTTCTCTCTCTGTTACAAGTACACACACACACACACACACACTGCACTCATGTACACGCGCATGCTCGTGCACACACACACATACGCACTTTAGAAATTATGGCGTAGCCAAGGAGCAAATTGGATACACTGACACCAATAACTATGTATTTTTTCATGTGTCACAGGGACAACTTAACATCTTTAAGGCCACAGCCGCATTCATATTTCTCATGTGAGTACATTACTAGTATACTTCATAATGCTGATAAAATACATGAATCACAATAACAAAATGTGGAACTGCAAAACAATTTTAAAGAAAAAAATAAGACAGTTTCTTAGAGTGTGCATCCTCTGTGTGAAACGCAAAACATCCTTCAGAGTAGTTTTATAGTCCACATGCCTTGGCCACCATCAAGGTGACTGTGTGTATTTCTTCTCTAGAAGAAATACAGACAGCCAGAGAGAAGTAAGCACACACACTATGAATGATTTAATCAAAAGTCAATTAGCACAGTCTAGCGTGTATCAATAAGAAGTGGTGATAAACAATGTTTTAGAGTTCCTTCGGTCAAGCTGTTTCTTATCGTTGGAAGTCTGGGTTGAGTCGTGTAGCAGCTGGTGTTCTGAGATATCAGCAGGAACCAGATAACTGGTGTGTTCCAGACTGTCTCTGAATATAGGTTCTGGCCTCGTTCAAGTTTAAATGTAAATCTCATATAATATGTACAGTACGTTATTTCAAGCAACTTCAAAATCACAGCATAGTGTGTTGTGTTGCGTTGTGTTGTCTAAAGTGTGTCGTGTTGAACTGTACTGTATTCACACTGCGTTGCACTGCCTTGTGCACTGCTCTATTATATGATATTATTTTGAATTGTATTGCACAGGACTACTGTATTGTATGATCAAGTCTTGTAGCACTTAGCCTCTGCAGATTTTTCTGTGTGAAATAAATGTAGAAAACAGAGACATATACACAGAGAGCACGAGCGCAGGAGGAGAGAGAGAGAGAGAGAGAGAGAGAGAGAGAGGAGAGAGAGAGAGAGAGAGAGAGAAGAGAGAAGGAGAGGAGAGAGAGGAGAGAGAGAGAGAGAGAGAGAGAGAGAGAGGAGAGAGAGAGTGTGTGTGTGTGTGTGTTATTTACACCAAATCGTCAACACTTCTGTACTCATCATACACAAGCTGGAGCTGGGAGTTGCTTCAGTTTGTTTCAAAGGAACTGAGCTTTGAGAAATCTAAGTGTAAAGTCTCACAAACTTTTATTTAAAACCAACCAAGCAAAACAAGAACAAAAAATGCCCACCAAACAAACAACTACTGAACTAGTGAGCTTCTCTTGACATAACACTGTATTTTTTTCCTCGGTTATATAAAGTGCGGTTTTTGCTTTATGTTACTGCTTTTGCTCACCATTAAGGTAGCCGCATTCCAATTTCAGGGATATAATTTACAATATTAATATACAGTAGTTCAAACAAACAACACAGACAGACACTGAGACAGACACAAACACCATTACACCATCATCATCTATTTATTGTCAGATTAACATGAAGTTATACACAGACAGACACACACACATACACAAACACCAACAATTACAGAATGAATGACAAATACTGAAATAAAATGTAGTATGTTAAAATGTAACGTGTTTCATCTCCATATAAAAGCATGCTGAAAGCAGCATGAATGAGGCACAATACAACCCACACATAGCAAACGGCTTTATGGTTGTCATTTTCAACCAACACACACACACACACACACTAACGCTAACACTAACACACACACACAAACTCATACATGCGCACAAACCCACACACACACATCCGTGACAAATGCATAAATTTATATATACATGTATACATACATGTACAAAACAATCCTAACAACTAAAATCAATGAAAACAGTTCCTAAGCAATTCTTTCATTTACACCTAACATGACTCTCCTACTGTATACTAATAAAGTAATATTAGAAAAGTTCTAGGATTAGATGCAGCTATGATGTACACATGCAAGTAAAGGCTATTTTGGACTCTCCTACTGTAGACGAATATCAGAAAAATTCTAAGAGCAGATGCAGCTATGATGTACATATAATTATAAGCAAAGGTTAATTTGGTGCAGAAGCAAAAAAATAATGATAGAAGCATCAGCAACTGCAGCATGATAGTAAGCGTGAATGATGATCAGTGGAATGATATATCACTAGAGTGTTTTCTTTAGTTTGCTTTGAGTGGGGGTGGGAGTGGGGGTTTTTTGGATGTGGGAGTGGGGTAGGGGTGGGGGCAGATGAAAGGTGTTTTTGTTTTCTTGTTCCTTTTCTTCTGTTTTTTTAGTTAGGTTTTTGTTTATTTAGTTGTTTGTTATAACTTCCATGTTAGTTTTGTTTTGGACATCTTCCTATTCAGACTGAAATGTATCGAGTAAGTTTCATGGATTCAATTTTATTTCCCAACTAATATCATATCTGACTAGTATATAAAACATCTTTCTTGTCTTGTTTCTTGGCTATTCAACACTCTTACAAACAAGCAAAAAAGAAAGTGCACACAGTTTCTGCTGCATAGTCTCAAATTTACCTATACAACTATGACGATGTTATTTTCACCCTCCTCCTCTTCATCAGACCAAATAAAATACCAAACAAAAGGTTTCCAAGGTAGCGCTGACCATTTCAGAGAAGATCCTCACTCATGAGGCCTGCTGGGTCACTACGCTTTTGTTGTTATTCACTTAGTATATATTTTAAGTTATAAATCTGTTGAAATGGTTATGTTTGGTCACTATGGAACACCACTTGAATGACAGCAGAAGTGCAGGGCATTCTGTGATCATTAATGTCTCACAGCAGCTTAATATATTTATTTTAATTTTTATCTTTTAATGCTGACAAAGCTGCCACAATGAAATCAAGGCGAGATATTCACTTCCACAAGGGCACAAAATTTTAAATATTTGTTTAAAAATGTGAGAATTGCTGATCCTGAGTTTCACATTACATTTTTACAGTTGTAATCTTGTATTACAAACTTTGCCTGCTTACCCTGTCTGGGTTGTGTGTGTGTATGTGTGTGTTGGGCATTTGGTTTAAAGGAACTATGAATGCATGCTCACACAACATGCTCAAAATATTCCCAACAAATTAAGTCTTTAGCCACAGCAGCCTTGAAAGCCTATTGGGCTCTTCATAATCACATCTTTTTTACTCTCACTTTTAAAGGCAAAAGGTAGAAAACTCATGTTTGCTTCCAGTGCACTAACTTTTGGTGCCAGTTAAGTTGCTTCCCACCTTACAGTTTTACTACAAACTCTTTATAAATATTTTGTTATACACACACTATATCTACTGGTCAAAACACGCACTGTATCAGTCAGAATGTTGTGAATATACTCGAATTTCCATGCTGTTACAACAGAAATAATTTTATCTCTTACTGTCTTGAGTATAAAGTATAATTGATATCTACACTATTTCAGCTAATGTAAGATTTTTGCCTACATTATATTAAGTTATCAGCATGACAGGTTTATTTTCTATTAAAAAGAAAGAAAAATGGTATCTTCCTTTCAACAGAAAGAAATAAAGACTTTGGAACAAGATATATACTGTATCAAAATACTTTGTACTATATAAATTATGCACTGGAAACACACAAAGTAAACAAACTTTACCCAGTAGTCTTTTTCCATTAAGCAACCAAAACTATATATTAGTAACTGGATTTTATTTAAGCCTGGTAGATGAACATTTTCACAACAACACACATAAACACCCACCCACCCACACCCACACAGATGCTTACCTTAACTGAACCTGAGGTTTTCTGAAGCTTGTCTTCCAAGTTCTTCACCCGACTGTTTGCTTCATGTTCCAGGTCCTCTACTGTGCTTACTAGCACATCATTCTGCTCACTGAGGTCTTTCACATATGACTGCAGCAACCGTATGCGTGCCTGCACAAACAATTGATTGATTCATGAGAATTAAATTGCATCTGCTACAATATCCTTCAACAACAAAAACTACTAGTACTACCCTCATCAGTTTTCCATCATCAGTATCATGTGATAAATCTGCAGGGAAGTATTTTTCTGAATGATTGATAATTCACACTGTCAGACTCAGATGAGTCAGAGTTAAAGAAAGCTTTCGTTTTTATTTTTCATCTTATATTCTGCATGGAATTATTTTTCTGAATGACTGTTAATTCACAGTGTCAGACTGAGAGTTAAGAAAGCTTTCACTTTTACTATATTTTAGTTTTATTTTTTACTTTATTCTTTTATATCGAGGATAATGGAATAAGCACTTATGTGCTTTTTTTTACATCCAGTCCCTGTGTGTATGCAGTTTTGTAAATTCTGTCATCTGTTCCTACCGGCACACAATGGCCTACTCTTACAAAAAGCGGAACAGGATTTAACGTGAACGCAAGATGTTTTACATGCGTTCACACACGGGGCCTCGGTTTATAGTCTCATCTGAAGGACTTTTGGGGAGAGTGGTGTCTGCATTGATGTTAACTCCAGGGGAAAATATCCCCTTAAACGGGAACAACCCGGGTCGTCATATTACCAGCGCAATATTCTAACCACTAGGCTATCCTGTACCCCTTTTCATCTTATAGTATGTATGTACAGTAATTTTAGTGGCCAGTTGTCACATAACTTCATAAGTTGTGTGTGTGTGTGCATGCTGATGAGGGTGTGTCTGAGTGCATTTGAGTGTGTGTGTGTGTGCATGTGTATGCTAGTGTGACTGTGAGTAGTGTGTCTGTGTGCATATTTGCATGCATTCTCACAACATCAACACACATGCAAAAAGTGTCACATGCCTGTATTTTACAACACTATCAAAACATCTGTGAGTTTTGGTTTTGTTGGGTTGTTTTTTCCTAATGTTGTTATACAGCCTATTTTTATGTAATATATCAACTATCCCTGAGTGCACTCATATGGATACAAACTGCACACATGCCATATAGCATACATATTGTAATATGCTTTCTGACTAATGTGGAAGAAAGAAGTGAGAGACTACGACTAGTTAGATTCTGCAACTTGTTTCGTGCGGCGCACGTGCACGTAACTGCATGTTTTCTTGTTTTGATCATCCACCATCCTTTTGCGCTATTTCGATACATGTTGTTTGGAACACACGTATTTCTACACACAAACTATGAAGAATTACCCACCCTGCTAGCGTCTTCGCCACTTTGCTCCGCATCGTCAAGTAGTTTCAACTTTCCTTCGTAAAGTTGTCTAAATTCCCCCAACAAGCTTTGCATTTGCTCACTTCGCTGATGCTTGCCATTGCTTGATGCTACGTTAATGCTCGCCATCCCACTACCAAAGTTCTAAAGACCACTTGTCTATCATCTGCAAGCAGTGAGAGGTGAAATTCGTGATTAACGACATTAAATACGAGTCTGATTCTCAAATTACGGTTCCGTGTCGTCCATATTGTGTTCCCCTCGCGACACTTCATGCAACCGCAGACTATCTTTGTAACAGCTATCGTGATTGGTTAGTTGCCACAGCTTTATCACATGACATTTGTTGTGATCATGTGATCAGTGTACACATGTTCAAATTCATTTAACGTCTTTCACAGTTGTGATATTAGACGGGGGGGGGGGGGGGGGGGGGGGGGGGGGGGGGGGGGGGGGGGGGGGGGGGGAGAGTGTAGAGTGTCAAGGGGGAGGGTGTAGGTTGGTATGTACGGAGAAGGGGATTTGCAGGGGTCAATGCATGCGAAATGTAAATAAAATTTAAAATTAAAAAAATATATATATAGGAAAACAACAACCAATAGAAAAAATCAAAAACAACCAGTTACATTACTAACCTTTGAACTAAAAACGGAAAATGATTCTAAATTTAACAAAATCAGTAATTCATGGGGTGAGAGAATGAATAGGAACGTGAAAAAACATATTTAATGTGTGTAACCCCTCCCCTGCCCTCAAAAGAAAACCCAAGAAGCAACCACCCCCCCCCCACCCCACCCACCCCCACCCCTGGAAAGAAAGAAACTCAACCCTTAAAACAGAGCCAGAAACACCCAAAACAGCAAAAACCCAATTACAAACACAATTCTCTAGCCCCCTCCTATGACACAAACAAAATAAACAATAGGAATGCAACAACTGTGGATAATGATTTTTTTTTTTTTAAACTAACAAGCTCGAAAAAATAATTTCTGGACTAGAGGTATGTACAATGTCTCGGCGTGTGTGTGTGTGTGTGTGTGTGTGAGAGGAGAGAGGAGAGAGAGAGGAGAAAAGAGAGAGAGAGAGAGAGAGAGAGAGTACTGATCTGCTTTTTTTATTTGTGGTTGCTTACATTTTTTTTATAATGCAAGTTATAGTCGTCAATGCCCACACACGCTCCCGCGCGTGCACACAAAACACCACACACACACACACACACACACACAAAACCCCACATACACACACACACAAAACAACACAGCATATAACTTTAGAAAAATAAAAGAATTATTCCCAGAATATTTTATAACATGATATATTATGTATATTTAAAACAAAACACTCCTATACTTGAACGAACACCCACACACACACACACACACACACACGCACGCACGCACGCACGCACGCACGCACGCGCACACACACACACACACACACACACAAATAAAATTCGCTTTCTCCAAGCTATGGTTAAGCAGCATCGAGAGTGGTTACCGAGTGAATGGGTGACCGTTTGCGGGCCTTGGCTTCAGTACAGTTCCCCCAGTTCACCCAGCTGTAAATGGGCACCTGCCCTATTTAAGGTGAAGGAAGGTAAGGCAGGGAGGGAGAGGAGACGGGCGCCGCCCTCAATATGCTGGCCCCTGGAGAAGTTGAGGTATCTGACCCCTGCTCTCCAACCACGGCATAGGTTATGGGAACACTACCACCTAAAACATTAAATGATCACTAGTTATATTCAATATAGTTCTGGAACTTAATAAAGCAAGCAAACAATAAAATAAAAAGGAAATAATGATTTTAAAATATCAAACAACAACAGAAAACAAAGACAAAGCAAAAAGTTTAGTTGTGGGACAGTAAAAAGGCATGTACTTATTGGGTTTTTTTTTTTTATAAAAAAGATAATTTTTAACAAAGTTTGTAAGGAATTCATATTTTGTAATTGTGCCCGAAAGATATTTCAAATCAAAGGGCCCCAGAAAGCAACGCTAGATTTATATAGGTTAATACGAGGACATGGGAATGAGAATTATGACAGCTTAATTTGCTCTGACTTTATTGAACAAGGAAATGACGTAGTTACAACTAATATTTTTTTGTGTTTGGTTTGCTTGGGTTTTGGGATTGTTGGGTGTGTTTTTTTAAACATAAACACTGCTTTATCTAATTAAGGTTGTTTTTCTAGGGGTAGAGTATCTAGTTTCCATAGTTTTTCACTAGTTGTTATAGGCAGGTCGGTTTGCTGCTATTTTGTGGAGAAATTTCAACCTTTCTTGTGGACGCCCTAGCACCCCTCCCATGTTGTTGGTGCATAAACTGACTTATCAATTATATGCCAGTGAAAGAAAAGTTTTAAACTTTGGGGAATTGTTTCACTTGAGACACTAAGAGGATACTTTTGGAGAGAGTGTTACATAGTTTGTGCAGATAGGGCTGCCATTTCAGATCATCACCTATGTCAATACCCAAAACAGGTTGTTCAGGAAACTGTTCGATTAAAGTATTATCCAAACTAAGGAATGAAAGAAGGATGTTATTGGCGGGTCGCTATAACCATCCAATTGGTTTTGTCGGGACCTTTTATCACAGAGGGGATATAATATACTTCTGTAATGGTCGAAAAAATGTTTATAGATAAATACATCAAAGTACACCAAACTGCACCCAGCATCCCATAGTTTTCCCACTTCATAAAGCAGAGAGAGAGAGAGAGAGAGAGAGAGAGAGTTGTGCACATTCACACTACTGATGTCAGTATTTTTATGACAATTGTCCTGTTCTCCACGAAGTTTCAGTACTTGTGTGGGCAGCATGTACCAAGCTTTTTCAAAGTGAAAGATAAATATTTTTCTCTTCGCTTATTTGCCTTGTTTTCTTCATTCGCTTTTGATTCTTTGCACCATGCCGTTGGGACGCTCTGGGCTCTCTCAGTTTAGATAGTATCTCCTCCACCTTCTGCAAATTCTGTGCTAGATATATTTCCGCTGTTCTTTCACTCATTCTGTTTCTGTCTTTCTTCTTAACTTTCTATTATCTCTCGTGCTTATTTTCTGCCTTCCGAGTCCATATTCCTGGCTTTTTTCTCAACAAATCTATACAATTATTTTCTATTCATTCGTTAAGCGCTTTGATTTGTCTGTGCAAGATACAGCGCTATATAAATTCCATTTATTATTATTATATGACACGTTGCCTGTACTGTTCTGCTCTGGCGACCAGGTCGTGATATTTTAACACTGGGATGGGCACAGGATGTTCATTATGCAGTGTTGTTTGCCCACATGACATGTTCCTATGTATTTGTTTTGTAGATTGGAGTGTTCATTATCTTTTTTAATGCTTTTGTTGTAACCTGGGGATAATAAATCAAGCGGAATGGCTGGCGTCCTCATCAGTATGGCTTAGTTTTATTGGCCTTAAGGAATAGAATAATGAAGGCACTTATTCATTGAATGCTCCCCCTCCCTTCTTTAAAAAAAAAAAAAAAAGACGGTGTCAGATGTTTGAAGGGATCATATGACGCCGATTTCGAACTTGAGGTGAAAGTTATTGGAGTTTCTGAAATGGAATTAGGTGATAGCCCTGGTACAGCCTTTGAGGTGGGTGGGGCTGTAAACATTATGAAATGAAAATGAATTGAAATGAGTCTTTGAACTCTCAAGTTTATAAGTTTAACTCTCAAGTTCACAAGTTCATAAGCCTTTTTTTCTTTCTCACCAACGTGCAAATTTTAACAGGTCTGTTGATGGGATACGGTTCAGAATTTCTTTTCTAAAGGTTTCCTAAAAAATATATTAAAGATAGGGGTTTATGTGTGTGTAAGAGGGGGTGAGAGGTCGAGGGAGGGACAGAGGTGGGAATGAGCTGAGAAGACAGTGTAGACAGGAGTGGGGAGGGGTGAGAATTCAAATGTATGAGAGAGAGAGAGAGAGATGAGAGGGAGGGAGGGAGAGAGAGAGAGAGAGAGAGAGAGAGGGAGGGAGAGAATGCTTCATCAATGAACAAGAATTCTGGGGTTTTCCGCTGGTGAGGTTTTGCATGTGCGGTCATTTAATCTCCTCACTAGCAAAATCACATTAATTCGTTATTTCGGAAATTATGTCTAAATGCAGCACTGGTGTTCTATATTATTTTTACCTCACAAGTTCAATTTCTACCGACACGCGATGACGTGCTATCCTCAGAAAAGTGAAATGGCATTTAAGGAGCAGGCAACATCGTTTATGCATGTCTCCAAACACAGCACCCAGATCTACAGTTCCATTCAAAGCCAGAAGGGGAGCTGGGTCTGTAAGTATTGATCCTGGAAATAAATTAAGTCTCTCACAAGCTGGCTGCCACGAGTGGGTTTGGAACTCACAGGCTGTGGGACCCGGCAGTAAAGGCCCTTTCCACTTAACCAAAGGGACTCCTTGGCACTCAAGAGTCAGTCTGAATTATTCAGACAAATCAAGGAGGCAGAAGGAGGCAGGACAGTTTAGACGTTCACCTGCCTAGCAAGTAAACCGTGAGAGCTGGATTCCCAGCCTTGCCCTTTCTTCCCAAACTGAATGTTAAGTATTTGGAGAAGACTCTAAACCAGTCGACCCCAGGTTCAATTCTAAACTGTGTCCCAGAAGTCGGAATGCAGCTACCTTAATGCTGGAGGAAGAACTATCGAATTCGCAAAAAATCTCCCCACTGGTGAACCATGGAGCGTTAGCTGAGGAATGAAAAACAAACAAAACAAAATAATTTAAGAGGGCAGTACCGCTTGAACGAATGTACCAAAAATCACGATGAAATATTTTCTGAGTTTATCATCAGACTGGCTTCAAATTTGGTCACAATGTGGGGAAAAAAGGTCAATAAATTACAATAAATATATATATACCTCCCCCACCCCCAAAACAACAACACCCCAAACAAACGGACATTGATCATAGTGTACTCCTTGGAGGATAGGGCCCAGTGTTTGGCCCACAAAATGGTGGACTGTGTCTTTGTCCTCCAGAAACTGGCACTGAAGTTCCCAGCTGTGAGGTTCATCAGCTCCAGCATGGTTTTCAACCTACATGCACCATCATTGAGTAATTATGCAGGAGGCAATGGCCACAGCAGTCTAAACACGTTGTAGTCCATGGAACATAATGCTTGGGGCACACTTTCCAGATCTGGTTATTGAGGCTCTTGGTGGCATTCTGCTTATAGCATAGTCATGACATCATCTTCAGAAGCCTCTGCCATGGCATACTCTTCCTCTGTTGTTGTTTTTCATGCTGGTTCTCTGTGCTTGCTGTTTGTGCTGCAGTCATCACAGTTTTCTGTATTTTGTTGCGGGAGGATTGTGCACAGGGAGTGGTAGGTTCATGATGCTACAGAATGTGCAGCTCCCTGTGGCCACCATCTTCTTCTTCTTCTTTTATATCGAAGATAATGGAATAAGCACTTATGTGCTTTTTTACATCCAGTCCATGTGTGTATGCGGTTTCGTAAATTCTGTCATCTGTTCCCGCCGGCACATAATGGCCTACTCTTACGAAAAGCGGAACAGGATTTAACGTGCGCGCAAAATGTTATGCGTGCGTTCGCACACGGGACCTCGGTTTATAGTCTCATCCGAAGGACCTTTGGGGAGAGTGGAGTCTGCACTGATGTTAACTTCAGGGGAAAATATCCCCTTGAACGGGAATCGAACCCGGGTCATCAGATTGCGAGCGTAATGTTCTGACCACTAGGCTATACCGCCCCCCCCCCCCCCCCCCTTCCCCCTCAGCACAGCACATGGCAATGATTGCAGTCAGTTTACAGAAAACACCTGTAGATTTCCATAAAACTTAGGGACCTCTCTTCCTTGACTTACCATGCTGGTTTTTTTTTGTCAGAAGGCATTTCGATCGTATCTCCCCACCAAAAAGCTAAATTCAGGCAAAAATCATACCAAGAAAAGTCAAAATTTGGCTAGTGGACAACAGGATGTCAGAGTGGTTGAGGGAGTATCTGTTATTTTGTAGCGTTGCAATGGAAAGCAGGGAGTAGCTAATTATTTTCAAGCAGATTGAAAGTACATAAAATGGGCCTCGTTGAGCACTCCACCTCCCCCCCCCCCCCCCCCCCCACTCCCCACCACTTTGAAGCTAAATGTCAACAAAACTATTCATTTTTAAGAAAAAGATAAAAATTAATGGTAAACTGTGTGTGAAAATACATACATTTCTTCATAGGAAAATGATAAGTAAAACAGTAAGACCCAAAAAGTGATTTTTGTTTCCAAATATTCAGATGGGCCCCATTATGACAAATCCTTCACGTTTTTCTCCCCACTTATGAGGAGACAACTTTGAGTAAACAATGTAGCCTAACTCCTACAGCTGCTGCTGCTGAACTCATCAAATACTTTGCTGATGACAGAAAGTCCTCAATTGACTCAGTGTAGCATAACTTCAGAAGTTGTTCTTGCAGATGGCTTAGAGTCACATGACAATATCATTTACGTTATCATAATCATTAACCATTACACCCAGTGGTGTGTAGGGCAGCAACAAAGCCCTTTCACTCCTGCCTATCCTGGGCCAACCTAGTCACTGATCCCCAAGAGTGCTGCATGGCCTTCATCTCACTTTCTACAGTCCTCCTCCACGTTGCTTTTGGTCTTCCTTTCTTTCTCCTTTCTTCTGGGGTCCAGTGCAATGCTGTTCTTGTGATTGACTGGGTCTCTTCAGAGGATGTGCCCAATCCACTTCCACCGTTGTCTGGTGATGATGGTTCCCATGTCTTCTTGCCTGCATCTTCGTAGTAGGTCTTCATTGGAGATCTTCTCTGGCCAAAAGATCCGGAGAATTCTTCGGAGGCATATGGTGTGAAAGGATCGAAGTTTGGTAAGATCAGCTTCCGTCATCCTTCAGCACTCAGAACCGTACAGGAGCGTAGATACAACACAGCTCTGGTATAGCTTCAGCTTGGTGTTGGTGCTGTACTGAGTTGATCTCCAGATATTTTTCATCTCCCTAAACACACTCCTGGCGTTGCCCAGTTTGTTGTGAATGTCTTCTTTTGTGCCGCCCTCTGGTTTGATGCTGCTGCCAAGGTATGTGAACTTGTCTGTCTGGCATAGGTCAGTTCCATTCACTTTTACAGGGGCTGGTGTGTTCACATTGTGTGACATTGTCTCTGTTTTCTTGGTGCTAATATGAAGCCCCACTTGCTGTCCGAATGTTTGGAGTCTGCTGGTCTTCTCCTGATATGTTGGTGTGTGGGGGACAGCAGCGCCAGGTCATCCGTAAAGTCAAGGTCGTCTAGTGTTGAGAACAGGCTCCAGAAAATCCCTCTTGGGGTGTCTTCTGTCGTCTTCCTCATCACCCAATCAATGGCCAGATTGAAGAGAACTGCCGACATCACACATCCTTGTCTTTCTCCAGTCTTGACTTCAAAGACAGTGTTGCTATGGCCCACAGAGCATCTGAAGTTGTCGTAGAAGCTCTTGATAAGGTGTACCAGTTTCCATGGGATGCCATAGTGTCGAAGGATACTCGAAAGGCTGTCTCTGTGTATGCTGTCAAAAGCCTTTTCGAAGTCCACAAAATTCACATACAGTTGTCTTTGCCACTCTGTGCACTGTTCGATGATGTTTCTGAGCGTGAATATCTGGTCTATACATCCTCGTTGCTTCCTGAACCCTGTGAGTTCCTTTCTCAGTGCATTGTCCACAGCGTCTGATATTCTTCTGATGATGACCTTGGCCAGTATCTTGCTCGGCACAGACAAAAGAGTGATTCCCCTCCAGTTGTTGCAGTCGCTCAGGGTTCCTTTCTTGGGGATTTTGACTATCACTCCCTTGGTCCAATCGTCAGGTACTTTATCATTTACAGTATTTTGAGTTTATTCCTAATCCCAAGTCTATTTCTAGGCCCCCTTTGTCAGCTGAATGTCTAACATGATGGTCCAACATTGGGCAAGACAGGAAAGACTGAATAATAACAACATATTTTGTAGCGTGAAATCTGCCGTATTCCAAACATTTCAGCACAGTTTTTATGTAATGATATATAATTTTCGCGAACAAGATGTACTTAATCGCTAGCAAAGCATTTTGGAGAGGGACTTATTTGTCAAGTATGATATTTATTATTTCTAAAAATTGACTGTTATTGGGCGTTCCTTGTTTTAAACATGTTTTGTGTGATAAAAATCAACGAAAGTGAGTGAATAGTACCAGAACGAAATATACTGAGCTGAGCCCAGAGCAAAAGCCTTGTCAGTTATTGACATGAGAAAAACAGCAAGGCATACGCTCTAATGTGATGGTTTGAAATATTCTGTAGGATTTGCCTTCCTGTATGACAAGCTTCAAGCGTGACAGCCCCTATCCTTCATCAAAAAAGAAAAAATCTTCTGAAGTCGGAGTGTGGCTGCCTATATTACGAGGTATTTGAAAACATCCACATACGAAAACCTCTCACCCACTGTGTACTCTTCCAGGTGTAATGAGGGAAAGTATGATGCTCAATCTCAGTAACACTCGAGAAGGAGGAGGAGGAGGAGGAGAGCAACAACAACAACAACAAGATAAACAGGAACAAAAACCAGAGCAACAAGAACAACAAGCAACAACAAGAACAACAACAACAGCAGCAGCAGCAAGAACAACAACAAATGCGCTGATCATATTTTTCCTGTCCTCTACATTACATACGTTTCCACCTCTGGGATATATTGGCATCGTCATTACAAACTAACTGAAATGTGAGCAGGTATCTGCTGCTACGAACATTTTCTAAAGAACAGTGAGGGTTTTATCACTGCACACCAGATGCTTCATGCCCGTAGAAAGCTAATAATATTGTCATCCGTTTGTCAGCCAGTCCGCTATTTGTCTGTCTGTCTGTCTGTCCGTCTGTCTCTCTCGCTTCTCCGTGTCTCCGTCTGTCTCCGCCTGGGTATCAGTTTTTAGGTGGGTACAAGCGCGTGGGCGTGTGTGTGCGCGTGCGCGTGCCCGTGCATGTATACATACATAGGCCTACATACATACATACATACATACATACATACATACATACATACATACATACATACATACACACGTACATACATACATACATACATACATACATACATACATACATACATACATACATACATATGTACCAACGTAAATGTTCATAAGCTGAGAAAAAGAGAGAGGAAGGGGAATGGAAGGGAGGGGGTGGGAGGGGGGGGGGGGGGGGAACCAGGAACAAATTGCGAGTGAGCCTAAGAGGCAGAAGAAGCCTAAGGAGAGCGGGAGGAGGGGGGGGGGGAGGCGGGGGGGGGGGGGGGGGGGGGGAGAGAGAGAGAGAGAGAGAGAGAGAGAGAGAAGAAAAGCTAAAAGCGCATTGTGTTATTATAATTACGTACAACCACTGGTCCAGTATTGTGATCCCTGTCCACCGCTGTTCAGGACAGACAGCCCTAATGGTCACCAAACATGCTTTATCCCTACACTCAGAACCCTGACCTTCAAACTTTCCCCGCTAATGATAGCTGATGTATAGGATGGCACAGGAAAAAGGTTGCCAACGAACATAATAATGACTATAAGCTTTGTGGATTATTAGGAGATAACGAGTATTTAACACACGTAATTTCGTCAATTTGTAATATCACCCGAAAGACATTACGGGGGAGTGGAGTCGGCACTGATGTAAACTCCAGGGGAACAGGCATCCGTCAGGTCAGCAGCGCAAAGCTCTAGCCAGTAGGCTATCCCCGATCCACACAGCAAGAAGGGAGATGACTCCTGCTGCAGTCACGATGAGGCAAAAAATAGATGGTTGTGTTTACAGGGTGGAGAAAAAGGGAACACAGTGGGTAGTGTCGCTGCCTTGAGATGCCGCATTCTTCCTGATGACTGGCCGAATTCACCTTCAGAGAAATCTGTCGTGATAATTCAACATAATACAATGCGATACGATATGATGCAATGCGATACTATACAATGCAGCAAATGCCCCCCCCAAAAGGTAATAGAATGGTTGTAGGCCTACAACACAATACAAGTCGATAGTGTACACGAGGGATACTGTGTAATACAATGCAAAACAATATGATACAATGCAATACAACACAGTACGGTACAACACAATACAATACAGTATAATACAATACGATACAGTACAGTATAATGCAATACAATGCAATGCCGTGCAGTAATCCAATAAAGTACAATACAATGTAATAAAATGCAATGCAATACAATAAGTGCCTCTTTAGGGTCAGGGAAGGTAAAGCAGCGAGAGAGAGAGGAGATGGGCGCCGCCCTCAATATGCTGGCCCCTAGAGAAGTAAAGTCTCTGATGCCTCACTCCCCTACGACTTATAGGTTATGGAACACCTTCACCTTTACTTTACAATAAATTCAATACAGTATGATACAGCACAATACAATTCAATACATTTCAATGCAACACAATACAGTTAATACAACACAGTACAATACAGTGTAATGCAACACAATACGTTACTATGCAACACAACACGATGCAATACAATACTATGCAATACAATACAATGCAATACAATACAGTTTTTTTGATAATCAGTGCAAATAATTCAATTAACTGCCATAACAACACGATGCAATACAATTATATGCAATACATATACAATGCAATTGACATACAGTTTTTTTGATATTCAGTGCAATATATTCAATTAACTGCATATCATAGCAAATTAAGCAAACAAATACTGTAATAATGACACGAGCCCCATGCATCCCTATATTTCTTGGAATCATCTGCAACCTGTTTCATCCATGTTTAGTATGCATACAGTGACGCCCTTGGTTTGGTCGTGAGTTGTTGTGTGTTTGTTGGGTGTGATTTTATGTTGCATAGTCTGCTAGCTTATATTGTGTTTCATTTTCACAATATTGTATTTATCTAGTATGTTATAGTCAACACCTATATTGTTCCCGGTGTTGAAATTGCTTGTCAGGCGTATGACGTTTCCTTTCAGAGCAACAGTATCCACACTATGGTTTTCTGCATGAGGTTTTTGTGTTTTCGTGACTGTTGGATATATCACACAATTTCGCAGAGAGCTATGCTGTTGGTATTTTGTTGTGGTTGTTGCGCTTGGTTTGTGGTTGCTGTTTTAGTTGCTGTTGGTTGTTGGCTGTTGGTTGAATTTTACGTTGGCCTAGTTTCTGTAGGCAGGAGTGTTATTGATCTAGAGTTTAATTAGGTTGGGTTAGTGTCTTGTTTGACAATTTTTGGCCCCTATGGCTAGGCGGTGGTTGGTTGTAGTATTTCAGAGTCGAGTAGTTCCTGTGAGACCATTGTTTGGTGCACTGTATTAAGTGGCTGTTGCTAGTTGTGTGGATGCAGTTTCCCACCATTAGAGCCTCGAGTCTGTCACCATAGGAATAGGAGACCGTTTGTTGGACTCTAGTAAGTTAATCAGACCACTGATGGGTTCAGTCCTTGTTTAAAACCAAACTTTTTGGCCCACACCTACTGGACCTTGGGCGGTGGTCTGGTTGCTAGTATTTCGGATGAAACGATAAACAGAGCTAAGTCCTGTGAGCAACACATTATTTGGTGCACTTAATTAAAAGAGGGGACGGGGTAGCTCAGTGGTCGGAGCACTCGCTTTCCCCCAGCCAAGTTAAGCAGCGTCGAGCGTGGTTACCAATTGGATGGGTGACCGTTTTCGCGCCTTGGCTTCAGTACAGTTCCCCCAGTTCACCCAGCTGTAAATGGGTACCTGCCCTCTTTAGGGTCAGGGAAGGTAAAGCAGCGAGGGAGAGGAGATGGGCGCCGCCCTCAATACGCTGGCCCTAGAGAAGTGAGGTCTCTGACGCCTCGCTCCCCTACGACCTTAATATAGGTTATGGGACACCTTTACCTTTTGTTAATTAAAAGAACCTACAGTAACAAGAGAGTTGTCCCCGGCAAAAATTCTGAAGAAAAAGGCCACACTGTGAAGGAACCACCGTGCACATAAAGACAAGGGGGAAAAATGGATAACGTTGCTCTTGCAGCAATGGGCGTTTGGCTCTCGAGCACTGATCATTTCGTTGTGGTTTACAGACACACAGGCAGACCACAGCTGCGATTCAAAGACGTGTGCAAGAGGGACTGAACATCAACCAGAACAACTGGGAACCAACAGCCATCGAACAGTCAGCCTGGAGACAGACTGTGCAGAAAGGTCTCTCCAATTTCGAGGAGGCACTTGCTCAACAGCACGAGGCAGAGAGAAGGAGAAGAAAGGCTGCAGACCAGCGTCAGACTTCATCTGTGCCCTCTGCCATAGGCACTGTCTGTCATTCCCGTGTCGGATTGGCCAGCCGCACCCGACGCTGTACCAGAATGAATAACACCTAGAGCGAAACTCCATAGTCTTCCGAGACTGAAGGCTGCCAACATGCGTTTACAGGCCCTCTGAGTCATTGTCAGTGTCACTGAACAGTTATACCAGTGGACTTTCCAGATCGATACACTTGCTGATCATGACATTAATTAAACATCATGCTACACAATCACTATGGCATTAGACCAAAATGCTATTTTACAATCATGCCATTGGCTTATCATTCTACTGGCCTACGGAGGGGGGGGGGGGGGGGGGGGGGGGGGGGATGCCGGGGCTTCTGTCAGTATAAATAGCATCCCCCAACTTCTGCAAATTATGTGCTAAAAATTTCCTCTTTTCTATCACTCTCTTTGCTTCTGCCTTGTTCCTTTTCTTTCTGTCACCTCCTTCTTGCCTATTTTCTGCCTTCTTCGTTCATTTCTCTCTTATGCCGAAGTAGGATGCGCTGGGCCTGACTTGTCAGGCGCTTAACGGCAGCGTGACGCATTTTCGCTCATATAATGGTCAACAAAAGTGCTGTCTGAGCGTTTAAGGAAGAAGAAGAAGAAGAAGAATTCTACTGGCCTACACATACATTATTATCCCATGACCAGCCAACAGTAAGGTTTGTTTTTAATGGGAAGTAATTTCGTTTTCTCGTAACACAAGTTCTCTCCCATTCTATTAGACTTGTCTTGTACACTATTGCTATAGGAGTGCGTGCCCAAAGCAGCACTTATATCCTTCAACCTGCCCAACTTTCCTTTCTGTAAAATGTCAAAGTCTCTCTCTCTCTCTCTCTCTCTCTCTCTCTCTCTCTCTCTCTCTCTCTCTCTCTCTCACACACACACACACACACACACACACACACACACAACACACACACACACACACACACACACACACACACACAGAGCCAATAGATGATTATAACTGATGTTTGTTTGTTTCGTTGTTGTGTCCAATAAGTCTACTTGACTTAAATGGCAATAAAATATTTCTGAATCTGAATCTCTCACACACACGCACACACACGCACGCACACACACACACACACACACACACACACACACACACACACACACACACACACACACACACACACACACACACACACACACACGCAGACACACACACGCGCGCGCGCGCGCACACACACTCGCACGCACGCACGCACGCACGCACACACACATACACACACACACACACACACACACACACACACACACACACACCACACACACACACACACACACACACACACACACACACACACACACACATTGACAGCAACCAAAATAAAACGATCGCAGAAATTCACTCTCGATACAAAAGCTAGTTAGAAAAGAATTCTTATCTTTTTTAAAGTACGGTCACACTGAACAGCATCAGTGCCCATAGTGCATGTGTACCCACTATAAACCCACACGCAACACAAGTCATACTGACCTGACTGACTTCTTTCTCAACTCCCCGAGGAGTCGAGGAGTCGTTGGGACACAGCAATGCATTTTTTTTCCAGGCCGCGTGTTGCAAGCAAGTTGAACCTGGCGGAGCCCAACCCTCTTCAGGCGAGGCTGCATGCTGGGTATGTTCATGTCACCGTTCCTACTGACTTTAACTGGCCTACTCTTCTTTAAAAGGCGGAACAGGTTCTAACGGCTGTACAAGATGTTTCTGCGTGCTTACGCCACGCAGGATCTCTGTTTATATTATCTTTTTTTTCCGGAAGGATTTTCAGGAGAGTGGAAATCAGCTCTGATGTTAACTCCAAGGGAAACAAAATTCCCTACAACGAGCGCATTCGTGGATACTCGAACCCGCGCGTTTCTGTGTTGCCCTGAGATCACGAAAACAGCGCTGTAACCACTAGGCCAGAAGTATAAGTGCTTTTACAGTGCATGCGCTCTTGTCAGAGAGAGAGAGAGAGAGAGAGAGAGAGAGAGAAGAGAGAGAGAGAGAGAGAGAGAGAGAGAAGAATGAATCTTTTAAATAAATGAATCTTTATTTTTCAAGGGTAACAGAATAAGCATGCGCATACTTTATTCATCCGGCCCTTGCCCTGATTTGGGACTATCAACAAAACAAAGGTAAAAATCTTGCTACAACAACGACAACATGATTTAAAAAATATAAATAATTAACAATACATAATCCCTAACTAACTTGAGCATTAATTTCGAGAGATACATAGATTTCTTTTTTTGGAGAAAGAGAGATATACGTCAATATATATATATATAAATATATATATATACTATTATAATATTATATATATATATATATATATATATAATATATATATGGTGTGTGTTGTGTGTGTGTGTGTTCCTTGCTAGAGCTCGAAAATTAACCGATGACAAGATTTTGTATATACCACCGTTCCCCCCCCCCCCCCCCCTCCCCCCCCCCCCCCCCCCCCCCCCCCCCCCCCCCCCCCCCCCCCCCCCCCCCCCATAAGGTAGCCGTATTCCAACTCCCGGGATGGTGTTCAAACACGATGTTGGTGTGCACGCGTTTAAAACGAAATGTCACCCCTTCCTACTGCCACACACCTGTCTACTCTTTCCAAAAAGTGGAACAACTTTTAAATAATTATGCACAACCCACCCATTCCTCCCCCCAACCCACTCCACAACACACACATACACACTTACACAGACACTCACTCACCCACATGCACTTTCCCGTCTGATATCACTAATTAGTGGAAGGACGTTAAACTGAAGAACTAACTAGCTAACTAACTAACTAGCTAACTAACGAACTAACGAACTAACTAACTAACCAGAACATCTTGCGCACAGTTAAATACTGTTCCGCTTTTCGTAAGAGTAGGCCATTGTGTGCCGGTGGGAACTGATGACAGAATTTACAAAACCGCATACACACGGGGACTGGGTGTAAAAAAAAAGTACGTGAGTGCTTATTCCATTATCCTTGATAAAAACAAACCCAACAACAACTAACTAACTAACTAACTAACTAACTAACGAACGAACGAAAGAACTAACTAACTAACTAACTAACTAACTAACTAACAGGGGACCTCGGTTAATTAATAGTCTTTTCTGGCCTTTCTAGCCAGTGGAGTCTGCACTGATGTTCACTCCAGTGGAGAAAAAAACCCAACACCCAATGGAACAGGAGAATCGGCGGGTGGCTCGAATCGAACCTGCGCCGTCAGGTGACGAGCTCAAGGCTGTAACCACTAGGCTACCCCCTCCTCCCCCCCCTCCACCTTCCCCCTGGTCAGGTGTAAGACAAGCCATAGTGTAAGGAGCGTCATTGACTGTCCTTGGCCAGGGCCCTTAAAAACTATCAGTGCAAGAAATGATATTAACCTGGATAATTATGTATGTCCCACTTTTTATGTGTGTGTGTGTGTGTGTGTGTGTTGTGTGTGTGTGTGTTGTAGTGTGTGTGTGTGTGTGTGTGTGTGTTGTGTGTGTGTTAGTGTGTGTGTGTGTGTGTGTGAGTGATTGTAGTAGTGTAGTGTGTGTGAGTGGTGGTGTGTGTGTGGTGTAGTGAGTGTGTGTGTGGGTAGTGTGTGATGTGTGTGTGTGTGGTGTGGTGTGTTTGTGTCTGGTGTGTGTAGTGAGTATTTGATTTGAAATTTTTAAAAAAATTTATCTATTATATCGAGGATAATGGAATAAGCACTTTTGTGCTTTTTTACATCCAGTCCCCGTGTGTATGCGGTTTTGTAAATTGTCATCTGTTCCCACTGGCACACAATGGCCTACTTTTACGAAAAGCGGAACAGGATTTAACGTGTGCGCAAGATGTACTGCATGCGTTCGCACACGGGCCTCGGTTTATAGTCTCATCCGAAGGACTTTTGGGGAGAGTGGAGTCTGCACTGATGTTAACTCCAGGGGAAAATATCCCCTTGAACATAGAGAAAAAACCCAATGGAAGTATGGAAGTACCCAATGGAATGGAATAGGAGAGAGAGAGAGAGAGAGAGAGAGAGAGAGAGAGAGAGGGAGAGAGAGAGAGAGAGAGAGAGAGAGAGAGAGAGCGAGCGAGCGAGAGAGCGAGAGAGACAATGACAATGACAAATTCTTTTATTTCGAGGATAATGAATAAGCACATGTGCTTTTTTTTACATCCAGTCCCCGCCCTTAAGGATATATATGATAATAAAATAAAATAAAGCCCATAGCACACACAACAACGGAGGAGAGAGGAGGAGGAGAGAGAGAGAGAGAGAGAGAGAGAGAGAGAGAGAGAGAGAGAGAGAGAGATGGAATGCCATCAACTGAAAGGGTGGTCATAAAACATACCATAATTATGTAAATCACGAGAAGAGAGAGAGAGAGAGAGAGAGAGAGAGAGAGGAGAGAGAGAGAGAGAGAGAGAGAGAGAGAGAGAGAGAGAGAGAGAGAGAAACAGAGACAGAGACAGAAGACAGAGAGAGAGAGAGAAGACAGACAGACAGACAGAGAGGCGGCAAACAGACAGGCAGGCAGGGAGGGAGAGAGAGACAACAAACGGTGATAACGACAATGACGAAGTCAGAGAAAGACTCAGACAGACAGCAGACAGACAGAAAAAAAATACTGTTCTTGCTGCGCGTTCCCACAACTTAACACCCTGAGGTCACCCACAATATGGGCTCTGTCTCACGGGAGGGTCTAGTGGTTAGAACGTTGCGCTCATGATCTGACGGCCAGGGTTCGAGCCCGGGTTTGAGCCACCCCTCGATTTTTGCCCCTGGAGTCTAACATCAGTGCTGACTCCACTCCCCGAAAGTCCTTCGGATGGGACCATAAACGATAGTTCCGTGCGTGAACACACGACAGAACATCTTGTGCACGCCTTTTGAAGAGTAAGCTATTGCGTGCCGGTGGGAACGGATGACAAGCATTGAAAAAAACACCAACCACATCCCTTACGGGACTGGATGCAAAAAAAGGCACACCAGTGATATTCTTGTCCTCAAAATAAAAGAAAAAAATTAATGAAAAAAACCAAACTCATCCCAACTGGGAATTACTGTTAGGCTTTAAGTATGCAGTGGATGACAAGCTTGCATTCATGACTCCTGGGAAGTACCTCGTCATATTAGGCAGCCATACTCCGACTTCAAAGAATTTTTTTTTTCTCTTTGGGAGGAGAGTAGAGGTAGCCACACTAAAAAACATGCTATGAATGAAGGTAATCTGAGCATAGCATTTGAAAGCTGACCGACACCTTAATGTGGGCTGGGGTATTTAGGGCACATCGATAACTGACACAGATTTTGGTCAGGGCTAAAGAGAACTTAATGCAACTAGAACGCAAGATTATCAGACTGCAGGGAGTTTTCTTGCACTTATTGATCAGAGTGTGTGTGTGTGTGTGTGTGTGTGGTGTTGTGTGTTGTGTGTGTGTGTTGTGGGTTTTGTGTGTAGGTGTGCTTGGTTGTGTGTGGGGTGTGTAGTGTTAGGTGTTGTGGTGGTGTGTGTGTTGTGTGTGTGTGAGTGTGTGTTGTGTTGTGGTGTGTGTTGTGTGTGTGTGTGTGTGTGTGTGTGTGTGTGTGTGTTGTGTGTGTTGTGTGTGTGTGGTGTGTGTGTTGTGCTGGTTGTGTGTGTGTGTGTGTGTGTTGTGTGTGTGTGTGTTGTGCTGGTGTGTGTGTGTGATGTTGTGTTGGTGTGTTGTTGTGTGTGTGTGTTTTGTGTGTTGTGTTGTGGTTGTGTGTTGTGTTGTTGTGTGTGTTGTGTGTGTGTTGGTGGTGTGTGTGTGTGTGGTGGTGTGTGTGTGTGTGGTGTGTGTTGGTGTTGTGTTGTGATGTGTGTTGTGTGGTGAGGTGTTGTGTGGTGTGTGTGAGTGTGTGTGTGTGTTGGTGTAGTGTGTGTTTGTGTAGTGTGTGTGTGTGTGCTGTGTGCTGTTAGTGTGTTGAGTGTGAAGAGAGGGTGCGTGGTGTATGTTGATGTGTGGCTGGTTTTGTTGTTTATGGTTTGTGCGCTGTGTGTGTAGTGGAAGTAAGGTGTGGGATGTGTGTGAGTTGCGGAGGTGGTTAGCAGTTGTATAAGTCAGTGCATTTAGTTTTATTCAAGTCTGAAGCTGCATCTATACATAAATCGTACTAAAGAAAAGAGAGGACAGCCGAAAATGCGTGTATGTTATGTGTGTGGGTTTTTTGTTTTGGCTTTGTGGTGTATGTGTGTGTATGTGAGTTGTGTGTGTGTTGTGTGTGTGTTGGGGGGGGGGGGGAGTCAGTCTGTCTACTTGTATGTGCACGTGCATTCGTTAGTTTGTATAAAGTGCTGTGCTCTGAATTAGTTAATTAATCAGTGCTGGTGAGGAGACAAGCGAGTGACTTGGAAAATTTAAATCCATTTTGCATAATCATTTCATGCTTCTAATTGTTCACTGACTCCTAACTAGTTCAAAGGCACTTGATGTGCACTCTTGCTCTTTTTTTTTATTTAAAAAAAAGAAGCTTTTTCTTTCTCTCTTGGTCATGAAATCTAGGATAAAGGTGAAGAAAGGGACCCAAGTCGTCTTCACGTTTACGTTCACGGTGTGTGTGTGTGTGTGTGTGTGTGTGTGTGTCGTGTGTGTGTGTGGTGTTGTGTAGTGCGCGTGAGCTTAAAGATAGAAATGCATTGAGGAGTAAGACCAGCCGAAATGCGTGTCCATGCTTGTATAGGCCTATGCGTGCTTTTGCTTTTCAAAGTTAAAAAAAATATGAAAAAAGAAAGAGTATTCATATTTGGATTGTAACCTAATAATAGACACAGATAAATAAACGGCATAAATCTTCTCTCTCACACACACACAATTCCATTATCTTCGACATAAAAGAATAAAATACATAAATAAACACCCCCACACACACACGCACGCACTTCAACACACACACACACACAACACACAACACACACACAACCACACACACAAAACACACACACACACACCACAGCATGCACGCACGCATGCAGAACAAAGCAAAAAGGCTGTGTTGATGTGTTGGTGTGTCAACGACCACTAATTGAAATGGCTCTGTGAACCTTGGCACACATACACTACACTGTCAAGATGAAGTAGTGTGACAGGGGTGGGGGGGGGGGGGGGGGGGGGGGGTGTTCAACCTATTTCATGTCGGTGTTATACCTTCATTGTCCTCCCAGGCCTCAGAAATTTCTCTTGAACAGAATCAGCAAACCATGCGATCACATTTTTGTTTGATTGTTAGTTTGTTTTGCATTCAGCAGATGTACAGCCCAGTGTCTGCAATTTTATTCTCTTTTTTGGTTCTTTTATTTCGAGGATAATGGAATAAGCACTCATGTACTTTTTATTTACTTCCAGTCTCCGTGTGTATGCAGTTTTTGTAAATATTTTCATCTATTCCCACCGACACACACTGGCCTACTTTTTCGAAAAGGGGAACAGGTTTTAACGTGTGCAATGAAGCCAGCAGTACGCTGCAAGTCGTTCCCAGCCCACGTGAGGTTTTGGGCCCTCGGGGGTTTGGGGTTTGGGCCAGTCTTTGCCCTTTCTTTGGGAGTGGTTGGTATACCCAAAAAGTTTTTCAGAGGGGAAAAATTTGGGGCGGCATCAGGACGGGGACAGTAACATTACGGGAAGGGGGCCCTTAAATTCCATCCAGTTTTGGGAAATTTCCCAAATTTTCAATGGGTTTCCCCAGGGGGGAGAATGAGTGAGTACCCCTTTGGGGATGGGGGGCCCCCCCCCCCTTCCCCCCCCCCCCCCCCCCCCCCAAGAGTTTTAAAGCGGGGAAACCCACAAAAAACAACAGCAAAACAAAAGGTGGGTCAGCAAAAAAAAACCTTTACAAAAAAAACTGCTCTAAAGATTAAAAAACACTCCCCCACCAAACACAAAGGAAAAAACCCCGCATTTAGGTGTTTTCTTGCTTAAAAGCGGGGAAAAAACCCTTCAGTTAAAAACAGACTAAAAAGGGAATTAAATATCTATTATATTACTATTTTACTATAAAATTAGGCGTATTAGTGAAAATCGAAAGTCCCTGCCCGCAGAGGGCAACACCCCAAACCCCCCTGGTGTTTTCTCATTCTTTGGGTTTGGGACAATTGAAATTTTTTTTTAGGCTGGTTCCCAGCATCATTTTCCACCCCCTTCAAGTATTCAAAACTCTGCAACTCGATAGTCCCTCGAAAAAAAAAAATTTGGGAGCAATTCCCCCTCTTTTGGCGATCTCTCCACTGGCTGCCTGTCCCAAAGAAAAGTAACTATAAGATGAGTATTTCTCTGTTACAAAGGTCTAACAAAAAACAGCCCCTTTTCCTCGGGGAAAATTTTTTTCCCCTGTACACCCCTTTTTCTTTTCCCTTCTTCAGCTGTTTATTTTTTGGGTGTTTACCGGATTCAGCCAGCCCACTTTTTCGGTATCCCCTCTTTCTCTTTTTCTGGGTCCATCGATTGGAAGGCTTTTTATCTTTTTTTCCCAAAGGCCTTCTTATGATTTTTAAAAATCCGGCCTCAAGAATATTTGTTTCAACCTAAGATTTTTTTCCCCTTTTTCCCATTTATAGCTGCCCCTGTTTTAACACCCAAAATCCCATCCCCCTCCCAAAGTGTAAAACCTCTTTGGTGTTGTGTGGGTGTGGTGTTTACATTTAGACTCTTAGAATATTACTTGCTATTGGTTTCATGACTGTAAGAATGAGTGGAGTGCAAGCCCTTTGATTTGTCTGTGCAAGATACAGCGCTATATAAATTCCATTTATTATTACTATTATTGCATGGCAGCCACAGGAATTTTACAACGACTGTAACCAGACACGGAGTTCAGTGAACTTGTCCAGGGTCATGTGGAAAGCTTTGTCTAGAATGTTTCTTTTTTTACTGGAAGATTTCCCGGTAAACAGATGACTTGACCCAGCTTATTTGCATACGTGAAGACTGCAACATTTTGCATATTTTTCTAAATGGCAGAAAAAAGCCGATAATATATGAAAAAAACCCGCCTCTTTTAACGCACCTTTTGATGTAAAGTAACCCAACGTGTCAGCAGTTAAGCCTGAAAAATTCATTTTCTTTTTTTATGTTTTGTTTCTTTCTTTGTTTTTAGTGACCCCTCCCCCCCCCTTAGTCATTATGATAAATAGGCCGTCTGTTGGGAAAAAATGCAAGGGAGAGAACTCACCATCCTAAACGAGTTTTAAGGTAATGGATTAGTTATGTCATAACACTTGAAAGAAAATGATGCAACCTAGTTGTTGAGAATATTCCTAAGGGGGGGGGGGGCGTTAATTTCTGAAAGTGTGGACCATCTCAGTTCTCAGTCTGACAAAGCCGAACTTATTTGATTTTCTGTACAGTGTTATGTCTGCAAAGAGTTTATATACCTCATAGTAATAATAATAATAACAATAATAATAATAATAATGTATGGAATTTATATAGCGCTGAATCTTGTAAAGCAACAAATCAAAGCGCTCAGATGACTTTTAATTTTTTTTTTTATATCGAGGATAATGGAATAAGCACTCATATGCTTTTTTACATCCAGTCCCGTGTGTATGCGGTTTTGTCAATTTTGTCATCTGTTCCCACCGGCACACAATGGCCTACTCTTTCGAAAAGCTGAACAGGATTTAACGTGTGGGCAAGATGTTCTGCATGCGTTCGGACTCTTATTCATACTGCACATACTAAGGTATCCACAGAAATAAAACCACTTTTTGTGAAAGACTAGCCTCTGACTCAAAACTTATACATCACATGATTTTGCACAAATTTGGTATGTTTCAATTTAAATTTTTTTTTTTTTTAGCAAACACTGTACCCCCTCAGTCCTTTGTCATCTGCTAGCTTCCTAACTCAGTAACTGCAATATGCATGCACGGAGTCAACTTTGTACGCACACAAACAATCCTCATTTGATGGTTATTTCCAACTTTCTCATGACTACCTGGTATTGCTCTATAGATGTCCTCATTCCCTATAAACAAGTACACAGTGCATTTTTTTCATACTATAAAAAAAATCTGTGTTAAAAAATCACATATTTCCGACTAGCACTGTACACAAGATACATGACCCACAAGCGACAAATCCAGAATGTGTTGGCCAAAAAACCAAAACACAGCAACAACAACAACAAACACACACACACACACCACACACACACACACACACACACACACACACACACATATCCGCCCCAATACCGAATAACTGCCAACAATCCCCACACCCTTACCCCAATATAAAAACCCCCAACCACCAAAAATAACTCAGCTGCCGAGGTCAACAACTGTGTACTGCTTGTTGCGCCAAACGTGCACATTGTTTTTGCGGTCACACAATACGTATTTCATGCTTCCTTACAGCAACACCCTACACACACACACACACACACACACATCAATACTGGCCGACTGACGGTGAATATGATTGTGTCTCGGACACAGGCAGACAAACATAAGGAATAACATTCACCTCATGGGATGAGACAGCAAGCATACTCTGGTCATAACTGGATTGGTCCCGTCTTGATATGAGAAATATTTCATTTTTTAGTTTTACGACTGCTACTGCTACTGCTGCTGCTGTTACTGCTACTACTACTACTACTGCTGCTGCTACTACTACTACTTCTACTACTGCTGCTGCTACTACTACTACTGCTGCTACTTATCATCATCACCATCATAACAATAATAACAAAAATTAAGTTATCATTTTAATCTTATGTCTTAGTTCATATCATTTAAGGGGTGGATGAGGAGGGGGGAGGGGGTTAGCCTATCTTCAAGTTTGTTCCAGCCACCCTTCCCCCCACCCCCCAACACACACACACACACACACACGCACACTCTGTCCCCGTCACACTCCTCCGGTGTGTAAGGTGTGTGAAATATTGGGGTCACCCACAGACATGTCTGTGCATTCGTTGTCTGCACTTCATTCACAGTGGTGACACACTGACCTACTTCTTGCGGCACGGCAGATGTAGAACGCTACCTGGCAGGTTCTGCGTGCACGTGGGACACACATGCACGCGCGCAAGCGGGGCGATTGCGTGTATACAGACAGACAGACCCACAGACCAACACACACACACACACATACACATAGACACACAGAGTATACAGTATAGTGCGAGCTCAAGCGAAGCGAGCACTGACATAGTGTCAGAGTAAAGCGCTATATAAGTTCCATACATTATTATTATTATTATTTAAAGCAAGCAAATGCGCTTACCATCCTATACCCCCCCCCTCACCCCAGCCTCCCCCCCCCCCTCTCCACCCCCCCTCCCCCCCCCCCCCCCCCCCCCCCTTTTCTATCTCTTCCTACCTCCCTGTTACATTCAAACTCGCGCGTGCCTCAAACACCACTCGAATACTTACACAGTGCGCTTATATTTCTAATTCTTATGTGAACAGACGTTAAATTGAAGAACAACTGTGGTGCTGCAAGCAGGGAGGGAGGAGGAGAGGAGAGAGAAGCAGAGCAGACATGACAGAGACAGAAACAGACTAGCAGTGAGACGACTAGACAGATAAGACAGGCAAACGAGGGGCAGACATGCCAGCTGTGTTGTGGAGAGGGAAAAGTGAGAGGGTAGGGTGTGGGAGAGTGAGGGAGATAGTCAGAGACGGAGACAACTGACACTGATAGAAAACCAAAGACACGAAGGCAGAATGACAGACCCACAGGAGTCAAAAACAAAGAAAACAGACACACACACACACTATGTGTGCTTATTCCATTACCCTCGAAATAACAGAATGAATAAGAAAATAAAAAAAGAAAAAAGATAAAAAAAAAAAACACCACACAATATGTGTTTATTCCATTACCTGAATAACAGAATGAATTAAATAATTAATTAAAATAAAAAGAGAATATAAAAAAATCAATAAATACACACACACAGAGTTCAGAAATGCATTTTATTTCCAAATTCATTGTAGCTCAATAGTTTGGCAATGCAAATAAGTTGGATTTAAAAAAAAATTGTACATAAATTGAGATCTCTAACCACTCCCCCCCTCCCCATACACACAAACAAACAAACTCTCCCCTTTTTTGTTTTCCGTCTAATATCACTTCTCACATCTATCTTTCTATCTATCTACCTATCTATCTATCTATCTATCTAGACACACATACACACTTCTATCTATCTATCTATCTATCTATCTATCTATCTATCTATCTATTATCTATCTATCTATCTATCTATCTATCTATCGACACACACACACTTCTATCTCTCTCTCTCTGTATATATATATATATATATATATATATATATTATATATATATATATATATATATATATTATTTATACCCCTTTAAGTCACGAGATTTCTCTGAGTGAAATTCGGGCTGCTCTCCCCAGGGAGAGCACATCGCCACAAGAGCAGCGCCACCCTTTTTGTTTTTGTTTTTGTCTGCAACTGTATTGGTTTCCCTGTCAGAGTGACTTTTTTTCTAAGAATTTTGCCAGGAACAACTCTCTTGTTGCCGTGGGTTCTTTTACGTGCGCTGAATAATTATGTGTAACACACGGAACCTCGGTTTATCGTCTCATCCGAAAGACTAGCGCCCAGACCACCACTCTTGGTCTTATGGATAGGGGAAAAGTTTCGGGCCCAAACGGGATTCGAACCACCGCACGCTTCCGACCCGGACTTTTCGCTTTCTAGACAGGCGCGTTACCTCTAGACCACTGATCCTTATATATATATGTATGGTGTGTGTATACGTAACAATTTTTGTACAGGGAAGTAGCCAGAGTTACATCCTAACCATTCTAAACAATTGTAACATAGAGAAGCTGACTGATCAATGATCGGACTAAGTAAACACTGGACAATAATTATGATACGTTGCAGTTCAATGCAAGGTTGTAACAGGTAACTTTTCTCTTTGGATAATATTCCTAACATTTAAAACTAGTTTAAGTAACAAAACTCAATGAAAACAGTGTGTGATGTGACATAGAAGTTGCAATCTTTTAGGAGGAAGAAACAGGCTATAAACCGAGGTCCCGTGTGCGAACGCACGCAGAACATCTTGCGCACACGTTAAACCCTGTTACGCTTTTCGTAAGAGTAGGCCATTGTGTGCGGTGGGAACAGATGACAGAATTTAAAAACGGAGGGGGGGGGGGGGGGGGGGAAGCACATAAGTGCTTATTCCATTATCCTCGATATAAAATAATAAATAAATAAATAAATAAAAAACGAATCTAGTCTGCAGTCTGTTATACTGCAGCTACCAAAAATCTACCTCACTACTGTCTAGGTTATGATATTATGTATGGATGCGTGTTCACCACCACTCTTTTCCCTGGAGAGGTATAGCAGGCTACATCGACGATCTGACTGACCGCCCAGGAAAAGGTCATTAGCCTTTTGTCTCCCTTCTCTATCTGACCGACATCATGTTGATAATATTATGATGATGGAGCTGGCCGGCTGGCCAACAAACTGGGGTCAGTGGTTTTTGCTGACCTGTGTTATCATCGGTTCTTGACCTATATAGTCCATCGTCAGATTTCTGCCTCACTAAGCAAGCTCTTGTCAGGGAATCTTATTCTTCTTTTCCCTGTCAAATCAGGCTTGAATTGTCACCAACTAGCGTCCACTACATAGGCGTTTATTTTGTAGAGCATCACTTTGCTCAGTTGAAATAGCTCACACAGGTTTATATCTTATGACTTTATTTTGACTGATGACATGTACCTGTTGGCGAAAACGTTCTGAGAGACTGAAGATATTTCAGTACTGAAATTTTTCTTGAGCTGCACCAAGTTCTGTGTAACGACATTATTTTCTGTGTTTTTTTCTTCTGTTATACTCGACTGTAAAACATCAGGTTTCCAGAAAGTTCATTTCTGTTGTCACTGGTTGTACAATACCATAACCGTAAAAGGTTCTGAAAGTCTCCCTTCACAGAAACTGGCTGGGCTGCATGATGATTCTAGAATGCTCTCAGATATTCCATTGTCTACCAGTGACTGGTTACCGAACACCATTTTCGGAAACTTTCAGGAGAAAATCATTTAGAAAACGAGAGTCGCTATTCAGATTAGAATGTGAGAAGAGGGTGAGATTTTAAATGATTATAATGATTAATGTACTGAACGTGATGACAGGATGTTCTTGCAGTTTTAAGTCACACCTTCATTCTAGAACCACTTGTCGATGACAGAATGCGCATGCACACAGACGCCATGTTTAGACACCATTCCCAAAGCCGCAGTGCAGCTACCTTAACGGTGGGTAAAAAACGCATAAGCAAAATCTCACCATTGGTAAACCTCGGAGTTCTAGCCGAGGAACGAAACAAAATAAATAGGAAAACCACACTTACTTCAAAGACGCAAAGCAACTGAGATAGTCATTTCTCCCCAGAAACAGCAAGGGGAGAGCATAAAAGGCCGCAATTAATAGTTACAAGGGGTTTTGGGCAAAACTGCCAGAGCACTTGATTACCCAAAGCTCTAAGTACAGTTGCTAAACACAATTTCTGTGAAAAACCAGCACTTGATTCAAACTTGGATGAAATTTTTTAAAACACAAATTTGCGAAGTTGCATGTTTTCAGCTTTATCTGCTAGTCTTCTATTTATGTCAAACGGCAAGATTGAACAGTAAGAATCACGATTCAGCCAAAAGAACGCACATCTACATGTTTAGGATCATTTTCGTTTTTCTCATGAGTGTCTGGAGTTATTCTGCTTTCTACCTACACCTTTCAACACCCACCCCCCAAAAAAACAAAACAAAAAACAAAAAACCCCCACCAACAACACAACAAAACAACAACAACAACAAAACAAACAAACAAACAAAACCAACACCAAAACAAAACTCCTAAAAAAAATACCCAACAACAAACATAAATCAACAACCCAAACAAAACATAAAAATCCACAGGGGTGTTTTTTTTTTCTTTTTCTGTGCCTTACAGATGTTACTGCAGAGGATGTTCTTCCCAGCCCAGCATAACCGTGTATTGCAGCCTCAAGCACAAAACGCAGCAGAGCAGACTAACAAGGAATGCTAAGGAAGACACTGACCTTAAAGCCACAGCTGTCATGTCGTTTAACCTCAGGAGTACCTCAATGCACTTTCGTGGTTAACAGCCGTTATGGGAGAGGCCTCAAAAGAACAAAGGAGGAGAGAGAGAGAGAGAGAGAGAGAGAGAGAGAGAGAGAGAGAGAGAGAGAGAGAGAGAGAGAGAGAACACTGAAAGTAATTTATTGCCATTAACAACAGTCTTTTTGGCAAAGAGCACAGTGTCTGAGAGAGAGAGAGAGAGAGAGAGGAGAGAGAGGTCAAGGCCAGGCGAGATCCTTCAAATCGAGAATATTATATGAGCACGATTTTGCTTTTTTACATCTAGACTCAGTTTCCACCATCTTATAATTTGATATTTAATGATGTATCACGAAACATACAGAGAGCGCGCCTTGGCTCCGGTACAGTCCCCAAGTTCACCCAGCTGTAAATGGGTACCTGCCTCTTTAGGGTCAGGGAAGGTAAAGCAGCGAGGGAGAGGAGATGGGCGCCGCCCTCAATATGCTGGCCCCTTGAGAAGTTGAGGTCTCTGATGCCTCATTCCCCTACGACCACATAGGTTATGGGACACCTTAACCTTTATATTATATATATATATATATATATATATATATATATTATATATATATATATATATATATATTATATATATAATTTCTCTATACCGAGGATAAATTGTGACATTTTCTGAAAACATTCTCAGCGTTGAAATCAAACTGTAAACACTTTTTAAAAAAAAGCTTTCTAGAGTAATAGAGAGAGAGAGAAGAGAGATAGAGAGAGAGAGAGAGAGAGAGAGAGAGATGCCTTCAGTGCATGGGCTTTATCATGGTTCTTGATTAAATTAAAACCGTTGACGCTGGGGGCAACAGCAAAGTGAGAGGCTGTATGACCAATGGCTTTTCCACTCATTGAATTCCACTTTATAGCTTAGTCTTTAGTGATCGACTATGACTCTGACTAGGAGGCTTGACTCGCACAGTCCTCATGTGCTGCAGCCCTGGGGGCTGGTTGGCCTTTGGAGAACATCTCCAACGCTGACTGTCCTTATGCCCACTTGGCCGAGAGAGTGGGGATGTACTGTGGGCAAGGCATCTCCACTATAATCAAATTTCTGCCCAGTTTCCAAAACAGCAGCTGCCTCCTCTGCTGTTTTGGAGGTCATCGTCGGACACGACGGACAAACATACATACAGATACACAGCATAGAGAAGGAATGAAGAAGTGGCACTGTACTTTGGCAATGGTTCTCTCCCTGGCAAGACAAGCCTGACATGAGAGCATTTAAAAAAAAATATAATTCTTTTATTTCGAGGATAATGGATAAGAACTAATGTGAGTTTTTTTCATCCAGTCCCCGTGTGTAAGCAGTTTTGCAAATTTTGTCATCCGTTCCCACCGGCAACACAACGGCCTACTCTTCCGAAAAGCCGAACGGGTTTTAACGTGTGCGCAAGATGTTCTGAGGCATTTGTATTGTAGAGATACCAGCCGTGACTATTACCGTATTAACTTATAAGACAATCAAGGCGAATGAATGACTTTCAACCTTCAGGTTATGGTATGCTTACCGTCATCACATACCTCTTGCCAGAATTGCTACTAATCGAATAGGTCAGCTGTGTGGTTGTTTTCCTAATGTGTGTGTGTGTGTGTGTGTGTGTGTGTGTGTGACTGTGTGTGAGTGTTATTTTTTGTAGGCCCATGTGTATTCGGTTTTGTCGATTCAGTTATCTGTTCCGTCAGAAAGGTAAGTGCTTGGAGAAAAAAAAAGACAAATAAAATCAAGATTTGAAACAGCAGAAAAGGGCAAAGGGAAAGAGGGTGTGTGTGTGTGTGTGTGTGTGTGTGTGTGTGTGTGTGTGTGTGTGTGTGTGTGAGTGTGTGTGTGTGTGTGTGCGCGCGCGCGCGTATGTATGCGTTGTGACAGTGTGTATGTGTGTGTGTGTGGTGTGTGTGTGTGTGTGTGTGTGTGTGTGTGGTTGCACGCACGCTCGGTGTTAATGTGTTTGATTCCAAGGAGCAAAAGGAGGAGAAGGAAGAGCATTTTAATGTTGTAACATCTAAATGCATCCTAAGTGTAACATATGATTTCCTGACCCTTGATATTTAATTAATAACAATGCAAAATGGCCAGAGACACCGGGATAGATAGATCTATATGTACATAGGTGGATGTGAGGGCGAAAATTGTACTAAGGTGATTTATTTTATCTATTTATTTATTCTATTCTTTTATTTCGAGGATAATGGAATAAGCACTCATGTGCTTTTTTTCATCCAGCCCCCGTGTGTATGCAGTTTTGTAAATTTTGTCATGTTTCCTACCGGCACAAAATGGCCTACTCTTTCGAAAAGCGGAACAGGTTTTAACGTGTGCGTTCGCACACGGGACCTTGTCTCATCCGAAGGACTCTAGGGGAGAGTGGAGTCGGCACTGATGTTAACTCCAGAGGAATAAAAACCTCTTGAACGAGAATCGAACCCGGGTCAGCAGATCACGAATATGGCGAGAGAGACTGAGGTACGTAGGCCCAGTGGAATAAAAGCCTCTTGAAGGAGAATCGAACCCCGGTCAGCAGATCACGGATACAGTGAGGTACGTAGGCCCAGTGGAGCTGGCATGCGAGAAGCAGAGCACAACAACAACACCCCAGGAGGAGATCATTCCACTCGCTTCATGCCGCATGCAGGCAGGCACTTTTTCGCGCCGCAACCCCGCGCAGTGCAAGCAGCGGCAGTGAGTGAGTGAGGCTAGGCCCATGTGTCAGTCAGTCAGTCAGTCAGTCATAAAGTGCCGACGCTAGGCCTACTACTAGTAGCTAGCTACCAGGCTTACTGCCAGGACCAGTATGCAGCGGCAACGCAGCAACTCGAGATCATCGATTGTGCAGCCAGCGGAATATCAGATAGTCCAACAATTCATGCCGCTTCATTCCTACTGCAGGTAGGCCCTATGTCTGTGGTCGATCTTTAAGCACATTTGGGTTTTTTTTTCATCTGTATTTTTTTTTCTCCGACGATCACTGTTGCTTAGTTACAGTAGCGCTTTCCCCGACGAAAATGTTCTTTTTAAGACTAACACTCTCGCACAAGATTGTTAAAACATAAACTGAGGGGGGGGGGGGGGGGGGGGGGGATGGGGGGAGGGGGCCTAGGAATTATATGACTGACTTGCAATACTCGAGGAAAACTGCACACACACACACACACACACACACACTGCTTGTTCGGTTGTGATTGCCAAGACCGACAAACTTGACAGCCCATGAACAGACATAATAATGCAGCAAGATATGCAGCTTTCTTGCAGACGACTTGACAACTTTCTTCTCACAGTGTTTTTTTCTTATTTTTAAAATTAAAAATCCATCTGGTTTCTCGAACTGTAGGCTAATGGATTATCTCTCTTTAGAATCTCCGAGAATGAGGAAGAAGCTCGATAATACTATCGATCCAGTCTGATGGTAGCGTATAGAATTTCTGTGTTCTGCGCTTGACTTGCTGATACACACTGGTAGCCTAGTTCGAAAAATAGACAGCATTTTCACTTCCAGCCATGTAGGTCATTGTCGAAAACCATATGCCCCTCAAAAAAGCATCGACACAACAAAGAAACAATATCGATTCGTCCTCATTTGAGCTACATACGTTTGGGTTTTATTTTCAACTTACGGAGAAACACCATCATAGTTGGCTCAGTCATTTTTTACATTTTATGAAAGGTACTGCTCGCATCAGATTCTACGAGGCTACCGTCGACCGAAAAGACTTGACCTCATCCGACAGATTGTGCTTATACGTACTGCACATGTTGCATGCTGCTGAGCAAAAACGCAAGGCCTTTACCTCTTCGCGTTTTTCTGTCGTCTGCTACAGCCTCTTCACCATCTGATACATGCGTGAGGTCACTGGGGCAGGAGGTCAGACCACAAAAATAGTCCATAAATTCTGATAGTGTTCATCTCATCAAAGCTTGGTATTTGTATATTATGTATTTGGGTGGAATACAAAGTCAGAGTATGCACATTTCTTTGCAGCTTTAGACATACTTTACAAGCAATTTTTTCAAATTCGTTTCGTGTTGTTGAAATGTCGCCATGACATTACGCTACACATCTATATTTGCGATAATTACTGGGGTGCTTCAACAAAACATACTGTGCCGTGACTGGTCACGAGATAGGAGCTGGGTTTTTTGGTGCTGAATGCGCATGAAGAAAAACATGAAGCATCTGGCATTATATCAGAACTCCTGGTTACTCTGAAATATGAATTGGATGTACTGTATCAGTGAATAGGTCTCTCGTCATCAACGTTGTCATGATCATCACTGATTTACAATATTTATGATTACTTTTGTTGTTTACCACGATTACCGTTATGGGGTTTTTTTTTACTCATCATCGACCATTTCCAGTCATTGTTGTTATCATGTTAGCTCTGGCAGCTGTTACACGTGTGGCTGTGATGACAGTAATTAGTTCCACTGGGGGGTTGGCTGGTTGCTGTCTGTAAGTAGGCATAGAGGCTAATTACTGATTGAGTTGGGGGTCGTCGGTAGGAGCTCCACGCAGCGCAGTCAGGGTTTGCCATCTTCTCTGTCCGTGCTGAGTTCTAG
>CM054149.1:15567496-15582496 GCA_028751875.1 Rapana venosa
GGCCTTGAGTGGTGGTCTTGGTGCTAGACTTTTCGGATGAGACGATAAACCGAGGTCTTGTCTACAACACATATTCGGTACGCGTAAAAGAAGAGAGTTGTCCCTGGCAAAAATTGTCGTGCGTGCGTACATGTTAGTTGTGTGTGGTGTGTGTGTGTGTGTGTGTGGTGTTGTGTGTGAGAGAGAGAGAGAGAGAGAGAGAAAAGAGAGAGGGGAGAGAGAGAGAGAGAGAGAGAGAAACTGCTAAGTGTGAGGAGACGAAGTGGTGACCTGTACTGTGTGTGGCGTGTGTGTGGGGTGCGAGCGTGCGTGCGTGCTGTGAAAGTACTGCTAAGTGTGAAGAGACGAAGTGGTGACCTATACTATGTGTAGCTGTGTGTGTGTGTGTGTGTGGCTGTGTGTGATGTTCACTTTTGTCATCGTGGAATCCCTGTTCGCTGACAACTGCTTGTGTCATCTTTCTCATGACCTGCGCTGCATTCTTTGTCTGTCTGTTTGACTGTCTGCCAGTCTGTCTGTTGACAGTCTGCTTGTCTGTCTGTCTGACTGACCGTCTCTTTGACCCTCTTTCTGTTTTTATGTCTCTCTCAGTCTGTCTCTTTGTCTGCATGTCTGTCTCTTTGTCTGCATGTCTGTCTCTTGTCGGCTGTCTGGCTTGCTTGCTGTTTGCCCCTCTTTCTCTGTCTGTCTGTCTGTCTGTCTGTCTCTCTCTCTCTCTCTCTCTCTCCTCCTCTCCTCTCTCTCCTCCTCTCTCTCTCTCTCTCTCTCTGGTTCTCTTTTGTGTTTCTGTTTCTCAGTCTTTTTTTCTGTCTGCTTGTGTGTGTGTGTGTCTCTCTCTCTGTGTCTCTGTCTCTCTGTGTCCCCTGTCTCTCTCCCAGAATCTTCATCTGTCTTAGTCTCTCTGTCGATCCCTCTCTCTCTCTCTCTTTTGCTGTCTGCCCCTTTCTCTGTTTTAACTTTTGAGTGCGCTCGCGCGTGTGTGTGTGTGCATATGCATTCTTATGCATATGTGTCTGTGCGTGCGTGCGTACGAACGTGTGTGTGTGTGAGCGTGTGTGTGTGTGTGTGTGTATATGTGTGTGTGTGTGCAGAGTGCATCAGTACCAAAACGTTCAGCTGTTCTCTCAGCCTCACAACAAAACTAACACTCTACACAGATCCTAGTGACTGTGAAGCCAAGCTCTGTTGACATAACCTTATAAAACATCTATGTTCCCCCCGCATCCCCCCCCCTTTCCCCCTCCCGCACCCCCGCCCCTCTCCCCCCACCCCTCCAGTCACCCTTCTTTTCTCCTTCCATCATTTTTGTGTGTGTGGCGCGTTCTTTGTCTGTGCCCTCTTCATCAGTCTTTACATCTCTTGCTCTTTGTCTCTTTCTGTTTCTCTCTGTCTCTGTGTCTGTCTGTCTCTCTGTCTCTATCTCTGTCTGTCTGTCTGTCCCTCCTGGAATTTTTTTTTGGGGGGGTGGGGGTTCTCACTGCTCCCCCCCCCCCCCCCTTCCCTTCCTGTCACTCTTGTTCGTTTTCTGTTTGTCTGTCTGTCTCTGTATCTGTCTGTCTGTCAGTCTCTGTCTGTCTGTCAGTCTCTCTCTCTCTCTCTCTCTCTCTCTCTCTCTCTCTCTCTCTCTCTCTCTCCTCTCTCCTCCCTCCTCCCTCCCTCCCTCCCTCAAAACTCGAAGATTAAGTTAGCTATATCATTATGCCTTGGTCGAGAGTATAGCATCTCTAAAACTTATTTTACTACTTGATTTTCTCTCCTACTCCGCCACCCCCCCTCCCCCCCCCTTGAGTTTTCTAGCTGACAAATTAATACAGAGGAGCGTATATTATGGCATGTGGTTTGATTTGTTGCTTTACAAGATTCAGCGCTATATAAATTCCATACATTTATTATTATTATTATTATTATTATGTGGTGACACATCTAAAGCTACAACGCTTTTCATGAAAACCCACATTAGTGATTCTGTCGATGGCCATCGATTACCTCCCTTCCCTTCCTCTCGTTAGATAAACACAAGTCTCTGCTACATTGCACTTCTAGAGGAAGACACCGCAGCAGAGATGTTTATATATATATATATATATATATATATATATATATATATATATATATATATATATATATATATATAAGGTCAAAATGTTGAGGACTTGGTTTTCATCCCCAGATAATGACAGATAAGGGGGAATAGAAGTCATTGTCCGCAAGCAGAAACTGAAATGGTTTTGTCGCTTGTTTGACCTTTTTGTTTTGTTGCGTTTTGTTGCGTTCCTCGGCTAGAGCTCTGAGGTTCACCAATGGTAAAATTTGGTGTAAGCAAGCGGGATTTTTTTTTGTCCACTATTGAGGTAGCCGCATTCCGATTTCGGGGATGATGATTGCCTGAACACGACACCAGTGTGCATGCGTTTTAATCTCTTATTTGTTTTTGGTTATCAGTTCTTACAGGCACAAAATGGCCTCCACTTTTGAAAGGCGCTCTGCCTTTTAACGTGCGTGTGTAAGATGTTCTGCGTGCGATTGCACACGGGACCTCGGTTTATAGTCTCATCCGAAGGACTTTCAAGGGAGTGGAGTTAGTACTGATGTTATTTATTATTTTATATCGAGGATAATGGAATAAGCACGTACGTGCTTTTTTTACATCCAGTCCCCTTCAGGAGAAAAAAAAAAGCAAACCCTCCCCGCGAACGGGTGTCTCAGTGATGGCTTGAAACCAAACTCGATCCTGGACTGTCAGTCAAATCGCGAGTGCAACGCTCTAACCACTAGGCTATTGCCCCCCCCCCCCCCACCTCACCCCTCACACACACACACACACACACACACACACACACACACACACACACAACACACACACACACACACACACACACCACACTCAACACACAACACACTCTCCCCACCCCGTTTTTGTAAGACAGTTTAGTTTGAAACGAGTTTTAGTTTTGGAGCCTCCATGGCCATGTTTATCAGTAATATTGTTAAGTATAAAAGAGATTATACAAAGTAATTAAAATCGACGATGGCTGGTTTTTACCGCTCATAGGTCGACCAGGAGAAAAAGTTTATTGGGTTCTGTGAGGTAGATACATACAGTGTGTGTGTGTGTGTGTGTGTGTGTGTGTGTGTGTGTGCGCGCGCGCGCGCGCGCGTGCGTGTGTATGAAATGGCCTACTCTTCCGAAAGGCAAAACGGGTTTAACGTGTACACAAGATGTTTTGCATGTGTTCGCATACAGGATCTCAGTATATAGTCTGATCAGAAGGATTTTTTTCGGGAGGCGGGTAATAGAGTCAGTACTGATGTTAACTCCAAGGGCAAAATCCCCTCGAAATGGTGCCTCGGTGGTGGCTCGAACCCGGGCCGTCATATCGTGAGCCCAACACTCTAACCACTAGGCCATCCCGGCCCCGCTGGATCTTTAGATTTTGCAGTCATTAGCACCCCCCCTTCCCCCCCACTTGCTATTTGCTGTTTTCGCGGCCCTTATAGTTTTTGTGTCAGGCTAATGGATTGCTGTGTGCCATATTGTGAACTGCATCGAGGTTGCTATTTAATGTTATGCCACAACACGATAATTCGTGTGTAGAATTCACCGACTATACACAGTGCGGCTGTGTGGCAGAAATCTCGCAATTTGAACGATGCAAGAAGACCAACGATGTAAAACATCTTTATTAAAAAAAAGTTCAATGTTGTAGTTGCTTCTTTTTGTGAGAGGTATATAAGTGAATTGTAATGTTGTGTTTGATGGTGTGACATTGGCTAAAGCTTCGTTGTTGGTGTTATTTTTGTTATACGTCACGATTTGGAAGTTTACACATTCAAAATGTCTTACATGCTTTTTAAAATTTATTTATTTATTTATTTTTTATTGAATGTCGACATGTTATGTTTTAAAGTTTCACATATTGAAAGTGTCCTAAGTATATATATATTAAATGCCTTGTTTTCAAAAGTACATATTCAAAATCTCCTTGTAACATCACATTAACATTAGAGCTTTAGTCTTTGGTATTTTTTTAAAATCCAGACGATTTTCTCTCTCTCTCTCTCTCTTCAGGTATGCAGCCGCCACCAAGATCCCTCTCCTAAGATAAAGCCTCAGACGTGACCTCCCCACACACCTCAGCGGATCAGAACTGCCGGAACGATGTCGCCCAACGCCCCTGCTGTAAGCAACGGCCCCAAGGACGGCAGCGCTTCCAGAGAGGACAGCGGCGAGGCGGCACAAGACGCGGAGTCTGGCAGGCTGGTGGAGGCAGAGGACGTGCCCACCTTGGGCCTGTGCCGGCAGATGTGCCTGTGCTCGGGCCTGATGGCCAGCGACGGGGGGCTGGTCTTCCTGCAGCTGGCCATGGTGCCCTGCCTGCAGACTCTGGGCGTGCCCGTGTCCTTGGTCACCGTGGCGGGCGTCATCTCTGGCGCCCTGGACCTCATGGCGCTCCCCTTGCTGGGCTGGGTCAGCGACGGAGGCACCAACCCGCGTCGCCGGAAAGCGCCTGCCGTCGTTCTCTCCGCGCTGGTGTTCGTGCTCGGTTACTCTCTGGTCATCGCGGGCTGCTCTCTCCGCATTCGTATCGCTGATCGGCACTCCCCGGACACCGGCCTTGACAGCCCCGTCAACCTCTCCCTCAGGGCTGGCGTGTTCTCAGAACCTTACAGAGACTCCTTAGCGCCTCCAGCACCGCATTATACCCGACACAACAACAACAACAACAACAACACCACCTTCAACGCCAGCAGCCCAACATCGGACAGTTGGCGGTCTCCTGAGGGCGCCAAATTTTCCGGCCATTCCTCACCCGACTCGCAGCCTTCAGCACGGAACGCTTCCAGACGCTCCGAGTCTGCCGAGTGGATGGCTGACCCGCTGGGGATGGGCATTCCTCTGGCGGGCCTGCTGGGCATCCTGGGCTTCGTCTTCATGGACATGGGCAACGACTTCAACAACTCCTGCCAGAGGAGCTACATCCTGACCTGCAGCCCCAAGTCCCAGCACAACTCGCTCTTCGTGGTGGGGGTGCTGATGTCGGCGGTAGGGGGCTGTGTGGCCGCCATTCTGGGCGTGCTGGATATCGCCGCTTTGCTCATCAACGATTCCAATTTGTAAGGAAGGGGTGGGGGGGTGGGTGGGGGGTGTCTTTGTTGTGTTTTGTGTGTGTGTGTAGGGGAGGGGGTGGGGTGTTGGTGTGTGTGGTGTAGGTGGTGGTGTGTGTGTGTGTGTGTGTGCGTGTGTGTGTGCGCGCGGGGGAGGGGGGTTGGTGTTTGTGTGTGTGTGTGATGTGTGTGTGTGTGTGTGCGTGCGCGGGGAAGGGGGGGCTGTTGGTGTGTGTGTGTGTGTGTGTGTGTGCGTGCGTGCGGGGATGGGGGGGGGGGGGGTGTTGGTATTTATTTTTTTTATTTTTTTATTTATTTTTATTTTTATTCTTTTATATCGAGGATAATGGAATAAGCACTTATGTGCTTTTTTTTTTTACATCCAGTTCCCGTGTGTATGCGGTTTTGTAAATTTTGTCATCTGTTCCCACCGGCACACAATGGCCTACTCTTACGAAAAGCGGAACAGGATTTAACGTGTGCGCAAGATGTTCTGCGTGCGTTCCCCCACTCGGTTTATAGTCTCATCCGAAGGACTTGTGGGGAGAGTGGAGTCTGCACTGATGTTAACTCCAGGGGAAAATATCCCCTTGAACGGGAATCGAACCTGGGTCGTCAGATTGCGAGCGTAATGTTCTAACCACTAGGCTATCCCGTCCCCCCTGGTATGTATGTGTGTGTGTGTGTGGTGTGCGTGCGTGTGTGTGTGCGCGTGTGTGTGTGTGTGTGCGCGCTGTAGTTTGCCTCATTTTGCCTGTATCTGTGTAGCTGGCTGCCTGTCTTCCTTCTGCCACTGTCTGTCTGTCTGTCTGTCCGTGTGTTCCATCATTTCCCTTTCCGTGCCTGTCTCTCATAAATCGTTAAGTGCGACAGCTCCGAAGAACAGGGTTAGGGAGCGAGGACGTGGGGAAAGAGTTATGGATGCTTGGGGGTTTTGCTCTGTGTGTCTCTGTATGTCTCTGTCTGTCTGTCTGTCTGTCTGTATCTCTCTGCGTTCGCTCACTTTGCCTTATGAGCCCCGTCTTTCTGTAGACCGTCATTCTGGTAACGGTACAACGGTAGCGAGATCACCTACCCATGATTAATCGTAGCTGTACAACGGGAGGACATTTTTAGTACATGTATAGGCCGAAAACATGACTTTTCAGCGTATTATAAACACACACACACGCGCGCGCGCGCGCGCGCGCCACACACACAACACACACACACACAACACACACACACACACACACAACATACATACATACATACATACATACATACATACATACATACATACATCATATACATACATACACACACACAGAACATCTTGCACATACGTTAAAACCCGTTCCACTTTTCGGAATAGTAGGCCATTGTGTGCCGGTGGGAACAGATGATAGAATGTACAAAAACTACATACACACAGGGGGCTGGGTGGGGGGAAAAAGCACATGACTGCTTATTCTGTTATCATCGAAATAAAAGAATATAATAGAATTTTAAAAAAAGAAGAAAAAATAATACTATGCAAACACTCACACACACACACACACACACACACACACACACACACACACACACACACACCACACACACACACACACACACACACCGAGCAGATAACGGTAGATTTAGCTTTCGGCTTGGGGAAACGGAGTTTTATGTTATTCAAGGGTATTGGGGGATCTTGAACATTATGCTCGTTCAGCACTAGCATGTTTCTTCATGTTTAATTTAAAGGGGTTTCTTGTCAGCCTCCAGTATCCGTGAAGCCCAGTTGTACTGACTTTTTTCTTTTGTAGTTTTCAACACATGTCCATATTTATCATTCAGAAGCATGCGGTTTGTGGTTGTGTTGGTTTTGGTAAATTAGTGTTAAGTTTGTGCATACACAGAGATAGTTACAGTCAACGTAATGTGTCTTCTTCTTCTTCTTCTTCTTTCTTGTTGTTGTTGTTGTTGTTGTTGTTGTTGTTGTTGTTTGTTGTTCTTCTTCTTCTTCTTCTTCTTCTTCTTCTTCTTCTTCTTCTTCTTCTTCTTCCTTTGTCCTCTTCTTCTTCCTTTGTCTTCTTCTTCTTCTTCCTTTGTCCTTCTTCTTCTTTCTTCCTTTGTCTTCATTTTTCTCTTCTCTCTCTTCGTCCCTTTGCTCCTCCTCTCTCCTCCTCCTCCTCCTCCTCCTCTTCTCTTCCTCCTCCTCTTCTTCCTTCTTCTTCTTCTTCTTCTTCTTCTTCTTCTTCTTCTCCTCCTCCTCCTCCTCCTCCTCCTCCTCTCGTTCGCTTTACATACACCGTCAGATGGGTCTTTGAAAAAAAGAATGGCATATCCTTTCTAGAATGTAATGGGTTCATTCAGTAATTTCTATTTCTGGTGTGTGTGTGTGTGTGTGTGTGTGCGCGTGCGTGCGTGCGTGTGTGTGCGTGCGTGTGTGTGTGTGTGTGCGTGCGTGCGTGTGTGTGCGTCCGTGCGTGCGTGTCTGTGTGTGTATGTATGTGTGTTTCCGCGCGCGTGTTTGTTTGTTTGTTCTTTCATTTGTCAGTGTTAAATTGACACAGTTGGTGGATGCCCCTTCTACTTTCTTTCTGAAGAGAAGCCAAGTGTGTGCTGGTGGGAACGGATGACAAAAATTTACAAAAACTGCATACACACGGGGACTAGATGTTAAAAAAAAAGCACATGCGTACTTATTCCATTATCCTCGAAATAAAAAAACAACAACAACCAACAGAATAAATCAAACGGGTCCTAACCAGAGTGCTGTTTCAGGGATGCCGTTCCCACCAAGACCTTGCTGCAGTCCGCCTTCTTCCTGGTCTTCACCTTGGTCTGTCTGGTGGTCACTCTCTGCTCCGCCCCGCCCCTCGCCTCCAAATCCACCCCACCCTCCTCCCCTGACACCCCCACCCCGGCAAAGCTCGTGGAGCGTGTAGGACTGAACAATGGCTCCCCGCAAGTGAGCGTCAGCAGTCATCATCTACGAGCGTCTTCCAAGCAAAGCATGATTGACAGTAACGTGTCCATCAATAACCCGCACAACGAACGCGGGGATGGTGCGCTCACCCCGTCCTCCGATCCAGCTTGCCAAATCCCGCTTCTTTCGAAAAGCGGGGACAGTTTCAGCCAACAAACAGACCCCGAGAATTCGTTGAGCGTGCCACAAAGCAGACGACAAGCGGACTTACTCCAAACGATGATGCAGAGACCGAAGTCTGTGGAGTCTGTACGCTCTGCCGCCCGCTCTGATATCTCCGCGACGAACGCGGGGGTCGCGAGGATCAAGCACCCTCTCTCCAGTTCTATGGGGTACATCACGACGGCTGCCAACGACTCTCTGCGCGACCTCAGGGATGTGGGAAACTACGGGCGGGAAAAGCGTAGGGGTCAGGGGATTTCGCAAGACACCGCGGAAAGCGCCGAGCATCCTCCAGGGTTGAGATGTGGTGAGTTTTCTTTTGCTGAGAAAAAAGTTGAAATCATTATTGTACTCAGTAGTGGAATTACCACTTGCTCGTAGCTTAAGTGTTTAGTTTCAACATTTTTTCCACCCCAAAAAACCCCATGGGGCATATGTTGTATGATATTGTTGTTTCGTTGGCCTGATATTTTTGCAAGCTTAATACAGTTGGCATCTCCTTGGCATCTCCTACAAAGACCACATAAGCACCAGCCGCCATGGCGCAGTGGTTAGCGCCTTGGGTTACGGACTGGAAGGTCGCGGGTTCGATTCCCATAAGAGTCATAGGGATTTTTCGGACTCCGGCCGGCTCCTACCCAGAGTGAGTGTGCTGTGGGCTCAGTGGGAAGACTGGGACCACACAGTCGAGCTTCATCCACTTAACGGATGCGAGTTTGAGAGTGTTGCTCAAATTACCTGACCAACACTGCAGGTGTCTGTATCTCTCGGGCCCGGTTGACGCCGGGATATATTATGATAGTAAGCGTAGAGTACAACCCTGTCAAGAAGTCTCAAAGCATATGCACTTCCACAGCAGCATAATTACGTCATCCTCATTGTCATTGATCATCATGAATTTAAAAAATTGCCTCTAATTCGGTGGTCCCAGTTTCTCTGGTCTCATGGTGACATCAGATTCGGTTTGCCCATACACTTCTGTGCCTGTGGTGAGTTTGTGTCAAAGCCTTTGGGGTTGGAGGTTCGCGGGGGACGGTCGTTGGAGGGACGTTGTGGTGGTTGCCACCTCGGGTGGGCAACTCACTCAGTCTGGCTCCGCGACTGAGCTAATACTGTCGTTAGTAGGAGGCTTAGTAGGTGGTGTCCTGCGTATGTTAGCTCAGAACAGGCACCACTGAACACCGCCAAAGTGACCCAGCAGCAGTGCAGGGCCCCTCTGGCTGGTGGCCCCACGGCGGCCTGATAGTGATTGGCTCCCTGTGGACCTCCGAATCTGAGGATGAGACATAACAAATCTGTGTATGGTTGTGGCGGGGAGATTGGAATGAGCGGCGTGGGAATAGCAGGACGGGGGACGTCACAGAAGATGAGGCAGCAAAAAAAAAAAAAAAAAAAAAAAAAAGACCACATAAGCAACGAAAGCGTGCATAACAGAATCCAGCAAACCATTGGACCCTATGAGAACCTTTTAACGATCGTGAAAAAGCGTAAACTTAAATGGTATAGGCATGTCACAAGATCCAAAGGACTTGCAAAGACAATTTTACAAGGCACTGTCCAAGGAGGAAGAAGAAGAGGCAGACCAAGGAAGAGCTGGGAGGATAACATCAGCGAATGGACAGGCCTAGAACTCAACAAAACTCTGAGAAAGGCAGAACAGAGAGAGGAATGGAGGGAACTGGTTGTTGAGTCTTTGAGGGTGCCCCCACGGTCGTCAGACTACGGGACAGATAGATAGATAGAATACAGTTATACATTTATTTATCCCCGAAGTCAGAATGTGGCTGCTTTAATGGTGGGTTAAAAAGTGTCGCTTACGCAAAATCTCACCATTGGTGAACCTCAGAGCTCCAGACTAGAAACGAACTACCCCACCCACTTCCACCCTTTCACAGTTAAGCAGGCAATACACTACCCTTTTCAACCTTGCTGGTTCAGACGGCCCGTTCCAACCTGTTCGTTCCAACCTGTCAGTGTGAAAAGGACGAACTGCTACACGAAACGTTTGGAAGGTGAACATAGTCGAAAGGTGGCTGTGTGCCCCTAGGCTTCAATCACATCACAAGGCACACGCACACACGCACGCACGCACGCACGCACCACACACACACACACACACACACACACACACACACACCAAAGTGACCTGCAACTTTAAGCTGAGGGCTGATTGGCTGGAGGCTGCAAGATGGCCGTTTCAACCTGATCCAAATAGAACGCTGGGGGCGGGACAGCCTAGTGGTTAGAGCCTTGTGTTCGTTATCTGACGGCCTAGGATCGAGCCACCACTGTAGCGCCCGTTTTAGGCTATTTAACCCTGGAGTGGACTTGCCTTGAGTGGAACGATTTGCTACGGAAAGCAGAAGATTGTGGGGAGTGAAGGAAGCTGGCTGCAAAATCTTCTGTGGTGCCCCCACGGTCCATGGGACTACGGGCTAGGTGAGGTGAGGAGACGGTGGAGTTAACATCAGTACTGACTGTACTTCCCCCAACAGTCCTTTAGTTCAGACTATAATCCGAGGCCCCCGTGTGTGAATGCACGCAGAACATCTTGTCCGCACGTTAAAAACCGTTCCGCCTTTCGAAAGAGTAGGCCGGTAGGAACGGATAGCAAAATCGTGAGAGAAAAACCCCCCAACAAAAAACCGCATGCACACGTGTGTCGTGTTTAGACACCATCCTTGAAGTTGGAATATGGCTACCTTCATGGTGAGTTCAAATGGTCGCATGAAGTCGCAAAATCTCACTATTGGTGAACCTCACCTCTAGCCGAGGAACGAAAAAAATTAGTTAAAGGAGAATAAAATCTTCTGAAGTTGTAGTATGGCTGTCGATGTGGCGAGGTATTTGGAAAACAGCCATACACGCAAACTTCTCATCCAGTGTGTACTAATGGTCTCACGGTGATTCTCAGGTATGATGAAACAAAGTGCATAGTTATTCTGGGTGACCCCCAGGGTGTTAAGCTGGGAAACGCCCAACGACATTATTCCATGTGCTGAACAGACATAAATAAGGGAGATAAAATATCACGCACGTACACACACTCACACTCACACACACGTACGTCATTCTCTCACTATACTGCACAAGCGTGCATCAGGAAGATGAAACATCACCCACACACGTGTCCTAATCTCCAGAATGAAATGTCAGACGTCATAAACAAGGCTCGTTCACTTCTGCTTCGCGAATACCATACTTCAGGACTAACTAACAGCTGTTACGAAATTCTGTTACAGCCCTTGTTTCTACACCTTGTCAGTCTGTCTGCGTGTATCCCTTTTTGTCTGTCTGTCTATCTTTGTGTCTGTATCACTTTCTCACTGTGGGTGGAATTCTGTCTGTCTGTCTGTCTATCTTTGTGTCTGTGTCTCTATCACTGTCTCACTGTGGGTTTCTGGAATTGTGAGAAAGGGGTTGAAGGGAGAGGGGGCAGGGGCGAGGAGTATCATCCAAACTGAAGATGGTCCACTCTGATAAAACTTGTGTGGTATATCCTGTGAGTGAAGTCACGGTGTAGAACCTCCACGGCTCGTTTAAAAGCCCCCCCCCCCCCCCCCCCCCCCCCACCACTCTCCTCTCACCTCCTCAGTAAACCAGAGGTAAATAAGAAACGGCCGTCACTCAGAATCAGGATAAATTAAAGAAAAAAACAACCAACCAACCAAACGAAAAACAAACAAACCAATGACCGGAAAATTTTGTTGAATAATAATAATAATAATAAATGGAATTTATAAAGCAATAATATAGCAATTTATATAGGAATAATACAAAACAATACCAAGTTACGCCCACACTGATGTAAAAAAACAACTCACAACAAGAACAACAAACAACCCACACATTAAAACACACACACACACCACACACACCACACACACACACACACCACGCACGCACGCACGCACGCACGCACCACCACACACACACACACACACACACACACACACACACACACACACAACACACACACACCACACACTAACAAACACAAAGAAAACGCGGAGAGGAGAAACACCCTTCCCCCCCCCCCCCACACACACACACACACATTCTCCAACACAAAAATCATCAAAACCTTTCATTTCCTCTTCCTCCACCTTCATCATCATCACCACTGTACTAATCCTCACCGACTGGTTGCCTGCCCTGCCCTGCCCTCTCTCTTCCCGCAGGCCGCTTCTCCATGAAGAAGAGTACCCTGCAGATGATCTCCGTGTGCACGTGCATGTTTTTCCTGGCCGGTGCCTGGCAGTCCTTCAACATTTGCGCCACAGACTACCTGGGCAAAGTGGTCTATGGCGGTAACCCCGACGCGGACCGCTACAGCCAGTCGTATGCGGATTACGAGCAGGGCATCACCACAGGCTCGCTGGGCGTCCTCATGCTCAACGTGGCCTATGTGGCCGTCAACTTGCTGCAGAAGAGGATTCTCAAGCTGATCGGTGAGTTGTGTAGGGGGAGAGACACAAATGACGGTGTGTTGGTTGGGTGTGGGTGTTGTGTGTTGTGTGTGTGTGTTGTGGGTGTTTGTGTGTTGTTGTTGTGTTGTTTGTGTGTGTGTGTGTGTTGTTGTTGTTGTGTGTTTGTGTGTGTGTGTGTGTTTAATGTCTATTCACTTCTTAAGTGGTGATTTTATAGATACACAGAGAGTCATCATGCATTATTTATATACATAGAGTTTTTGTCAAGGCCTTCGGGATCGGAGGTTATTTATTTATTTATTTATTATTATTATTTTTTTTATCGAGGATAATGGAATAAACGCTTATGTGGTGGGTTTTTTTTTACATCCAGTCCCCGTGTGTATGCGGTTTTGTAAATTCTGTCATCTGTTCCCACCGGCACACAATGGCCTACTCTTACGAAAAGCGGAACAGGATTTAACGCGTGCACAAGATGTTCTGCATGCGTTCGCACACGGGATCTCGGTTTATAGTCTCATCCGAAGGACTGTGTGTGTGTGTGTGTGTGTGTGTGTGTGTGTTTAATGTCTATTCACTTTTTTTAAGTGATGATTTTATAGATACACAGAGAGTCCTCATGCATTATTTATATACATAGAGTTTTGTCAAAGCCTTCGGGATTGGAGGCTATTTATTTATTTATTTATTTATTGTTTTATATCGAGGATAATGGAATAATCACTCATGTGCTATTTTTACATCCGGTCCCTGTGTATATGCGGTTTTGTAAATTTTGTCATCTGTTCCCACCGGCACACAATGGCCTACTCTTTCGAAAAGCGGAACAGGATTTAACGTGTGCGCAAGAGGTTCACGGGAGAAGATCGTTGGAGGGACGTTGTGATGGTCGCTGCCTTGGGTGGGCGACTCACTCAGTCTGGCTCCGTGATTAAGCTAGTATTACTGTCATTAGTATAGATAATATCATACGTCTGCTACCTCGGAGCAGGCACTACTTCTGAACACTACGACAGTGACCCAGCCGCAGTGCAGGGCCCGACTGGCTGGTGGCCCTGCGACGGCCTGACATTGATCATCTCCCGATGGTATTATGACATTGAGGGTGCGACCATAGCGAATCTGGATAGAGCTGGGGCGGTGAGATCGAGATGAGTGGTGTGGGAACAGCAGGATAAGAACGGCACTGAAAACGGGACAGCCAAAAAAAAAAATGTTGCTGTCATCTTACTTCTAAACAGAATTCTTTGGTATATGGCACAGTGTTTACTATTAGTATGATATTATGTTGCTTGTTGATATTTTGTATGGTTTATTGCATTCTTGGACGTGTTTGCATTGCTGTGTGTGATATTTATATGTGTGCACGCACTCGCAAGCAGTGAGTGTGTGGGTGTATGAAAATTATGTGCGTGCACGTGCATGCTAGTAAGTGTGTGTGTGTGTGTGTGTGTGTGCGCGCGCGCGTGTGTGTGCACGTGCTCTTACGCCCCTCTGTGTGTGTGTGTGTGTGGGGGGGGGGGGGGGGTCTGCTGTGTGCCTTATACACTTCACTGTGACGTTGGTCATGTTGAGAGTAAAAGACAAAGAGGTGTATGGTGTTCGCGCTCGCGGGCGCGCGCGCACGTACGTGTATATATGTGTGTATGCATCTATTATATACCCTCACACACACACACTCACCCCCCCCCACCCACCCACACACACACGCACACACCCACCCACCCACACCACTCCCACACCCACACCCACCCACCCACCCACACACACACTCACCCCCACCCACTCCCCCACACACACCCACACACACACACCCTCCCCCCTCCCCCCACCCCCCTCCCACTCCTCCCCCCAAACCCCCCCGCCCCCACCCCCAACCCCCCGCCCCCACACTCACTCGTACATACATACAAGCATATACACATACCAGTCTACGGTACCTACAAACGACACCGCGGTGTGTGTGGTGTGGTGGCAGGTCCCAAAGCGGAGTACCTGATGGTGTGCGGGCTGCAGGTAGGCCTGCTGGTGACCCTGCAGCTGACGGACCACGTGATGGTCTTCTACACCGTGGCCGTGGTGTACGGCCTGTTCCGCTCCGTCATGTACACCATCCCCTTCATGCTGGCCAACGCCATCTGTCAGCAGGTGAAGGGGGGGGGGGGGGGGGAGGGGGGGGGGAGGAGACATTTTATTTATTTATTTATTCTTTTATAATAATAATAATAATGTATGGAATTTATATAGCGCTGAATCTTGTAAAGCAACAAATCAAAGCGCTCAGACTTTATTTCATACCACTTTAAGTCATGGCAGATTTCTCTCCGTGAAATTCGGGCTGCTCTC
>CM054149.1:15584996-15604996 GCA_028751875.1 Rapana venosa
AATCTGACGACCCGGGTTCGAATCCCGTTCAAGAGGATTTATCCCCTGGACTTAACATCATTGCAGACTCCACTCTCCCCAGCAGTCTTCGGATGAGACTATAAACCGAGGCCCGGTGTGCGAACGAACGCACGCACGCACGCAGAACATCTTGCGCACACGTTAAATCCTGTTCCGCTTTTTGGAAGAGTAGGCCATTGTGTGCCGGTGGGAACAGATGACAAAATTTACAAAACCGCATACACACAGACTGGATGTAAAAAAGCACCTGAGTGCTTATTCCATTATCCTCGATATAAAAGAATAAATAAATAAATAAATAAAAAAGCCCCACAGAGTCTACCAGATTTGTCAAGTTCAAGTAGCATTTCGTAAGCTTTGCGTGGTAGCCTCTCCCTACTCATTCGCAATAGTTTAAACCAATGTCTTAAGCATGCTATATAATTGTGTAATCCCATAGAGTGGATATATGCCCAATTCCCCACGAGAGAGAGAGAGGGGGGGGGGGAGTTATTTTGCAGGTGTATGGGTGAGAATATCATGTGCCATTAAATAGTGAATAAGAGAAAATTAATAAAGCCACATGAATTGCAAACTATTATAATCTCCAGTCCATACCACACCACACCACACCCCACTCCACTCCACTCCACCCCACCACACCACACCCCACTTCACTCCACTCCACCCCACTCCTCTCCACCCCACTCCACCATACCACACCACACACCTCCACTACACTCCCTCCCACCCACCCACCCGACACCACCCCACTCCACTCCACCCACCCCTACCCCACTCCACCCCACATGTAGACATACAAGTATACATGTATACATATCTTGGATCTACCAGAAGAAAGAGTCTGCAAAACTAACATTTTATGATTACGCTACCAAAGAATACAGACTGGAACCATATTTAATAAACTATGAAATCAAAACCCATAAGAAGACGTATTGTAAATTTCGCACAAGCTCTCACAATTTAATGATAGCGAAAGGGAGGCACCAAAATATATCCAGAGAGGACAGAAAATGTAGATACTGTAACAAAATAGAAGATGAATTTCATTTACTCGATGAATGTATTTTATATGATGAACTCAGAAATAATTTGTTATTAAAAATCAAAACGAAAGACAAAGAACGCAAAAACTGTGTACATAAATTAAGTGACATAACCACAGTTGATATATATCAAGCAGATATCATCAGATATGTGTATGAGTGTTTTTGGAAAAAGAGAAGTAGAATGCAACATGTTTTTAGTGCACATCACTTGTAGCCAAAATAGATAATTATAATTGATGTTTTGGTTGTGTCAAATAAGTCTCACTCACTCACTCAGTCCCATGTCCCAAAGGATAGTAGGGGTGGTGACATGAGAGAAAGACGCAACAGAGATCTTTTTTCCATGCTTCACGATCCTGTGTGGCTAGTAGAAGGTGTTGCAGGGGTTGGGCGGTCCAGTCTTTGATGTTGTCAACTCTCACTCTCACTCTCAAATAAGTCTACATGACTTAAATGGCTATAAAATATTCTGAATCTGAATCATATCGTCTGTTACTGTGTCTGTGGTCGTTCACAGGCGGTGAACACGGAGACAGCGGAGGGCACGGCCAAAGTGGGCACAACCATGGGTCTGATGACGGCCATGATGCCCCTCTCCTTCGTGGTGGTGTCCACCTTCACCGGCCCCCTCATCCACGCCACCGGAGACCCCGCCTCGCCGCTGTACTACGCCATCGCCACCACCGCCATGGCCGCCTTAGTCTTTGCTTTCACTTGAAGGATGATGATCATGATTATGATGTTTGTCTGTTTGTCTTTCGGTTTTCTGTGGTTTGTTTGTTGGGGGTTTTGGTTGGGTTGTTTTTTTAACTTGAGGGATGATGGTGATGATGTTGTTTGTTTCGTTTAAACAGGTTTTTATTGAACAGAGCATGTTGCATTATTTGAACAACGGTCATCAACAGCACAGCACAGCACAGCACACCACACCCTGTCACTCCCCTCCTTCCACTCCACTCCACCCCACCCGACTCTAACCTTAAAGCTTAAAGCTTTTGTATTGTGCTGACAAGATATCATTAGTATGTTTGTTTGTGTCTTTTAGTTTTCTGCTTTGTTGGTTTGTAGTTTAAGGTAGTTTTGATGAGAATTATTTTTTTGATGATAGTGATGTTGTTGTTGTAGATAATATTGGTGGTGGTGGTGGGTGTGCGTGTGCGTTGGGAGGGAAGGAGGGGGAAGGGGAGCGTGTGAGTGTGTGTGCACATTTACACATGTGTGCTCGACTGTGTTTGCTCAAGTGTGTGTGTGTATGCATGACCATGTACACGTGTGTAAGAATGCATTATGTTTGCTTTGTCCATGAGCGTTCATACGCCTCACAGACGCACGCTTCGGTGCGTTGGCAGTACTTTACACACCACCTGCGCGCTCTCGCGCGCGCGCGCGCGCGCGTGTGTGTGTTGCATCAAGAATGTGACTGTGTGTGTCTGTCTTTTGTTCACTGGAGTATGAAGGTTAGAAAGTAATCACCACCGCCACCATCACCCCCCTTTTTGGTTGGCTGGTTGTTTGCTGCTACAGCAAGATGAGACAAAAGCTATTCTGGCTGCAACACGAATGTGAGGAAACAGCTGGGGGAAAGCTAAGAATAGCAGCATCGAGCGTGGTTACCGCTTGGATGGGTGACCGCTTGCACGCCTTGGCTTCAGTACAGTCCCCCAGTTCACCCAGCTGTAAATGGGTACCTTCCTCTTTAGGGTCAGGGAAGGTAAAGCAGCCAGGGAGAGGAGATGGGCGCCGCCCTCAATGTGCTGGCCCCTTGAGAAGTTGAGGACTCTGATGCCTCGCTCCCCTAGACCATATAGGTTATGGGACACCTTTACCTATGAAGGGAGGTAATTTCTAGAGACTGCACAAAAAAACCTTGATAAATTTTCTTTTATTTTGTTTAAACTGTAGTAATTTTGCTTAAACTTTAGTATCCTTAACATCTATTCAGAGCTTTAGATCGCCCAGTCCGTCAAAACTTCAGTGTTGTTGTCCTCAAGTTGTGAACGTTTTGGCCTTTACAAGTGATCTGTATGAATTTGTGCCTTTGTTTGTTTGTATTGTATGTGTTTTCAGTTTCTTTCATAGCTGTGGAATAGCCTTTGATGCTTGTTTAAAATTTATAACCGTTGATATTCTACTTGACCAGACTGTGGTAAGTTTCTGCTCATTCACTGTTGTAGTTTCATGTCATGTTTTGATGATATTTTAACCAGGTGAACCGATATGATGAAGCTGATGTTGATTTACTCATGCACTGAACCAAACATTCTGTGCCTTAAAGCGGTTCTTCTTTGCAATAAGCCGTTATAGATAGCAATAATTATTTGATATTCCGTGCTATGGTTTCTCCTGTTGTGGCATAACGTCTTCATTTAGTTGACCAGCCGTCCACTTTGCAATGCTGTGTTTTCAAAAACTGGGCATGATATTAAGAACGTAAGAAAAACACTAAGCGAAAGTAAACAAACGACACTCATGTTTTGTTGAACATCAGTTGCAACAAACATTTGCAGTCGAGGAAAGAGGGACATTAGGAAAGAGCTTTAGGGTGCTGTTTTAAAAGTGTGATTTTTTGGGGGGCACATTTATATTTTAAAACCATTTTGTGTGAAAAGATAGCAAAGTGGGTTGGTGTTTTTTTGTGTTTTGTTGTTGTTGCTTTTTCTGTTTCACAGACCAGTCTTCTGGTAGAAACCCTGCAGTTTTGTTCACTTGAATGATGTTAAATGTGGCAATACTCACAGACAGTGCTCACAGTTTTCTGTTACCACCATGCTGAGGATGAACATGAAGGCTGGCATCATTATTCACCTCGTGAATCACTTCTTGAATCGCTCTCGTCACAAATATCTATGGGCCATATGTTGTTACCCTTGAAGCCCTCAGTGATCACGAAATAAAAGGTCAAGCCAGTTTTTGTTTTCCCACTCATGTTTTCTTCATAAAAGCGAACTTTGTTCTTCAGAGTACTTTTGCTGGTATTAGATTTCGCCAACGTGTTTATGAACTGGACTGTCATCATTCAGCTGGGTTGGGTTGATCAAGAACTTGGGCGTTTGCAAGGTTGTGTTCAATAGAAGTGGTATTCAGGACTTTTAACATCCTACCTGGGAGAGGGAAAAGTAGCGAACTAAACAGAAAATGAAAAATAAAATTCGAACGAAAGATCATCACAACAATGTAACTCAAGTTTACAGTAATTATGCAAAAACCCGAACCAAACTGAAACAAAAACAAACAAACAAAAAACTCCAACAAAAACAAAAGCACGGTAGTACAATTATTTGAGAAAATATTATTAATTATATTATATATTTCCAGAAATTTGAAAATTACCAGTTTTACAGATGACTATACAGAGAGAGCAAAAGCATAGTCTTCCTATAAGAACAGATACATGGCCTGTCAGTTAGTGAGTATCAAGTTGATATTTGATCATCTGTAACATGATCATCATACTTTGAAACATGGCACTTTGGTTGAGAGAAAAAAGAACAAATGCATGAACAAAATTGTCATTTTGATTTTTACATTTTCGCTGTAAAAAAAGAGAAGGCTGTCATGTGATTTTTAAAAAATCCAATATTCATTATGCAGAAAACATCTGTTGTTCATAAATAAAGGAACCAATAAAAAAAAAAGTTGATGACTTTGGCAGAAATTGTGAAAATAATGCCGTTTGTATAAAATGATTCTTCTCGTATAAATTTTTTAATATCTTGATTTGAAAAAACCCCACTGAAGTATAAAAAATCAATGATATTAAGCATGTTTTTTGTGTGTATGCGCACAGTTGTATGTTTTGGGCAGAATGTGATGGGTTTATTAAAAGGAAGGGAGAGGAGGTGGGATATTATTACATCTTGTTAATACTCAGGTCTTTGAATCGTAACGAAAATGGAAATTTCGTACTCTTTACCGGTACTATCATGTTTGCATACCATGAAAAGACTGTATACAAAGAAATAAGTCGGATGAGACTATAAACCGAGGCCCCGTGTGCGAACGCATGCAGAACATCTTGCACACACGTTAAATCCTGTTCCACTTTTCGAAAGAGTAGGCCATTGTGTGCCGGTGGGAACAGATGACAAAATTAAAAAAAATTCGCATACACACGCATAAATTTAAAAAAAGCGCTTTGATTTGTTGCTTTACAAGATTCAGCGCTATATAAATTCCATACATTATTATTATTACAAAAATTGTACAAACCAGGTGAATCTATTCGCATGTGATTTTTCCATGTGACTTAGGCAGATAGATTTTCACATTCTGTGGGACGAAAATCCATGTTGGAAAGTGGTGACTGTTGAATCAAAGAAGCTTTGCGCTATGTTGAACGTTTTCATTATGGTGGCTGTTGTATAGAAGACTGCTGCTATATTGAACATAAGGTTAGCAATCAGTAATGTACAGTTGGGAATGGCTTAGCAACAACAACAACAACAACAACAAAATAATGTGTTGCACAAAATGTTGACAATGTTACGCTTGAGAAAAGTGACATTGGTCTGTTAGCTGAATATTATTGTACGGCTAAAAATATACTTCAATATAAACAAATATATATAGTTCAGTATCAGTGGGAACCATTGTCTGTGTGTGTAAATAACTTTCTATTAAGTTTATCTGTTGGCAGAAACATATTAATGGATCTTGAGGATCTGAAGTGGCCCGGTGGTCTAGAGGTAACCCCGCCTACCTGAAAACGAAAAGTACGGGTTCAATTCCACTTTGTGCCTGAAACTTCTCCCCCTTCCACTAAACCTTGAGTGGTGGTCTGGGAGCTAGTCTTTCGGATGCGACGAAAAACCGATATCCCGTGTGCAACACGCATTTAGTGCACGTAAAAGAACCCACCACAAGAGGAAATTTGTTCCTGGTAAAATTCTGTAGAAAAAAGTCCCTCTGATAGAGAAACAAGTACACATGCAGACAGAAAAAGAAAAAAAAAATTGGTGGCGCCGCTCTTGTGGCGACGCGCTCTCCGCGGTGAGAGCAGCGCTAGTTTCACGCAGAGAAATCTGCGGTGACTCAGAGTTGTGCGCAAGATGTAAGGTGCAAGTTGTAAATATCAGTAATGTGAAGCATATATAGATCTAGACTAGTAAGTACTAAGGAAACAGTAGTGGAGGAAAACCTAGATGAAGACTATGTGAAATAGCAAATAATTATACTAAAACAGTAGAAACTTCTGTTTGCTTTAAATATATAGTCCAGCTTGGACCCAAATTTGTAGGCGTCTTGTGTGTTCTTTTACTTTTTTTCTTTAGGGTTTTTTTCTTCTTCAGTATTGTTTACATGTCTATAATACAACAATTAACCTCCAGTGTTGAGACTTTTTTTTTTTTTTTTTTTTTTTTACTGGACAATACGACATATTTCATGATAACTTATTCTGGTGATATTGACGAACATGGTTGTGTACCTCAGTATCAGTTAATGTAGTTGTTTGACCTTAAAAATTTTTTTTTTTTACATTCTGAGCACAGAGAGAGAGAAACAGTATGGTTCTGATAGTGTGTTATATATTCTTGCAGTCTCCTTGTTTTTTAATATCACCTTTGTTGATGAACGTTTTTGGTTGTTATTTGGAGGTGGGTGGGGTGTATTTGGAGGTGGGGGGGGGGTGTCTTTCTTTTCTTTTCGTTTGTTAATTTGTTTGTTTATGGGTTTTTTTAAATTAGGTTTTTGTTACATTTAGGGATAGCTCAGTACATATTACGGGTGGCATCTTTTTCCTTGTTATTACTATTTTTGCTTCTATAATGTCTCGACATGTAATAAATCTGTACTGGTGTCGCTGCGTAATGTGAGAGATGGAGAGAGAGAGAGAGAGAGAGAGAGAGAGAGAAGAGAGAGAGAGAGAGAGAGAGAGACACGGACTGAGAGACAGACAGACAGACAGACAGACACAGACAGATGGACAGACAGAGAGAGAGAGGATCCTAAGATCTTGTTTTATCCATTCATTACGTTGTGTTATTGTACTATCTAAATTTACAGTTTTTAGTAAAAAAAATTTTTTAAAGTATAATACAAGAAAATAAATAAAGAGAGAAATTTGGATCGTATGCCTGATTTTTAAAAAAAGCCTGTGTGTGTGTGTGTGCGTGCGTGCGTGCGTGCGTGTGTGTGAGTGTCCTTCTTTAATTTAACGTCTTTTCACATTACGTGATATTAGACAGTGTGTGTGTGTGTGCGCGTGCGTATGTGTGTGTGTAGCAGGGGGAAGAATATGTATGTATGTAAACATGAACCTACATGCTAATGTGTTAATGATCGTTTGAACACAAGCATTCCAGTAATGTGACATAACCCTGTTCATTACCCTCAGTCCTTTGAATAGCTAATAATAATATATGAATTATACTGGCAGAATTTTTGTCCTCGTTTCTCGGCTAGAGTTCCGAGGTTCTTCTTCAATGGGTGAGATTTTGCGTACGCGACAGTTTTACCCACCATCAAGGTAGCCGCATTCCGACTTCAGGGATGTGCTGGCACAAATGTTCCTTGTTGATGTTGAGGCACAGTTATGGTTATATCATTTTTAAAATTTATTATTTATTATTTATTTATTTATTCTTTTATATCGAGGATAATGGAATAAAGCACTTATGTGCTTTTTTTTACATCCAGTCCCCGTGTGTGTGCAGTTTTGTAAATTTTGTCATCCGTTCCCACCGGCACACCATGGCCTACTCTTACGAAAAGCGGAACAGGGTTTAACGTGTGCGCAAGATGTTCTGCGTGCGTTCGCACACGGGATCTCGGTTTATAGTCTCATCCGAAAGACTTTTGGGGAGAGTGGAGTCTGCACTGACGTTAACTCCAGGGGAAAATATCCCTTTGAACGGGAATCGAGCCCTGGTCGTCAGATTGCGAGCGCAATGTTCTAACCACTAGGCTATCCCGTCTCCTGCTAAAGGATATACATCTGATACCTTTACAAGGCCGACAGGATAGCTCAGTGGTCGGAGCACTCGCTTTCCCCCAGCCAAGTTAAGCAGCGTCGAGCGTGGTTACCAGTTGCATGGGTGACCGTTTGCGCGCCTTGGCTTCAGTACAGTTCCCCCAGTTCACCCAGCTGTAAATGGGTACCTGCCCTCTTTAGGGTCAGGGAAGGTAAAGCAGCGAGGGAGAGGAGATGGGCGCCGCCCTCAATATGCTGGCCCTAGAGAAGTGAGGTCTCTGACGCCTCGCGCCCCTACGACCTTATAGGTTATGGGACACCTTTACCTTTACCTTTTTTACCTACCTTTACAAGTAAAGGCAGTGTCCTATAGCCTGTGTGGTCGCAGGGGCGTGAGTGGTCCGAGTGCCAGTCTTGTGCATTAAACAAAAGGAACCTACGCCCTAAGTAAGATATGCATGAAAACCTCCACCATCAATCGGGTTTTTGTTTTTGTTTTTTGGTTTGTTTTTCGTTTCTCGGCTAGAGCTGTGGTGTTCATCAGTGATGAGATTTTTTTTGGCGTATGCGACCATTCCCCCCCCCCCCCCCCCCCCCCCATTAAGATAGCAGCATTCCGACTTCGGGGATGATGTCTAAACATGGCACCAGTGTGCTAGCGTCTGGGGTGTTTTTTTTAGATGAATTTTTTTTTATTGCCATCCGTCCTTGGTGGAATCATTACTGTTGATAACTCCCCGGGGAAAAAAATCCCCTTGAACGAGCGTCTCGGTGATGGCTCGATCCCAGGTCGTCAAATTGTGCGGGTAAAGGCTCTAATCTCTAGGCTATCCCCCCCGCTCAATCCCCCCCCCCCCCCCCCCCCTTTCTCTCTCTCTCACCCCGCCCTCATTGTTCCTTCCATTGTGGGTTTGGTGTTTGTTGTGTAAGTGAGAAAACAGCCACTGGCTTATATGAACTATAATCTGATTGGTTCACGTTTATACTGCCTGATTGTCTGCTGTAGAGTCGGTCCCGTATTTTGATTGGTCATAAATAATTTTTCTTTTAAAAAGCAGTTTGTGCTGACTAGATCAAGATGGTGGCTGTTGTCAAGTCTGTTGGAGGAAGAATATTTTTATCGTAAGTGATTATCTGTAATGTATATGTCGCCCCATAACTAAACATACGTTGTTAATTAGTAGCAACAACACAACGTTCATGTCACAAAAGTTTTTTTTTTTTAAAAACAACTGAACTGCAGCCGGGATCAGCAAACAGAGAATGACTTTCATTCAGAACGTACTTGTAACACGTTGAGCAAGCGCCACTAGCAGTCAGTCACACACAGTGCAGTGTGCAGGACTGTTCATGCCAGGTCCTGGAGAAACAGACATAAATAATAATAATAATGATATTACGAGGAGGAAGAATAAAGTATTCCTCCGTGGGGATGCCGGGGGGCCTATCAGTATAAATGGCATCCCCACATTCTGGAAATTCTGAGCTAGAAACTTCCTCTTTTCTATCACTCTCTGTTTCTGCCTTGTTCCTTTTCTTCCTGTCACCTCCTTCTTGTCTATTTTCTGCCTTCTTGGTCCATTCTCCTGCCCTTTTTCCCCCCAGAAAGACTTTAAAACAATAACAATTGTCTCTTATGTCGAAGTCGGATGCGCTGGGCCTGACTTGTCAGGCACTTAACGGCAGCGTGACGCATTTTCGCTCATAAAAATAACAGACAACAAAAGTTGCTGTCTGAGCGTTCGACGAAGAAGAAGAAAGATAATGTATGGGGTTTATATTCCACCAGGCGAAGTGGTGGCTGGGCAGGTGGATGGCTTGGTGGTGGTGGTGTTGGGCGTTCCCCAGCTTAACACCATAGGAGTCATCCAGGATGTGTACTCTGACTCACGCATCCCACCTGGGAATCACAGTGAGATTGAATGTATGTATGCTCTGGGTGAGACGTTTGTGTGTATCACTCTTTTTCAAATACCTCGCCACACAGTTGGAATATATATATATATATATATATATATATATTCGTTTTTTCTTACCACTGTTATTTTTATATTTTCTTTCTGTTTCTATTTTTCATCTTTTGCTGACAGCAGTGGTAGACCACAAGAATATCTATTCATTCTTAGGGCAGCAATAGACACTTCTGAATTATGGAGGGTGTCTTGCTGTTAGTACCACAGAGGATGAGTGAGGGAGGGTTCAAACACTGCCGGGACCTCTGAAGAGTGCTCAGCCAGGATCCGAAACTCGAGTCAGGTCAGGCCAAAGGCATGGTCCTTACTCAATTATTCCCCAAATGCTGCCTTCAAGGTTTTATATTGTGAATTTTTTTCTCGAATCTTGGACAAAAATCATTTTTATGATGGGAATGAAGTTGAAACTGGTTACCCGCACATATATATTATATATATATATATATATATATATATATATATATATATTATATATATATATATATATATAGTGTGTGTGTGCATGTGTTTCAGCCAGGCTCCATAACTAAACTGTTATTGTCGTCAGCATGGAATGTGATTAGCAGGTGGAGACTTGCGACTGTAGGGCCCATCAAGACAAGCACGGGTGAATGCCACAGTTAAAAAAAATTAACGAATAAACAAAAAATAGATAAATAAATAAACAAACAGGTTAGGGATACAAAGCGCAACAGCTGCTGCAGAAGAGACATGTCAGTTGCAGATTGCTGCAGGTCACGTCACGTCATTAATTTTGGCTAAGCAGACGTTAGCAAGGGCAAGGTTGTCTACGAAGGGGTTATCTTTGCACATGACTTTCAGAACATCAGTACACACATAGCAACCTTTCCTTCCTTCCCTACCCCCCCCCCCTCCCAAACCACCATCCACTCCCCATCCCTCTGCCCGCCCTACAAACACCTACTTTAACACATAAATACATGTGCAGATATGCGGTGCATGCATTCTCTCTCAGAGGAACGAAAAAGGAAAACTATCTACCCCATGCATGCGTGTGTGTGTGTGTGTGTGTGTGTGTGTGTGTGTGTGTGTGCGTGTGTGTATGCGTGTGTGTATGCGTGTGTGTATGTGTGTATACGTCAGTTGTGTGTGTGTGTGCGTGCGTCAGTGTGTGTCTATGTGTGTGTGCAAATGGGCGCCTGTGTGTATGCGTCAGTGTGTGTGTGTGCAAATGCGCGCGCGTGTGTATGCGTCAGTGTGTGTGTTTTGTTTGATTTTGTTTTTTGTTCTATTCTTTTCTATTGAGGATAATGAAATAAGCACTTGTGTGCTTTTTTAAAAAATATACATTCAGTCCCCGTGTGTATGTGGTTTTGTAAATTCTGTCATCTGTTCCCACCGGCACACAATGGCCGACTCTTACGAAAAGCGGAACAGGATTTAACGTATGTGTGAGTGTGTGTGTTTGTGCGAATGCGCGCGTGTGTGTATGCGTCAGTATGTGTGTATGTGGTGTGTGTGTGTGTGTGTGTGTGTGCAAATGCGCCCGCGTGTGTACGCGTCAGTATGTGTGTATGTGGTGTGTGTGTGTGTTCTTCTTTAATCTAACGTGTGTGTGTGTGTGTGCAAATGCGCGCGTGTGTGTATGCGTCAGTATGTGTGTATGTGGTGTGTGTGTGTGCAAATGCGCCCGTGTGTGTACGCGTCAGTATGTGTGTGTGTGTGTGCAAATGCACCCGTGTGTGTGTACGCGTCAGTATGTGTGTATGTGGTGTGTGTGTGTGCAAATGCGCGCGTGTGTGTATGCGACAGTGTGTATGTGTGTGTGTGTGTGTGCAAATGCGCGCGTGTGTGTATGCGTCAGTGTGTGTGTGTGTAGTGTGTGCCCACGTGCAGGTGTGCCACTTGTGCGGGCTGTACGCACATACACAGCGTAAGTACTCCAAGGTTCACCAATGGTGAGATTTTGCGTATGTGACCGTTCACCCCCATCATGATATCTACATTCCGCAGAATTGCTGCAGCTACCCTGTGCTTAAGAATACCTAGAATTAACCAGTCCACTGTTGGCCGTCGCTCTTTCTGTTTCTGGTCCAGTGATCTGGAACGACCTCCCTCTCTTCCTTCGTCAAAAGCCTACTTATGATGCTTTTAAATCCAGCCTAAAGACGCATTTATTTCAAACCTAAGATTCTCCCCTCTTGTTTCATCTCACTTCTGTCCCTGCCCTCAACAGTCGACTCCCCCTCTCCCCCCCCCCCCCCCCCATATCACCCTGCCCGAGTGTACAACCTGTGTGTGTGTGTGTTTACATTTGAATTTGTAAAAAAACCCCTGTTAATTGTGCGCGTGTGTGTGTTTACATTTGAATTTGTGAAAATCTATTAATTGTAACTGGCTGCATGTGAAAGACTAGGATGATTGAAAGCGCTTTGATGTGTTTTTTGCAAGATATAGCGCTGTATAAATTCCATGTATTATTGTTATTATTACATTCCGGATTCGGAGATGGCGTCTAAACACGAAATGGCCTACTCTTCCGAAAGGCAGAACGGGTTCTAACTTGTGCGCAAGATGTTCTGCAAGAGTTTGCACACGGGACCTCGGTTTAAGTCTCATCCGAAGGACTCTCAGGGAAGTGGTATCAATACTGATGTTAACTTACGGGAAAAAATGCCATCGAACGGGGGTCTTGAGGTTGGCTCGAGCCTGAGACGTCAGATCACGAACACAGAGCTCTAACCACAAAGCGATACCGCCTGCCCGCCCCCCCCCCCCTCCCCCGTTGTTTAAGAACGCATGTCTGATAGCCTGACATGGGCTGACTGGAATTTGGAACACAGACTCGTAGAAAAATAAGTTTAAATTAAAGAAAAAAACCCCTGTTGGTTGTTTGCCTAGATGTGTGTTAAATAGAGGAAATACAAAGGAGAATTCCATTTTTTAAAGTCCAGGTGCAGATAAGGACTTCCTGCCATTGAAAACTTCTGAAAACATGCATGCTGAGATAAAGAATCATGAATTGCTTAAAAATGAATGAATTCCTTTTTTTAAAGTGGAAGGGCGCCATGTGCTGTAAATCGACAAGTAAAAACTGTGATGCGGCTGGCGTTTTGTACTCGATTCGTGCCTTGGCAGGAAACCAGTTCGTGAACGTTGTATTGTTTACTTTCACAGTTTCAGTGCTAAGTTTTTTTTTACACATTCCTTCTTCTTCTTTTTCAGCTCAGACAGCAACTATTGCTGTCTGTCATATAAGCAAAAATTGCATTGCGCTGCCGTTAGGCACCTGACAAGTCAGGCCCAGCGCATCCGACTTCGGCGCGGGAGAGAATTGTTATATTTAAAGTCTTTCACAAAAAAAGGCAGGAGAAAGGACCAAGAAGGCAGAAAATAGACGAGAAGGAGGTGACATAGAGAGAAGGAACACGGCAGAAACTCCTGATTGGAGCTTGTTAGTTTGAAACATGCATCTGAAGGATGGCTGGGAGATTTTCTGTTGTTTATATTTTGAAAAGTAAAAGACCCGATCGAGTCGGAATGCGGCTACCTTAGTGGTAGACAAAAACGGTCGCATACGCCAAAAAATCTCCTCATCGGTAAACCGGGGCGCTCTAGCTGAGAAACAAATTTTAAAAAAACACCCCACGTACCCCCCAAGGAAACGGTTTCTGCCTTCTTGTGCCCCTTGTCCCATTTTTGGGACGCAGGTTACATCCCATACCACAGACGCCCTGGACATTTTCTGCAAAGAAATAGAAAGAAACAAATTCATTTTCATTATAAATTATTTTCTTTCATACAAATGCAAGAAATTCAATGTACCCTACTGTCAGGGTCATCCTCTTGAATTAACAAAATCATACGGTCATCCTCTTGAATTGACAAAATCATACGGTCATCCTCTTGAATTGACAAAATCATACGGTCACCCTCTTGAATTGACAAAATCATACGGTCATCCTCTTGAATTGACAAAATCATACGGTCATCCTCTTGAATTGACAAAATCAATCAGCTGGTCTTTTTTTTCTTTCGGGAGAACTGAACAAACTAGAATAAGTTGCTGGTTATTTAAGGCAATTAGATTTGCAATATCTAGTGCCAGGCTTGTCATTTTGGCTCTACATGCACATCCAAACAAAATGTGGAAGAAGAAAAGAAATGAGACAATGGAGACGCGCGCGTGCGTGTGGGTGTGTGTATAATTATGTGGGAGGGGAGGGGTGGTGGTGGTGGAGGACTGGGAGGGGATGGGTGCTTTACTTCCATAATATCATGTCTGTTTGTATGACATGCAAAACAGGTGTGTCAGATTGTGAACAAGGCATTACATTTTGTAATCGCCCACACACTGACCCGTTTCTTCAAGAGAACTTAATCTCTTCTGACACAGACAACAATAAACCTGTCTGTCCGTCTGTCTGTCTGTCTGACTGTTTGTCTGTCTGATTGTCTGTCTGTCTGTCTGCCTGTCTGTCTGTCTGTCTGTCTGTCTTCTCTTCTCTCTCTCTCTCTCTCTCTCTCTCTCTCTCTCTCTCTCTCTCTCTCTCTCTCTCTTAGTTTTAGTGCAGAGTCTTAGTTTAAATGCAGAGGCTGTATAGGTTAAATAACAATTCACTTATAAATTTTCTGCTTGATTCACAGACAAAACCAAACAAGGAAACATGGTTCAGACATGTGGGGGTGATGAGGTGCTACTGATAACTGTCATTAACAAATCTATTTGCTTGCCTTCTGCAAGTTTCTAGGAGTATTTTGTATTGTATGTTTGTCCGTCGTGTTCGACGATGACCTCCAAAACAGCAGAGGAGGCAGCTGCTGTTTCGGAAATTGGGCAGAAATTTGATTATAGTGGAGATGCCTTGCCCACAGTACATCCCCACTCTCTCGGCCAAGTGGGCATAAGGACAGTCAGCGTTGGAGATGTTCTCCAAAGGCCAACCAGCCCCCAGGGCTGCAGCACATAAGGACTGTGCAAGTCAAGCCTCCTAGTCAGAGAGTCATAGTCGATCACTAAAGACTAAGCTGTAAAGTGGAATTCCATGAGTGGGAAAGCCACTGGTCATACAGCCTCTCACTTTGCATGTTTCTAGGAGTAGACGGACGCTTACCAGACGATGTTATTTATGGAGGGAGGGAGTACATGGCAGCCATCAGTCTCGGAATGCCATGGAGTTGAGCTCTAGGTGTTCATTCTGGTACAGCGTCGGGTGTGGCTGGCCAGTCCGACACGGGAATGACAGACAGTGCCTATGGCAGAGGGCACAGATGAAGTCTGACGCTGGTCTGTCTGTCTGCCTGGGCTGTAGCCTTTCTTCTTGCTCTCTTTGCCTCGTGCTGCTGAGCAAGTGTCTCTCCGAACTTGGACAGACCTTTCTGCACAGTTTGTCTCCAGGATGACCGTTCGAAGGCTATTGCTTCCCAATTGTTCTGGTGAAGGGAATAGGTATCAGGATCAAGTCTATAGCTAGTTGTACCTGTTAATGGTTAAAACCAGCATAGGTAGAATACGAGAGACTGCCAAGAAAGGCTTCCATAATGCTCTGTGAATTAGATAGACGGGGAAATTACCCTGGGCCACAGATGTACGAAAGTCTCTTTCAGTATGTTTTGGTGATGCTTTGATCAGCCAAGGTGCGCGCGAAGTTAATACCTTTCTATGTGTATTTTAGATAAAACGGCTGATTGATTGCAGGTGGTAAAGTAGTGAAAGTTAGTTAGACATTTTCGACAAACTGAACGTTTTCTAAGTTTTCTTTACATATCACACAAACTTATTTGCTTACAGGTATAGATCGACATTTGAAATGTTCAATAAGTAGGTTTCAATAGCAAAAACAGTGAACACCATCATGGTTTCGATTTCAAATCATCTACATGGCTTGCAACTTATACTGATTGAAGTATTATTACGGAGATAACCCTGCAAACTAAGCCCTACGGCCCACGAGAGGAGCTGGAAAAGACTTGCCACTATTTCTCCCAAACAAAAAAAAACGGTGAAAAGAGCAAACGAGAGAAGAAATATCATTCAGATAATGATTTAACCTGTCCAGCAAAGCGAATCCAGTCATTTGAAACAAAATGCCATAGAAAACTGCTGGGCATATCCTGGAGAGAACGAAAGACCAATGAATTTGTCAAGAGTCAAATAACACGGCTGGCAGGTCCACAGGAACCCCTTCTCACCATCGTCAAGAAGAAAATGCTGACATGGTTCGGCCACGTCACCCGCCACAACACTCAGCCAAAAACAGTACTGCAAGGAACACTCGAAGGTGGCAGAAAGAGGGGAAGACAGAACAAGTCATGGATGGACAACATCAGAGAATGGACCAGGATGAATGACTCGGCACTACTGCCAAGGTCACGGGTCTGATGGTGATGATAACCTGTCCATTGTATAAAGAAGTCAAAGAAGACGAAAAGCATTCCCTGTTGTGCTATCCATTTTTAGACGTTGTTCGAAATAAGTACATCGCTCCAAAGTTCTTTCGAATTGCAAACCTGTGTCAGCCTTAGATTAACTTACCGTACTCATGTCTGCAGGGAACAGTCAGTACAAGGAGGCAGACGAAGAGGCAGTCAGAGAAAACGATGGGAAGACAACATCAGAGAGTGGACTGGCCTTGAGTGGAACGATTTGCTACTGAAAGCGGAAGACCGCGGGGAGTGGAGGAAGCTGGTTGTAAGATCTTCAGTGGTACCCCCCACGATCTACAAGACTACGGGATAGGTGAGTGAGGTGGTGACCAATGTCTGCAACAAATAAGGTAGAAGTAAAAAGTTGGATATTTACCTGTATGAAGCGTTTAAGACTAGAGAAATTGCAACGTCAAAGAGAAATTGTAATGTCAACCAGAACTGCTATGTCATAATTAGAGATAACGATTTTTATTTTGTTACTTTTTTGAGGGATTGAATTACACTAAGTCTGAAAATTCTGTACCCACACTCCTTCACAAAGGGTATAAGCCTTATGCTGAATAAAGCATTCTCTCTCTCATTCTCTCTCTCTCTCTATTTTTGTCTGTCTATCTCTGTCTGTCTGTCTGTCTAACTCTCAGCAGTTAAGGTTTGTTTTGATTCTTGGTCTGCGACAGCCTTTATTTAGTCATGATTTTGGAATATGCATATGCAAGAGTGTAAAGTTTTGAGAGCATGCCAAGGTATTGTGCCAAAGTCTTAACAAATCTTATGAGAATTTTTTTTCATCTTTCATTTTTCATCTCCCATTTTTGCCCCTCAAAGTGTATTGTAGCCTAGAGCCGATGTACATCAAACCAGTTCAGAGTTCAGAGTTCTCTTTCTCTCTCTCTCTTCGAAAGTCAAGGAGTGTATATATGCTTTTTCGCTCCTATTGATAAGATTCTATGGTCCACGCTATCAACAGTGTTTAATCAGTGCCGGCCAGATTTTCAGAGAACATTGCAGATGGCCCACCGGCCGCCCACCCACCCACTCATTCCGCTAGATAGAAAGCAGATCCCAGGGCTCAGGACTGTGAGCTTACAGACTGCTGTTACCTCTGTCCTGGCTGTGGCAGTTAGTGCATGTCATTGAGCGCAGTGCCAGACATGTATCCTGTTTCAGTGCAGTGACCATTCAAATCAGCAACAGCCACCTTTTTCAAGAACACAGCCGTTCAAAACTCATAATACCACTGACGCTGTAGCCGAATGGTTAAGGCTGTTCGACTTCAATCCCATAGGTCCCATGAAGTCGTGGGTTCGAATCTCGGGTGGCAGCGTCTGGTGGATAATGGGTAGTGATTTTTTATTTTACGATCTCCCAGGTCAACTTCAAGTGCAGACCTGCCAGTACTTTGATTCATTTCGTGTATGAGCTGTCAGCGCCTGGGCTTTGTCACAGTTCTTGATTAAACCATTGACGCTGGGGGCAACAGCAAGGTGAGAGGCTGTATGACCAGTGGCTTTCCCACTCATGGAATTCCACTTTACAGCTTAGTCTTTAGTGATCGACTATGACTCTCTGACTAGGAGGCTTGACTCGCACAGTCCTTATGTGCTGCAGCCCTGGGGGCTGGTTGGCCTTTGGAGAACATCTCCAACGCTGACTGTCCTTATGCCCACTTGGCCGAGAGAGTGGGGATGTACTGTGGGCAAGGCATCTCCACTATAATCAAATTTCTGCCCAGTTTCCAAAACAGCAGCTGCCTCCTCTGCTGTTTTGGAGGTCATCGTCGGACACGACGGACAAACATACATGTACACATGTAGAAGATCAAATATGCACGTTAGGGATCCATGTGTCAGCGTTCGGTGGGATACGGAAATACGAACATACCCAGCATACGTGCTTGAAGTCAGAATGCGGCTACCTTCATGTTGAAAAAAACAACACCGATCGCATAGGCAACATCTCACCACTGGTAAACTTAGGAGCCCTAGCCGAGGAACGAACCCCCCCCCCTCAAGAATTTATACATATCTTTTTCTTCTTGTTCTTGTTTCTGTTAATGCGCGTTCCCCAGCTTAACACTGGGAGTTGGGGGAGTTCACCCAAAATATGTATTCTTCCTTACTCATCGTATCTGGGAATCGCCATGTAGGTAGCCATACTCCGACTTCGGGGGATTTTTTGTTTCTGATTTAACAGATAATGCAGTTGTTTTGCCAGGAACTTGTGAGGGATGAAGATAATTTGAACAGAACATTTCAAAGAAGAATATTTTCACGTGGTCCTTGGCTTATATCAATAATTGACAAAACGTTTAGCCGGGGCTAATGTGTAGGTGTGAAAAATCGGACACCTGCTCAAAAATCATACAGAGGGTTGAAATCAAGATGAAAATGTCGTGTGAGGATGAAGGTGATGGGTGTAGGAAGCTTCTACATCTGTTTATAGATAGAAGATAATCAGGGTAAACTATGTGAGCAAAGATTCCAAAATGACCTGTCATTCAAAACCTTTTACTTGATTCATTCAACTTGCCTTCCATGCTGGCAAAGTGCATCCAGTCAGAATAGCAATGCAGAGTTGGAGCCCAAAATTGAACAGTACACGTGATCTTCTGACTTTTCAACGCCAAAGACGTTCAGAGGACTACAGATGCTTCTGAGTGGTACTTTCATTGACTTCTCTAAGGCGTTCAACATTGTCAGTGCAACGTGGCCTTTTCCCGACCTTCTCAATGATCACCTGCCCACCGAAACAGCAGAATCGTATTCAAACCTTTCTTACTGCCCGAAGTCAGAATGCTGCAAACTTAATGATGGGTATAAGGGTCCCATACGCAAAATTTCACCATTGATGAACCTTGGAGCTCTAGCTAAGAATAGAAAAAACAGCTTTTTTACTGAGGTAAATAGGATGGTACATTTTAACAAGACCTACTTGTCTTTTGGAATCAAACAAGGATGGCATTTTCGTTACCATGCTTCTGACACATCCCTGTGATACTGCTGCAGTGGGGATCTACCTGCAGTACATTAGGTCACTTGGCACTCAAGCACTGCTTGGAAGACGTTTGGCCCCTGTGGTGTAGTGAACATGGAATTTCCCCCATACAGTAACTCTACCCTCAAAGACCTGAAAACTGAAAAAGTCTGTTTTCTATGTCAGGCAGTCATAGCGGTAATACAAAGATGTGTGTAAGGGACATAAAGAATCTCCATGTCCAGTAACAGAGGCAGTACTGAGTTAAAGCAGCAGCATTGATAAAAGTAGTAGTCTTAGAGGTATCACCACCACCACCAGCACTGAGGAGCAGCAGCAGCATCACTAACAGCAGAAGCAGTAGTGTAGTTCGATTCGCAGCGGCTGTGGCAACAAACAGAAACAACAATTGCTGCTGTTTTGTTTTTGTTTTTGTTTTCTACATTTTCTCGTTTGCTTCTACTTCTATTCCTTCTCCTGCTGCAGTATCACTGAATGATGTCGGTGGCGGTGACAGTGGTAGAGGTCTCAGCTGTGGTAGCAGCAGCAATGATGGTGGTGAACGATTTGCATCTGTCTGTTTCGCAATGAAGATCAGATCATATCCTGTTTGAACTTAAATAGTAAAGGGTGGTCACTGAAGGATAATTATTATATCTTGTAGACAAGCAGCATACATAT
>CM054149.1:15607496-15637496 GCA_028751875.1 Rapana venosa
AGTTATAATGTAAAAAGAAAGAAGAAGAAAGGGGCGAACTAGCTAAACTTGTATGACTTTTGATAGACTAAATCGATCGAGTGAGGTCTGTCTTTGAAACTCTATCAATTTAGTCTTATCAAAATTCTGATCTGGATTTAGACGTTAGCGTTTCTTCACAAGTCTTTCCCAGTATGGATACCGGGGGGCCTCTCACCATAAATAGCAACCCCACTGTCTGGAAATTCTGTGCTAGGAATTCCCTCTTTTCTATCTCTCTCTTTGTTTCTGCCTTGTCCAGTTTCTTCCTGTAGCTTCTTTCTTGTCTGTTTTCTTGGTCCATTATCCTGCCCTTGTTTTTCCCCCGAAAAGACTTAAAAGAGAATTCTCTCCCACGCTGAAGTCGGATGCTTGGCTCGTCAGGCGCTTAATGGCAGCACAACGCATTTTCGCTCATATGACAGACAGACAACGGTAGTTGATATTTGAGTGTTCAACGAAGATTTAGAAGTTTTGCTGTCAGGGTGTGAACCACTTCTTCTTAGCAACCAATCTTAAGAAAATCACTGACGATTCAATTATAAGAATGAATTAGAATCAAGGTACATGTTTTGTTGGAATTTATCCTTATGGAAATGAGAAGAAATCGATAAACGGTACAATGACGTTCCGTTGTAAAGGAGATTTATGGCGTCTGCAAAATGTCTTTATGATAAATTATATGGTGGATATGCCCACAACTTTACGCTTACATTTATGTTTCCTGTAATAATGTGAAATTTTTTAAAATAACTTTAAAAAAATGCTTTTGTTAAAAATACATATATGCGTGACAAGCATTATCAATAGTAATAAAACGTTAACTAGTAATAGTCGCATGTTCGTGAATGCACTTCAATATTGTACATAATAAAGAGATAGCGTGTATACAACGTTCCTGAATAATCTGAAAGTTATAGCATCTGCACAGTGTCTTTGTGATATATGGGTACACCCACATCTTCGCGCTTTGATTTACATGTAATGCAAAACTCCCTTTCATCAGCACAAATTTTTGTTTGGACAATCATTGCTCAGGTTTAAAGCTTTTCATGGGAAAACACTGCCAGAATATTGATAGTTTATGTTTTTATTTATTACTACCAATTATAATAATTACGGACATTTATTGAGCGGTTTCCTTCTCCCTTTATAAGGATCGCACAAAGCGGTTTACATTGTAGAAAAAAAGTGTGTGTGTGTGTGTGTGTGCGCGCGCTGTTTGCTTATAGCTTTTGTTTTGTTTTGCTTTGTTGTGTATTGTTTTATTTTTTCTCACTTTTTTTTTGGGGGGGGGGGGGGGGGGCTGGTGTCGGAAAGAATATTCAAAACCTCCTCCAGTCAGTCCACTGTATCAGAGTTTACACAGCCTTTCTTCCATTTCTTTTAAAAAAATGTTATTCGGTGAAATAGGAAACAAATCAGAAACCATCTTTAACAAGTCAAACGCTGTTGCAGCTGGTAATCCACATAGCGATTTTATCATTTTTATCTTTCTCTTTCCTATCTGCATTCCTGTCTTTCTCTCTTTTTTTGGGTCTAAATTGACGCTTTTTGGGTACCCTTGTCTCATACACACACACACACACACACACACACACACACACACACACACACACACACACACACACACACACACACAGCGCGCGGGACGGGGTACCCTGGTGTATAGAGCGATGCGAATTGCGCTCGTGATCTGCTGACCCGGGTTCGAATCTCGTTCAAGAGGATTTTTCCTCTGGAGTTAACATCAGTGCCGACTCCACTCCCACAAAATGTCCTTCGGATGTGACTACAAACCGAGGTCCCGTGTGCGAACGCATGCAGAACATCTTGCGCACACGTTAAAACCCGTTCCGCTTTTTGGAAGAGAAAAGGCCATTCTGTGCTGGTGGGAACGGATGACAAAATGTACAAAACTGAATACACACGGGGACTGATTGTAAAAAGTACATGAGTGCTTATTCCATTATCCTCGAAATAAAAGAATAAAAATAAATAAATATAAACACACTGCCAAAAAAAAGAGAGAAATGTTTCTTTAGTCTGTCCTCGATACATTATCAAAGGTCAGACTCATTCTAACAGATGACCCCGAAGCTACCTGACAGCCACCATATATACACGGTAGTCGTGATCCCTGCAGCTGTCTTATTTTCACGGTGCTTTATCTCTCTGCATTATCTATCTCTGCCTCCACTTTACCTACATTGAATATACCTTGGAGTTTTCGAGTCGATCTGACCAAAAAACCGCAACGTTGGCTAATTTTTGTTTTGTTTTCGAGTTGTTTTTATGTTGTTTTCACTTTACTTGGGGGGGGGGGGGGGGGGGCGGGGGGGGGGGGGAGGTAGCGGAAGTAGGGAGGATTATATTCCTTGCCGGGATGGGGGTGGTTTATCTGAAGTATGGGATGTCATAAACTTAGAATTGTACTCATGTACGTAAGAGATAACGGAACAGCCGTGTCCGTTTGCTGCTGAAGAAACAAACCACGGACTCCTGCAGACTCCAGCAGCTTGCTCATGCCTCAGCTCCATTGACCACTCTAATCAAATACGAACAAAGAAACACAAAATGTTTAATGAAAGCAAAAGGAAACAAAGTATCCAGAAAGGGGAAAAAAGATCTGAGATCAAGGTTGCCATGCCCATCAGCTTGCAAATATGTGGCTGAAGTGTGCAGAGACATGTATCCTGAAGAAACCCCAAATGTTGCAATGGTAATGTAAACAGTAAGAAGAGAGAGAGAGAGAGAGAGAGAGAGAGAGAGAGAGAGAGAGAGAGAGAGAGAGAGAGAGAGAGAGAGAGAGAGAGAGCGCGCAATGAAGCAAGTTAAGTGCCATCAAGCTTTATAGCGCTTTGATTTGTTGCTTTACAAGATTCAGCGCTATATAAATTCCATACATTATTATTATTATTATTATTATAATTATTATTATTATTATAGCCTATTTCGCGTGTACTGCGAAGAATAAATTAAAGGCAAGAACAATTTTCGTCTGACATAGATACAGTCTCTGTTTTGTATGTGATTCAAGGAATGTAACTGATTCATCATGCAGTGGCTATAGGTAAACGGTTGTTCAACATCCAAGGTAGAACTGAATGAAGCCCCTAGGAGCTTTCGGTTTCCACAAGGCCTGTGTCTGGCTGTCAGCATTTTGGTTCTTTCCTGCAGGGGTTCTCCGTTATGTAGACTGGCCTGTTAAACAGTTGGAGGATGGAATAGCTCAGTGGTCAGAGCGCTCGCTTTCTCCAAGCTAAGGTTAAGCAGCATTGAGTCTGGTGACTAAGTGGATGGGTGGCCGTCTCCAATTGCCAAGCCTTTGCTTCAATACAGTCCCCCAGTTCAACCAGCTGTGCATGGGTACCCGCCTTCCATGGGGTCAGGGAAGGTAAAGCAGCGAGGGAGAGGAGATGGGCACCGCCCTCAATATGTTGGCCCCTAGAGAAGCTGAAGTCTCTGACGCCTCGCTCCCCTACGACTATGTGATGGGACACCTTTACCTTTACAGTTGAACACGATGCTCCGACAGGATGTGTGTGTGTGTGTGTGTGTGTGTGTGTGTGTGGTGTGTGTGTGTGTGTGTGTGTGTGTGTGTGTGTGTGAAACATCAAGTTGCATCAGACTGGCAGTCATTCTGACAGTAAGTAGGCTGTACTCTTTGAATTCTTGTACTGTGATGATTCTGACTTCCACTTTCAGGCAAAAGACAAACAACAAATGGCAATCGTAAGTATGAACGACAGAGACTGCACACTACATTTCATAACGAGATGAATATGGAAAAACAGTTCTATAAAGCTTCAGATTTACTTTATCTTCTAAACCGACATTAAAACAAACAAACAACGGTCGCCAAGTGAAGGCTATCATGAAAGTTCAGTAGTCATGATTCACTTTTTAAACCGAGTGATCTCATTTTCCAAGAAAGCCAAATGTCTTCGTAAAAAGATGGTCAAAGAAATAAGATTTTTAAAGAAAGCTATTAACAATGCTGAAAAATTACCAGTCCATGAAAAATGAAAAGCTGGTTCTAAATGATTTTTAAAGCCCAAGTAATAATGCTGACAAAAAGTTGATGACAGTTTTCATTTTAGATGAACAAAAGATTCAATGAAATATTCATGATTTGAAGTGACCAGCTCTGTTATTCAGAAATTGGGTATATTGCAATACAAGTACCTCACAGCTACCAGTGTATATGGCTCTTCTTTTCCATACAATTCCAATTTGTGAGGTCCAAGCAATAAGGAGCAGCTGTCATTGTAGTCAGTGTGGATGTAATACTAGGCATTATGGGTGTAACTGTCCTCGTTACCACGTCCACTGAGTGCATGCTTATATCAGGTGATCTATTGGTACATACCTTCTGACCATCTGATTGTTACACTGGGAACGGAACGGGTGTTTCTGTATATCTGCATGTTTATTTCTCTTTTCTGTTTATTTTTTCTGATTATCATTTAGTCGTTAAAACTTCTTAATTGTACTTCTGTTACAACTAGTTGGTGTATGTTTATATGTATGTATGTATGTATGTATGTATGTATGTCTTTATATATGCATGCATGCATGCATGTATGTATGTATGTATGTATATATATATATATATGTATGTTTGTTTGTTTGTTTGTATGTATGTATGTGTGTGTGTATGTATGTATGTATGTATGCATGTATGTATGTATGTATGTATGTATGTATATATGCATGCATGTATGTATGCATGTATGTATGCATGTATGTATGCATGTATGTATGTATGTATGTATGTATGTATGTATGTATGTATGTATGTATGTATGTATGTATGTATGTATGTATAATGCATGTGCGGAACGTTTTCTTTTCGTGTGCCATCATGGGTGCTCTTTTGCATGGAAAGTCTTTAACTGATCTTCACTTCTGTTAGTTTAGGAATCTTATTCTTTTCTATACGCGTGGGTCTTTTTCTGAATGGAATTCTCCGAATTCTTTTCCACTGCTGTGAGTGTGCATGCCTGGTCCCAGTTGTTTTGTTTTGGGTTGGTTTTTTGGGTTTGAAATATTTTTCTGAAACTTATTTAAAAACAACAGAAAGAGAGAGAAAAAAAGCCGACAACGCAACGTAGACGTCTTATTTATCTTAGTCTGGTGAGTTCAGAATTGCATGTTTGAATTATCTGACCGTCAGCACTACTGAACTGACAATGCCACACCACCAATTCCTTCTGGATGCGTCCTGACTGGGTTTATTTTCGGATCAAAGTGTTGGTGTCCTGTTCATTGCATGAAACGTTTTCCTTTCCTTCTTTTCAACATCACTATGTGGTTTGTTTTTTTGTGTGGTTTCTGTATATTATCTGTTGTTGGTTTTCGTTTTTTGCATGAAGGTATACCCCTACCCCTCTTCCCCACATCACTGATTTCTAACACCTTCACCTTTCTGTCTTACTTTCTGTGTCTGTCTGTCTGTCTGTCTCTCTCTCTCTCTCTCTCTCTCTCTCTCTCTCTCTCTCCTCTCTCTGTGTGTGTGTGTGTGTGTGTGTGTGTTCTCATATTTTTCTTCGTCTTACTTTCTGTCATTCGTCTCTCCCCTCCCTCTCTTCCTCACCTGGAGTTAACATCAGTGCAGACTCCATTCTCCCCAAAAGTCCTTCGGATGAGACTATAAACCGAGGCCCCGTGTGCGAACGCACGTAGAACATCTTGCGCATACGTTAAAACCCGTTCCGATTTTCGGAAGAGTAGGCCATTGTGTGCCGGTGGTAGCGGATGACAAAATTGACAAAATTGCATACGCACGGGGACTGGATGAAAAAAGCACATGAGTGCTTATTCCATTATCCTCGAGATAAAAGAATTATAAAAAAAAAACCTCCTCCTTTCTCCATCACTACATTTTCTTGTTTTGTTTATTCTTCCCTTCGTTTTCATTTTGTGACTTCTCTCTGTATCATCATTTCCCTGTCTCTTCTTCCCTTCATTTCGATTAGATGACAACTCTCTGTGTACTTATTTCCATTTCTCCTCTTCCCTTTATTCTGATTACATAACAACTCTGTAAATGAGAACTCTGCGTATAATTATTTCCATATCTCTTAAAAACTTTCATTTTTGATTAGACAATACTCTGCATAATCATTCCCATAATTATTTCCATATATTCTTTTTCCCTTTATTTTTATTAAATGATAACTCTCTACACAATTATTTCAAAATCCCTTCTGCCCTAAACTTTTATATAACAGCTGCCTGTATGCTTATTTCCACATATCCTTTTTCTTTTACTCTGATTACAGAACAACTCTGACTAAGAATGTTCGTATCTTCTCTAGTAATAATAATAATAATAATAATAATAAATTGAATTTATATAGCACTATATCTTGCAAAAAACAAATCAAAGCGCTTTCATTCATCCTACTCATTCACATGCAGCCTTACAAATTCAAATGTATACACACAAGCTCGCACGCAACCCCCCCCCCCCCCCCCCCCCCCAACACACACACATAAAGGTTGTACACTCGGTAGGGTGTACCCTGTTTTGGGTATTACTGACAAATCTCTGTATAATGCAGAACATCTTGCGCACACGTTAAATCCTGTTCCGCTGTTCGAAAGAGTAGGCCATTGTGCGCCGGTGGGAACAGATGACAAAATTTACAAAACCGCATACACACGCATAAATAAAATTTAAAAAAGTCATCTGAGCGCTTTGATTTGTTGCTTTACCAGCTTCAGCGCTATATAAATTCCTTACATTATTATTATTATTATTATTATTATCATCATCATTATTAATGACATGATTTCACTGTGGTAAAGGGTTGTGTGTTTTTGCACTGTGCTGTTGACCGCAGTATGGGAGGCCAAGGCGGACATAGTGTTCGTCTTAGATGCCTCAGACACAGTGGGCCCTGATGAATGGACAGCTACCAAGTCCATGCTTCTTTCCCTGGTTCAGCAGCTGACCATAGGGCCTTCCAATATCCAGGTGAGTGTCTCTTGATGAATATCAGTTTCAATCACCAGCGCTTCACTGAGGGGGGTTTGTGCGGCTTTGGGAACGAGGTGGGTGTGGGTGGGGGGTAGAGGGGGTGGGGGTCTGCTTCATGGGAACGTGGCAACAGGGTATGATATGGATCTCAGACATTTGAAATTGATGATTATTATTTACAAAAGGTTTTCCCCACCTCCCCCACCCTCAACCCCACTAGCATTAATTTTGCTGAATTAAGTTTAGGAGAGTGATTCTTACTATCCTTATGTACATCTTTTGTCAGTTAATAATAATAATAACAATAACAATAATAATGATAATAATAATAATAATAATACATGGAATTTATATAGCTCTATATCTTGGGGGAAAAACCCAAATCAAAGCGCTTTCATTCATCCTACTCATTCACATGCAGCCAGTTACAATTAATAGGTTTATAGGTTTGATGGTATTTACGACGTTGAGAGAAATAGGATGCTGGTACTGATCTCCAGGAAGAACATAGCAAGAATCATGTTTGAGATACGGAACAAAATCCAATTTAAATATTTAAAAAAGTAACAAAAAGGCGGTAGATTGCTAAATAGGTCATACACTGATCACATTAAACAAATTGTCACTGGAAATCATTTTCAGATGGTATTTAGAATGGCAGTGTCCCTTACACACTAATCTCAAACTTCGAAAGAGTCTTTGATAGACTGGGCAGGAAGGTTATTTGAAAACTTAGTATGCCTTCTACTATGCTAATTTTATATGCCCCCCTTAAAAGAAACAACAACAACCAAAGGAGACATACAAGCAAACAAAAAAATATTTTAAAAACCCAAATCCCCGAACTGTCTTTTGAATGAGCATGATTGATTTCGTTATTTAAAAAATAATTATCAGCATTTTCGCATTTAAAGTTATGTTTTCGGCAAGACTGAGCAATTTTTAAAAACTTGTAGATCCAAGCAAATCGAGTTCTTTAACATTTTCTGACAGAGTAAAACAGTAAATGGTACTTAATTTACCTGAACTTTTCCACAGTGTCAATGTCCCTGAATGATAACTGATATCAGCCTGTACTGCCAGTTGCCCCGTTACACAGAATAAAGATACAACTGGTCCAGTGTCCATGTTCCACACAGAATAAAGATACAACTGGTCCAGTGTCCATGTTACACACAGAATAAAGATACAACTGGTCCAGTGTCCATGTTACACACAGAATAAAGATACAACTGGTCCAGTGTCCATGTTACACACAGAATAAAGATACAACTGGTCCAGTGTCCATGTTACACACAGAATAAAGATACAACTGGTCCAGTGTCCATGTTACACACAGAATAAAGATACAACTGGTCCAGTGTCCATGTTACACACAGAATAAAGATACAACTGGTCCAGTGTCCATGTTACACACAGAATAAAGATACAACTGGTCCAGTGTCCATGTTACACACAGAATAAAGATACAACTGGTCCAGTGTCCATGTTACACACAGAGTAAAGATACAACCGGTCCAGTGTCCATGTTACACACAGAATAAAGATACAGCTGGTCCAGTGTCCATGTTACACACAGAGTAAAGATACAACCGGTCCAGTGTCCATGTTACATAAAGATACAACTGGTCCAGTGTCCATGTTACACAAAGATACAACTGGTCCAGTGTCCATGTTACATAAAGATACAACTGGTCCAGTGTCCATGTTACATAAAGATACTAGTCCAGTGTCCATGTTACATAAAGATACAACTAGTCCAGTGTCCATGTTCAGTGTCCTTCGGATGAGACTATAAACCGAGGCCCCGTGTGCGAACACATGCAGAACATCTTGCGCACACGTTAACCCTGTTCCGCTTTTCGAAAGAGTAGGCCATTGTGTGCCGGTGGGAACAGATGACAAAATTTACACAAACCGCATACACACGGGGACTGGATGTAAAAAAAACCCACATGAGTGCTTATTCTATTATCCTCGATTTAAAAAAAAAAAAGAGCGCTTTGATTTGTTGCTTTACAAGAGTCAGCGCTATATAAATTCCATACACTATGATGATGATGATGATGATGATGATGTTACACAGAATAAAGGTACAACTGGCCCAGTACCTGTGTGCAGGTGGGAGTGGTGGCCTACGGGAACGGAGCCCACAATGAGTTCTACCTGGATGAGGCCGCCAACGCCACGCAGCTTGCTGACCTCGTCAACACCATGACCTTCAGTGGGGGCACTGCTGATGCCGCTGACGCCATCCGTTTCGCCTACACGGTGAGAGAGGACGAGACATGGTTTTGATCGTCTGCTACTCTCTCTTTCACTCTCACTTTCTGGCTCCCTCTCTCTCTCTCTCTTTCTGTCTCTCTGTCTCTGTCTCTCTCTTCAAGAGTCTGAACGCATGCAGAACATCTTGCGCACACGTTAAATCCTGTTCTGCTTTTCGAAAGAATAGGCCATTGTGTGCCGGTGGGAACAGATGACAAAATTTACGAAACCGCATACACACGGGGACTGGATGTAAAAAAAGTACATAAGTGCTTATTCCATTATCCTCGATATAAAAGAATAAAAGAAAAGAAAAGAAAGAGTCTCTGAAGGTCTGTGACATTATCATTGACACAGTCAAAATTCTTTGAAACTGTCATATTTTGGTCACAGAATGATACCCGATCGTTTACCCAAACCACACACACACACACACACACACACACACGCCACACACACACACCCACACAGAGAGAGAGAGAGAGAGAGAGAGAGAGACAGAGACAGAGACAGAGAGAGAGAGACAATGACAATGACAATGACAAATTCTTTTATTTCGAGGATAATGAATAAGCACCCATGTGCTTTTATACATCCAGTCCCCGCCCTTAGGGATATATATGATAATAAAATAAAATAAAGCCCATAGCAATACACTTGCACAGTATACGGAAAAAATATCTACATAAAATCCCCACAAAAAATCACCGAAGAGAGAGAGAGAGAAAAAAAAAAAGTAGTAACAGAGCAAAACAGAAAAGACAGAAACAACCGAAAAAAATAGCAAAGAAACCAAGAGCAAAACAAAAGCGGCAACAACAAGGGGAGAGGGGACAACCGAATAGTCCCCCCTCCAAAAAAAACAACACAACCCCAAACCCAAACGAAAACAGAGCCAAACAAAGCAAAACCTCCATAATATAAAGAGAGAGAGAGAGAGAGAGAGAGAGAGAGAGAGAGAGAGAGAGAGAGAGAGAGACAGACACAGACAGACAAACAGACAGACAGACAGACAGACAGAGAGAGAGACAGAGAGACAGAGAGAAAACGCGAACAGTCAGAACTCTTCACGAATCATTTAAATTTTTTGACTCGAGTTCCTTAGTGGGTGTCTCATCTTACTTCCAGACAAGCTTCAGTCGTGCCCATGGCATGAGGGACGGCGTGCCCCACATCATTGTGCACATCACTGACGGCCCGTCAGACGACCCTGACCAGCTGCTACTGCAGGCAGAGAACGCTCACAACCAGAGCATTACCATCTTCAACATTGGAGTGGGGCCAGGCGTGGAATTCAGCCATCTTGTCAAGGTAGGGAGCGTTTTAGTAAACTCTGCACACCGGTATTTAAAAAAAAAACAACTTTTTTTTTCCTTCTGTTTTTTCTATGTGACTCTTATATTCATACCGCACGTACTAAGGCATCCACAGAAATAAAAACAACTTTTTGTAAAAGACTAGCCAAAACTCATGTGATTTTGAACAAATTTGGTAGGTTTGAAATTTTTTAATTGTTCAGAAAATACTATACTCTCTCAGTCCTTTGTCGTCTGCTAGCTTCCTTACCGCAATATGCATGCGCGGGGTGAACGCTGTAGGAATACAGGCAATCCTCATTTTGATGGTTATTTCCAACTTTCTCGTTACTACATGGTATTGCTCTATGTCCTCAATCCCAAAAACAAGTGCCCAGTCCATTTTTTCATGCTTAAAAAAATCTGTGAAAATCACCAACATTTTTTTCCACTCGCACTCTATACAACATACTACATGACCCCCAAATTAATATCGGTGTGCAGCCCAAAGCAGGGATTTGGGTTCTGTTTTGTTTGGTTTTGTGCGTTTCTGGGTGTTTTTGGTTTGTTTGAATTTTGTAGGGGCGGTGGGGCATTTTTTGTATTTTTAAGGGTGGAGTATTAGATCTAAAGGTTTGAATTTTTCTCAAAATTTTTACCGTGAAGATCTCTTGTTGAAGTTAAAACAAAATGCTTAAAGTTAAAGGTAAAGGTAAAGGTGTCCCATAACCTATATTAAGGTCGTAGGGGAGCGAGGCGTCAGAGACCCCACTTCTCTAGGGTCAGCATATTGAGGGCGGCGCCCATCTCCTCTCCCTCGCTGCTTTACCTTCCCTGACCCTAAAGAGGGCAGGTACCCATTTACAGCTGGGTGAACTGGGGGAACTGTACTGAAGCCAAGGCGCGCAAACGGTCACCCATCCAAGTGGTAACCACGCTCGACGCTGCTTAACTTGGCTGGTGGAAAGCGAGTGCTCCGACCACTGAGCTACCCCGTCCCCAAAGTTAAGAAAATGATAAAAACTCGATTAGGAAATATGAACTCAGTATATTTGTATGTAAAGAAGTTTGATTTGTTTTAAGATTTCGGTTTTATGTCAGATAAATCTCAGTGTTTCTAATGGGTTTTGGGGTGTACATTTAGCAGTATGCGTTCTGAAAGTTGTGATACATAATTGACAGTTTCAATCTTGTGTATACTGTTTTAGTGGTGGTAGCATTTACACAGTTAGCGACAACATTTGTGGATGTTGTGACATACAGTTTGATAGACGGAATAGCCTAGTGGTTAGAACATTGCGCTCGCAATCTGACGACCCGGGTTCGATTCCCGTTCAAGGGGATATTTTCCCCTGGAGTTAACATCAGTGCAGACTCCACTCTCCCCAAAAGTCCTTCCGATGAGACTATAAACCGAGGCCCCGTGTGCGAACGCACACAGAACATCTTGCGCACACGTTAAATCCTGTTCCGCTTTTCGTCAGAGTAGGCCATTGTGTGCCGGTGGGAACAGATGACAGAATTTACAAAACCGCATAAACACGGGGACTGGATGTATTCCATCATCCTCGATATAAAAGAATAAAATATTTTAAAAATATAAAATAAAAATAGCTTCAGTCTCAAGTGTATTCACATGTATGCATAGACGGCCAGCCATGCTGTTAAAACTTTTAAAGTCAGTGTGTGTGTGTGTGTGTGTGTGCGTGCGTGCGTTGTGTGTGTGTGTGTGTGTGTGTGTTGTGTGTGTGTGTGTGTGTGTGTGTGGTGCAGGTTGCCAGTGATCCAAGCACAAGATATGTGTTGCAAGCTGATACCTTCACCTCTCTCTCCAACATGGTCCCCCTTCTGGCCTCCAGAATCAACAATGGTGAGATTCAGAATGTGTTGTGTGTGTGTGTGTGTTGTGTGTGTGTGTGTGTGTGTGTGTGTGTGTGTGTGTGTGTGTGTGTGTGCGCGTGCGTGTGTGTTTGTTTTTTTATGTGTGATATTTTCATTTAAATTTAACCTGAAATGTAGCTTTCTTGTGTCTCTTTGAGTCTTTGAGATTATGATTCATATCCATGTGCCTGTCAGAATTGTAATTGCTCTTCATGGGATGATTTAAGTGTTTCTGACTTGACTTTGACTTTGACTTGACTAAATACCATACTTAATAGTGACAGATGAATCGGATTTAAGACTACCACGCAAAGACTGGACTACTGAGCCACTCCAAACGTTGATCTGAACAGGACTAGAGTGACTGAACAAAGGCACAGCCATTGTCTCCGAAGACAGATTGAACCTACCATTGTTAGTGTTGACTGAAAAAAAACCCAACTCAATACGTATGGGTGAATCTTTATATATCTTTTTATACTACCACGCTTAAGCGATAACAGAGGAATAGCATTTGATGACGTGGCATTGTAAACATGGACTTTACATCTAATATTTATTATGCTGTTGACCAAAACATTCCAACGTCTGTGTTTCAGAAATTCCTGTCGCGGCCCAAGAACTGCCTCAGCCTAACAGTAAGTTTAGAACGCTTCACACATTTCAAAATTCAAGATTTTTTATGTCAAGAAAACCCGCAAGGGGTATATGAAATTTAGCAAATCCGCAGCAGAGAACTGTGAGTCATTTATTTAACAGTTTCACTTTAGAATTTAAAGATAAAGGTGGGCGGGAGAGGGGGTTATATCATAGTGGTTAGAGCATCGCACTCGCGATTTGACAGCCCGGGTTCGAGCCACCACCGAGACGCCTGTTCAAGGGTATTTTCCTCCTGGAAGTAACATCAGTGGTGACTCCACTTCCCCGAAAGTTCTTCAGATGAGACCGAGTAAACCGAGAACCCGTGTGTGAGAGCGCAAGCAGAACATCTTGCACACACGTTAAAACCCGTTCTGCGTTTCAGAAGAGTAGGCCATTCGTGCTGGTAAGAAAGGATGACCCACCCACCCCCAAATATATGTGGTATGAAATATGCACGTGCACTAGTGTCATGCTTAGACATTATCATCGAAGTCGGAATGTGGCTACCTTAATGGTGGGCAAAAACGGTCACATACCAAAAAATCTCACTGTTGCACGCAAGCACGCACACACACGCAAACACACACACGTTCGCTCCACATACACACACACACACTCACTCACTCTCGCTTGCACGCACGTACATTCACACACACATATCAGTTTCTGTGAAGAGACGTAAAATTGAAGACACCACACACACACACACACACGCACGCACGCACGCACGCACGAACACACACACACACACACACACTGAAAAAAATACAAAAACCATAATTTGCTTATGATGATAGTAACCCCCAGACAAGCAAAACAACACACACACACACACACACACACACACACACACACACACACACACACACACACACACACACACACACACACCGTAAACATTGAAAAAAATACGAAAGCCATAATTTGCTGCCGCCGCTGCTGCTGCTGCTACTGATAATAATGATGATGATGATGATGATGTGATGATGATATGTATACTGCTGATAATACTACTACTCTTATACTACTACTAGCTTCACTACCTACACACTACTACACTCTACTACACTACTCTAACTACTACTACTCACCATTACCCCACACACTACCACAACCACACATACTACTACACACCACTACACACCACTACTACTACCACTACTACACACACTACCATACAACCCTACTACTACTCCACCACCACTACTACTACCACACTACCAACACCACACACACCCACTACCACCACACCACCACTCACACACACCACACCACACCACCACACTACCACCACCACCACCACCACTACCACCACCACCACCACCACCACCACACACTACCACTCACCACCACCACCACCACCATACTCACCACCACTACCACCACACACACCACCACACTACACCACCACACCACCACCACACACACCACCCACCACCACACCTCCACTACACCACCACCACCACCACCCACCACACCACCACCACCATCCCAACCCCACACCACCACTACCACCACCACCAACCACCACCACACCACTACCACCACCACCACCACCAAACCCCCACCCACACCACTCACCACCACACCACACCACCCCACCACCACTACCACCACCACCACCACCACCACCACACACACTACACACCACCAACCACACATACCACCACCACACACCACCAACCACACCCCACTACCACCACCACTACCACCCACCACACAACCACCACACCACCACACACACCACCACTACCACCACCCCACCACCACACAACTACCACTACCACCACCACACACCACCACTACCACCACCACTACCACCACCACCACCACCACCACCACTACCACCACCACCACCACCACTACTACTACTACTGCTAGTCACCCAGACAAGCTAACCAGAGACATCATCTGATCCTTATGGTCCAGGCTGCCTGAGCAAAGCAGACCTGGACCCTTCATGTTCGGCTTTGGACCCTCTTCTCAGGATCTCGTGCGCTGCCTGGACTGACAGTGAGGAGCTGTTGGGTTTGTTTGATTGTTGGGTTGTTTGGGTTGGGACACATAACAATGGTTGAGGGACTGTGGTGTGTGTTGGTGTGTGTGTGTGTGTGTGTGGGTGGGGGTGTTTGCATTTGTTGGGTTGTGGTGTGTGTGTATGGTGTGGTGTGTGTGTGTTGGTGTGTGGTTATGTGGTGTGTTGGGTGGGGGGGTATGGTGTGTGTGTGGTGTGTGTGGTGTGCGGTTGTGGTATGGTGTGGTGAGGTGGTGTGTGTGTGTGTGTGGTGTGGTTGTGGTGTGGTGTGGTGGTGTGTGTGGTGTGGTGTGTGTGTGTGGAGTGTTGTGATGTGGTATGGTGTGGTGTGGTGGTGTGGTGTGTGGTGTGGTGTGTGTGTGTGTGTTGTGGTGTGTGTATGTGGTGTGGGTGTGTGTGTGGTGTGTGTGTGGTTGTATGGTTGTGGTGTGGTGTGTGTGTTGTGTGGTGTGGTGTGTGTGTTTGTATGGTGTGGTGTGGTGTATGGTGTGGTGTGGGTGTGGTGTGTGTGTGTGGTGTGATGATGGTGGTGGTGTGTTGTGTGTGGTGTGTTGTGTGTGTGTATGGTGTGGTGTGTGTGTGATGTGGTGTGGTGTGGTGTGGTGGTGGTGGTGGTGGTGGTGGTGTGTGTGTGTGTTCACGTTGTGTTTGTGTGTGTGTTGTGGTTTTGTTTGTGTGTGTGTTGTCTGTGTGTGTGTGTGTTTTAGTTTTTGTGTGTGTTTTGCGTGTGTGTGTGTGTTTTGTGTTGCATGATTTTGCATTAAATTGCGCTGTATTGTGTTGCAATGTAACGTATTGCTTTTATATGTGTTGCTATGTATAGTGTTTTGTTATGTTTTTTTTTTATAGTGTAGTGAAGTGTAGTGTAGTGCTTTGTAGGGTTGTGTAGTGCAGTGTCGGGTAGGGTTGGGTAGTATTACTTTCGGTTGCATTGTTATTCATTGTATTTTGTTGTAGTGTAGTGTGGTGTGGTATGGTGTGGTGTGGTATGGTGTGGTGTGGTATGGTGCGGTATGGTGTGGTGTGGTGTGGTGTGGTGTGGTGTGGTGTGGTGTAGTACAACGCAGTGCAGCACAGTGCAGCGCAGTATAGCGTAGCGCAGTGCAGTGAAGTGCAGTATAGAACTTAGTGTTGTACATTGCAATATAGTGTGTCTTCTTTGAATGTATCATATAACATCGTCCTATAGTGCTACGGTGCGTCAAGTCATGTTATATCATGTATTGCACTGTTGCCCACTGCGAAATAAATATCATTTTCAGCGTGACCCTCATCCATCCACAGAGGCATCATCTTAACTACACACTGTCTAGACATTATCTTTAACTACACACTGTCTAGACAAAATCCGAACTACGCACTGTCTAAACATTATCTTAACTACACACTCTCTAGACATTATCTTTAACTACACACTCTCTAGACGTAATCTTTAACTACACACTGTCTACACATAATCTTGACAACACACTGTCTACACATAATTTTGACTACATACTGTCTATATTTAGTCTTGGCAACACACTGTCTAGACACAGTCTACACATAATCTTGACTCATCGACGCTGCAAAGCGAAACTGAACTGACCTCTTCAGAGTGCAAAGCCTGGGTAAGTAAGTATGGAGGGAAAGCTGTTACCCATCCAGCAGAACCCCCCCCCCTCCCCTCCCCCTCCACATCACTGGAATGGTCCATTAGAAATGCAATCGCCGATACACACGGTTCCAGTGCCGTCGCAGCAGGAGTTGCGTAGACAGCCTCAGACTGCCTTGGGGATTCCGACTCCGGATTTTTCCTCAGGGTTGACTCCCGGAAGCCTTGTCTATGAGTAAGGTATGGTCGGCCGCAAAGGCAGGGGAGGTTTGAAATCAGAGTTTTCCTTTCTCCTAGAGGAACTGTCTTCCCAGACTGATGAGCTCCATCTTCCTACGTGCCACACGGAGGTAAAGGTAAAGGAGTCCCATAACCTATAAGGTCGTAGGGGAGCGAGGCGTCAGAGACCTCACTTCTCTAGGGCCAGCATATTGAGGGCAGCGGCGCCCATCTCCTCTCCCTCGCTGCTTTACCTTCCCTGACCCTAAAGAGGGCAGGTACCCATTTACAGCTGGGGGAACTGGGGGAACTGTACTGAAGCCAAGGCGCGCAAACGGTCACCCATGCAACTGGTAACCACGCTCGACGCTGCTTCACTTGGCTGGGGGGGGGGGGGGGGAAGCGAGTGCTCCGACCACTGAGCTATCCCGTCCCACGCTGTCTGCACGTAACCTTGACCTCACGCTGCCTGTTGCTGACCGTGTGTGTGCAGGTCCAGCTGGGCTTGGTTCAGTTCTCCTCGCACCCCAGGCTGGAGTTTCCCCTGAACATGTACAGTGACCGCATGGCCCTGCTGAAGGCCGTGGAGGACCTGCAGTTCATGGGAGGAGGCACCAACACGGGTGACGCCTTGCAGTACATCTCCGCCAGTGTCTACACCCAGGACGGAGGAGCTCGCCCCGGAGTGAGTGCTTCGATTTCGTTGTGCTGGACCGGATTCAAGGATGTGTTCCATGTGTTCTTATGTTGTTGTTGTTCTTGTTGTTGGTCTTTTTGTTGTTGTTGTTGTTGTTGTTTTCTTCTTCTTCTTCTTCTTCTTCTTCTTCTCCTCCTCCTCCTCATTATTTTTTATTATCATTATCATCATCATCATCATTATTATTATTATTATTATTATTATTATTATCATTATCATTATCATTTATTATTATTATTATTATTATTAAGTGGTGACTGGAGGACATGCATTCTGAGAGTCTGGGTGCTGGTTTTGTGCGTGTGCTGTTTTTTGTGTGTGTTGTCGTGTTTATTTTTGTTTGAAAGGTATATAGTTTACTTACTTGTTTTGAACCTATAGGCTTTTGAACCGAGCGAATTTCTCTCGTTATTAAGATAGTAAAACTGTTTGTATGTAGCAGGCAAAGATTAATTTCCGTTTTCCCAGGGAAAGATCGCAGTAGTGTGCAGAAAATCCTTCGACATATACCACACCTGCCAAGAAATTGATTCAGTTCGTACTTGAGCACTTGAATAGAACTAGATTGGATTGAATATTTTTTTTAGTAACGGCAGACTTCTCTGCGTAAAATTCGGGCTGCTTTCCCCGGGGAGAGCGCGTCGCCACAAGAGCAACGCCACCCACTTCCCTCCCCTCCCCCGCCCCCCAAATTTCCTGTTCGTAAATGTATTTGTTTCCCCACAAGAGAGGCTTTTTTTCTACACAATTTTACCAGGGACAACTTTTTATTTTAACCACGGGTTCTTTCACGAGCGCTGACTGTGTACTGTACACGAGACCTCAATTTTTCGTCACATCCGAAAGACTAGCCTCCAGACCACCACTCAAAGTCACGTGGATTGCGAAAAAGTTCGGGCACAAGCGGGGAGTCAGGAGTGAGCTCCGTAGTGGCACCTGCACACCACGGTAGTTACTGTGGGTGATCTCAAGGCACACCACGGTAGCTACTGTGGGTGATCTCAAGGCACACCACGTTAGTTACTGTGGGTGATCTCAAGGCACACCACGTTAGTTACTGTGGGTGATCTCAAGGCACACCACGTTAGTTACTGTGGGTGATCTCAAGGCACACCACGGCAGTTACTGTGGGTGATCTCAAGGCACACCACGGTAGTTACTGTGGGTGATCTCAAGGCACACCACGGTAGTTACTGTGGGGGATCTCAAGGCACACCACGGTAGTTACTGTGGGTGATCTCAAGGCACACCACGGCAGTTACTGTGGGTGATCTCAAGGCACACCACGTTAGTTACTGTGGGTGATCTCATGGCACACCACGTTAATTACTGTGGGTGATCTCAAGGCACACCACGTTAGTTACTGTGGGTGATCTCTTGGTGGGGACAGGACATGGGGCAGGGTGAGGGGCCCAGCCTCCAGCTGTGGGGAACGCGGCACAGGCAGGGACGACCAGCGAGATAGCAAAACCAGTTCTGGGCATCCTCCACCAAGAGGGGTCACAGACTATACTGACTGGTCATGAGCTGCTCTGAAGTTGGAATGTGTCGGCTGAGGCCAGCAGTGGGCAGACCTCCTGCATAGTCACAAGCACAGGAAAAGACGGGGCATTTCATAATTATCCCTTCCAATAGAGCCTTTTCAGAAAACGCAGAAGAAGAAAAGACAGAACTGTAGATAAACTCCGAATTTAGGTAATTTAGATAAAAGCTAAGCCATAAAGGACCATTTGATATTTTTTCGTTTTGCAGCAAAAGGGCTGTTGAGGAAGAGAGGGGACAGCTGTAATAATGCCTTGGAGATTGAAATCGCATACCTTCGATAGGAGTTGACCTCTATCCTTTAAATCATTCCTCTACAGATATAACCACTGGACCAAGGCAGTTTTTGAAGGATTCTATAACAATTTACATAGGAATGCTAACTAGTATCGAATTACCTTTTTGTGGAAACAAAAGCAGAGCATGTGGCTGTTCTCACTGGCTACCAACTTCATTAAACAGATGACAAAATTTACAAAACCGCAAACACACGGGGAGTGGATGTAAAAAGCACACGAGTGCTTATTCCATTATCCTCGATATAAAAGAATAAATTAATGAATTAATTAAATCCACTGTTTCTGCTTCCTGTGCCCCCGAAGTTTCCTCAGAGAGAAACAAAGAATTGAGAAAATGTAGTGAGAAAACAAGTGCAGGTAACCAGTTACAACTTCATTCTCATTATGAAAGTGATTTTTGTCAAGGCTTCAAAAAAATCCGCTACAAGGTAAAACTTTAATAGCAGCATTTGATGAACAATTGAGTAAAGAACCATGCCTTTGACCTAAACATACTTCAGTTTCGGCTCCTGGTTGAGCACTCTTCAGAAGTCCCGATGGTGACGGTAACAATCAAAGAATTAATATACAATTTTGCTCATTTACTTGAACTGGCCGACAAGACCTTGACAAAAAAAAATTGACAGCTCGGGGGGAATGACCGAACATACCAAAAGGAAAAAAATAGTTTAGGTTTTTTTCTTTTCCACTGTGCATATAACGAGCAGCATCAGGGAACTTTTCGGCTCACGTTCACTTCTCTGCTACAGGTTCCCAGAGTGACGGTTGTGATCACAGACGGCCAGTCCATCGACACGGTGAAGACCAGGCTGGGGGCGGAGAGGGCGCGCCAGAACGACATCGACCTGGTGGCTGTGGGCATCGGCAGCCACGTCAACAACCAGGAACTGACAGACATCGCCAACACTCCCGAGTCCCAATACGTGCTCTCCGCCAACAGCTACAGAGACCTCAAGGCCTTGTCCTCCGATATTCTCAGAGCAACCTGTAGCTGTAAGTCATAGAGTAGCACGTAACTGTAAGTCGGAGTAACTTGTAGCTGTAAGTCAGAGTAACTTGTAACTGTAAGTCAGAGTAACTTGTAACTGTAAGTCAGAGTAACCTGTAGCTGTAAGTCAGAGTAACTTGTAACTTAAGTCACAGCAACCTGTAGCTGTAAGTCACAGCAACCTGTACTGTAAGTCAATCTTGTCAGTTGTAGAATCCATCTAAAGCTTTCAAGTTAACAATAGCTTTACACGTCTTGTTATATATCATACCTCTTTGCTGTTATGCATTTCCAAGCTTAACACCCCACGGGTCACCCGGAATATAGACTCTGACTGCTCATCCCACCTGGGGATCACTACCAACTTAAAAGTACACACTGGATAAGAAGTTCGCAAGTACAGTATAACTATTTTGAAGTACTTTGGCACATAGGCAGCCATGCTCCGGCTTCAGAGGACATCACACATATTTACTTGATTCATGTCCTGTCCGTGTCATCTGGTGTGGCGGTTAACGCCCTAACCGGTGATACCGACAGGTGAGATAAGTGAGACTTGATTTATGCCTTACATTTTATTTAAAAACATTTCTGCTCTTGTGAGCGCCTAGGCTTTTGTCTTCATGATCATGAGATTAGGCTACTAAAATATTCTTTGTTATTGTCATTATTATCATTATTATTTATCATCATCATCATCATCATCATCATCATCACACACACACATTATGCCTGTTAAGTATGCTAAATATACATTCAAACTGAAATAGCCAAACACCTAACTTTGCATGTCTGTTTCCTTTTCAGTAGTTATTTTCAACAAACTGAATGAAACTTGGATTCAGTGGAATTAACTTTTTTTCATACGACTTACCATTATATTTTTTAAAAACTAACTTTGCTTTGATGAAAATCGACCATACGTTGATTTAGAGAAAAGTTATGTCTCTTTCTGGTTTTGATTTATTTTGCAAGAAATGGTTTATCTGTGTATAAAGAATGTACTTCTGAAGATATTTACGAAAAAGATTTTAGTTTCTCATGGTTCATTTTGTTGTTTTTTGTTTTCCAGTACATTCCATGATCACAACGCAGCCGACACTGCCTCCAGGTAAACATTCATATGTCTTTCATTATGTAGTATTATGTTGTTGGTATTGTGTGTTCCTGGTCTCCTTTATATATCTAATTAACACATGTAAACATGAGGATGCAGACAAGCATTATCCATTCACACACATGCATACACCTACACACCACACTCACCACAATCCACACACACACACACACACTCTCTCTCTCTCACGCACACACACACGCACACACACACACACACGCACGCACGGCACGCACGCACACACACACACACAGAGCACGCACGCACGCATACACTCACACACACACGAGCACGCACGCACGCATACACACACACATGCACTGAACAGTATATATTATGCATTCAGTAATGAACATGACAGGGTTCATAGCTGGAATAACTGGAATATCAGATACCTTTCAGGTCATGGAACGTTGTTTGTATGTCAACATAATTAGAGAGAGAGAGGAGAGAGAGAGAGAGAGAGAGAGAGAGAGAGAGAGAGAGAGAGAGAGAGAGAGAGAACCAATTCATGACGACTTTAAAGCATATAAATATCAATAGTGAAAGATGTGAAAGCAAGCAGTTTATCAAAGCAATTATATTATAGCTAGCAGAAAGCAAGCCTAAGTTTTCTCCAGTTTGTAGACTTGCAGAAAGCAAGCTAAGTTTTCTCCAGTTTGTGGTACTTGCAAAGCCTAAGTTTTCTCCAGTTTGTCAGAGTACTATAGCAGAAAGTAAACCTAAGGTTTGTCTTGTTTTCTGTCCCTCCTTTTGTCTTCCCTTGCCTTTACCTTGTTTACCTGTCTCTGTCTTTCTTCATGGTCTCTCTGTTAGTTTATATTTCGATGTTTCTACAGACAGTGCCAGGGAGATGGTGTATGATTAAACATTGTGTTGATTTGTTTATTGATTTGCCTACGAATCTTAGCTGCTTGAAGGATTTTCATGTGTACATTATTATGATTACTACACATGTTTTGGACATTATATTATAGGTTGGGTTTTTTTATTGTTTGTATTTTTTGTCGTTGTTGTGTTTTTAAAAAAAAAAGGTTTGTCATTTGGTTTTTTTTCACATTTTACTCTTCATGGTTTATTTATGTCTGTAAGGATTCCTCCTCTTCCAGCCTTCGTGTCAGACATTTGAATGTTTTTCCCTTAAAGTGCCAGAGATGTTCCTTGCTCTCAGAGCAATCACACCATCCTGTTCGTCTGTGTTGTTTGAGCGAAACTGGACTTGATTCAACGCGTTACAGATAAGCCCAGGAACATCCCCAATGACAACGTAATTATTCAGACGTGATAGCTCACGACCCCAGCAAACAGGCCCAGTTGTGTACATTCACCAATCGTTACCTATATCACAAACCGTAGAATGACAAAATTTACAAAACTGCATACACACAGGGACTGGATGATTTTTTTTTTAAAAAGCACACGAGTGCTTATTCCAATATCCTCGATATAAAAATTAAAAAAAATAAAAAAAAATAAAATAATAACTGAAGCTGGTTGTCTTTCTTCTCCATTCGTCTTCTACGTCTTGCTCTTCTCTCTCTCTCTCTCTCTCTCTCTCTCTCTCTCTCTCGCTCTCTCTCTCTCTCTCTCTCTCTCTCTCTCTCTCTCTCTCTCTCTCTCTCTCTCTCTCTCTCTCTCTCTCCCTCTTCTCTCTCTCTCTCCCCCTCAGCCTTCCCTCCACTTTTTCGTATCTTCTGTATTTTGTCTTCTCTTTTTTCTGTATTTGTGAAGATATAAGATCACGCTGTTTGATGGAACAGTCACGACATTTTGGCTGCATTGGATGTGTCAATGGCTGTGTGTGGCGTCGGTTTTTTCAGGGGCCTCTACCACAGCGGATCCCTGCTTTGACAAACTGAGCAACTGTCAGGACTACAGCCAGAGGTCCTGCACTGACTACGAGACCTGGGCACGGGAAAACTGCAGAAAACGCTGCGGCTTCTGCCAGAGTAAGACCGTTGTGTCTGCTTCTAACTGTTGACTTGGTGGGGGCGGAGGGGGGGGGGGGGGGGGGGGAGAGGAGGGGGGGGGGGAGATAGCGTCGCGCTCGTGGTGATCTGACGGCCCGGGATCGAGCCGCCACGGAGATAATGCTCGTTTTAGGGTATTTTACCCTGGAGTTAACATCATCTGACAGCCCGGGATCGAGCCGCCACGGAGATAATGCTCGTTTTAGGGTATTTTACCCTGGAGTTAACATCATTGACGGCCGGGATCGAGCCCGCCGCGGAGATGCCCGTTTTAAGGGATTTTACCTGGAGTTAACTCATCTGAGACGGCCGGGATCGACCCGCGCGGAGATTGCCGTTTTAAGGGATTTTACCCTGGAGTTAACATCATCTGACGGCCCGGGATCGAGCCGCCGCGGAGATGCCCGTTTTAAGGGATTTTACCCTGGAGTTAACATCATCTGACGGCCCGGGATCGAGCCGCCGCGGAGATGCCCGTTTTAAGGGATTTTACCCTGGAGTTAACATCATCTGACGGCCCGGGATCGAGCCGCCACGGAGATACCCGTTTTATGGGATTTTACCCTGGAGTTAACATCAGTACTGACTCCTCTCCCCCCGAAAGTCCTTCGGATGATAGTATAAATCAAGGGCCTTCGGATGATAGTATAAATCAAGGGCCTGCGGATGATAGTATAAATCAAGGGCCTTCGGATGATAGTATAAATCAAGGGCCTGTGTGCGAACACACGCAGAACGTTTTGTGCACGCGATAGAAGCCCGGTCCGCCTTTTAGAAGCGTAGGTCATTTCTTGCTGTAAATGGGTACCTGCCCTCTTTAGGGTCAGGGAAGGTAAAGCAGCGAGGGAGAGGAGATGGGCGCCGCCCTCAATATGCTGGCCCTAAGAGAAGTGAGGTCTCTGATGCCTCGCTCCCCTACGACCTTATAGGTTATGAGACACCTTTACCTTTTACCTTTAGGTCATTTCTTGCCGGTAGGAACCGATGACAAGTTTAAAAAAGGCATGCACACAGGCGTCGTGTTTAGACACCATGCCGGTAGTCGGGAAGCGGCTACCTTAATGATAAAGGGGATATTTTCCCCTGAAGTTAACATCAGCGCAGACTCAACTCTCCCCCAAAAGTCTTTCGATGAGGACTATGAACTGAGGCCCGTGTGCGAAGCAGCAGAACATCTTGCGCGAAGTGTATCTGTTCGCTTTTCGTAAGAGTAGGCATGTGTGCAGCGGAACAGATGACAGAATGTACAAAACCGCATACACCCGGGGACTGGATGTAAAAAAGGACATAAGTACTTATTCCATTATCCTTGATATAAAAGAATAAAAGAATTAATAAATGAATAAAAACGGTGACATTCGCAAAATCTCACCACTGGTGAGCCTCGGAACTTAGCCTAAGAAAGATTTTTTTTTAAAGTTCATTGTTTATCCAAACTTGTCAGATTTCGGCTTAGGAAATGTTTTTACATTATTTGGTATCGAAAAATGAATTGTGATATTTTGTTATGAAGAAAGACTTCAATGATTGCAAGTAAATTGGGTTGTTTTTTAAAGAAAAAAATTTCGAATCAGCCTGGACTTGTTGTTTTGTCATTTTTAGTCACTTACAATGTCCTTCCTGCTGTTGGCAGCTGTCCTATCTCAATCGAACCCCCCCCCCCCCCCCCACCTCTTTTTCCATTTTGGGGGCAAGTATTACTTACGCTTCTATTGCTGTTGACCTTGGGATACTGGTATGAATCACAGGATCTTTAATGTGCGTATTTTGTTTTCTTGTTTTTATGAACAGATAAAGGAAGTGCGCTAGTAGAATAAATCTGTCTCCAAACTAACTCCATTTTCCAAAGTTGTCAGAAAATCCTGCTTTTTCTCCCTGATCCCAAAAGTTTTTCTTTTACAAATTGAAGAACTTAGCTATCTGAACAAAGCAGGACTTAGTGCAAACGTTGTTTCTATTAACTATTTGGATTGAACAGAAACGTGAAAATTTGGAGAAAAAATAAGATTCACTACGTTTTGACATGTGGGTGGAGAAATGTAAATTGTCCTGAGAAATAAAGTGATAAACGACACCTACCAGGTAACAACACATTTTAAACATGATTTCGATCGTACTCAGATTTCAACAAGGGGACGGGATAGTCTAGTGGTTAGAACATTGCGCTCGCAATCTGACGACCCGGGTTCGATTCCCGTTCAAGGGGATATTTTCCTCTGGAGTTAACATCAGTGCAGACTCCACTCTCCCCAAAAAGTCCTTCGGATGAGACTATAAACCGAAGCCCCGTGTGCCAACGCACGCAGAACATCTTGCGTACACGTTAAATCCTGTTCCGCTTTTCGGAAGAGTAGGCCATTGTGTGCCGGTGGGAACAGATGACAGAATTTACAAAAGCGCATACACCCCGGGGACTAGATGTAAAAAAGCACATAAGTGCTTATTCCATTATCCTCGATATAAAAGAATAAAGAATAAAGAATAGAACCCAAACGTACCTGTTTCTCAAGCTCACGGCTGTCTACTGCTGTTGTCCACATCTGTTGCTCACAGCGGCTGAGGAGCTAGCCTGTGAAGACAAAGCCAAGAACTGTGATTCCTACGGCGCCGATGTCTGCTCCTCTGACCAATACCAGCAGTGGGCACACGAGAACTGCAAACGCTTCTGTGGATTCTGTGGTGAGGGAAGTGTGTGCGTTTGGCTGATACACGTGGTACAAGTCTGCCACTGCCGCATGAATATTGTCCTTACAGAGTCCTCTGACATATCCATTTTGTTTATGCCTTGGCTTCAGTACAGTTCCCCCAGTTCACCCAGCTGTAAATGGGTTCCTGCCCTCTTTAGGGTCAGGGTAGGTAAAGCAGCGAGGGAGAGGAGATGGGCGCCGCCCTCAATATGCTGGCCCTTGAGAAGTGAGGTCTCTGACGCCTCGCTCCCCTACAACCTTATAGGTTATGGGACTCCTTTACCTTTTACCTATAATTATGTGTACGCAAATGAATGTTCATTGTGGCTGCATTGGCAAATTGGATTAGTCCCAAGGTCTGCGGAATGTTTGGGGTTTGATTCTTTTCTGCGGCGCGTAAGTGCTGCTCAAAGATTGATCAGATTTAACCGGCCAGTATATGCACAGACTCTACTCCCTGGAAAGTCCTTCCGATGAGACTTGAGGTCCTGTGTGCGCGTTGAAAACCGGTTCCACCTTTTTTTGAAAGAGTAGGCCATTTCGTGTCGGTAGGAACGGATGACAAAATTTAAGAGTCATATGTAGAGACCATCCCCGAAGTCGGAATGCGGCTACCTTCATGGTGGGTAAACACGGTCGCATACGCAAAATCTCACCATTGGTGAACCTCGGAGCTCTAACCGAGAAAAGAAAAAATGCTTCCATATATCTCTCTTGTTTCTTTGTAGAATGTCCTTGTTTCAGCTCCGTAGAGAACAATCGGAAATATCTAGCATTTCACCAATCTTGTTCTTAGAGTAAAAGACATCTGTCTTGTTGCCAAGATGGTCTTCATCTTTACACAGCTTATTCTTAGAGTAAAAGACATCTGTCTTGTTGCCAAGATGGTCTTCATCTTTACACAGCTTATTCTTAGAGTAAAAGACATATGTCTTGATGCCAAGATGGTCTTCATCTTTACACACATACAATTCATTAGAGTAAAGATATCTGTCTTGGGTTGCCAAAGATGGTCTTCATCTTTACACAGCTTATTTTAGAGTAAATGACTATGTCTTGATGCCAAGATGGTCTTCATCTTTACACAACTTATTCTTAGAGTAAAAGACATCTGTCTTGATGCCAAGATGGTCTTCATCTTTACACAGCTTATTCTTAGAGTAAAAGATATCTGTCTTGATGCCAAGATGGTCTTCATCTTTACACAGCTTATTCTTAGAGTAAAAGATATCTGTCTTGATGCCAAGATGTCCTTCGGATGAGACTATAAACCGAGGCCCCGTGTGCGAACGCATGCAGAACATCTTGCGCACACGTTAAATCCTGTTCCGCTTTTCGAAAGAGTAGGCCATTGTGTGCCGGTGGGAACAGATGACAAAATTTACAAAACCGCATACACACGGGGACTGGATGAAAAAAAGCACATGAGTGCTTATTCCATTATCCTCGATAAAAAAAAAATTCATTTGAGCGCTTTGATTTGTTGCTTTACAAGATTCAGTGCTATATAAATTCCATACATTATTATTATTATTATTATTATTATCATTATTATTATTATTAATATTGATATTATTATTATTATTAAGATGCTCTTCATCTTTATAAAGGTGGATTTAGCTTCGGCTACTCTGTTTTGCGAGTGTCCTATGATCCTCATGTTCATTCAGCTTTAAATTGCTTTGTTTCAGACGCGGGTTCCACACAGCTAGGTTTCTGTAAGTATCCTCTTTGTCATCATTCATTCGTGAGTCATTTTAGGGGGTGTGGGGTGCTGATACAGATATGGTGTATACATTGCAGTTCGTGTGGCACTCGCTCTAATAAAGAAAGGAGCTGATATAGTTTTGTTCTGTGTGTTAGTTGGTTTGTCTTTGTGTGTAAACTGTCATCAAATGATCTTAGATTTTCAGGAGATTTAGGAAGATTGCTTTGTAAAACAGGTTCCGGCTTTCTCACGTATGAAAACCTACATCATAATTCTTTGCTTATGAGTGATACATACAGGAAAAAAGAGTTTAGAGAAATTGTGTACCATTGATATATTATTATCTTCATTTACTGGAAATTTTGACTTCATTTCTAAGGACTGATTATATACACTGGTTAGTTAGTCAGCTAGTCATACGTCGTAGTCGTTAATTAGTTAGTGAGTGAGTGTCAGTGTGTAGTGTGTGTGTGAGTGTGTGTGTGTTGTGTAGTGTGTGTGTGTGTGTGTTATGGTGTGTGTGGGGCGTGGAGAGAGAGAAAGAGGAGGGAGAGAGAGAGAGTCTGTGTGTGCACGTGTGTGTATGTGCGTGGTGCGCACGCGCGCGCGCGGCGCGCGTGTGTGTGTGTGTTTGTGTGCATGTGTGTTGTGTGTTTATGCATATGTGTGTATGTTTTCATGCATACATAAATTCATGCATAGTATGTATATGTATGTATGCATACTTAGTGCTTAAACATGCATCTGTGCAGAGACAGGCAACAGTTGCTGCGCTTGCTATTTATTTGAGAAATAAAATTAAAGTATAGAACGAAAATCCCCCTGTGGGAATGCCGGGGGCCTCTCAGTATAAATAGCATCCCCACAGTCTGGAAATTCTGAGCTAGAAATTTCCTCCTTTCTCTCACTCTCTTTGTTTCTGCCTTGTTCCTTTTCTTCCTGTCACCTCCTTCTTGTCTATTTTCCGCCTTCTTGGTCCATTCTCCGCCTTTTTCCCAGAAAAACTTAAAAAGATAACAATTCTCTCTTGTGCCAAAGTTGAATACGCTGGGCCTGACTTGTCAGGCGCTTAACGGCAGCGCGACGCATTTTTGCTCATATAACAGACAACAATAGTTCGACAGAGAGAGAGGAGGAGGAGGAGAGAGAGAGGACGAACATGAAGGTGGGAGCATTTTTGAAGTACAGAGCACACAAGTGTGGGTATTTTGTGTGCAGATGGCAGATGCATGTACAAAGGTGTTGCCTACATCCAGAGTGAGAAATGGCAAGATGGCTGTGATTACGAATGTGTCTGCGAGAATGCTAAGGAAGGCCAGTATCGCTGTTACAACCGGTGAGTCCTGTGTGTGTGTGTGTGTGTGTGTGTGTGTGTGTGTGTGTTTGTGTGTTGTGTTTGTGTGTGTGTGTTTGTGTGTGTATGTGTGTTTCTTTTTGGGTGTATTGCTGTGGGGTTTATTCTCTTGTTGAATTCCTATGTAATACGCCATACCCCAAAAACGATGAAAAGGAATTAAATCTTGAATCTTGTGTGAGAGAGAGAGAGTGTGTGTGTGTGTGAGGGAATGTGAGTGTGTGTGTGCGTGCGTGTGTGTGTGTGTATGTGAGAGAGAGAGAGAGTGTGTGTGTGTGAGAGTGCGTTTGTGCATGTGATAGAGAGTGTGTGTGTGTGTGTAACTTTGTGTGTGTATGTGTGTGTATGAGAGACAGTGTGTTCTTCTTTAATTTAACGTCTTTTCACATTAAGGGATATTAGAGAGTGTGTGTGTGCATGTGTGTGTGTGAGTGTGTGTGTGCACACGCGCACATGTGCATGAGCATCAATGTATGAGTATAAACATGTGTCTGCACATGTGTGTGTCTTTGCTTGTGGGCGCACGCGCATGTGTGCGTGCGTGTGTTCGTGCTGTGTGTGTGTGTCTGACTCTGTATGTGTGTGCTCGCGCGTATGCATGGATTTGTATCGGGGTATGTATAAGCGCTTTTGCTCACGCACATACACATACGCCTTACTTTAACACACACGCAAGAATTAAAAAAACCACCACACACACG
>CM054149.1:15642496-15654996 GCA_028751875.1 Rapana venosa
TAAAATTGTGTATATTGTGTGTGTAGGTACATTTAAATTTGTTAACTCTGTTAATTGTTATTGGTTGTATGTGTAGAGGTGTGTTGAATGCAAGCGCTTTGATTTGGTTTTGCAAGATATAGCGCTATATAAAGTCCATTTATTATTATTATTATTACTATTATATTTTTGTATATATCAATTAGTGGAACAACACAAAATCTAAAAGAAAAAAAGGCAGCAAGAAATGTTAAAAAAAAGAAAAACAAACAAAACAACCCCAAACAGTATTTTGATGCATGGCTCTGGCCCAGGCCAAAAGCTGTCAGTTATTGATGTCAGCTGTTTGCCAAGGCCTACACTAAAATGTTGTTATGTTGTAAAATGTTGTGTTGAGGTTGCCTTCAGCCATGACCAGCTCTTAACATAACAAACCTGCACTCTCCTTTGTTAAAGGAGAAAAAAAATCCTCTGAAGTCGGAGTATGGCTGCCTGTGTGGCGAGGTACTTGAAAAGAGTTATACACGCAAACTTCTCATCCTGTGTGTACTTCCTATCTCACAGTGATTATTCCCAGGTGGAATGATGAAGTGAGTCAAGAGTGCATGTTCTGCGTGAACTCCCCAGGGTGTTAAGCTGGGGAACGCCCAACAACAACAACATGCATGGCACACAAACATCACAACTCCTATTAGGCACAGAGAGAGTGTGTGGACGTGAGGAAGGTGGAAGCAAAAGACAGCGAGAAATGAATGTGAAAAAAAAGGTAACCCCCCCCCTTGTCCTCCTAAACACTGTGTTGATGCATGCATGCACAGACGGCACACAGGCATGACGGCCCCTATGAGCGCAAGAGTGTGTGGACGTGAGGATGATGGAAGGAAAAGACAGCGAGGAATTAATGTGAAAAAAAAGGTAAACCCCCCCCCCCGTCCTCCTAAACACTGTGTTGATGCATGCTTGCATGCTCGGCACACAGGCATGACGGCCCCTATGAGCGCAGAGTGTGTGGACGTGAGGGGGGTGGAAGCAAAAGACAGCGAGAATGAATGTGAAAAAAAAGGTAACCCCCCCCCCCAACCCCCCCCCCCCCCCACACACACACACACTCTCGTCCTAAACACTGTTTTGATGCATGCACGGACGGCACACAGGCATGACGGCCCCTATGAGCACAGAGAGTGTGTGGACGTGAGGATGATGGAAGAAAAAGACAACTAGAAATGTGAAAAAAAGGTAACCCCCTTGTCCTAAACACTGTGTTGATGCATGCACGGATGGCACACAGGCATGACGGCCCCTATGAGGCACAGAGAGTGTGTGGATGGAAGAAAATGACAGCGAGAAATTAATGTGAAAAAAAGGTAACACCCCCCGCTCTCGTCCTAAACACTGTGTTGATGCATGCATGCATGGACGGCACACAGGCATGACGGCCCCTATGAGCGCAGAGTGTGTGGACGTGAGGGGGGTGGAAGAAAAAGACAACGAAGAATGTAAAAAAAGGTAACCCCTCTCGTCCTAAACACTGTGTTGATGTACGGATGACACACAGGCATGACGGCCCCTATGAGCGCAAGAGTGTGTGGACGTGAGGGTGATGGAAGAAAAAGACAGCTAGAAATGAATGTGAAAAAAAAGGTAACACCCCCCTTGTCCTCCTAAACACTGTGTTGATGCATGCATGCATGGACGGCACACAGGCATGACGGCCCCTATGAGCGCAGAGAGTGTGTGGACGTGAGGGGGGTGGAAGAAAAAGACAGCTAGAAATGAATGTGATAAAAAGGTAAACCCCCCCACCCCGTCCTCCTAAACACTGTGTTGATGCATGCATGGACGGCACACAGGCATGACGGCCCCTATGAGCACAGAGTGTGTGTGGACGTGAGGGTGATGGAAGAAAAAGACAGTTAGAAATGAATGTGGAAAAAAAGGTAACACCCCCCTTGTCCTCCTAAACACTGTGTTGATGCATGCTCGGCACACAGGCATGACGGCCCCCATGAGCGCAGAGTGTGTGGACGTGGTGGTGGACTGTGAGAGCTACGGCAGAGCCACCTGCACTCAGGAGAGAGCCTGGGCTCAGGTCAACTGCGCCAAGTACTGCGGCTTCTGCTGTGAGTAGACCTCCTGCCGCCACTCTTCTCTCTCTCTGTCTCTGTCTGTCTGTCTGTGTGTCTGTCTGTCTGTCTGTCTCTCTCTGTCTGTCTCTCTTTCTCTCTCTGTCTCTCTGTCACTCTCTCTCTCTGTGTCTCTTCATCCTCTCTCTCTCTCTCTCTCTCTCTCTCTCTCTCTCTCTTCATCCTCTCTCTCTGTCTGTCTCTCTTCATCCTCTCTCTCTCTATCTATCTCTCTTCATCCTCTCTCTCTCTCTATCTCTCTCTCTCTCTCTCTCTCTCTCTCTCTCTCTCTCTCTCTGTTTCTCTCTGTCTCTATCTGTCTCTCTTTCTCTCTCTCTGTCTGTCTCTCTTCATCCTCTCTCTCTCTGTCTCTCTTCATCCTCTCTCTCTCTGTGTGCTCTCTTCATCCTCTCTCTCTCTGTGTCTCTCTTCATCCTCTCTCTCTCTGTGTCTCTCTTCATCCCTCTCTCTCTCTATTTCTCTTCTCTTCTCTCTCTCTCTCTCTCTCTCTCTCTCTCTCTCTTCATCCTCTCTCTCTATCTCTATCTCTCTTCATCCCTCTCTCTCTCTATTTCTCTTCTCTTTCTCTCTCTCCTCTTTCTCTCTCTCTCTGTGTCTCTCTCTTCATCCTCTCTCTCTCTCTCTGTCTCTCTTCATCCTCTCTCTCTCTCTCTGTGTCTCTCTTCATCCTCTCTCTCTCTGTGTCTCTCTTTATCCTCTCTCTCTCTCTGTCTCTCTTCATCCTCTCTCTCTCTCTCTGTCTCTCTTCATCCTCTCTCTCTGTGTCTCTCTTCATCCTCTCTCTCTCTCTCTCTCTCTCTCTCTCTCTCTCTCTCTTCATCCTCTCTCTCTCTGTCTCTCTTCCTCCTCTCTCTCTCTCTCTGTCTGTCTCTCTTCATCCTCTCTCTCTCTCTCTGTCTCTCTTCATCCTCTCTCTCTCTGTATCTCTCTTCATCCTCTCTCTCTCTGTGTCTCTGTCTCTTCATCCTCTCTCTCTCTGACTCTCTCTGTGTCTCTCTTCATCCTCTCTCTCTCTGTGTCTCTCTCTCTGTCTCTCTTCATCCTCTCTCTGTGTCTGTCTCTCTTCATCCTCTCTCTCTGTGTCTCTCTTCATCCTCTCTCTCTGTCTGTCTATCTTCATCCTCTCTCTCTCTCTCTGTCTCTCTTCATCCTCTCTCTGTGTGTCTCTCTTCATCCTCTCTCTCTCTCTGTCTCTGTCTCTTCATCTCTCTCTCTCTCTCTCTGTCTCTCTGTCTCTGTCTCTCTTCATCCTCTCTCTCTCTGTGTCTCTCTCTCTGTCTCTCTTCATCCTCTCTCTCTCTCTGTCTCTCTTCATCCTCTCTCTCTCTGTCTCTCTGTCTGTCTCTCTTCATCCTCTCTCTCTCTCTCTCCATCCTCTCTCTCTCTTTCTCTGTCTCTCTCTCTGTCTCTCTCTGTCTCTCTTCACCCTCTCTCTCTCTCTCCATCCTCTCTCTCTCTGTCTCTGTCTCTCTCTCTCTCCCTCTGTCTCTCTCCATCCTCTTCCCCCCATCCCCTACCCACCTCCTTTAACTCCGTGATACTTATCGGAGAATTGTTCATTTGTGCTCGTGATCTGCTGGTCACCCTGATTCAAATCCCATTCAAGGGGATATTATTATCCCCGAAGTTGGTGGCAAGCAAAAACGGTCGCCTTCGCAAAATGTCAAAAGTTTGTGAAGCTGGGAGTTCTGGCCTAGGGATGGAGAAAATAATTGAAAGATAAAAAAAGGTATAAAAGAGAATTAGTAAATACGATTTTTACAAAAACCCTACCATAGTTCCTGTCCCTTTCTTTATCTTTTGTTGTTGAATCAATTGTGGTGATAATGATGATAATGATATCGTCATCATTATCGTCGTCATCATCATCATCAGCAGCAGCAGCAGCATCGTCATCATCATCATCATCATCATCATCATCATCATCATCATAGATCTGATACGATCATAGTAGATGCTCATTATGATTCGAGACTACTGATTCGGATCTGCAGCCACATAACATATTGCATCCTTATCGTTGCAACAACCGTGTTTGCAGGCTTATACCACCTTAAAACAGACAGACCCAGACAGACCCAGACACAGACAGACCGACCCAGAAAGACCCAGACAGACTCAGAGAGACCCACCAAATGACTGACAACTCCATGTTCATGTCTCTAAATCCAACATAGCTATATTAATAGGGACAAGGTAGATCATTTGCAGGTGTAACAGTTTGGTATGTGTATCAATTTGTTTGTGTGTGTGTGTGTGTTTCAGCTGCTGATATGGCAACCGCTGGGCCAAATGGTAAGCTTCCATTTTTTTTTTCTTAAAAGCAGGTTAACGTTCTACTTGTGTTCTAAATACACACACACGCACGCACGCACGCACTCACGCACGCACACACACATACACACACGCATGCACGCACACACTCACTAACACTCATACACACGCACGCGCGCGCGCGGACCATAAGAATGAACACAGTGATCCTCAAACATGCGTACATATTTATATGCACAGATGGATACAGGTACACACCATGCACACAAGACGTAACTACTCAATCATGCATACATGCGTGCACATACACACACTTAAGCGCGCGCATACACACACACACACACACACACACACACACACACACACACACACACACACACACACACACACACACACACACACACACACCCGACACTCTCTGACATATGAGAAGCAATAGCAAACAGACAAAAACAGACCTAGGAAAAACATGATTTTGATGCTAAAAAGCTGACGTACCTTTTCCTTTTGTATACCATTATTATGTTTTTGCACGAGTATTGCTGATCGTGGCTCCAGTCTTACTAATCCCAGTTGAATTTTGCATGTTGTTTTCCTCAGTCCTCGGCTAGAGTTGCAAGGTTTACCAATGCTGAGATTTTGCGTATGCGACCGTTCACCCACCATTAAGGTAGACGCATTCCAACTTCAGAGATGTCGAAACAGGACTCCAGTGTGCATGCGGTTTTTTAAAATGATGTCATCCATTCCTCTGGCACGCCTACTCTTCAGAAAAGCGTAACGGGTTTTAACATGCGCGCAAGATGTTCTGCGTGCGTTTGCACACAGGACCTCGGTTTATAGTCTCATCCTAAGGACTTTTAGGGGAGTGGAGTCTGTACGGATGTTAACTCCAGCGGGAATAAAACAACTCCTCAAACTGTCACTTTGGTGGTGGCTCGAACCCCGGGGCATCAGGTCCAGAGCATAGCGCTCTAACCACTAGGACATCCCGCCCCCAAATTTTGTATGGTAAAGCATGTTTGTATAACTTATGTTGATTAGGGCCTCAATCTTACGAAACTGAGTTGAACTTTGTATCATAAATATTTGTGTGTGTGAATGTTGCTGATTGTGCGTTCAATCGTACAAACTGTGTGTTGCAGATTTGTGCTACTACAATGGACAGAACTACACCCAGGGACAAAAATGGCAAATTGGCTGTGACACTGAGTGCGAGTGTGAGGATGCCGTGTATGGCTTCTACCGCTGCTACAACAGGTACAACTGCTGTGCAGAGTAGTGTGGGAATCCGATATGTTCTTTTTTTCATTTGTCTCAGAGCTGTAAATAGAGAAATTTCAACAAGATTGAAGAAATTTTTAAGACATCAACTCAACTGAATTGTTCCACCGACCTTAATTTGCCAAACATCTACGTGGTGTTTTACCAAGTATTGATATTTGTAATTATGCATTAAATGTTTTCTCTCCATTTAAGTCATATAGCCTTGCAAATTCATCCTGTTTTCTAGATGAACGTTGTGATAAATATTTGTTATCAAATTTCTTACCTTTTAAAAAAATTCATAGCTGCACAACGTACATCAACCGTACCGTACAGATGCCACAATAATTGTCTTACATCACATTTCTGCTTTTAAAAAATCTTGATAGCCATCTGACCTATATCAAACCAAGTCAAGACAAAGTCAAAAACACTTTAATCATCCCATGAAGGGCAATTACAATACTGACAGGTACATTGATACCTATCTTAATCTCGAAAGCCCACCACACTCATGCCATAATCCCTCTTACACCAAATATCCACACTTTTTTTTTCTTCCTAGTTGTTCAACCTACCTCACACAACCTACCACACAAATGCCGAACTAACTCTCTTACATCAAACGTGTCTGCTTTTTCTATTTCCTTCTCAGTTGTCCAACCTACTCCACAAATGCTGAACTAAACAATCTGACTTCAAAATGATACTTCTGCTTTTCTCTTTCTCTCTTGCCGCCCTCAATATGCTGGTCCCTAGAGAAGCTGAGGTCTCTGACGCCTCGCTCCCCCTACGACCACATAGGTTATGGGACACCTTTACTTTATTTCCCCCCTCAGTTGTCCAACCTACCTCAACCTACCCCACAAATGTCGAACTAATAATCTGACTTCAAAATAATATTTTTTTAATTTCTCTCTCGCCGCCCTCAATATGCTGGTCCCTAGAGAAGTTGAGGTCTCTGACGCCTCGCTCCCCCTGCGACCACATAGGTTATGGGACACATTCACCTTTACTTTATTTCCCTCTCAGTTGTCCGACCTACCTCAATCTACCCGACACATGCCGAACTAACAGCCTGACATCAAAATGATAATTCATTCAGAACTGTTTTCCTCTTTCCCTCTCTCAGCTGTCCGACCTACCTCAACCTTCCCCGACACATGCCGAACTAACAAATCACAATGATAATTCATTCAGAACTGCTTTCCCTCTTTCCCCCTTCTCAGCTGTCCGACCTACCTCAACCTACCCGACAAATGCCGAACTAACAACCTGACATCAAAATGATAATTCATTCAGAACTGCTTTCCCTCTTTTCCCCCCTCTCTCAGCTGTCCGACCTACCTCAACCTTCCCCACGAGTGCCACGCGGTCCACCAGGCTGGAACGTGCTGCGAGAAGATCGAGTGCTCCAGCGGCACCTTCTACCCGTCCTCCACCAACATTGTGTCGGTGGGCAACGGGGGTGGGCTGGTCATACACGGCGCCAACGGGGGCCTGACGGACCTCATCCCACTCTGCCCTCTGGGGCCACTCTCCCGCCAGGCACTTACGGCGGCTCTACTGGCCTCGCCAACGTCAGACTGGGTGAGTGTTTTTGGGGGGGGGGGGGGGGGTTGTGGTTGGTGTGGTGGGGTGGTGGTGGTGGTTAGTGGTGGGGGGTTTGGTGTGGTGGTTGGATGTGTGTGTGGTGTGAGTAAGTGAGTGTGTGTATGCGGGTGGTGCGTATGTATATATATATATATATGTGTGTGTGTAGGTATGTATGTATATAATAATAATAATAATAATAATGTATGGAATTTTTATAGCGCTGAATCTTGTAAAGCAACAAATCAAAGCGCTCAGATGACTTTAAAAAAAAAATTTTTTTCGAGGATAATGGAATAAGCATTCATGTGCTTTTTTACATCCAATCCCCGTGTGTATGCAGTTTTGTAAATTTTGTCATCTGTTCCCACCGGCACACAATGGCCTAATCTTACGAAAAGCGGAACAGGATTTTAACGTGTGCGCAAGATGTTCTCCATGCGTTCGCAAACGGGGCCTCGGTTTATAGTCTCATCCGAAGAACATTCAGTTCGATTTTTTTTGTCAAACTGGGAAGAAAGGCGAGGTTGGGAATCGAACCCAGAACCTCACGGTTGACTTGTTGGCAGGCGAACGTCTTAACCATCCTGCCACCCTCCTTAAAGTGTGTGTGTGTGTCTGTGTGTGTGTTCAATTCTCTTTTTTTATATAGACAGAATATGAAAATTGTTTTCTTTCATAATTATTCCTAATCCCAAACAGTTTTACTTCAGGAAGCGTAACGAATCGCTAACGACTGCAGTCAGTCAGTCAGTCAGTCAGTCAGTCAGTCAGTCAGTCAGTTAGTCAGTCAGTCAGTCAGTCAGAGATGACCTCACGTGTGTGTGTGTGTGTGAAGCTGGTTGCTTTGTGTGCCACAGACGGGTGCCTGTTCAACGGCCTGATGTACATCCAGAGCCAGCAGTGGCATGACGGCTGCAACCACACCTGCGTCTGTCAGGACGCCAGCACAGGCCACTTCTCCTGTCGAGAGAGGTGAGGCAGCAGGCAGCAGTACCTGAGGGGTGGGTCACCTCACCTCAGTACCTGAGGGGTGGGTCACCTCACCTCAGTACCTGAGGGGTGGGTCACCTCACCTCAGTACCTGAGGGGTGGGTTACCTCACTCAGTACTGAGGGGTTGGTTCACCTCCTCAGTACCTGAGGGGTGGGTCACTCACTCGTACTGAGGTGGGTCACCTCACTCGTACTGAGGGGTGGGTTACCTCACCTCAGTACCTGAGGGGTGGGTCACCTCACCTCAGTACCTGAGGGGTGGGTCACCTCACCTGTCAGGAATGGTGGTGGTTATTCATGTGAGATTTCCGTCATGAGTGTCTGAAAGTCCACCTGAATGTGAGATTTCTGTCATGAGTATTTCAAAGTCCATCTGAATGTGAGGTTTCCGTTATGAGTATTTCCAAGTCCATCTGAATGTGAGGTTTCAATCATGAGTATTTCAAAGTCCATCTGAATGTGAGGTTTCAATCATGAGTATTTCAAAGTCCATCTGAATGTGAGGTTTCTGTCATGAGTATTTCAAAGTCCATCTGAATGTGAGGTTTCCGTCATGAGTATTTCAAAGTCCATCTGAATGTGAGGTTTCAATCATGAGTAATTCAAAGTCCATCTGAATGTGAGGTTTCAATCATGAGTATTTCAAAGTCCATCTGAATGTGAGGTTTCAATCATGAGTATTTCAAAGTCCATCTGAATGTGAGGTTTCTGTCATGAGTATTTCAAAGTCCATCTGAATGTGAGGTTTCAGTCATGAGTATTTCAAAGTCCATCTGAATGTGAGGTTTATGTCATGAGTATTTCAAAGTCCATCTGAATGTGAGGTTTATGTCATGAGTATTTCAAAGTCCATCTGGATGTGAGGTTTCAATCATGAGTATTTCAAAGTCCATCTGAATGTGAGGTTTCTGCCATGAGTATTTCCAAGTCCATCTGAATGTGAGGTTTCAATTATAGAGTATTTCAAAGTCCATCTGAATGTGAGTTTTCTGTCATGAGTGTCTGAAAGTCCATATGAATGTGAGGTGTCTATTATAAGGATCTGAAAGTCCATCTGACCTGTTTGGAAAATGATTTCTTTTAGCATGTGAGGAGGTATCTATTATAAGTATCTGAAGGTTTTATTTGAATTATGAGGGAAATCGTATATTTTAGATACAGGGCATCTACCTTGAGTAGCTGATAATCCATATTATTTATTCAGGACGTGAAGCCACTGTCATGGATATCTGAAGGTTAGGTGGTTTTTTGTGGTTTCGTTCCTTGATTAGAGCTCTGAGGTTAGCCAGTGGTGAGATTTTGCGTATGCGACCGTTTATACCCACTATTTAGGTAGCCACATTGCGACTTCAGGGATATTTGAAGGTCTATATTAACGGTTAGGAAAATGATCTGTCTAGGGATGTGAGGTGGCTGTCATGAGTACCTCAAGTCTACTTACAATGTTAAGAAATCATTTAGTTAGGTGATAACATCTGAACAATTAGAAAGAGATGATTGTGGGCACAATGGTTTATCAATAAAGATTTAGTGGTAGTAAACTATACCTCGGCCTCGTTCAGTCATAGACATTATCGTAGCACTTTGCTACTGTTGATTTCAGTGTTCGTCTTTCGGGCATTGAACATCAATTCTCCTTTTAAGGCATCGGTGTCTTTACATCAAAGAAACTGTTGAATCAGCCACCTTTCATAGAAAAGTCAATCTGCCAGCCGCTGTACATAAACTGAATAACAATTATATTCAACTAATACGGTAGAATACTCTGTGCACTTAACCATACATAAAGTCAACGAATCGGGTAGCTGCATAGACAAATACATATAGGCTTCCACAGAAGACGTACAAAATTAAACCCACACTTTTTCCAATATATAAATGAAAGAATTTTGATAAACGACAGCTTTAAAATCAGATGGTGATGTTCTTGTCGTTTCAGAGGACTTTCAGTTTGGTCAGTGCAGCTGTGGTCAGGGCTGTCCTGGAGAGGATTAATTTCAGGTTTTGATCCTTCATCCAATAGTATCATCATCATCATTAACCATTACACCCAGTGGTGTGTAGGGCAGCAACAAAGCGCTTCCACTCCAACCTATCCTGAGCCAACCTAGTCACTGATCCCCAAGAGTGCTGCATGGCCTTCATCTCTCTCTCTACAGTCCTCCTCCACGTTGCTTTTGGTCTTCCTTTCTTTGTCTTTCCTTCTGGGGTCCAGATAATATTTGAAGCTACGGACGGTCTCGAATTTCTTGCGGTCTATAATCATGTCAGTGCTGAAAGAAGAAGAAATTACCCCAAGTTTCTGTCACCTCTTATTTCCCCCCAGGTGTCCCAAGTACAACAACGTCCCCAGCGGCTGCGGAACCAGCCGGACCCTAACGACCCCTGCTGCACCATGCCGGACTGTCCGGCCAGCCTGGGCTACGTGGCCATACCCGTGTACGGGAAAGGGGTGCAGGGCATCGGGGCTGTGGTCACCCCGACCCTGCCCGACCTGGTCAACGGCATGTTCACCGCCAGGTTCTCCCTGGCCTTCAGCGGCTTCACCGTTGCTCCCCCCACCGCTCCCACCGGCTCTGTCAGACCGGGAGGCCTAGGTGAGATTCAGGTTCAGATTCCGGTTCAGATTCCGGTTCAGGTTCAGGTTCCGGTTCCGATTCCGGTTCCGATTCAGGTTCAGATTCCGGTTCAGGTTCAGATTCCGGTTCAGGTTCAGGGTCAGGTTCAGATTCAGGTTCAGAATACTTTATTGCCATTTTTAAGTCGTGTAGGCTTATTTGACACAACAAACACATCTCTGTCACACGGCTCTGTCAGACCGGGAGGACTAGGTGAGATTCAGATTCAGGTTCAGGTTCAGATTCGGGTTCAGATTCAATTCAGATTCAGGTTCAGATTCAGGTTCAGAATACTTTATTGCCATTGTTAAGTCGTGTAGGCGTAGTTGACACAACGAAAAAACATCAGTTATAATTATTATCTATTTTGGCTAAAAGTGATGTACGCTAAAAAGTGAGGGATGGGTTGTTTAGTTCTTCTTCCGTGCCTGCTTTCTTTAGCTCTGAGAGAGGAGAGAGAGAGAGAGAGAGAGAGAGAGAGAGAGAGAGAGAGAGGAGAGAGAGAGAGGAGAGAGGAGGGAGGGAGGGAGGCAGGGAGAGAAGGAGGGGGAGGGAGGGAGGGATGGAGAGAGAAAGGTGGAGAGAGAGGGAGGGGTGGAGAGAGGGAGGGATGGAGGGAGAGAGATGGAGAGAGAAGGTGGGAGGGAGAGAGATGGAGATAGAGGGAGGGAGAGAGGCAAGCAGGCAGGCAGACAAGCAGACCAGACAGACAGAGTCGTCACTCACAAAGGCTATTGATGGATACGTTAATTAGTTCTTCATCTGATTGAAATGTTGACTATTTATTTCGTTCCTGGGCTAGAGCTCCGAGTTTTACCAATGGTGAGATTTTTGGCGTACGCGGCTGTTTTAACCCACCATTAAGATATCTGTTTTTCTAACTTTGAGGATGGTATCTAAACACGACACCCTTGTGCATGCGTTTTTTATAACAAAAATTGTCATCTGTTCCTACCGACACGAAATAGCCTATGTTTTTTTCGAAAGGCGGTGGTTTTGGTTAACGCACACGCAAGATGTTCTCCGTGCGTTCGCACACGGGGCCTCGGTTTATAGTCTCATCCGAAGGACTTTTGGGGAGTGGAGTCAGTGCTGATGGTAACTCCCTCCATGGTAAAATGACCTAAAACGGGCAGCTCCAAGGAATCTGACTCCCTGGCCGTCACGATCACGAGTGCAAAGCTCTCATCGCTTAGACTGTCCCGCCTCCCCCCTGACTTGTTGTGATGATGTTTTATAATAATAATTATACATGGAATTTATATAGCGCTATATCTTGCAACAAAACAAATCAAAGCGCTTTCATTCATCCTACTCATTCACATGCAGCCAGTTACAATTGACAGGATTTTTTTATTTTTACAAGCTCGAATGTATGTATACACACATACGCTCGCACACACCCACGCACACACACACACACACACACACACACACACACACACACACACACACACACACACACACACACACACACACACACATAAAGGTTGTACACTCCGGCAGGGTGATGGGATTTTGGCTGTTGAGGGCAGGGACAAAAATGAAATGGAACAAGAGGGGAGAATCTTAGCTTTCAAATAAATGTGTCTTTGAGGCCGGATTTAAAAGCGTCACAAGGAGGCTTTTGG
>CM054149.1:15659996-15672496 GCA_028751875.1 Rapana venosa
GTTATCATCATAATTGCTATTATAATTTGGGATTCATGAGATATTCACATTGATTTGCTTTGATTTGTCTTTGCAAGATATAGCGCTATAGAAGTTCCATTCATTATTATTATTATTATTATTATATTGGCTAGCTGATAACCAAAACTCATTTCTTGAAGACAACAATTGAAAGCGACAAGGATATACAGTTTTGTTTGTGTATATTTTTTTCTGTTTGAAGATGAAGAGTTTAAGAAATCTGTAGTTGACTTCAATTTTTTTTTAAACCCCACTATTTTCCTTTCTGGTCTGTATGTCTTTTTATGTCTTCATGGGTTTCTCTCTCTCTCTCTCTCTCTCTCTCTCTCTCTCTCTCTCTCTCTCTCTCTCTCTCTCTCTCTCTCTCTCTCTTTCTTCTCTTTGTCCTTATCTCTCTCTGTGTCTCTGTCTCTCTCTCTCTCTCTGTCTATATTTCTCTGTTCCTTTATCTGTCTCCCTCCCTCTTTCTTTCTTTCTCTCCCCCCCCCCCCCCCTCTCTCTCTCTGTGGATATTTCTCTCTTTCAGTGCATATCTTTCTCTCTCTCTCTCTCTCTCTCTCTCTCTCTCTCTCTCTCTCTCTCTCTCTCTCTCTCTCTCTCTCTCTTCCAGGTACATCATTCTACACACAAGTCAAAAAACCTTTTCGTTTCCCAACCACAGGTGTCCATCCTACTCGGAAGACTATAACGGCTGCCCACAGCAGCCGGACCCCCAGGATCCCAGCTGTTGCGTGGTGCCGGTGTGCGAACCCACGGCCGTGCCCTACCTGACGCCCTACCCAGGGGCCACCCTCTCCCCCTACCTCATCCCCCCACAGATCCCCATCATCCCACCCGGCATTGTCACTGGGGGCAACACCACAGGTGTGTGTCAAGTCAAGTCAAATGTTTATTTCCAGATGGTACATTGAATAAGCAATGCCTTTGTTTTGTTTTTCATCAAGCCATCTATCTAAGAACACAAAATTTCTTAATGATTATACTGAAATACTACATTATTGCAACCTTTACCAGTAAATTGAACCAGTAAATAGAGGAAAATCGATAAGATAATATGTTGGAAAATACCAAGTACACACATATACATACACACGCACACACATACTCATACACACCTGCGTGCGTGCGTGCGTGTGTGTGTGTATGTGTGTGTATGTGTGTGTATGTATGTGTGTTGTGGTGTGTGTGTGTGTGTGTGTGTGTGTGTGTGTTTGTGTTTGTGTGTGGTCACTATGCTGCTAGGTTGGATTTTTTAAAAAGAGAATTGTTGTATGTAGTAGCGTTGGTGGATGGCTGGGTGGGGGTGTTCGTGTGAGGGTGGGTGGTGGGTGGTAGTGAGTGGGAGGAGGGATGAGTGTTTATGTGAGGTGGATGGTGGGTGGGGATGTTCCTGTGTGTGTGGGTGAGGTGGGGAGGGGTGGTGAAAGGGTTTGTGTGTGTGTGTGTGGGGGGGGGGGCTTGTCTGTGTGTGCGTGCGCGTGCGCACATGTGTGTGTGTGTGAGAGACAGACAGACAGACAGAGAGGGAGAGTGTATGTGTTTGTGCATGTGCGCGCACGCGCTCGTGTGTGTGTATTCACATATGTATGCATGCACGTGCTCATGTGTGTGTGTGTTAACACACACACGAACCAGGATACACTCGCCTTACAAACTGGCTTCTACCCCTGTATGGTTTTTTGGTCTCTCTCCCCACACCTGTTGGTCAGGTTACTGCGAGTACAGCGGAGTGCGCTACTCTCAGGATGACCAGTGGCAGGACGGGTGTGACTACAACTGCGTCTGTGACGACGCCCAGACCGGACACTACACCTGCACAGAAACGTTAGTCCTGTTCTTATGGGAAGATGTTGTTACTGTTGTTGCTTGTAGTATTGTTGTCGTTGTTGTTGTTGCCATGGTGGTGGTTGTTGTTGTTGTTTTTGCGAGATTCCCAGCTTTTCTGTACTTACGGGAAGGGAGAGTTGTTGTCGTTGTTGTTATTGTTGCTATTCTGGTTCTTCTCATTGTTGTTGTTTGCTATTTGGTTGTTCTTCTTATTGTTGTTGTTGTTGCTATTGTGGTTGCTCTTATTGTTGTTGTTGTTGTTATTGTTGCTATTCTGGTTGTTCTTATTGTTGTTGTTGCTAGATCTCCGGCTTTATTGCCTTATAGGAAGGAAGAGTTGTCGTTGTTGTTATTGTTGCTATTCTGGTGGTTCTTATTGTTGTTGTTGTCCTAGATTTCCAGGTTTACTGTTCTTATAGAAAGGAAGAGTTGTCGTTGCTATTCCGGTTGTTTTATTGTTGTTGTCGCTAGATCTCAGTTTATCACCCCGTGGGAGCTGAGGGGTGGGGGGGGGGGGGGGGGGGGGGGGGGTCACCCAGAATATGCATTCTTTTCTCGCTCATCCCACCTGGGAATATATCACTGTGAGATTTTCAAAGTACATACAGGTAGGTTGAAAAGTTTGTGTGTATGACTGTCTTCAAGTACCTTGCGCATTATTTTAGGCAACCATATTCCGACTTTGGAAGATTTTTTTTCTGTTTGGAAGTAGAGTGCAGGTTGTTATGCTAAGAACTTGTTATAGCTGAAGGCAATATTGTAGGATGACATTGCAGTATTTTTATGTAGGGTCTTGTCGCTTAGCTTAGCGTACATCAATAACTGACAAAGCTTTTGGTTTGAGCTGTGTGTGTAGTGTAATGCCGTGTGCCTTGTTTGTTGTAGGGTGATGGATGCTTTGTGTATGTTAGATAGAGCGCGGGTGTGCAAGCGTGTAGCATGCATCTATGTATGTTTTCATGAGTAAAAGGACCTGTGCATGTTTACACGTTTGAAAGTGGGTTTAAGATGCTCGTGACAGAAAGTCTTTATGTGTGCATAATGTGCAGCAGTCTATTCGTAGCATCTATCTGAATGACTTTGTAGTTTGTTGCTTGGCAAAAAGAAAATTAACATTTCTGCATGAAATCACCTTTCACAGCAAATATACAATTCAGTTTAAAAAAACAAAAAACAGTTATTTAATTCACGCTACATCATTCTCTATAACCCATAGAAAATTAGTACTTCTGCACGAAAACGCCTCTCACAGAAAAAACCCAGAAAATTCAGTTTTCTTAAAGATTATCAACTATTTCATTTACGCTACACCACACTCTGTAACTCTGACAAAGTGGAAAGAAGAGTCCTTGACGTGCAGTGAAAAAAGCTTCAGTAACATCTTGCAGATCATGTGTTACTCGATTTTGTTCCATATGGTACGGTTTTCAGTAAACCTAGCACACTTTAAAAGTTCCACTGTTGTTAGGAAAGTGTGAAGGTGTGTCCATGGAAGTTTCAAAGTGACGTGTGTTGACAATACTGTGGTGATGATGGTGGTGATGATGATTATGATGATGGTAGTGGTGGTGACGACGACGACGACGATGATGGGGATGATGGATGGATGATGCCGACTCCTGTGATGATGACGACTGATGGTTGATGATGATGGATGAATGATGATGATGATGACGCCTGTGATGGTGATGATGACGACTGATGGTTGATGATGATGGATGAATGATGATTATGATGACGACGACGGTGATGATGGCGACTGATGATTGATGATGATGGATGAATGATGATTATGATGATGGCGACGATGATGATAACGATGACGATGACGACGATGATGATGATGGCAGGTGCACGAGGTTTGGCGCCTTGCCCGCCACGTGTCGTCTGGTGAAGGACTACACCAACCCCTGCTGCTCCATCCCCACCTGTTCTGGCACTGACAACTACATCACTGGCACCGCCAACCCCTCTACAGGCTCCACTCCCTCTCCAGGTGAGGAGTGGCTGCTCTGTGTCCAGGGAAAGTAGAGTATTCGTTTATTTCTGCCTTCCTTTTTTGTCGTTGTAAGGTAAAGGTAAAGGAGTCCCATAACCTATAAGGTCGTAGGGGAGCGAGGCGTCAGAGACCTCACTTCTCTAGGGCCAGCATATTGAGAGCGGCGCCCATCTCCTCTCCCTCGCTGCTTTACCTTCCCTGACCCTAAAGAGGGCAGGTACCCATTTACAGCTGGGTGAACTGGGGGGACTGTACTGAAGCCAAGGCGCGCAAACGGTCACCCATCCAACTGGTAACCACGCTCGACGCTGCTTAACTTGGCTGGGGGAAAGCGAGTGCTCCGACCACTGAGCTTTACCTTTTGTCGTTGTACCTCGGCTAAAGCTCCGAGGTTTACTAATGGTCAGATTTTGCGTATGCGACCGGTTTTTGTTGTTTACCAATAAGGTAGCTGCATTCCGACTTCGGGGATTGTTTACTTCGAGTCATACTGATTTTGAAACGTTTAAAGCATGTCTTTCATTGTGTTGGGTGGTTCCCAGTTGTACAAGAGCAGTGTTGAAAAGGGATTGTTTACCGGCAGTATCATATAAACGAACACACAGTGAACGCTTTCAAGTTTACCAGCATACGTTTGTAATGAAGCATTGTGTTGGAAGAAGCTCAAGCCTGAATGATTTTGATTTTTTTCACCACCTGATATGATGTTAGTGTTGTCATAATGAGAGTCTTCCGTTCCTCTTGTGGCTGCTTCTTTCTTTAAGTATCCACACAGTTCAGGTCTTTTGTTTTGTCAGTTAAGAAAGCTGAATGTGCATGTGGAATTGTGAGAGACACGTAACACATCTTCTCAAAAGGAAGTTATCACGAAGATGTCATTGAGATCACAGCACTAAAACTGGTTCATCATTCCTCAGCATTTGCAGGCTTTCATATCCTGCAAGCACCCCCCCCCCCCCCCACACACACACACACACACTCAAAGGTAATGAATTTACCACCAAAAAAAATCAACAAACTATCGTGAAGGCAGATTATATATATGTATGTATGTATGTGTGTGTGTATGGCCATTTAGGAAAAAAATCACTATAAAGCAGCCATACTCTTGTCTTCAGAGAAACGTGCTGATTTGCAGCGACCTGAATGACCAGTGTGTGTGTGTGTGTGTGTGTGTGTGTGTGTGTGTGTGTGTGTTCAGCGGAGGTGTGTGTGTACAACAACGCCCAGTTCCAGCAGGGCCAGGTGTGGCAGGAGGGCTGCAGCAAGATCTGTCGCTGTGAAGATGCCAAGAACGGCCTCTACGTCTGCACCGACAGGTTTGTCAGATGATCGGTGGTCTAGAGGTAACGCGCCTGTCTAGAAAGCGAAAAGTCCGGGTCGGAAGTGTGCGGTGGTTCAAATCCCGTTTGGGCCGTTTCCCCCATCCATTAGACCATGAGAGGTGGTCTGGGCGCTAGTCTTTCGGATGAGACGATAAACCAAGGTCCCGTGTGTTGCACAAAATTATTCAGCGCACGTAAAAGAACCCACAGCAACAAGGGAGTTGTTCCTGGCAAAATTCGTAGAAAAAAGCCACTCTCATAGGGAAACAAATATAGATGCAGACCAATAAAAATAGAAAAAAAATAAAGGGTGGCGCTACTCTTGTGGCGACGCGCTCTCCCCGGGGAGAGCAGCCTGAATTTCACGCAGAGCAATCTCGTGACTTAAAGTGGTATCTAAATAAATATCAAATAGAAATAAATCAAATACTTAGAGTCACAGCAGATCATTTCTCTGCGAGAAATTCAGGCTGCTCTCCTCCCTGAGAGAGCATGTCGCCACAAGAGCAGCACCACCTACTTTATAAAGATTTCCTGTCTTTGATGTGTATAGGTTTCCTTCTGTGGCTTTCTTAAAACATGATTTTGACCAGACAATTCTCTTGTTGCCGAGGGTTCTTTTACGTGCACTGAATGCTTGCTGCACACGGGACCTCGGTTTATCTTCGTATCTAAAAAAAACTAGCACCCAGACCACCACTTAAGGTCTGGTGGATGGGAGACAAGTTCGAGCGCAAAGGGGGATTGGACCCGCGCTACTGGCTTTCTAGGCAGGTGCGGTACCTGTAGACCACTGGACCCACCTTTCCTCATGTCCTTTGATCATGCTTCGTTTATGCTGGCTAACTCTGGGTCAAGGACAGGTCACATGCACAGTTGTCCAGTGTTCTTTTTATTTCAACTACTTTCTTGTCATACATACACAAACAATTATGTAGTGGTATATAGCATACTAATTTGACACTGGTTTATCACATGCCTTGTGGTTGGCTGGGCTGTAAACAATATGATTGGATTAGGCTGGTCTGCCCACTGCTCTTTTCAAATTGTTTCTCTGGGTTGAAAATCGTCATGAAAATGGACAGCACAACCATTCATTCGAATGAGATCACTCGCTAATGCACATACTGTTTGAATCACAAGAAAAGACGTGATGAAATTCATGCGTGAAAGAAGTAAGTGTGATTTGAGGTTATTTCAGTTAAACTGGATAATCATTGCAGTATAGGCCAGCACATATAAGTGTTCATTACTTAAAAGCATTATATCAAAGATTATCCACGATCCCTTATCAGAAATCAAAAATATCTTTCTATGGTGATGCTTTTTTCTGTGTGAATCTGATTAAAAAATGATATAGTATGAAACATCGACTGGAACAGGTGAACTAAACTTTTCGAATGTGAAAAGCCAGATCAGTGAACATTAATAGGAATCTGTAATCTGAATGGAATCTCAATAAGATATCAAAGAAAATTCAGGTAGGTAAGCAATGCATTCTTTCCGTACCCATAGCTACAGCGGGTATTCTTCTTCATTGTTTTGAAATACTGCACAATAGAGAACGTTTTATAGGTTATTTGAAATTTGCTGGCAAGGTTACCAAATTTGATGTTCTTAATGGACAGAAATGGCATTAAATCATTGTTGTTGTGGGTTTTTTTGACTGAATCGTTCAACTGCAGTATTTTTTTTAATCAATGTTGGTTGTTTTTCTTTACGTGATCGTTCAACTGCAGTGCTTTAAAAAAAAAATCATTTTTTCTTTACTTGTTCAACTGCAGTGCTTTAAAAAAAAATTTCTTTACTTGTTCAAATGCAGTGATTTTTTAAAAAAAATCTTTTTTTCTTTACTTGTTCAACTGCAGTGCTTTTTTAAAAAAAATCATTTTTTCTTTACTTGTTCAACTGTAGTGCTTTTTATCATTTAAAAAGAATTATCGTTCAACTGCATTGTTTTTTTATCATTTAAAAAGAATTATCGTTCAACTGCAGTGCTTTCTTTAATCGTTTCTGGGGTGTTTTTTTACTTGATCATTCACCTGCAGTGTTTTTTTAAAATCATTTTTGAAAAAATGATCGTTCAACTGCAGTGCTTTTTTAAAATGATTTTTTTTTTAAAAAGGGATCGTTCAACTGCAGTGCCTTTTAAAAATGATTTTAAAAAAGGGATCGTTCAACTACAGTGTTTTTTTTAAATCTTTTTTTTTAATGATCGTTCAACTGCAATGCTTTTTAAAATCATTTTTTTAAATGATCGTTCAACTGCAGTCCTTTTTTAAAATCTTTTTTTTAATGATCGTTCAACTGCAGTGCTTTTTAAAAAAATCATATTTCTTTTAAATGATCGTTCAACTGCAGTGGTTTTTTTAAATCATATTTTTTTAAAATGATCGTTCAACTGCAGTGCTTTTTTAAAATCATATTTTTTTAAATGATCGTTCAACTGCAGTGCTTTTTTAAAATCATATTTTTTTAAATGATCGTTCAACTGCAGTGCTTTTTTTTAAATCATATTTTTTTTAAATGATCGTTCAACTGCAGTGCTTTTTTTAATCATATTTTTTTTAATTATCATTCAACTGCAGTGCTTTTTTAAAATCTTTTTTTTTAAATGATCGTTCAACTGCAGTGCTTTTTTAAAATCATTTTTAAAAATGATTGTTCAACTGCAGTGCTTTTTTAAATCATATTTTTTTAAATGATCGTTCAACTGCAGTGCTTTTTTTAAATAATATTTTTTAAAAATGATTGTTCAACTGCAGTGCTTTTTTAAAATCATATTTTTTTAAATGATCGTTCAATTGCAGTGCTTTTTATCTTTTTAAAAATGATCATTCAACTCCAGTGCTTTTTATGATTTAAAAAAGTGATCGTTCAACTGCCGTGCTTTTTAAAATCATCTTTTAAAAATGATCGTTCCCCTGCAGTGCTGTTCTGGGTGTGCAGGTGTCCGCATTACGACGACTATCCCCCGGAGTGCACGCTGGTCTCTGATCCTGAGGACGCCTGTTGTCTGAAGCCCAAGTGCATGCTGGGTGTTCTGTCCAGCACCACCATCGCCCCCAACCCTCACCTCATCCCCACCCTGGTCCCCGGCAAAATCGTGGGCACCGCCATTTTCCCCACACCGACCCCAGGGCCGGGTGGAAATGTACCCTCCATCAGTCAGTATCGCATTTTTGGAGTTTTATTTTCTTTCTGACATATGTTGGGTGTCTGTGTGTCTTATTGATATGTTTGCTTCCGCGTATAAGTTTCGTGGTCTTTGTTGATAGTCCATTGTGTTTACTGAAATCTGTGTGTGACTCCTTTGTTTTCCATTCTCTGCTTTGTCTAGAAGAATCTGCACAGTAGTTGCTACATATACACTTGTTACGCGTTCCCCAGCTGAACAAAACTGAAAGTCACCCAGATTAAGCACTCTGACTCGCTCACCACACCTGGGAATCACTGTGAGACCGTAAGAACACACAGGATGAGAATTTTGCTCGTTTGACTATTTTCAAATACTTTGCCATAAAGGCAGCCATACGCTGACTTCAGATTATTATTTTTCTTCTAGGGAGTGCAGGTTGAGAGCTTGCCATGGCTGCAGACAATCTCAGCATAATATTTCAAAGCATTAACAACACTTTAATGAAGGTCTGGGTGCATATCTGACATCAAAGACTGACGAAGGTGTTGGCATGGGCCAACAAATAGGGTGAAGTTGACTGTTCTACAGTTTCTACCTAACTCCATTTACTTGCCACCAGTACAGAGCAAAGCTACAATAAATTATTTCCATAAACCCGTTATTCGTAGAGAGTGCTAGAGATGCAGAGAAGGATCATGAAGAACTTTTGTGCAATATCAACACCCCCCCCCTCCCCCACTCCCAAAAAACCAGTCTACAAAATTAGCGTGTCTTTATGGAAGTTGTCTTGAAATCTTGATGGATATACATAAAAGTTTGAAACAACATATGTAAACCTGTCTCTCTATGTAAATTAAAGAAAAGCACACAAAAAGATTGCATATGACTTATGGGAACAATGTCAACGTTAATCAATCTAGACCTAAACATTTCAAGACTCAAATACATTGCTTGAACTAACTTTGTCCTGTTTATAACTGTACCGTTCATTCCGCCCCCTCCCCTCCACCCAACAGATTACTGCATCTACAACGAAATATGGCTTAAGGGCACAACGTCAACGTCAACCAATCTACACCCAAACATTTTCAAGACTCAAATACATTGCTTGAACTAACTTGTCCCTGTTTATATAAATTCCATATATTATTATTATTATTATTTTTATAACTGTACCGTTCATTCCCGCCCCCCCCCCCCCCACCAGATTACTGCATCTACAACGAAATATGGCTTAAGGGCACAACGTCAACGTCAATCAATCTACACCCAAACATTTTCAAGACTCAAATACATTGATTGAACTCACTTGCCCTGTTTATATAAATTCCATATATTATTATTATTATTATTTATAACTGTACCGTTCATTCCGGCCTCCACCAGATTACTGCATCTACAACGAAATATGGCTTAAGGGCACAACGTCAACGTCAATCAATCTACACCCAAACATTTTCAAAGACTCAAATACATTGCTTTGAACTCACTTGCCCTGTTTATATAAATTCCATATATTATTATTATTATTATTATTATTATTTATAACTGTACCGTTCATTCCGGCCCCCCACCCCAACAGATTACTGCATCTACAACGAAGTCCCTTACGCGCAAGGAGACAGGTGGCAGGACGCCTGCAGCTACAACTGCGCCTGCACCAACTCGTCCCTGGGTCGCTACGAATGCACGGAGAGGTGCCCTCGTTACGTCACCGTCCCTGCGGGGTGCGTCATGGTCAGGGACGTCAGCGACCCCTGCTGCATGCGACCCGTGTGCGACCCTGGCCTGCCCACCCCGAACCCCGGCGTGACGTTTTCCCCGACGCCCATGGTGACGGGGACCACGCTGTCCCCGCCCACAGGCCCCACCGCCAGCCCCCTGCCCCTCACCACAGCCCAGCCCCAGGGTGAGTCTGGCGTCTGCGTCGTTTGGGCCGCACACCGGTGTTAAGTCGGATTAGCTGTGGATCGGTGCTCTTAGAGGTCACGCGTCTGTCTGTCTGTCTAGAAAGCGGAGGAAAAGTCCGGGTCGGAAGCGTGCGGTGGTTCGAATCCGTTTTGGACCCGAAACTTTTCCCCCATCGTAATTGGTGGGTGGTATGGGTGCTAGTTTTTTTTTAGGATGAGAATAGAAACCGAGGTCCTGTGTGTTACATATAATTATTTGGCGCACGTAGGCCTACAAGAACCCACGGTTACAGGAGAGTTGTCCCTGGTAAAAATTCTGTAGAAGAAAGCCACTCTGATAGGGAAACAAATACAGTTGCAGAAAGGAAAAAGAAAGAAAAATGGGTGGCGCTGCTCTTGTGGCGACACGCTCTCTCCCCGGGGAGAGCAGCCCGAATTTCACGTAGAGAAATCTGCTGTGACTTAAAAGTGGTATAAATGAAAATCATTTGGGGGTCATGTAGTATCGTTGGTCATTTTCAGATTTTTTTAACTATGAAAAAATGCCCTGTGCACTTGTTTTTGAGATTGAGGACATAGAGCAATATCAGGTAGTCACGAGAAAGTTGACAATAATCATCAAATGAGGATTGGCTGTATTCCTACAGCGTTGACCCCGCGCATGCATATTGCGGTAAGGAAGCTTAGCAGACGACAAAGGACTGAGGGGGTACAGTGTATGCTGAAAAATTTGAAAAATTCAAACCTACCAAATTTGTTCAAAATCACAAGAGTTTTGAGTCGTGGTTTTTATTTCTGTGGATGCCTTAGTACGTGCGGTATGAATATAAGAGTCACATAGAAAAACGGAAGGAAAAGAGTGATTTTTTAATACCGGTGCGGTGTGCGGCCGTGGTTTTGTTGTTATTGGTGGTGGTGGTGGTGGTGGTGGTGGTGGTGGTGGTGCTGCTGCTGCTGCTGCTGCTGCTGCTGCTGCTGCACGTTCCCGAGCTTATATCTTGAGGGTTACCCAGAATACGTGCTTTGATAACTCGCTCATCCCACCTTTGGCATTACTGGAAAGACAATGAGTACACTGGTAAGCCATTGGGCAAGAGTCGTACAACGCAAAGTTCTCCTTCAGTGTGTATGTTGTGTGTGTACGACATGTGCATGCATAACAAGGTTAAGAAGTAGCTCACGTTGAGATCATAATATCTATGAAAATCATTGTGCTTTTTTGTTGTTGTTGTTGTTGTTGTTGTTGTTGTAAAGGTTGAATAAATTTTGATCATCATCGGCATTGATATTATTATCGTCATTGTCGCCGTCATTGTCGTCATTACCATCATCATCGATTTTGTCGTCGTCGTCGTCATCATCATTGTCGTCGTTTTCATCTTCGTCATCATCATCATTATCATCATCACATTATTACTGTTGTTGTTATTATTATTATTATTATTATGTTACAACATAATGATAATAATACATGGAATTTATGCAGCGCTATATCTTGCAAAACAAATCAAAGCGCTTTCATTCATCATCATCATCATCATCATCATCGTTATCATTATTATTATTATTATCATTATTATCATCATCATCATCATTATTATCATTACTATTATTATTATTATTATCATTATTATTATTATTATCATCATCATTATCATTATCATTATTATCATTATCATCGTTATATCTTTGAAACAGAGGTGTGTGTGTACAAGAACCAGTACTACACCCAGGGTCAGAAGTGGTACGATGACTGTGACTACGTCTGCGTGTGTGAGAACGCCAAGGAGGGCTTCTTCAGGTGTATTGAAAGGTGAGCCACAGTTCCGCTGTCTGTACACACATTCTCTTCCCTCTCTCTCTTGTCCCACTCTCCCCCCCTCTCTCTCTCTCCTCTCCTCTCTCTCTCTCAACCTCCTCTCTCTCTCTTTCCTCTCCTCTCTCCTCTCTCTCTCTCCTCTCTCTCTCTCTCTCTCTCCCCCCCCCCTCTCTCTCTCCCCCCTCTCTCTTCCCCCCCCCCTCTCTCTCTCTTCCTCTCCTCTGGCGCTAGTCTTTCGGATGAGACGATAAACCGAGGTCCCGTGTGTTACACGTAATTATTTAGCGCACGTAAAAAAACCCACGGCAACAAGAGAGTTGTCCCTGGCAAAATTCTTAGAAAAAAGCCACTCTGATAGGGAAACAAATACAGCTAAAAAATAAAAAATAAAAATAAAAAGGGTGAAAGGGTGGCGCAGCGCTAAGTGGCGACGCGTTCTCCCGCTCTCCCTGGGGAGAGC
>CM054149.1:15674996-15699996 GCA_028751875.1 Rapana venosa
CTTTATTTCATAGACATTTTACCATTCTATCGTCATCTTACTAAATGGACAAAAGGTGAACACAATGCCCACATATCCAATAAGGCAATAACATTGCCTGGATGGAACATGAGAAAAGAGACCCCAAGACACGGAGAAAAAGGGGCAGTACCGTTATCTCTTTAATAGCTACACTACTAATCCTTGCCAATGCAGTTATTAAAAGCATGATTTGTTCTTGTAAATTTGGATTGTTGACATTTACGTCTTGGTCGCATCAGCTGAATATGTTGGTAGATGTATGGGTCTTTGTAATATGATTTATACATACAAACCTTTCCACCTTAGCAGTTAGTTTGTTAGGAATATGTTCATTGTGGTGTATTATTTGCCGACACTATTATTCTCTGAGTATGTTCCGCCTTCATGTTTCGTTCGCTCTGTTTAAAATGTGAATTTGCAGTAAAATAAGGAAAGCATGAACCCTCTTTCCCTTGGAAAAAATATTTTAAGATGTATGCCTGTTCTCTTGATTTGCAGTATTTATAAAATAGTTTTGACTTTTTTCCTTTTAAATTGTCTGGAACTCTCATTATTGTATTCGATGTGCCTTGACGGAAACATTCAAAGAAGGATTAGTACCAAAAAGTGAAGAGTTTAAAATGAAATGCCATGCACTTTAAAAGGATTACTCATTTAGACGTTGACGGTATAGAGGAGAGGTCAGCATCTAGCTCCTGGAGACTGTTGGGTTTTTTAAACGACAAAACTGGACCTTGTCCTACATTCTGAATAGTTTCTAGTTATTGATTTTAAGTAAACACGTTTTCATGCCAAAAAAATTAAACAATTAAAGTTTAGACATCTCGCCTCTCTCACCTGAAGAGTAATAAAAAAAAAAGGCAGCAACAAGCACGGCCTAAAAGAGGCGTGTGCCATGTCATCTGAACTGACGGGTGCATTGTGTGCTGCAGAGGTGTGTGTGTACAACGGCCAGGAGTACGGCCAGGGCCAGAAGTGGGCTGACGGTTGTGACTACGACTGCGAATGTGTGGATGCCAAGTCTGGCCGCTACCGGTGCACAGAGAAGTAAGTGACGGTGACAGGTACCCCTGTTTCTTTCATTAGTTTTGTGTAGCGTTTCAAGTTGCCAGCTACACGTGTGTGGCCTGTTTTAAAGGATGTTGAATCTTTTGGATGATTTTTTGGGGGGGATGATATTGCAGGACAGCAATATACCGCAGATTACTCTATGAAAATGTTACATATCAGCAATCATTATTCTCCATTTTCTCTCCTGGTGTTTCCACCAAAATTTCAAAGGTTGTCATTTCATACCGAAATCCATGCAGAATGTGATGTAAAAAAGTTCTAAGAAATAAATTTCGTCATAAAATCTTCTCAACCAGCTTGAAGAAAGGAGTGCTTCTGGGTGTTGAGTGGGTAAGACGTTTTGAAACTCGGTCCAAGAGTCATGGGTTTAGGTCTGATTTGTGGCAACCGAGTTGGAAGAGGTTTTGTATGGAGAGCTAGCATGACTGCAGAATCAATCTAGTCCTTTGTGGAGATCGTAGGCTGCTAGAAAATTTTTTTTTTTAAAAACAAGAATAGAAACTTTAGCTAAACATGTCTCTCAGTCGTGGCTGTGACAGTTATAAAATCATTTGAATGGCTGTTAACAAGGAATGGAATAGACTAGACAGGAATTTATTTTATTTATTTATTCTATTTTATTCTTTTATTTCGAGGATAATGGAATAAGCAATCGTGTGCTTTTCTTTTTTACATCCAGTCCCCGTGTGTATGCAGTTTTGTAAATTTTGTCATCCGTTCTCACTGGCACACAATGACCTACTCTTACGAAAAACGGAACGGGTTTTAACGTGTGCGCAAGATATTCTTCATGCGTTCGCTCACGGGGCCTCGGTTTAAAGTCTCATCCGAAAGACTTCTGGGGGGAGTGGAGTCGACATCAGAGTCGACACTGATGTCAAATCCAGAGGAAAAATCCTCTTGAACGAGATTCGAACACGGGTCAGCAGATCACGAGCGCAATGCATGTGCATCACTCTAATAAGACCTTACGCTGATTTTTTAAATCTCTAATTCCTATCGTTTTTTGTTTGTGCTGTGTTGGACAGGTGTTACAAGTGGTCCTCCATCCCCGCCCAGTGTGTGATGGTGGCGGATCCCAACAATCCCTGCTGCGAAATCCCTTACTGCAGCAGCAACATCTCCACCCCGCAACCCCAGTCCACGGTGTCCCCCAAACCCCAGACCACCAGGAAGCCTTTCATAGGACCTGACGGATCCACCCTGGCTCCCCACCCCATGACCACGCTCAGTCCTCGTAGAGGTGAGTGAGTGTGTGTGAGTGAGTGAGTGTGAGTGAGTGTGTTTGTGTGTGTGTGTGGGGGGGGGGGGGCTGCGTGTGTGAGTGAGTGTGTGTGTGTGTGTGTGTGTGTGTGCGTGCGTGTGTGTGTGTGTGTGTGTTGTGTGTGTGTGTGTGTGTGTGTGTGTGTGTGTGTGTGTGTGTGTGTGTGAGAGAGAGAGAGAGAGAGAGAGAGAAGAGAGAGAGAGAGAGAGAGAGAGAGAGTGTGTGTGTGTGTGTGTGTGAGTGTGTGAGTGTATATGTTTGTGCGCGCGCGCGCATTTGCCAAGTATTTATGCACGATGTGTGTGCAAGAATACATTAGGCAAAACCGTGCAATGTTCTTTTTTTGTGTGTTTATCCCCATCACTGTTGTTTTTCACTGGATGATGATGATCATCACCATCATCATAAATGGAATGAATACAACGCTATATCTTGCAAAGACAAATCAAAGCGCAATCAGAAACAAGGGGGACGGGATAGCCTAGTGGTTAAAACATTGCGCTCGCAATCTGACGACCCGGATTCGATTCACGTTCAAGGTGATATTTTCCCCTGGAGTTAACATCAGTGCAGCCTCCACTTTCCCCAAAAGTCTTTCGGATGAGACTATAAACCGAGGCCCCGAGTGCGAACGTATGAAGAACATCTTGCGCACACGTTAAATCCTGTTCCGCTTTTCGTAAAAGTAGGCCATTGTGTGCCAGTGGAAACAGATGACAGAATTTACAAAACCGCATACACACGGGGGACTGGATGTAAAAAAAGCACATGAGTGCTTATTCCATTATCCTCGATATAAAAGAATAAATGAATAAATAAAAAATAAATCATCATCATCATCGTAAATGGAATGTATACAGCGCTATCTCTTGCGCAGACAAATCAAAGCGCAATCAGAAGCAAACTGATGCTGCTGCTGCTGCTTTCCCTCACAGATCGCTGTCTGTACAACGATGTGCCCTACATGACCGGAGAAACCTGGGAGGATGGCTGCGACCTCAAGTGTGTGTGTGAAGACGGAGCCTCCAATATCTACCGCTGCGATCAGAGGTTGGTGTGGACTGTCCATGCACAGCGGTCACGTCCCCGTGCGCGGGATAGCCTAGTGGTTAGAACATTGTGCTGGCAATCTGACGACCCGGGTTCGATTCCCGTTACAGGGGGGATATTTTCCCCTGGAGTTAACGTCAGTGCAGACTCCACTCTCCCCAAAAGTCTTTCGGATGAGACTGTAAACCGAGGCCCCCGTGTGCGAACGCACGCAGAACATCTTGCGCACACGTTACATCCTGTTCCGCTTTTCGTAAGAGTAGGTCATTGTTTGCCGGTGGGAAGAGATGACAGAATTTACAAAACCGCATACACACGGGGACTGGATGTAAAAAACAGCACATACGTGCTTATTCCATTATACTGGATATAAAAGAATAAAATAAAATAAATAAAAAAGGTATGGATTGTGCCCATATCTAATGAGGGCTGTTTTCCCCCACAGTGTGGAAATAGAAACCCAGCGATGTCTACTGTTGGTCATCAAGATGAAGATAGTGAATTAATAATAATAATAATAATAATAATTATTATTATTATTATTATTATTTATGGAATTTATATAGCGCTGAATCTTGTAAAGCAACAAATCAAAGCGCTCAGATGACATGATTTACAAAAAAAATTTTTTATTTTATATCGAGGATAATGGAATAAGCACTCATGTGCTTTTTTTTACATCCAGTACCCGTGTGTATGCGGTTTTGTAAATTTTGTCATCTATTCCCACCGGCGCACAATGGCCTACACTTTCGAAAACCGGAACAGGATTTAACGTGTGCGCAAGATGTTCTGCATGCGTTCGCACACGGGGCCTCGGTTTATAGTCTCATCCGAAGGACTTTCTGATGACGGGCAATTTTACCCAGCAGGTCAGAAACCCCTCGTGAGATTGCTGTCAGTCACACAGATGAAAATAAGTAACTTTTGTTTCGTTCCTCGGCTAGAGCTCCGAGGTTTACCATTGGTGAGATTTTTGTATGTACATCTGTTTTTGCCCAACATTAATTAAGGTAGCCACATTCCGACTTCGGGGAATGATGTCTGAACACGACAGCAGTGCGCATGCGTCTTTTGAAAAAAAAAAGGTCATCCGTTCCTTCCGGCACGCAATGGCCTACTCTTGTGAAGGGCTCAACGGGTTTTAACATGTGTGCCAGATGTTCTGCATACGTTCGCGCAAGGGGCCTTTGTTTATAGTCTCACCCGAAGGACTTTCGAGAGAGTGTAGTCGGTACTGATACTGTTAAGTCGCGGGGGGAAATGCCCTCAAACGGGTGCCTCGGTGGTAGCTGGAACCCGCGCCATCACATCGGTGGATCGGTGGTCTAGAGGTAACGCGCCTGTCTAGAAAGCGAAAAGTCCGGGTCTGAAGTGTGCGGCGGTTCGTACCCCGTTTGGACCGGAAATTTTTCCCCCATCCATTAGACCATGAGTGGTGGTCTGGGCGCTAGTCTTTCGGATGAGACGATAAACCGAGGTCCCGTGTGTTACACGTAATTATTTAGCGCACGTAAAAAACCCCACGGCAACAAGAGAGTTGTCCCTGGCAAAATTCTTAGAAAAAAGCCACTCTGATAGGGAAACAAATACGGCTGCAGAAAAAAAAAAAAAAAGGGTGAAAGGGTGGCGCAGCGCTGGGTGGCGACGCGTTCTCCCGCTCTCCCCGGGGAGAGCGGCCCGAGTTTCACGGAGAGAAATCTGCCGTGACTTAAAGTGGTATGAAATAAAATCTGAGCGCTTTGATTTGTTGCTTTACAAGATTCAGCGCTATATAAATTCCATACATTATTATTATTATTATTATTAAACACTTTAACCAGAAGGCCCTCCCCCTATCAAAATGTTCACAATGAATTCAGGACTGAAAACAAGAGGTAACAAAGCATCTTAACGTAGGATGATTTTGAAAATGTCACTTTATGTTGGAAACCCAAGCAGTGAACCCTTCCGCTTGTGTAAGAAGCTAGTTCCCTTGTGTTTTCACGATAACGAAAATCTGAGACACTAGACTTGCTGGCGGACGAAGAGTTGGTACCAGGAGACTTGCTGAGAAATGTAGTACTGGAGTGTTTGAGCGGAGTCTGAAGGAAGAGCTTGGATAGAATGGAATTTCTGGGTTCGATTCCCACCTTTTCTTCCCAGTTTGACGACCAACAAAAATCGAACTGAATGTCAAAAGTCCTTCAGACGAGACTATAAACGAGGCCCCGTGTTCGAACGCACGCAGAACATCGTGCACACACACACATTAAATCCTGTTCCGCTTTTCGGAAGAGTAGGCCATTGTGTGCCGGTGGAAACGGATGACAAAATTGACAAAACCGCATACACACGGGGACTGGATGTTAAAAAAAAAGCGCATGAGTGCTTATTCCATTACCCTCGATATAAAAGAATAAATAAATAAATAAATAACACTGCCTTCTGTGTGACTGCAGATGCACCTCCTACCAGCTGCCTGAGGGCTGTGTGTTTGTGACGGACCCCGAAGACTCCTGCTGCCAGGTGCCTTCCTGCCAGCCAGTGACTCGGTCCACGGCCAGCCCTTCGACGATGACCACGCAGGCGCCGCCCACAGGACCTGATGGGTCCACCCTGTCCCCGCCTACGCGGGCCCCCACCGCCACCCCCAGCAAGCCCCCTTACCTGATTCCTACGGGTGTGACGGGTAGCATCATCGGCTCCAACAACAACCCCAACAAGAGTGAAAACTTGGGTGAGTTGGGGTTGGGGGGGGGGGGGGTGTTGAAGGAGTTGTGTTTTTGCTGTTGATGATGGTTTTGTTTTTGTTGTTGATGTTGTTGTTTGTTGTTGCTGTTGTTGTTTATGTTTGTTGTTTCTTGTTGTTGTTTTTGTTATTATTGTTGTGCATTTCCCAGCTTAACTCGAAGACACACGCGCACGCATTGTCATGCACGCACGCACGCACGTACGCACGCATATATATATATATATATATATATATTATATATATATATATATATCACACAAGTGACTCAAAACTAGATGTCAAGTTAGCTTATCGGGGCTTCTCTAATACCCTCGAAAGTTTTATCTTGTCATTTTTTGCCGAGCCTTGCTATACACAACTCGATACATCAGACACAATTCTTGTTGATGGATTGTTTATCCCAGCACAACGTCATGGGTATTAATCATCACATTTGAAAGGCTTTTGTTCTGCTTCCTTTTATTTTCAACTGCAAAATGGTGAGACACATAAAGCCAATGTAAAACCAGTAGAAGAAAAAAATATTCCTGGTTTTCTTTTTAGTTAGTTTTTTTTTTCTGGCTAGAGTCTCGAGGTTGACCACTGGCGAGATGTGTGTGTGTGCGGCCTTGGTTGTCCACCATGAAGGCCGCTACATTGGCTAGACCTTTGACGTCCCCCAAAAGGAGATGTTTGTGTAGGCGACCCGGTTTTTAGCTCATCATAGCTTACGGTAGCCATATTCCGACTTCGGGAATGCCTTCCTGTTTAAGGAGAGCTGTACTTTCCACAGGCTGCGTGTACGACGGCAAGACCTACCAGCAGGGCGACAGCTGGGAGGATGGCTGCACGCAGCGGTGTGAGTGCCTCAACGGCACTGCTGGAGTGTACAGGTGCAACGAAAGGTAAAGCATTCCTTGTTGTGTGGGGAGACATTGAAGAGTATAGTTACGTTGTGTGTTTATCTCTATCCCACCCCCCAAAAAGAAAATGTTTTAAATCTAGTTTTCATTGTGTGTTGTGTTGTGTTGTGTTGGGTAGTAGGTGTTGTGTCGGGTAGTGTGGTGTTGTGTTGGGTTGGTCAGTATGTGTTGTGTTGTGTCGGGTAGTGTGTGTTGTGTTGTGTCGGGTAGTGTGTGTTGTGTTGGGTGGTATGTGTGGTGTTGGGTGGTATGTGTTGTGTTGGGTAGTATGTGTTGTGTTGTGTCGGGTAGGTATGTGTTGTGTTAGGTAGTATGTGTTGTGTTGGGCGGTATGTGTTGTGTCGGATAATGTGTGTTGTGTTGGTGATATGTTGTGTCTGGCAGTATGTGTTGTGTTGTGTCGGGCAGTGTGTGTTGTGTTGGGCAGTGTGTGTTGTGTTGGGCAGTGTGTTGTGTTGGGTAGTATTGGAATGTGTTGTTGGATTGGATGGGTTGTAGAGTGGGTTGTGTTGTGGTTGGATGGGCGGGGCGGGGGGGGGGGGGATTGTGTTGTGTTGTATGGAATTATGTTCAATTGCATTGGATTGGGTTGTGTTGTGAGGAACTTAGCAGGGTTGGATGGTGGGGTGGGGGAGGAGGGTGTCCATGATTCAACATAAATGTTAAGCTCTACTTCATTCTAAAGTTGTACACATCAAAACGGACATCTTGCCATATATATGCATTTATTCAACGAAATTTATTGACTATACACATTATTAGTCAGACGTAAGTCCATCATACATCCTAAGTGCTAAACCTCTACACTCTGTGCGTCAAGGTGTACCCGCCTGCTGAATGTACCCCCCAACTGCCAGCTGGTCATCGACCCCGCTGACCCCTGCTGCAAGACAGCGCTGTGCAAGCCGGGGTCTACGGCTGTTCCATCAGCCACCCCCACCCTGGGTCCCCAAGTCACCCCGGTCAGTGGGCAGACGACTGGCGCCCCCACCCCCACCGTGTCCGTCACCCAGGTGCCCAAAAGTAAGTCACGGACTGGAGGGTTGGGGTTGGTTTTCTAAATCTTTTTTTTATTTTTAAAGAAAACATAGCCATGATTTTGTATGGATTAGGTGTATTTCATACACGTACCACATTACTAACGAAGAAGTCCGACAAACCATCACCCAACAAGTAAAGCACTACGAAGACCTGCTGACCACAGACAAAAAAGGAAGCTCAGATGGTATGGACATGTGTCAAGATCAGATGGGCTCTCCAAGACCATACTGCAAGGAACAGTGCAGGGGAAGAGAAGGCGAGGCAGGCCGAAGAAGAAATGGGAAGACAACAACATCACTGAATGGACCGGGAAGAACTTTTCCACAACCCAGGCACTTGTCCACAACCGCCGCAAATGGAGCCAACTGGTGCAACGTTCGTCACTGCAGTGCCCCTACGACCCCGGAGGGGTTTATGGGAGCAGATGAGATGAGATGAGATAGGATGCCATCCCAAGACTGGGGTTGACGCGCCATGGATCTTTAAGCTAATGTGTCTTGAGCCAGTGGTATGCTCTCAGCCAGCCTGCTGCCTGTGCAGTCTGTTACATCCTCTCTCCGTTGACGTCGCTGTCTTCGTCTGCCTCTCTCTCTTCCTCCATCATCTGAGAGAAGATTATGGATGAAAAAGACTTTGTTGAAGAGCTGTGACGGTTTGTGTTTTGTTGGTGGTGGCTGCACAAATTGTTATTTGGTGTATCTGGTCGTTTTTGTCCATAAAGCATTTTGAGATCACATAGTTTTATAAACGTAGCGTAAAACTCCGGAAAGTTTTGTAGCAAGCAGTGTAACGCATTTTTTGCCTCAGTTGTTATTTTGTAGGATGCATGGAAAAATCTAGGAGACAATCAGCAAATATAAAGTTCATGTGTAATGAACAGGTGAAGGTCTAAAAAATGGCTAAAAACAAGCGTAAGCTATGGTTTTGTTAGCGATGTGAAAAATGTGAAAAATATATACTACTATCAGAAATGTGCAACGTCCAAAAGATAGGATATAAATATAAAGTATTTGTTTTAAAGATGCTTGAAAACCAAAAGCTGTGCTACAAAGTAGCAAACTGTAAGATTCAGAGAAATGCAAAATCCTTAAGATGAGCACTATGCATGAATCATATCTTAGAGGTAGGTAAACCCAAATCATTATGATCTGCAAAAACAACTAAAAAAAACCCCTCTTCCACTGCATGTTTTAAAAATGTGTGAACCCCAGAAGAGGTGCTGTAACAGTTGTGTATTATGTGTTTCAGAGATGTGTGTGTACAAAAGGCAGTACTATGTGAAGGGCCATGTGAACCCCAGACGAGGTGCTGTAACAGTTGTGTATTATGTGTTTCAGAGATGTGTGTGTACAAAAGGCAGTACTATGTGGAGGGCCAGCAGTGGTACGATGGCTGCGACAAGGTGTGCGTGTGTGACGACGGACTGACCAACTACTACCGGTGCTCTGACAGGTGAGCTACTTCAACTATACAGATAGTTTTCAGTTGCGGTTTTATGTTATCTCGATAGCTTTCAGTTGTGTCTACTTTGCTTCTCTTTTGAATGATTATAGTATAGAAAAAAATCAGTTATCGAACATTTTATGCATTTTTGGAGTTTGTTTTTAAAGAGGGAAGTTGCAGGCTTTATGTACTTTCTTAATCACAGTGTTCCTTAGCTGATCGACACAACTTCATTGTGTATAGTTCCCTAGAAGTTCTCTTTGTTGTTGTCTCATTATCATCAGTTTACAGAGAATTATCATTACAAGGACGTAGCACACCATAGTTCAGATATCGAGAGACGCATGGCACCAACCTGTCAGGCTTCCCCTTTGATAACAAAAGTGGAAATGCTTTATTCCACATTTATTTTCTTTGGTATTTTCTCAGGCTAGTAACTCCCATTCTCCTGTGCTGTCCTTACACCCCCCCCCCCCCCCTTTGTCCCACCCCCCCCCCTCCCCGCGAAAAAAGTAAACAACAAACAAAAACAACAACGTAACAAAGCAAAACAAAGAAACAAAGCCACATCTACGTTCATTTGTCACCATCCAAATGCCAGCAGATCATCCTGATCCACGGCTGTTAGGGTGATTGGAGGTCAACAAACATAGGAGACCGCTTTTTGGTTACTTTCTTAATTTGAAAAGGAAAAGTGAAAAACTCAGACTTGCCTCTGACCATTTTTTACTGTTATCTCTTAGTTTCAACACTGTGATCCATTTACTTCAAGCCCATATCACTCAGGTGGGTACACTCAAAAACAAGACTTTTATCATCTGTGCATGATACTTTCCAGACTATGTTTTAGTGGAAAAGAAGCATAGGATCTGTTCGATCAGCTTTTTCTTGCTGCTGATTTTATTTCTATTTATATTGTTCAACTTTGTTCCGTACATTTATTAAACTGATGACACGTACTGTATAAACTTAGCTGAAAGTAATCCTGTCTCTTCCAGGCCTCCCATAATAACTCACCGAGTTCTGTTTCAAATGCGTAGCTAGAGCTGTTTTAAGATAGTCAAATGAATGGCTCCTTGACCTCACCCTATTGTCTGACATTAACAATGTAGTTTCATCAGTAAACTATCTATCATCCATCTTGTAGTCATTCTTACACCTGTCTCTTCCATCACGAAGTCTTTTATGCTGCCCGTCTGCGATGCCCGTCCTGGGTTGACCCTTATGGTTGACTAGGGCGTTGATACAGGGAGTTAGAGCTAGTTTTTTTAACCCTGTTTTAACCTGCATAAAGTTGCACAGTTTTAATCTGAGATATAAAATTTTACGAGGTGACAGCCCTGATATGGCCTCTGAGGTCGGCGGGGCTAAAAACAACAGGATTGGATTGGTTTGGAGACTGCCTGGAATCAGGGAGTGAAACAAAGAGGAACGTCTGAACTGAAACTTTGCTTCTGACCTTGTTTAATAATAATAATGATAATAATAATAACAACAACAACAACAACAATAATAATAATAATAATAATAATAACAAGGTATGGAATTTATATAGCGCTGAATCTTGTAAAGCAACAAATCAAAGCGCTCAGATGACTTTTTTTCTTTTTTTTCCTTTTAAATTCGTGTGTATGCGGTTTTTTAAATTTTGTCATCTGTTCCCCGCCGGCACACAATGGCCTACACTTTTGAACAGCGGAACAGGATTTAGCGTGTGCGCAAGATGTTCTGCATGCGTTCGCACACGGGGCCTCGGTTTATAGCCTCATCCGAAGGACGTTTAACAGATGCAAACCTCTGACCCTCCTCACTGACCCTCCTCATTGACCCTCCTCCCTCACTGACCCTCCTCACCGACCCTCCTCACCGACCCTCCTCACTGACCCTCCTCACTGACCCTCCTCACCGACCCTCCTCACCGACCCTCCTCACCGACCCTCCTCACTGACCCTCCTCACTGACCCTCCTCACTCACTGACCCTCCTCACCGAACCTCCTCACTCACTGACCCTCCTCACCGACCCTCCTCACCGACCCTCCTCACTGACCCTCCTCACTCACAGACCCTCCTCACTCACCGACCCTCCTCACTCACCGACCCTCCTCACTCACCGACCCTCCTCACTGACCCTCCTCACCGACCCTCCCTCACTGACCCTCCTCACCGACCCTCCTCACCGACCCTTCCTCACTGACCCTCCTCACTGACCCTCCTCACTCACTGACCCTCCTCACTCACTGACCCTCCTCACTCACTGACCCTCCTCACTCACTGACCCTCCTCACTGACCCTCCTCCCTCACTGACCCTCCTCACCGACCCTCCTCACTGACCCTCCTCACCGACCCTCCTCACCGACCCTCCTCACTGACCCTCCTCACTGACCCTCCTCACTCACTGACCCTCCTCACTCACTGACCCTCCTCACTCACTGACCCTCCTCACTCACTGACCCTCCTCACTGACCCTCCTCACTCACTGACCCTCCTCACTGACCCTCCTCACCCTCCTCACTGACCCTCCTCACTGACCCTCATCACTGACCCTCCTCACTCACTGACCCTCCTCACTCACTGACCCTCCTCACTCACCGACCCTCCTCACTCACTGACCCTCCTCACCGACCCTCTCACCGACCCTCCTCACCGACCCTCCTCACCGACCCTCCTCACTGACCCTCCTCACCGACCCTCCTCACCGACCCTCCTCACTGACCCTCCTCACTGACCCTCCTCATGACCCTCCTCACCGACCCTCCTCACTGACCCTCCTCATCACCGACCCTCTCACTCACCGACCCTCCTCACTCACCGACCCTCCTCACTCAACGACCCTCCTCACCGACCCTCCTCACCGACCCTCCTCACTCACTGACCCTCCTCACCGACCCTCCTCACTGACCCTCCTCACGACCCCTCCTCACTCACTGACCCTCCTCACTCACTGACCCTCCTCACTCACTGACCCTCCTCACTCACTGACCCTCCTCACCTACCCTCCTCACTCACCGACCCTCCTCACTGACCCTCCTCACTCACGACCCTCCTCACTGACCCTCCTCACTCACCGACCCTCCTCACTGACCCTCCTCACTCACCGACCCTCCTCACTCACCCTCCTCACTGACCCTCCTCACTGACCCTCCTCACCGACCCTCCTCACTGACCCTCCTGACCGCCTGCTTGCAGGTGTAAGACCTACACGGACGTGCCCGCTACCTGCCAGATGGTGGCCAGCCCCGAGGACCCCGCCTGCTGCATGGTGCCCCAGTGTCTGCCCACCCCGGGGCCCACCGGCTACCCCACCCCCGGCCCCAATGCCACCCCCACCCAGAGCATTTACACCAACCCCACTGGTGTCATCACCGGCATCGCCCCCACCCCTACTCCTCGTCCTGGCTACCCCACGCCTGGTTTGAGAAGTGAGTAGCTGCGTAGATTTCCATGTAGGGTTTGTTGTTGTGTTGTTGTTGTTGTTGTTTTGGAGGGGGGGGGGGGGTGTTATGATCTGTGTATGCTGGTATTGGGAATGTGAAGTGTCTGCTCTTTGCCTTTTTTTGAATTTGCCAAGGGCGCTGAACATTTTTTGTTTGAAATTGCATTATATAAATCCTCTCTACTCTCCTCCTCGGCCTCCCCCTCCTCTTCCTCCTCCTCTTCCTCCTCATCCTCCTCCTCCTTCTTCTTCAAAAATGGGTTGACTCTGCTGTAGTTTTCACATCCAATTTGGTTATCACTTACACATTGAAACACACACACACACACACACACACACACACACACACACACACACACACACACACACACACACACACGATACACACATACACAATCAAGATCTGCAGAATCAGATACAAGCTTCCTACTTTAACACGCGTGTGATTTCAGGTGCCTGTGAGTACAACGGTCAGGAGTACAGGGAGGGCCAGCAGTGGCAGGATGGGTGTGACTACAACTGTGTGTGTCTGAATGAAACCACGGGCTACTACAAGTGTGTGGAAAGGTCAGTGCAGTCTCTGTTCTAAGTTAATGCACTACAACTGTATCCCTGGTCCCCTGGGTTTTATGGCAGTTCTTGATTAAACCACTGACGCTGGGGGCAACAGCAAAGTGAGAGGTTGTATGACCAGTGGCTTTCTTTCCCACTCATTGAATTCCACGTTACAGCTTAGTCTTTAGTGATCGACTATGACTCTCTGACTAGGAGGTTTGACTAACAACTCCATAAGTTTTTAGTTCGTCTTAGATCAACAGTCACTGTTTGATGCCATCATGCCTTGATCCACAGTCACTGTTTGATGTCGTCATGCCTTGATCCACAGTCACTGTTTGATATCATACTTTGATCAACAGTCACAGTTTGATATCATGACTTGATCAACAGTCACAGTTTGATATCATGACTTGATCAACAGTCACAGTTTCATATCATACCTTGATCAATAGTCACAGTTTTATATCAGCATGCCTTGATCAACAATCCCTGTTTGATGTCATACCTTGATCAACAGTCACAGTTTGATATTATACCTTGATCCACAGTCACTGTTTGATGTCATCACACCTTGATACACAGTCACTGTTTGATGTCATGTATTGATCAACAGTCACTGTTTGATGTCATACCTTGATCAACAATCACTGATATCATACCTTGATCAACAATCACTGTTTGATGTCATATCTAGATTAACAATCACAATTTGATATCATGCCTCGATCCACAGTCACTGTTTCATGCCATACCTTGATCAACAGTCACAGTTTGATATCATGCCTTGATCAACAGTCACAGTTTGATGCCATCATGCCTTGATCAACAATCACTGATGTCATCATACCTTGATCAACAAACACTGTTTGATGCCATACCTTGATCAACAAACACTGTTTGATGCCATACCTTGATCAACAAACACTGTTTGATGCCATACCTTGATCAACAAACACTGTTTGATGTCATACCTTGATCAACAATCAGTTTGATGTGATGCCTTGACTCACAGCCACTGTTTTATGTCACACCTCGATCCACAATCACTGGTTCATGCCATACCTTGATCAACAGGCACAGTTTGATATCATACCTTGATCCGCAGTCACTGTTACTTTAATGCCATACCTTGATCAATGATCACTGTTTGACGTGATGTCTTTACAGGTGTTCCTCCTACGCGGTGATTCCCAGTCAGTGCAGCCTGGTGCCTGATCCCGTGGACTTCTGCTGCAAGCAGCTGAAGTGCGACTTCAACCAGACCACCCCTAACCCCTTCTCCCCCACCCCGACACCCACCCGAATGCCCAATCCCAACCTGCACACCACCACGTACCCCACCCCCGGCAAAGGGACCACTGTGCTGCCCACCGCCACTGCCGGGGGCCTGCCTACGCCCTCTGACAAGCCACCCACCCTGGCTCCGCAGTTCAGTCAGTATGCTTTGTTGATGGTTTGTTTGGTGGTGGGGTTCTTTTTGTTTAGATTTCAGAATTTCGTTTCAGTTTTTTTGTGTGTATAAAGGTGTGTTGTGTTGGTTGTGGGGGTGGGTGGGTGGGTGGGGTGGGGGGTGGTGTGGGTGTGGGGGGGAGGGGGGGGGCGGTTGAGGGGGGAGTGTGTGTGTGTGTGTTGTGTGTGTGTGTGTGTGTGTGTGTGTGTGTGTGTGTGTGGAGGGAAGTTTCCAGCTCGCGTATATGTTTGTGGAGGGGGGAGGGGGGGAGGGGTGGTGTGTATATGGGGGGGGGGGGGGCGTTGAGGGGGGAGTGAAAGTGTGTGTGTGTGTGGAGGGCAGTTTTCAGCGTGTGTGTGTGTGTTGTGTGTGTGTGTGTTGTGTGTGTGTGTGTGTGTGTGTGGTGTGTGGTTGAGGGCAGTTTTCAGCTTGTGTGTGTGTGTGTGTGTGTGTGTGTGTGGAGGGCAGTTTTCAGCTTGTGTGTGTGTGGTGTGTGTGTGTGTGTGTGTGTGTGTGTGTGTGTGTGTGTGTGTTGTGTGTGTGATTCAGATTCAGGTTCAGAATATTTTATTGCCATTAAAGTCAAGTAGACTTATTTGACACAACAGCAAAACAAACATCAGTCATAATTATCTATTTAGCTCAAAATGATGTACATTTTGTGTGTGTCTGTGTGTGTGCGTCTGTGTGTGTGTGTGTGTGTGTGTGTGTGTGTGTGTGGGTGTGTGTGTGTGTGTGTGTGTGTGTGTGTGTGTGTGTACGCGCACTTGCGTAGGTGGTTAATGCATCTAACAATTCTAAGAACTGGAGCAAAAGATGTGATCGCGGTACTATAACTCACTAAGGGAAGATTCTGCATTGTATAGAATTTCTTTTTTCTTTTCTTTTTTGTTATTTGAATTATAACCAAAATGTCTATTCAGTTTAAACGTGATACCCAAGAGATAAACAAACAAAAGAAGATGTAAGTTATTAACGACTTAGAACATTCAATGAATAAATGAATGAATTAAACAGATTGACATACAGTTTTTTCCCCCTGTTCCTCGCTTTCACCAGTGGTTAAAATTTGCGTATGCGACCATTTTTACCCATTATTAAGGCAGCCGCATTTCGACTTCGGGGAAAACATACCAATAATAATAACGAGACATTAAATAGCTGAATAGATATACAGACAAATATACCAACCAGAAATAAATTCTAAGTTAGGAAAACGTCAAGTATGTTGATGCTGCTGCGCGTTTCCCAGTTTAACGCCTTGGGTGGTCACCCACAACATGCGTTCTGACTCACTCATCCCACCTGGGCATCACTGTGAGATTGTTAAGCACACGCTGGATGAGAAGTTTGCGTGTATGACTGTTTTCAAGTACCTCGCCATATAGGCAGCCATACTCCCGACTTCAGAGAATCAGTCAAGTATTAAACGGGATCGATGGCCCAGACCAAAATCTTGAGTCGGTTTATCGATGTAGGCTAAGTGCCGAGGCTTACATTAAATTGTTGTCTTGGTGATATTGTCTTCAGCCATGACATAAACTTGCAGCATAACAATCGGTACTGTTCTTTACCCCCCCCCCCCCCCCCCCAAAAAAAAAAAAAAAATCCTCTGAAGTCGGAGTATAGTTGCGTGGCAAGTAATGCTTGAAAAGAGTCTTACACGCATTCTTCTCATTCAGGGTGTACTTTCAGTCTCCAGTGATGCCTAGATGGGATGATGGGAGTTAAGGGTGCCTACCCGGGGTGTTAAGATGGGGAACGCGTAACAACAACAACAACAACAACAATAAAACAACAAACGAGGATGGTACAAATTTTAAAAATATGTTTCTTATTTCGGTTGCAGCATTCTGTGTGTACAATGGAATACCGTATCACCAAGGTGATACCTGGACCATTGGCTGTGACCAGGTGTGTACCTGTGACGACAGTACACGCAACTACTACACCTGTGGAGACAGGTGAGTTATTGCAAGATTTCTTGTGGTGATGTAAACAGGTCATAAACGATTGAAAAGTGAGGTGATTACTGTTTCATTTCAAAATCTAATAGTGCCAAGAGTTGAACACACTTTAAATCTTTTCCGTCTTGTTGATATCAGACTTAAACAAGAACTGGAATTAAATGAAGAATCGATAACCAGCCATCCAACCCCCCAAAACAAACTAAATCAAAACAGTTAAATGCAAAAACCCCTAGAATTGAACATTAAAGCAGACCTTGATAGTGATTATCCTTACCAATATTAAAGATTTCTGGTTTACGAGTGGGTAATCTGACAGATTCTCTTTTGGGAACTAAAACAATACCAGATTCTTTGTTTAACGAACTCGAGATAGAGCAATCAAAAAGAATATGTTCAATAATCATTGTTAGATGAATTTTAAAAAAAAAGAATATGTTCAACACACAATGATAGATTAATAATTTTTTAAAAATATGTTCAACAATCAATGATAGATTAATCAAAAAGAATATGTTAAAAAGGTAATGAATGAGAGCAAGTGCATACCACAGTTTGGGAGTTCGTGATTTTCCAAAAGTTTAAACGTAATTTGTGTGTTTTGCTTAATATGAAAAAAATGAAGTTTTGCGTGTATATGTACATGTATGTGTAGACAAGGACTTTGTTGCTATGGAAACATTATATAAAGTAATATAAAATATGTACAAAATATTGATACAGATTTATATGGGTCCAAACACTTCACCCTGATGTGATCATGCATCATCTCAAACAATGTGTGTCTGTCTGTCTGTGTGTACACGCGTGCTCATGTATGCTTGTGCGTGCGCACGCATGTGTGTGTGTATGTGCATAATCATGTCTGTGTGTGTGTTTATGTGCTATAAAAACCAGCATGCTCCTCCCTAAGCCTCATTCCTTACACACTGCGACACCCATCTCCTCTCCTCTCCCTGGCTGCTTTACCTTCCCTGTTCCTTAAAGATGCCAGGTACACATTTACAGCTGGGTGAACTGGAGAAACTGTGCTAACGCCAAGATGTTACAACCTGTCACCCAATTCCACTAGACACCCACGCTCAACACACACTGTACTAACCTTTTAACAAACGATTCACCAAACAAACTGTGGGCTATTTCAATTTAACGTCTGTGCACTCTTAGTGATAGTAGTGTGGGCTATTTTTCCCCCTCCCTTCAGATGTCCGAGCTACCCACAGCTGCCTTCCACCTGCGACATGCGAGTGGACCCTGACGACGCCTGCTGCCTGGTGCCCGAGTGCTACGTCACTCCCACCCCGGGTCCTAACGCCACACCTGCCCAGGTGCCTGGCCAGACCACCGCCGCGCCCTCCCTCATCCCCACAGGTGTCCCCGGAGTCATCACTAGGAAACCCAACACCGAAAACCCCACAGGTGTGGTGATGGCTCCGTGTGTGTGTGTGTGTGTGTGTGTGTGTGTGTGTGTGTGTGTGTGTGTGTGTGTGTGTGTATGTATGTATGTGTGTGTGTGTGTCTGTCTGTCTTGTGTCTCTGTCTCTGTCTGTCTGTCTGTGTCTGTCTGTCTGTCTGTGTCTGTCTGTCTCTCAGTTAAGACATTTGGGTATGTATATATATTCTATGCCCTGAAAGCCCGAGGACTTGATTAGGTATAACTGGTGTACAAACAGTTTGAAGTAGTTCATGTTTCTTTGGGAAACCACTCTTCATAATGCCAACATTATTTATGGGTTGGTTGTTGTTTTTTTAAAAACCTGTTTTGTTTGAAATTTCTTTTGTCAAAATGAATACCCCCTTGTATACAGGCTGGTGGCCTTACAATTAAAATCCTGAGTTCTGTGTCTGTCTGTCCCTCTGTCTGCATGAGCTGGTAAATGTTGCTTGTCATTTCCTTTGCGCTATAGTGAGGAAGGATGGATAACAGATTTAAAAATAGGCAAAAAAGAAGACCAACAGGAAAACAGACAAATTCTATTAGCCTCCTCCTTTCCTGAGGGGGCGGGATTGCCTAGTGGTTAGAGACATGAGAGTGGACCTAGTGGTTAGAGCGTTGCACTCGTGGGATCGATCCCGGGTTCGAACTACCCTTGAGACGCCCGTTCAAGTGCATTTTTCTCCTGGGGTTGACACCAAAACTGACTCCATTATCCCCGAAAGTCCTTCGGATGAGACTTTAAACAGAGGCCCCGTGTGCAAACGCACAGCAGTACATCTCGCGCACACGTTGAAACCCGTTCTGCCTTTGGGAAGAGTGTTGGAAATTGGAAGCGATGCTTGCAGATTTGAGAATCGTAGTAGAGTGTGTGAGTGAATTCTGTCTTAACATTTCAGTGAGAGGTGTGCGTGTGAATGCAAAATGTTTGAAAGGTTGATTTTGAGTTTGGTTTGTGTGGTCGGAATTAGTACGTGATAGGTAGGAAGAGGAGGTTTCATATTTCACTCCGCTAAGGAATGGTGACACAAACAACAACAACAGCAGCAGCAACAACAACAACAAGGACAACAGCAACAGCAACAACAGTAGCCACAAGCTGATGGACAGTGACTTGTGGTGTGCAGGTCAGAGTGGATGTGAGCAGCAGGGCAGGCTGTATCAGCCGGGTGACACGTGGCAGGAAGGCTGTCAGTATGTCTGTGAGTGTCTGGACACCTCTGGCCTCGTCAAGTGTACGGAGAGGTGAGCACTGTCTTCTCTGTTGTTGAGTTTGTTTGGCTTTTTTCTTCTTCGTTCTTCGTTTTCGTTTATAGCATTGATAGACGTCTTTATTGCTGATCTTAAAAGTTAAAGAAATTAATAACTTCTTGAAAGAATGAGCTGTGTTTATGGAATCGCGGCATTCAATATGTAAGTGGAAATTATCAAGATACAGTTTTAAGTATATAAATGTTGTTTGGTTGTTTTGTTTGTTTGGTTGGGGGGGGGGGGGGGAGGTTGCTCAAGAGAAATCATATCATATGATAATATGTGGATAAAGATTATTAGGATATAGTTTTAAATTGACATTCAGGATACAGTTTTAAATAGATAAGTGTTGTTTGGCTTTGATTTCTTTTTTTAAAAACTCAAATCACACCATATAATAATATGTGGATAAAGATTATTAGGATATAGTTTTATATTGACATTCAGTATACAGTTTTAAATAGATAAATGTTGTTTGGCTTTGATTTCTTGATTTCTTTTTTTTTAAACTCAAATCACATCATATAATAATATGTGAATGAAGATTATTAGGATATAGTTTCAGACTGACGACTTTTTTCCCTGCTCATAGAGGGAATACTCACAGAACAGCGGACTGACAAGGCATGATGATGATGATGTTGCTGTGTGCGCAGATGCACCCCGTATCCAAACATCCCGGACTACTGCGTGATGACCCCTGACCCCTCAGACTCCTGCTGCATGAAGCCATCTTGTCTGACCCCGCTGACCCAGTCTCCTACACCAGGCTCCACACTTTCTCCCGGCGTGTCCACCGCCACCCCCACCCCTGCCTACCCCCTGCCTACAGGTGTGGAACACTGTGCACTGGCGCTGTCTTTGCACTCTACTGCGCTGTGTTAGGGGACGGGGTAACCCGGTTTGGTTAGAGCGTTGCGCATTGAGCTCGTGATCTGCTGACCTTGGTTCGAATCCCGTTCCAGGGGATATTTTCTCCCTGGAGTTAATATCAGTGCTGACTGGAGTCCTCCCCCCAAAAAAACCCCCCAAAACCCCCCCAAAAAAACCCAATAACAGTCCTTCGGATGAGACTTTAAATGTTGGGCTTAAACGGGGATTGAATGGGCACTGCTCGTTTACTAGGCAGGTGCGTTACCTCTAAATCCCCGATCCACCTTGGGAACCAAAGTATTAGATGAGTATTACTCTACCTCAGGGCTAAAAACCGGAGGAAGAGAGGTAGTTGCTTGTGATGGGACAGGAATTTGCACACTGATAGCTAAGGGAATGATTGCAACCATTGTTAAATGGTGAACAGACTGAATGAATCGAAGTGCAACAGCTATGAAATAAGCAAAGTTAGTAAAAAGAACTGTGGTTAACAGATGTACAGACTGTAAGAGGAAAGATTGAGACAAACAATAATAGAGTGATACGCAATGATTTAGAACACGCCAAAGACAAAAAGAAAATGATCTATTCCCTAAAATTAGGAAAACATCAATTTTTCCGATGAAGTGAATTACAAGCCTCTGGAAAGAACCACGATCTTTCATGGTTGTCTAGTCCTGGTTGACAGACTCTCTAAGAAGCTCATTGGCAACGTGGAGGACCTGCAGTGTACTGCTGCCTTCATTGCAGACTGAGCTGTCCATTTTATACAAGCAAAAGAAAAGGACTGGTTTCTGCTGAAGGTCGCTGTAATCTCATTAAATACAGTGTGCTAAAACAAATACAAGTGTTGCAGACAGGCATTGAAATAGAACAAAGAGTTGCCCGACGCTGCCGATGTAAATAGCTCAGAAATACTTTCTAGCAGTCTTGTGGTCATTCTGTCCAGTGATGTGCTCCCTCAGAGTTTGGCTTCACCAGTTTTCTTGTCTTACGTTGTGATGTTTTCTGTGGTTGCAGATGTGTCCAAAATACTTTCTTGCAGTCTTGTCGTCATTCTTGTCAGTGATGTGCTCCCTTAGAATTCGGCTTCCTCAGTTTCTTTGTCGTACAGTGTGATGTTGTCTGTGGTTGCAGATGTGTGTGTCTACAAAGGGGCCTCCTACACAGAGGGCCAGCGGTGGTATGACGGCTGTGATCTGGCCTGCGTGTGTGAAGATGGGCAGACAGGATTCTACAGGTGCTCTGAAAGGTGAGAGCCGGGTCCCCTGCCTGCTACCTTAGGTGTTGGACACCTTCATCAAGTCGGTTTCTGCTCAAAGTTGTTGCAGTACTGTAGTGAACTGCATCAGGTATTTTTTAAATCTGAGTAGTAGCTATAGGTCTGTATAGTAGCTATAGGTTTGTATGAGCATGGTTGCTGCATAGGGAAAGAGTTGAAGTTCTCAAATGTCTGATCTAAAATGGTGTTTGGAAAACACTACCTTGATGCTGCGTTGATTACTAATGCTCATTAGCTGCCAAATGAAACGAGTCAAATATATTATTTCAAGCATACCACAAGCTATTTCCTTGTTCTTGCTCTCAATTTATGTATGTATAATATTCACGTTTTCTGAATAGAAAAACCCTATTTAAACCAAAAAATCTATTTAAACCAATAGTAGATATGGTTCTTCAGATATCTTTTGCTGACTCTGTTAATATATTGTGTGTTCCCCAGTTTAGCACCTTTGGGGGTCACTGAGAATATGCACTCTGACTCGCTCATCAGACCTTGGAATTGCTATGAGATTGTTTAACTGGATCAGAAATGTGCGCGTATGGTTGTTTTCAAGTATAATGCCATATTGGTAGCCTTCAATTATTCTGAAAGGGAGCGCAGTTTAATGTAGGCATCAGCACTTAGCTGATATCAATAATTGACAAAGTTTTTGACCTGGGCCAAGACGCCTTTTTCAGTGAAAAATATTGTGTAGAGAACCAATTGCTGAATCTGAAATGCCAACTTGAGTGCTTAACCTAACGATCGCCTAAAAGTAAACAATATTGTGAATGTATGTGGGGTGAAGTCATATGTATTCTGCTTTTATAATAACGTAAGATTTTTTTTTAAGCTAAAAAATATCTTTGTAGAATCTGTTTAGTTCATTCTCAATATAAATTGCCCACGCAGTCCATGTCTTCCGTCGTCTGCCTTCTGTTCACAAGCATTGAAAACAAAACATGAATTGTAATGAAGTCAAATTCCCTATGGATGTTCAAATGCACTGTACAAGCAATTTGAATATAAACGAAGTGTCAGCCTTCTAAAGTTACTGAGGATTTTGTTTAGTTCATACACATGTTGGTTTCTATGTGATTTTGAAAAAAGTACAACTGCAGATATTTCTGTTTACCTTGAATTTTCATTGTATCACTGAAATGAGCTAATCTAGGGGAAGTGGGAAGGAAGGGAGTGCTCATTTTAAAATGATATTGTGAAGTCCGTTTTATCGACAAATTTTGCAGCACATTATTTTTTCTACTTTCTTTTCTTCTTTTCAAAAGTCAATAAGATTTTTCTGAGCTATGTAGTTTTGCAGAAGAAACTTCTAGTTGGCTTCCTTTATTCATACCAGGCACAGTATTTCAAAAACACACATCCCCCCAAAAAAACCTGTTATGGCAAGCGGTATACTGAAACGTGTGGACACACAGGTGCCCGACCTACACAAACGTGGGCGCAAACTGCAAGTTCGTACCCGACGTGCGCGACCCCACCTGCTGTGTGATACCCGACTGCACCACACCCGACTTGGTCAACGTGACGGGCAACGTCGGGGTGATCACGGGCAACGGCCGCACACCCACCCCCACCCCGCCCCAACAGACCCTCAGCCCTCGCCCTGGCTCCACCCTGGAGCCCCCCACTTCACAGCCCGGGGGGTTTGTGACCCCCCAGCCCAAGACAGGTAGGTGTAGCTGGTGGTGGTGAGGGAGAGACAGGTACATAGAGAGAGAGAGATACGGATGGTAAGGTAGGTAAAGGTAAAGGTAAAGGAGTCCCATAACCTATAAGGTCGTAGGGGAGCGAGGCGTCAGAGACCTCACTTCTCTAGGGCCAGCATATTGAGGGCGGCGCCCATCTCCTCTCCCTCGCTGCTTTACCTTCCCTGACCCTAAAGAGGGCAGGTACCCATTTACAGCTGGGTGAACTGGGGGAACTGTACTGAAGCCAAGGCGCACAAACGGTCACCCATCCAACTGGTAACCACGCTCGACGCTGCTTAACTTGGCTGGGGGAAAGCGAGTGCTCCGACCACTGAGCTATCCCGTCCCCTATGGTAAGGTAATAATAAATAATAATGATAATAATGTATGGAATTTATATAGCGCTGAATCTTGTAAAGCAACAAATCAAAGTGCTCTTTTTTTCCCTTTTTTTTTTTTTATAAATCGAGGATAATGGAATAAGCGCTCATGTGCTTTTTTACATCCAGTCCCCGTGTGTATGCGGTTTTTGTAAATGTTGTCATCTGTTGCCACCGGCACACAATGGCCTACTCTTTCGAAAAGCGGAACAGGATTAAACGTGTGCGCAAGATGTTCTGCATGCGTTCGCACATGGGGGCCTCGGTTTATAGTCTCATCCGAAGGACATTGACATTCAGTTCGATTTTTTGGTCAAACTGGGAAGAAAGGGCGAGGCTGAGAATCGAACCCAGAACCTCACGGTTTACTCGTTGGCAGGCAAACGTCTTAACCATCCTGCCACCTTTCTTCCTAAAGGTAAAGGCGATCCCTTCACCTATGAAGCCGCTGGGGAGCGAGTTGGCAGGACACCTCAGTTTCTCTATAGAGGACAGTGTCTTGAGGATGACAATGACAGATTCTTTTATTTCGAGGTGAATGAATAAGCACCCATGTGCTTTTTTTTACAATCAGTCCCCGCCCCCCTTAGGGATATATAAGAAGAGAAAGAGAGAGAGACAGAGACACAGAGAGAAAGAGTGTGTGTGTGTGTGTTGGGGGTGGAATTGAACCTAAGACCGTTCGTGTTTTTTGTCCACCTGTTGGATGATGACGACACCTATCTCCTCTCCCTCAGTGTTTTACGTCCCCTGTCCGTAAAAGAGGGCAGGTACCCATTTACAAATTGGCGAGGGACGGGGGAGAGTGGGTAGAAGGTGGACTACTGAAGGCAAGGCCCTCAAAAGGTCACCCACGTGAGGGGTAGGCGAGCCCTGTCAACTCTGCCTCACGTAGGGACAGCATGCAGGTCTTCAGACCACAAAGCCATCTTGTCCTGTCCCTATAAAGAGGGCAGTGGTGATTTCATTTGAGAACCGTTTGTTTTAGAGTGTTGTGATTTAGTTTAATTTGTATATGGGGTAGGATCATGCTGGTACAGGCGTACATACTCGTGTGTGCAAGCATGCGTGTATACTTATATACATACATTCATATATACATACATACATACATACATACACACACACACACATACATACATACATACATAC
>CM054149.1:15702496-15844996 GCA_028751875.1 Rapana venosa
TGAAGTTTCTTTTTGCCTATGTAAACTATTTTCCCTTGTACACATTTCAGTAGGACATCTACCACCACCCTCAAGTTCCATGCATTTTTTTTTCGTCTAATATCATTGAGCGTGAACAGACGTAAAATCGAAGACAACACCAACATAATCAGAAAGCCCTAAATGGCTGATTTATTTCCCCCCCCCCTATGTTTTACCTCTGTTTGCCCAGGTGTCTGCGATACCCTCAAAACATCGTGTCCTTCTGCACCATGGGCACAGACCCTAAGGACCCGTGCTGCGTGATACCCGACTGCAACAACACCCCCACCCCTCTACCCGGCACCACCCTGTCCCCACCCCTCAACAACGTCACCACCATGGCCCCTCACCTCGCCAGCACCCCTTTCCCCACCCTCCACCCCACTCTTGCTCCTGGAGTAGGTCAGTTTCTGTAGTTTTTAGTTCTTCCTTTTGTGTCTGTTGTGGAACACGTTGGGTTTGTTCTTTTCGGTTGTTCTCGTTGTTGATGGATGCTATGGCCTAGCGGTTAAGACAATCCCGTGTGTTCTTGAAGTCGTAGGTTCGAATCTTGGCAGTGGCGTACCCGCACGGTGAATTAAGGGTGGGGTTTTTAACCATCTTCTAGGTCAACTGTAAGTACAGACCTGGCCAATGTCTTGATTCCTTTTGTGCATACACACAAGCAGAATATCAAATATGTAAGTACAAGATCTCGCGATGCTTGTCAGCGTTCGAGGGTTACGGAAATACGAACATACCCAGCATGCATCCTGTGCAAAAATGAGCTACTTTGAAGTCGGAATGTATCGGCTTAGGCCTGCGGGGAGACTTCCAGCAGAGTTTATTTTGTGGTCAGCTTTGCTGGAGAATGAGCCATTAGACACTGCCTGCAGCGTTCAGTGGAATGTGTTTACTGTTATAGATTTTATCTGTGCATATCTTGTACCTTTGTTTCTCTGTAATATTTTGTACCATTGTTTCTCTGTACATATCTTGTACCTTTGTTTCTCTGTACATATCTTGTACCATTGTTTCTCTGTATATATCTTGTACCTTTGTTTCTCTGTACATATCTTGTACCATCGTTTCTCTGTATATATCTTGTACCATTGTTTCTATGTTACATATCTTGTACCTTTGTTTCTATGTTACATATCTTGTAACCATTGTTTCTCTGTACATATCTTGTAACCATTGTTTCTATGTTACATATCTTGTAACCATTGTTTCTCTGTTACATATCTTGTACCATTGTTTCTATGTTACATATCTTGTACCATTGTTTCTCTGTACATATCTTGTACCAGTGTTTGTCTGTACATATCTTGTACCATTGTTTCTCTGTACATATCTTGTACCATTGTTTCTCTGTACACATCTTGTACCATTGTTTCTCTGTACATATCTTGTACCATTGTTTCTCTGTACATATCTTGTACCAATGTTTCTCTGTTACATATCTTGTACCTTTGTTTCTATGTTACATATCTTGTACGATTGTTTCTATGTTACATATCTTGTACCATTGTTTCTCTACACATATCTTGTACCAATGTTTCTCTGTACATATCTTGTACCTTTGTTTCTCTGTTACATATCTTGTACCATTGTTTTTATGTTACATATCTTGTAACCATTGTTTCTCTCTACATATCTTGTACCATTGTTTCTCTGTACATATCTTGTACCATTGTTTCTCTCTACATATCTTGTACCATTGTTTCTCTCTACATATCTTGTACCATTGTTTCTCTGTACATATCTTGTACCATTGTTTCTATGTTACATATCTCGTACCATTGTTTCTGTGTTACACATCTTGTACCATTGTTTCTCTGTTACAAATCTTGTACCATTGTTTCTGTGTTACACATCTTGTACCATTGTTTCTCTGTTACAAATCTTGTACCATTGTTTCTGTGTTACATATCTTGTACCATTGCCTGTACGTATCTTGTAACCATTGTTTCTCTGTACATATCTTGTTGGTGCGAGGCATCTTTTTGTGGCCATGCCGTTTTGCAGAGAAGTGTGGCTGTATGTTGACTTCAGTGTTACGTCCGTTCACTTCTAGTGATATAGTGTGACTGTATGTGCTGTGTGCAGAGTTCTGTGTGTACAAGGGCATCCCCTACAGCCACGGACAGACGTGGAACGATGGCTGTGACAAGACATGTCGCTGTGAAGATGTCGTCACTGGCCAAGTCAACTGTGATGACAGGTACCCGGGGTGGATCTCTGCGCATCACTACTATGTGCACTGAATTGGACACAAATGAAATGATGTGGACAGCAAAGTTGAACTATGACAGAAATATGTGTGGTGACTAAAGCTTGGCGTCAGCTTCTTCCAGAATTGTCTTTAGTACGATCATAAAGTCCAGTCTGTTGCGTACTTTATACATTATCTGGCTGACTTTAACTTTTCCCCCCATCCCTTATTTAGAGCTCTGAGGTTCACCAATGGTGGGATTATATTTTGGCGTATGCAACTGCTTTTTCCCCACCTTTAAGGTGGCTGCATTCCGATTTCGGGGACGATGTCCAAACACGAAACTAGTGAGCATGAGTTTTTATTTTTGTCATCCATTATTGCAGGCTTGGATGGCCAATTCTCCCAAAAGGCAGAACGGGTTTTGACGCGTGCTTAAGATGTTGTGCTTGCGGTTTGTTCACAGGGCCTCGGTTTGTAGTCTCATCCTTTGAAAATTACTGTACACTTTGATTTTTAGAAAAAGAAAGATCGAAGACGATTAACTTGAAATAGATTCTGGCGATTTTTAGATTGATCTTGTATTGTGGCTGGCGTGTGAACATGCCTTTCTGTCTGCCTGCCTATTCTTTTATGGAACACAGTTTCCCCATTCTTTCGTCCTTTATTCTTCTTTTGATTGTTTTTTGGATTCTTTATTTTATTTCTTTCCTTTTTATTTCTTTCCTATTGCGTGTTTTCCTTTCTCTATTGTTCTTTTGATTATTTTTGGGATTTCTTTCTTTATTTCTTCTCTTTTCTACCCTCTTTCTTTTTTTCTTTTTTTTAAATTACATTTTTTTTATATATCGAGGATAACAGAATAAGCACTCATGTGCTTTTTTACATCCAGTCCCCGTGTGTATGCGGTTTTGTAAATTTTGTCATCTGTTCCCACCGGCACACAATGGCCTACTCTTTTTGAAAAGCGGAACAGGATTTAACGTGTGCGCAAGATGTTCTGCATGCGTTCGCACACGGGGGCCTCGGTTTTTAGTCTCGTCCGAAGGATGCGGCAAGTGTGTACCTGTGTGGATGCCGTCGTGACAGGTGTCCCAGCTACACGGAGGTGTCTGCCGACTGTCGGCTGGTGACGGACCCCCAGGACAGCTGTTGTCGCGTGCCGGAGTGTGACCCCAAAACGGACAACAACACCATCATCGTCACCGGACCTGTCGGCGTCATCACTGGAAACTCCCTACCTCCAAACCACCGAGGACCTTTGACCAGGAAAAGTCAGTGGTGGTTCTGTCTGTGTGACTTTGACAAGTCAGTGTTGGTTCTGTCTGTGTGTGTGACTTTGACAAGGAAAAGTCAGTGTTGGTTTTTCTGTGTGTGACTTTGACAAGGAAAAGTCAGTGTTGTGTTCTGTCTGTGTGTGTGTGTGTGTGTGACTTTGACCAGGAAAAGTCAGTGGTGGTTCTGTCTCTGTGTGTGTGACTTTGACAAGTCATGGTGGTTCTGTGTGTGTGACTTTGACCAGTCAGTGGTGGTTCTGTCTGTGTGTGTGACTTTGACAAGTCCGTGGTGGCTCTGTGTGTGTGACTTTGACCAGTCAGTGATGGTTTTTCTGTCTGTGTGTGTGACTTTGACAGTCCGTGGTGGTTCTGTCTGTGTGTGTGTGTGACTTTGACCAGGAATCAGTGTTGTGGTTCTGTCTGTGTGTGTGTGTGTGTGTGACTTTGACCAGGAAAAGTCAGTGGTGGTTCTGTCTCTGTGTGTGTGACTTTGACAAGTCATTGGTGGTTCTGTGTGTTTTGACTTTGACCAGCCAGTGTTGGTTATGTCTGTGTGTGACTTTGACAGTCAGTGTTGGTTCTGTGTGTGACTTTGACGAGGAAAAGTCAGTGTTGGTTCTGTGTGTGACTTTGACAGTCAGTGTTGGTTCTGTGGGTGACTTTGACGAGGAAAAGTCAGTGTTGGTTCTTTGTGTCTGTGACTTTGACTCAGTGTTGGTTCTGTGGGTGACTTTGTCAAGTCAGTGTTGGTTCTGTGTGTGACTTTGTCAAGTCAGTGTTGGTTCTGTGGGTGACTTTGTCAAATCAGTGTTGGTTCTGTGGGTGACTTTGTCAAATCAGTGTTGGTTCTGTCTGTGACTTTGACAAGTCAGTGTTGGTTCTGTCTGTGACTTTGTCAAGTCAGTGTTGGTTCTGTGTGTGACTTTGACAAGTCAGTGTTGGTTCTGTCTGTGACTTTGTCAAGTCAGTGTTGGTTCTGTGTGTGACTTTGACAAGTCAGTGTTGGTTCTGTCTGTGACTTTGCTGGATGTGTATCTTTTCATACCATCCATTTCTTGTGCAAGAACTTAAGTTTTGGCTAAATCTGCTCATGTCATAATGAGTTAAATCTTCAAAGTGTTTGCATTGGTCAAAAATGTTATGTAGGAAAAACAACAACAGTAACAAAACAGCTTTGCGTGTATGTACAGGTTTTCATAGAACGTAGCAGACAGAACTTTGGCCATTTACTGCCTGAAGGGAGTCATAAGCGTGCCGTGGCATTGTATTATTCACGGTGAAGCATGTCAATAGTCAATTTCTTGGCCTGATGTGGTGTTGCACAGATGAAATATCCTGCCTGCAGTGATGATGTCTTTAGAACATGAAAAACCTGACAGCTTCAAGGCCGGAAAGGATTAACTAACATCTACCCCCGTTGTCTCATGAAATGGAAGCTTGATACGAACTTAAGGTTCCTTTGTATATCTAAGTATTTGATGAGGACTAGACTAACTTCCGAAAGTATGTTACGTATTGTGTGAAGAAGATGTTGATGTTGAGTGGCTATGTTTACCTGATTTACACCTGACATTGTTCCGTTCTGGATGCTGTGTGCAGATGTGTGCATTTACCACGGACGTACGTACAAGGAGGGAGAGGTGTGGGATGATGGATGCTCCTACACCTGTGAATGCGTTGATGCCAACCTTGGACAATACATCTGCAGAGAAAAGTACCGGCATCATTTCTTTTCTTAAGTTCTTTGTTGTTGTTGTTGTTGTTGTTGTTGTTGTTGTTGTTGTTGTTGTTGTTGTTGTTGTTGTTGTTGTTGTTGTTGTTGTTGATGATGATGTTGTTGTTTTTTCCTCAGCTAGAACTCCGAAGTTCACAAATGGTGAGATTTCGCGTATACAACCATTACCCACCATTAAGGTAGCCACATTCCGACTGTGGGGATGGTGTCTAAACACGACACCTGTGTGCATGCGTTTTTAAAAGAAAAAGCTGTCATCCGTTCCTACCCGCACAAAATGGCGTACTCTTCCAAAAGGTGGAACGAGTTTTTAACGTGTGCGCAAGATGTTCTGCGTACGTTCGTACACAGGGCCTCGGTTTACAGTCTCTCCCAAAAGGACTTTTGGGGAGTGGAATCAGCACTAATGTGAACTTCAAGGTAAAATCTCCCTAACACGGGCATCTATGTGGTGGCACGATCCAGGGTTCTCAGATCACGAGCGCAACGCTGTAACCACTGGGCTGTCCCGCACCCCATTCCTGCAGTTATTATAATTCTGACAAAGTTGCTGTCTTCAACTTGAGTTTTGACGACAAGGTCAAGCCAAAGACTACAAAATAGAAACAACATGAAGGCCTCAGTTTGGAGTTGACGTTTTTGTGGTTTTTCGGTCTTAAGACTGTACATGAGTGAGATGGGGGTATGTTTTTAAATTTTCCACATTTCATGCTTTTGCTGATCCAAGGAGTGCTTATCTCGGGTTATTCACTTCAGGTCACACTTACCAAAATTAACCACATGAATTGAATTAGATCATCACGGAAAATTGCTTGAAGATAGTTAATTGAAGTAAATTAAACATTAATAAATACTTTTAAAAAATGGCTACATGATGTAGATTTATCTTTTTGATTCACAATAAGTCTAAAAAAATACATGTGATGGCTAATCATTCTAAGTGAAAAACGATGGTTAAACATGCCATATCTTTACTCCCAAAAAATTCATATAAAAATATGAGCTGTTGATTAAAAACAAAGAAGAAGAAGAATGACCAACAGAATATTTATCGTCAACCTCAGCCAATAAATTATACCAAACGAAAGCGAGTAGTTTATAACTCGATCTTGCACTAGTGTTTGTTGGATCGGTGGTCTAGAGGTAAAGCACCTGCCTAGAAAGCGAAAAGTCCGGGTTCGAAATGTGTGGTGGTTCGATCCCCGTCTGGAACATAAACTTTTCCCGCATCCACGAGACCAAACACACACACACACACACACACACACACACACACACACACACACACACACACACACACACACACACACAAACACACACACACACACACACACACACACACACACAAAACACACACACACATACACATACACACACACAAACAAAGAAATAAGGCATGCATTAGAAATCAAAGGTAAATTTGAACTTTAAGAAACACCAAGGTTTTACGCAGACAACAAAACTGCATCACGAGACCAAACACACACACACACAAACACACACACAAACACAAACACACACACACACACTTACACACAAACACATACACACACAAACGAACAAACAAACAAACAAGTAAGGCATACATTAGAAGTCAAAGGTAAATTTGAACTTGAAGAAACACCAAGGGTTTTACGCAGACAACAAAACTGACCGCCCCTGTCCCCGTCTTTGTCCCTGCCCTGGCTGTGACCCCCAGGTGTGAGCGCATCGTGCAGCTGCCTCCTTCCTGCATGATGATCAAGGACCAGGGCGACCCGTGCTGCCTCAAGCCCTACTGCCTGCCCTGGCCCACCCCTAAACCCACGCCAGAGCCCAGCGGCACTCCGTCCCTGCTCTCCACAGTTACCCCCCCTGCCCAGCCAGGCAGCACGCCCTCCGCCAAAGGTGAGTGCTGCTGGTGATGCTTGAGTGCTGCTGCTAGTGATGCTTGAGTGCTGGTGGTGATGCTTGAGTGCTGCTGGTGATGCTTGAGTGCTGGTGATGCTTGAGTGCTGCTGGTGATGCTTGAGTGCTGCTGGTGGTGATGCTTGAGTGCTGCTGCTGGTGATGCTTGAGTGCTGCTGCTGGTGATGCTTGAGTGCTGCTGGTGATGCTTGAGTGCTGCTGCTGGTGATGCTTGAGTGCTGCTGGTGATGCTTGAGTGCTGCTGCTGGTGATGCTTGAGTGCTGCTGCTGGTGATGCTTGAGTGCTGCTGCTGGTGATGCTTGAGTGCTGCTGGTGATGCTGCCGAGTGTTGCTGCAGGCCTGTGTGTTGTCCTCCTGTAGGTTGGAATGAAGGGGACGGGATAGCTCCTCAGTGGTCGGAGCACTCGCTTTCCCCCAGCCAAGTTAAGCAGCAGCGTCGAGCGTGGTTACTAGTTGGATGGGTGACCGTTTGCCGCGCCTTGGCTTCAGTACAGTCCCCCCAGTTCACCCAGCTGTAAATGGGTACCTGCCCTTTTTAGGGTCAGGGAAGGTAAAGCAGCGAGGGAGAGGAGATGGGCGCCGTCCTCACTATGCTGGCTCCTAGAGAAGTGAGGTCTCTGACGCCTCGCTCCCCTACGACCTTATAGGACTCCTTTACCTTTACCTTTACTTAGGTTGGAATGAAGTTCTCTTCTATACTTGATATCTCATCTGACGACCCGGGTTCAAAATCCCGTTCAAGGGGATCTTTTTCTCCTTGGAGTTAACATCAGTGCTGACTCCACTCTGCCCAAAAAGTCCTGAGGAGGAGACTATAAAACCGAGGCCATGTGTGCGAACGCACACAGAACATCTCGCGCACACGTTTAATCATGTTCCGCTTTTCGGAAGAGTAGGCCATTGTGTGCCGGCGGGAACAGATGACAAAATTTACAAAACTGCATTCACACGGGGACTGGATGTAAAAAAAAGCACATGAGTGCTTATTCCATTATCCTTGATACAAAAGAATAAATAAATAAATAAGTGTTGTATAGATTTGTATTGCATTATATTGTGCTGTACTTTATCGTATTATGTACTATTGATGGAAGTCTGACCATTTTTTTCAAACAAGATATCACAAACTATGCCATCTTTTAATGAAAGACTGTCAATAGCTGGACTGTTCCCTCTCCCTCCAAATAATGTATTGGCGATAAAAACACATGTTTGCCAGGAAACTTTGCCACAATAAACTTGTCTTCCAGTTTTAAGGTGCTATGCTCTGGAAATATTTCGCACACAAGACAGCCAGATATATAGCACAAGACTTACCTGTATCTGGATCATTTCGATGGTTTCTTGATTTCTGCATCCTTCTTATGCTGCTAATAGTATTAACTTAGGAGCAAAATTTTCTGAATTCATTCTAAAATTCAGGGAGTGCTGTTTATATGGCAATATGCTTAATGAAGAGAAATTACAGTACCTGCTTATTTGAACAATCGAAAACAAACAGAAGCAGTGCGCTTTCACAAAAAAGTTTTGAAGGCATAAGAGCAGGCAAACCTTGCAAGAAAAACAAGATTGTATAAAATATCATCAGCAAGAACTACAGCTACAGAATTCTGTCCTGTTCATAGCCATAGTTTCCCAAAATGCATGTTTTCAGCCTGCATGTACAAGGGAGCAGCCTACCACCAGGATCAGCTGTGGTACGACGACTGCAATGCCGTGTGCCGATGTGAGGATGCTGCAGTCGGCTTCTACAGGTGTCAGGAAAGGTGAGTGAGTGAAGGCAGCGTTAGAGTTTGTACTGTTTCATGCGTACCCACCAATACGTATTTGCTTCAAGATTGGTCGTTTTCAAGCTCATGGACAAACGTAAGAATTTACGGCTAGGGGAAAGCTGTACATAAATCACTTGTCATTGCATTGCGCTTTGATTTGTCTCTGCAAGATGTAGCGCTATATACATTCCATTTTTAAAAATTATTATTATTATTATTAATCTGCAATGTTAAAGACTTTGTTAAAAGAAAAACTCCACACAACTTCTTATAGCTGTTTTTTTTAAAAACTTAGCGTGGCATAGAACGAAAAAAATATGATTGATCTGCAATGTTGGAGACCTTGTTATAAAAAAAGCCAACAACACCTACATAATCTCTTACGGCTGTATTTTAAATTATCATGAAATACCATAAAACAATTAATAAAAACTGTATAAATGTACATACCATAACCTTCCTTCTACCCATCAGAAGCAAAACTCGCCACAACACCTATTTCGTTAACAAGAAGAATGAAAAAAATAACCCCCCACACAATCACACAGTTTTTCCTCAACCACTGTGGTTGTTTTTTTTTCTTCAGATGCGTTCGCTACACACCCGACCCAGGCTGCACCATGGTACCCGATCCTGAAGATCCTACCTGCTGTGAGATCCCCAAGTGTCCGCTGCTGACACCCACACCTCGACCAGGGGTCAGCCCTACCCCGGGTATCGTCAACGTGGTGACCAAGGTCCCCGGGCAGATCGAGGGCATTGGCAAAGTGCCCACCCTGACGCCCACCCTGTCCCCCACTGCCACCCCTACCCCTGTCACCGGTCCTGATGGCAGCACTATCACACCCTCGCCAAGGCCCACCACAGGTAAGGGGTGGGGTGTGTGGGGGGGGTGGTGGGTGAGGGTGTGTGTGTGGGGGGGGTGAGGGTGTAAGGGGGGGGGAGTGAGGGTGTGGGGGGGTGAGGGTGTGTGTGTGGGGGGGGGTGAGGGTGTAAGGGGGGGGGAGTGAGGGTGTGGGGGGGTGAGGGTGTGTGTGGTGATTTGTGTGTGTGTGGTGTGGTGTGGTGTGGTGTGGTGTGGTGTGTGTGTGTGTGTGTGTGGTGTGTGTATGTATGTGTGTGTGTGTGGTGTGTGTGTGGGGGGGGGGGGGTGAGGGTGTGGTGTGGTGTGGTGTGTGTGTGTATGTATGTGTGTGTATGATGTGTGTATGTGTATGTATGTATGTGTGTGTGTATGTGGTGTGATGTGTGTGTGTGTTTGGTGTGGTGTGGTGTGGTGGTGTGTGTGTGTGGTGTGGTGTGTGTGTGTGGTGATTTGTGTGTTTGGTGTGGTGTGTGTGTGTGTGTATGTGTGTGTGTGTGTTTGGTGTGGTGTGGTGTGAGCTGAACAGGAAAGTTTTGTGTGTGTGATTTACACTGTAACCATATTCCATTCCTGAAATTAATACCTGCATGCAAACATATCACTGTATGTGTGTGCTTGCAGTATGCATCCATGTACACTCATGAACATGTGCATGCACATAGCAATGCTCAAGTTCAAACAATGCGCACAGTTGAACAGACTTGCACAGACAGATGGACAGACAGCACACACACACACGCGCGCGCACACACACACACACACACACACACACACACACACACACACACACACATAAACACACACACAGAGGCACACACACACACATATTCTTTGTTTTTATTGCTTTGATTCAATAATAAAACTGCAACTTTTAATTCTTGGAGTATTGGGAGAGACATGAAGTAGAGGGCTATCATTCATTTACATAGTTTAAAATGATCTTCACAAAAGAGATAATGGAAGCTCATATTATGTGACCCGAGTACTTCAAGCTTTATATCTCAACACTCCAATCATTAATCATTCTTCAATCTAAGAGCAGTTTGCTAGATTGTCAGTGTTGTTGATAAGCCAACGAATTCATTGCTAAAAAACGAGAGGGGGGGGGGGGGGGGGGGGATTTAGCATGCTTTTTGTTGTGCATAGTGTTCGTCAACTTGTCAGTTACTCAGATTATCTGTGTTGGCAATAAGTCAATGAATCAGTCATAAATAAAGACTTGAAGTATGTTTGGTTGTGTTTTTTGTTTTGTGGAGAGTAATAATAATGTATGGAATTTATATAGCGCTGAATCTTGTAAAGCAACAAATCAAAGCGCTCAGATTACTTTTTTTGTATATCGAGGATAATGGAATAAGCACTCATGTGCTTTTTTTTTTACATCCAGTCCCCGTGTGTATGCGGTCTTGTCAATTTTGTCATCTGTTCCCACCGGCACACCATGGCCTACTCTTTCGAAAAGCGGAACAGGATTTAACGTGTGCGCAAGATGTTCTGCATGCGTTCGCACACGGGGCCTCGGTTCATAGACTCATCCGAAGGTCTTTGACATTCAGTTCGATTTTTTTGTCAAACTGGGAAGAAAGGGCGAGGCTGGGAATCGAACCCAGAACCTCACGGTTTACTTGTTGGCAGGCAAACGTCTTAACCATCCTGCCACCTTCCTTCCTATAGTATTGGTACAGAGAGGTGTGACGGTATTACAGAAGATAACGTTAATGGTTTTCACTCTGCAGGCTGTTACTACAAGGGTGTGACCTATCAGGAGACACAGAAGTGGGAGGATGGATGCGACTTTGTCTGTGAATGCATTGACGGTACCACCGGCCGATACACATGCTCAGAAAAGTCAGTAATTGTGTGTGTGTGTGTGTGTGTGTGTGTGTGTGTGTGTGTGTGTGTGTGTGTGTGTGGTGTGTGTGTGGTGTGTGGGTGGTGTGGTGGTGTGGTGTGTGTGTGAGTGTGTGTGTGTGTGTGTGTGTGTGTGTGTGTGTGTTGTGTGTGTGTGTGTGTGTGTGTGTGTGAAGTTTTGTTGATTAGAAGTTTTGTAGTAATTCTTGTATGTGAATTTGTGTTTGTTTTAATATTTTGACATTGTAATTCTGTGCATGTGGATTTGTGTTGATTGGAAATTTTGTGCTATTGATATTTTATAACTGTGAATATATGTGTAATGCAGGAGAGGATAGGGAAGAGAGTGATAACAATGGCCATGAAGTGATCGAGTTCTCAGGAGTGTGGCTTACGGAATTACATAACGGTTTTCTTGTTTACTGAGCAAACTTGATTGATGCAAGGCAGTAAACTATGATGGTTTTTTCGTTCCTCCGCTAGAGCTCCGAGGTTCACCAATGGGAATATATTACAAATACGACTGTTTATCCACGTTTAGTACCAATAGACCACCACATCATAAAAAGAGCAATGAACTTAGTAGTGGATGGAAAGAGACCAAAGGGAAGACCTAGCAAAACCTGGGCTGCCTGTATTGCAGATGATTTTAGAGAAAGGGGCATAAATAAGGAGGAAGCTCAAAACAGAGAGAGATGGAGAAGGCTCATCAATGTCAAACTTCCCCTGGGAGAAACATGACAAAAAAAGGAAGAAAAAGAAGACCGTTTATCCACCATCAGGGTAGCTGCATTTTGACTTTAGGGATAGTTCGTCTGTTCTGTAAGGTTTCACTTAGTTTAGGACAGGATTTGACATGGTGCTTTCATTTATGTGCCATTCTGTATAAGATGTCTTCAGTACATTGATGGTCAAAGAAAGTCGTGCAGATTTGGATACAGCCAGTCCTAGTTATTGCGACGTTCCTGCCTATGAAAATGATATAAAGCATTAATTGTGTTTGTGATTTTATTTGCAGTATGAAAGAATATGATATATAATACTTGTTATGATGTTTCTGTTTAAAAATCAATAATAGTGTCCTGGTTATACACATTCTGTAAAAGAATATAGCCTATCCTTGCTATCTTTATCTTTCTGTATTGAGAGAACATAGCAAATCAGGCTGCTGTGATATTCTTGCTTATGAAAGGATATAGCCCGTCAAGGAAATTGTGATGCTACTGTACATGAAAGAACTATATGACCCAAATATCGCAATACTTGCACACATGAATAAAAAAAAAATCTCTCAAAAGTTATTTTGCTCTCTCCATGTATGACAACAGTATAGCGTTACTATTTATTTATTTATTTATTCTTTTATATCGAGGATAATGGAATAAGCACGTATGTGCTTTTTTTACATCCAGTCCCCGTCGTGTATGCGGTTTTGTCAATTTTGTCATCCGTTCCCACCGGCACACAATGGCCTACTCTTCCGAAAAAGCGGAACGGGATTTAACGTGTGCGCAAGATCTTCTGCGTGCGTTCGCACACGGGGCCTCGGTTTATAGTCTACATCCGAAGGACTTTGACATTACTAACCAGCAACAACGGTCGTGTGATGAGAACACTATCGTATCCACAGACTTGAGAAGCATGGTTCGTACCCAGGTTCGTGCGCGTTGCAGGTGTCCTATCCTGCCTGACTTGCCGGACGAGTGTGTGCTGGTGCAAGACCCCACAGAGCCCTGCTGCATGGTGCCCTTCTGTGACTTCGTCAACCCCACCCCCTTCCCTGACGGCACCCCCACCCCATACCCGCCCACCCTGGCTCCCTCTCAGATACCCGGTACCGGGTCCACGGCTGTTCCCTCTGCCAGACCTACTCCTTTCCCCACTGCTACACCCGACGGTAAGGGTGTGTAGTGAGTGTGTGTGTGTAGTGTGTGTGTGTGTGTGTGTGTGTGTGTGTGTGTGTGTGTGTGTGTGTGTGTGTGTGTAGTGTGTGTGTGTGTGTGTGTGTGTGTGTGTGTGTGTGTGTGTGGTGTGTGTGTGTGTGTGTGTGTGTGTGGGTGTGTAGTGTGTGTGTGTGTGTGTGTAGTGTGTGTGTGTGTGTGTGTGTGTGTGTTCGTGTGTGTGTGTGTTGTGGTTTTGGCACTGCACAAACTCATAGAATAAAGGAAAACTTGTCTAGTTTTGTATCTGCAGTTTATGTTCATACTTGCATGTTGTGACGAACATCTTCAAAACGTGTCCCATTCACCTCCTGGAAAAAGCTATTTTCGATAAAGAAATGGTACAGAGAAACAGAATGGAATGAACAATTTCTGATAGACATTTTTATTTCTTTGTTTAGGGGGTTGGGAGTCAGGTCCTTGATATACACCCATCTATGAATGCATGAGCAGCAGTATCCTATATCCACACATGAATACACACTACACCCACACTAACTTGCTCAAGTTGATACTCACAATGTTCTCATTTATTTTCTGTTGCAAGAAATATTCAAGCACAAATGAATAAGAAAGAAAGATGATTGTTTTGACGAGTCCAACAGTTTGGTGTACACAGCATTGTAGTGTAAAGATATGTCCTGGAAAGTCGAGTAGTATCCGTGAGGGTATGGGCAGACAGCCAGTTCAGCTTTCACTGCTGTTGCAGTTGAAGTACATTTTCCTCTACTGCTGTTGAAGTACATTTTCCTCTACTGCCGTTGCCGTTGAAGTACATTTTCCTCTACTGCTGTTGAAGTACATTTTCCTCTACTGCTGTTGCAGTTGAAGTACATTTTCCTCTACTGCGGTAGCAGTTGAAGTACATTTTCCTCTACTGCTGTTGCCGTTGAAGTACATTTTCCTCTACTGCTGTTGCAGTTGAAGTACATGTTCCTCTACTGCTGTAGCAGTTGAAGTACATTTTCCTCTACTGCTGTTGCAGTTGAAGTACATTTTCCTCTACTGCTGTTGCAGTTGAAGTACATTTTCCTCTACTGCTGTTGCAGTTGAAGTACATTTTCCTCTACTGCTGTTGCAGTTGACGTACATTTTCCTCTACTGCTGTTGAAGTACATTTTCCTCGACTGCTGTTGAAGTTGAAGTACATTTTCCTCTACTGCTGTTGAAGTACATTTTCCTCTACTGCCGTTGCCGTTGAAGTACATTTTCCTCTACTGCTGTTGAAGTACATTTTCCTCTACTGCTGTTGCAGTTGAAGTACATTTTCCTCTACTGCGGTAGCAGTTGAAGTACATTTTCCTCTACTGCTGTTGCCGTTGAAGTACATTTTCCTCTACTGCTGTTGCAGTTGAAGTACATGTTCCTCTACTGCTGTTGCAGTTGAAGTACATGTTCCTCTACTGCTGTAGCAGTTGAAGTACATTTTCCTCTACTGCTGTTGCAGTTGAAGTACATTTTCCTCTACTGCTGTTGCAGTTGAAGTACATTTTCCTCTACTGCTGTTGCAGTTGAAGTACATTTTCCTCTACTGCTGTTGAAGTACATTTTCCTCTACTGCTGTTGAAGTACATTTTCCTCTACTGCTGTTGAAGTACATTTTCCTCTACTGCTGTTGAAGTACATTTTCCTCTACTGCTGTTGCAGTTGAAGTACATTTTCCTCTACTGCTGTTGCAGTTGACGTACATTTTCCTCTACTGCTGTTGAAGTTGAAGTACATTTTCCTCTACTGCTGTTGCAGTTGAAGTACATTTTCCTCTACTGCTGTTGCAGTTGACGTACATTTTCCTCTACTGCTGTTGCAGTTGACGTACATTTTCCTCTACTGCTGTTGCAGTTGAAGTACATTTTCCTCTACTGCTGTTGAAGTACATTTTCCTCTACTGCTGTTGAAGTACATTTTCCTCTACTGCTGTTGCAGTTGACGTACATTTTCCTCTACTGCTGTTGAAGTACATTTTCCTCGACTGCTGTTGAAGTTGAAGTACATTTTCCTCTACTGCTGTAGCAGTTGAAGTACATTTTCCTCTACTGCTGTTGAAGTTGAAGTACATTTCCTCTACTGCTGTAGCAGTTGAAGTACATTTTCCTCTAAAGTATAGTTTAAGCTTAGAGTTAAGTCAGTTCCTACTGTTTAACTTGAATGTGAAACAGAGTAACAGTACAAGCTGTAATTCATATTGCTCAATGTTTCTTTCTAAGAAAAAGACACATTTACCACTTTGTGAAACTTACTGACAGCAGAAACCCAGAGATAGAGTGTCAACAGCAGTGTGTGTGGCTGTTTGTTCAGGTTTCTGTGTGTACAATGGAGCCTATTACCGGGCCGGTGAAACATGGACGGATGGCTGCGACCTGAACTGTGTGTGTGACAATGCCACCACTGGCCTCTACACGTGCAAGGACAGGTCAGTGTCTTGTCCTCTCTCCGTTGGTGTGTCATCATCATCATCATCAATGCCTTTGTGCCTTATTGGCACGTAGGGCAGCAACAAATGTTCTCCACTCCTGTCTGTCCTGGGCCAGCTTCCGAATGTTGGTGTGTCGTTTCTGTATAATTCATGTGATCCGCTACAAGCAACGTTTTGATGTTGATGAATTATAGCAACTTCAGTGTCACTTTTGTTTTTCATTTTTTCAGTTTTGCTAAAGGCTTGTCTCTGAGTATAGATTATTCCATGTACTGTACTGTATTGTATTGTATACTACTTTCTGTCATGGAAAATTTCTCTGCATCAAAATCGGGCTTCTCTCTCAAGGGAGAGCGTGTCACCACAAGATCAGCGCCACCCATTTAAAGAAAATCCTGTGTGGATATGTATTTGTTTCACTATCATAGAGCCTTTTTTTCGCTACAGAATTTTGCCAAAGACAGCTCTATTGTTGCTGTGGGTTCTTTCACACGCGCTGTGTGCAGGTTGCACACGGAACCTCGATTATCGTCTCATCCGAAAGACTAGCACCCGGACCACCATGCAACGTCTAGTGGAATGGAGGGGGGGGAGGAGTTTGGGCACAAACGGGGATGACAGTTGTCAGCTTCCCCCAGTTTCAGCTACACTCAGTAGTCATCCATTCTATCCAAACTGGTGCTAGTTATACCAGGAACTTGGACTTGGTAAAAGGAAGGGGCTGGTTTTAGCACTGGGCCCTGGCTCCATGACTGAGTGATGCTGGATTTGTGTGCTGTGGCATCGAACCTGCACGTCTGGCTGTCTAGGCAGGTGCGTTACCTCTAGCCCGCAGATAATAATATAATAATAATAATAATAATAATGTATGGAATTTATATAGCGCTGAATCTTGTAAAGCAACAAATCAATGCGCTCAGATTACTTTTTTATCGAGGATAACGGAATAAGCACTCGTGTGCTTTTTTTCCTCCATCCAGTCCCCCGTGTGTATGCGGTTTTGTCAATTCTGTCATCTGTTCCCCACCGGCACACAATGGCCTACTCTTTCGAAAAGCGGAACAGGATTTAACGTGCGCGCAAGATGTTCTGCACGCGTTTGCACACGGGGGGGGGGGGCCTCGGTTTATAGTCTCATGGGAAGGACAGATCACAAAAACTAAGGCCGTCACCCACTGTCGCCGTTGCTGTCCTCCAGGTGCAAGACGTATGGAGAGTTGGCCGAGGGCTGCGTGCTGAGGGTCAGCCCGGCAGACAGCTGCTGCCTGGTCCCCGACTGCCCCCAGACCCCGGTGGCGGTGACCCCCTCTCTGCCCGGCACGGTGACCGGGGCCCACACCCCCAACCCCTCCTACCTGCTGGTGGGGGTTCGGCCTGGCTCCTTCACCGGCACTGGGGGCGTCGGCCGCCCTGTTGGCAATTACGGAACCCACTCCGGCTTCAGCAGTGAGCATGCTTCTTGGGCTACACACCGGTATTATTAATTTGGGGGTCACTAGAGAGTGCGAGCGGGAAAAAAAAATGTTGGTGATTTTCACAGGATTTGTTTAAGCATGAAAAAATGGACTGTGCACCTGTTTTTTTTGGATTGAGGACATAGAGCAATACCAGGTAGTCACGAGAAAGTTGGAAATTTACCATCAAATGAGGTTTGCCTGTATTCCTACAGCGTTGACCCCGCGCATGTATATTGCTGTTAGGAAGCTAGCAGACGACAAAAGATTGAGGGGGTACAGTGTTTGCTGAAAAATTAAAAAATTTCAAACCTACCAAATTTGTTCGAAATCACATGAGTTTTGAGTCAGAGGCTAGTCTTTCACAAAAAGTGGTTTTTATTTCTGTGGAGGCCTTAGTACGTGCGGTATGAATATAAGAGTTACATAGAAAAACAGAAGGAAAAGGGTGATTTTTTAATACCGGTGTGCAGCCTTCTTGTTGTTGTTGTTGTTGTGGAGTTGTGGTTGTTGTTGTTGCATGTTTTTGTCGGTTTTTTGTGTTCTTTTGTAGTTTTGGGTCTGTTTAGTCTTCCGTGCGCAGCTTTTATCGTGTCTATTTATGTTGTGTTTGTGTTGGGTTTTTTAACAAGAATATTCATCGCAAGGTAGCAATTTTTTTGTCGGTCTCTGTGTTGGTTGATATCTGTTTAGTAGTTTTGGTGTGTTTAGTCTTCCATGCATAGTTTTATTGTGTCTATTATTGATACACTTGGAAAATGCTGTGAATTATTGTCTTATTATGAGTATGTATGTTGTCGGGGTTAATCAGAGTTTGATAGTTGTACATTGTTAGATTGGAAATACACAGTTTATTTGTATGCATATATATATGTTTTTTAAATTAAGAATTTTTTAATTCTTTTATATCGAGGATAATAGAATAAGCACTTATGTGTTTTGTATGCATAAGTGCGTGAACAGTTGGACAGGTTCACTGAATGGACTAAAAAAGCTTTTCTGAGATCCAGGTATTGGCACACAACTGCCACAGGTGGCAAGAGCCGGTTTATTTGTTAATGCAGCACGCCCCTGCAACAGTTATCGGTTAAGGGACTAGTGTGAGATAGTTTAGTGTGACTTTTTTTCCATCTTTGTTTAGTATTTTATGGCGCATTCTATTTCATTTCTTTGACAGTCTCGCGTCAACTTTTTTTGCATGTGAAAGAATTCAAAGGAGATAGTTATCTTTATTTTATCTTTGTTTAGTATTTTATGGCGTATTCTATTTCATTTCTTTGACAGTCTCGCGTCAACAGTTTTTTGCATGTGAAAGAACTCAAAGGAGATAGTTATCTTTATTTTTTCTCTGTTTAGTATTTTATGGCGCATACTATTTCATTTCTTTGACAGTCTCGCGTCAACTTTTTTTGCATGTGAAAGAATTCAAAGGAGATAGTTATCTTTATTTTATTTTGTGCGTGCGTGCGTGTTTGTGTATGTGTGTGTGCGTGCGTGCGCGTGCGTGCGTACGTATGCGTGTGTGTGTGTGTGCGTGCGTGCGTGTGTGCGTGTGTGTGCGCGTGTGTGTGTAGATGGCTGTGTGTACAAGAACACGCTGCATCAGCAAAACGAGGTGTGGGAGGATGGCTGTGACTACATGTGTGTCTGCGTGGACGCTCTGAGGGGAAAATACCAGTGCACCGACAGGTGAGCACCCAACCTTCATCAGTCTGTACACACCACAAGTCGTCCACAGCAGTGCTACTGCGTCTGGGTTGCCCTGAAAATTAATGCGATTACAAAGTTGTGTGTTCCACTAGCTTTCGCCACACCAGACTCCTGCCTTTTATTTTAGTGATTTTTGTTTTATTTTATTTTTTGTTTATTTTATTCTCTATTTCTAGGATAATGGAATAAGGGCTCATGTGCTTGTTTTACATCAAGTCTCTATGCGTGTGTGGAGTTATGAAATTTTGTCATCCGTTCCCACCGGCACACAATAGCCTACTCTTCTCAAAAGCGGAACGGGTTTTAACGTGTGCGCAAGATGTTCTGCGTGCGTTCGCACACGGGACCTCGGTTTATAGTCTCATCCGAAGGACGTTCTGCTTCATTGTGTGTTGGTTTGTAATTCTAGCTTTGTTAAGATGTGGTCTTGAAGACTCTTGTTAGTTGATTTTTGTTGTTCTTAGTAAAAAGGGGGGGAAAAGATATATCTAAACAGTTTCATCACTATGTTGATAAATGTGTATTCACTGCCTGTTTCAATAAAGGTAGAAACTTTGAATTGCTAGTAAGTATATGTGCTGAGATTATAAGAGGAAACTTCGGATGAGACTGTAGACTGAGGCCCCGTGTGTGAATGCACGCAGAACATTTTGCTCATAGGTTAAAACCTGTTGTGCTTTTTCAGAAGAGTAGGCCATTGTGTGCCGGTGGGAATGGATGGCAAAATGTATAAAACCACATGCATATGAGGACTGCATGTAAAAAAAAAAGCACCTGGGTGGTTATTCTTTGATCCTCAAAATAAAAGAACGAAAGAATAGATAGATAAACTAGATGAATAACACAGGATGTGGCTTTTTGTAAGTCTTCCTTGTCTTTGCCTGAACCACCCTGCAAGTCACCAACAGCTGCTGTTGTTCTGAAGGATCCCAACTCTTAGAAACATAGTGATGATGTAGGCTGTAAGGAGAATAGTCATCATGTCCTCAAATGCCTAAACAACAAACTTTCATCGCGTGCTTGTTGAAACAATTAATATGGAACTGTTCAGCGTGATTGTGAGATTCAGCACTAAATGCAGTTATGAGTAAGACTTTAGAAACAAACAAAAAAAACCCTCAACAATTGGAGATCACTTTTAGCCTTCTCTCACTGTCAGTTACACAGTGTTATATCTATTTATTTATTTATTCTTTTATATCGAGGATAATGGAATAAGCAATCATGTGCTTTTTTACATCCAGTCCCCCGTGTGTATGCAGTTTTGTCAATTTTGTCATCTGTTTCCACCGGCACACAATGGCCTACTCTTCCGAAAAGCGGAACAGGATTTAACGTGTGCGCAAAATGTTCTGCACGCGTGCGAACACGGGGCATCGGTTTATAGTCTCATCCGAAGGACTTTGACATTCAGTTCGATTTTTTGGTCAAACTGGGAAGAAAGGGCGAGGCTGGGGAATCGAACCCAGAACCTCACGGTTTACTTGTTGGGGGGCAGGCGAACGTCTTAACCATCCTGCCACCTTCCTTCCTGAAAGCTGAATGTGGTTTATCTCCTTCTGGAGAGTGAGAGATAGTTGTGATCAGGATTCGAGGGTCAGAATCCACGCACACGTTGGTATGTTGGTGGACTCTCTCTCTCTCTTCCTTGCTATTGAGACTGGGCAGTTACGTACATGAAAAGGATGCAGGGTTAGAAGAATAAAGACAGTTGCTTTGTTGCCTTCAATCGCAAGCCCTTCGATTTGTTTGCTTTACAAGATTCAGCGCTATATAAATACCACACATTATTATTATTATTATTATTATTATTATGTTTAATTTTTTTTTTTTTTTTTATATTATTATCGTTATTATTACTATGTGTGTGTGTGTGTGAAATCTTCGTAGACATACAAATGCATACTCATATTATATATAGATATATGCACACACACATATATGTAATATAGGATATATATATATATATATAAGGAGGCACCGTGGTCGAGTGGTTTAGGCGGTCGACTCGTGATCCAGAGGTCGCGGGTTCGATCCCGCTCGGCTCGGTGTTGTGTCCTTGGGAAAGACACTTTACTCCTATTTTCCTCACTCCACCCAGGTGTACAATGGGTACCAGCTCTGCTGGGGAAGTATCTGGCGACAGACTAGCGTCCTGTCACAGGGGTGGTGAAAAACCATCAGTTCGCTTAACACTACAGAAACCGGGATAAGCTCCGGCTCCATGGTCCTTCTGGATCGAAAGAACATACTTTATATATATGTGCATGTATATATATATATATATATATATATATATATATATATATATATATATATATATATATATATATATACATTGCACACCTACACACACACCTACAAACACACATAATATTGTTAACGTGTGATTGTCCAGGTGTGTGTCCTACTTCTTCCTGCCCCCGACCTGTGGCATGGAGCCTGACCCGGCAGACACGTGCTGTCAGCGTGCCCGCTGTTACCCGCAGACCCCCACCACCCCCACACCCCCCACACCCACCACCACACCCACCACCACACCCACCACCCTGTGGTCATCACCGGTGATGTGGGAACTGGGCCCAGCGGACTGGCCCCACAGTGACAGGTCACCCAGGTACGGGTCCTTCAGGTGTTGGATCCACAGTCGCAGTGAACGGCACGGCAACGGGTCACACAGGTACCGGACCTGTCATCACTGTGACGGGTCAACCAGGTACGGGTCCTTCAGGTGTCGGGATCCACAGTCGCAGTGAACGGCACGGCAACGGGTCACACAGGTACCGGACCTGTATCACGGTGACGGGTCAACCAGGTACGGGTCCTTCAGGTGTGGGGTCCACCGTGAACCCTCAAGGCACTGGCTTCACCGGCACCGGCACACCTGTGGTGGTCACTCCTAACCTGCCTGGCAACGTGTCTGGAGGCGGGGTCAGTGTCGGTGTTGGCAGCACCCAACCTGGCTTCACTGGCACCGGCACACCTGTGGTGGTCACTCCTAACCTGCCCGGCAATGTGTCTGGAGGCGGGGTCACTGTCGGTGTTGGCAGCACCCAACCTGGCTTCACTGGCACCGGCAGTAAGTAAGACTCCTTCATGATGAACTGTTTGTTCGTTGCTGTGGTTTGGTTTGGTTTGGTTTGGTTTGGTTTGGTTTGGTTTGGTTTGGTTTGGTTTGGTGTGGTTAGTTGGACTTGGCTGGTTTGCTTGCTTGGTTGGTTGGTTGGTTGCTTGGTTGGTTGGTTGGTTGGTTGGTTGGTTGGTTGCTTCTTTGATTTTCCTTTAAAAAAAAAAAGGATTCATTCTGGTAGCATGCCTGACTTTCTTAAGGAGACTGAGTGGTTATTTTTGGCTGACTTACTCAGTGCGAGCGAGGGGCTGGTTGGTTGACTTTCTCAGGGAAGTTGGTTGATTGCTTGCTAGCTTGACTTTCTTAGAGAGGGGAAGTGCTTGATTGCTTGATTGATTGACTGGTTGCTTGACTTTCCTCGGGAGATGGAGTGGTTGATAGGTCACTTGTAAGGCAAACTTGACTCTCTCGTGGAGAGAAGTGAAGTGAAGTGGCAAACTGACCGTCTGTCGTGTCATATCAGTGGTATTAGTCTCCCCACCCCTCGCCATAGCTTCCACATACGTGGCCACACCTAGAATGAATGAATCTTTATTTTTCAAGGGTAACAGAATAAGCATGCGCATACTTTTTTTTTTCATCCGGCCCTTGCCCTGATTAGGACTATCAACAAAACAAAGGTAAAAATCTTACTACAACAACAACATGATCTTTAAAAAAATATATATATTTAACAACACATAATCCCTAACTAACTTGAGCATTAATTTCGAGAGATACATAATTTTTTTATGAGAAAAGAGATATACGTTAATAAACATATAATTCACATATTCTCTTAGGGATCCAGACAGTAGTAGACGGATGATACCAGCTTTCATGTGAGACTTTGCGGAGGCAAAGACCCTACAGCGCTTTATTTGTTGTTGTGTTTTGGCTGCCTCGTCTTCTGTGACGATCCTGTCCTGCTGTTCCCACTCCGCTCATTTCAATCTCTCCGCCCACAGCCATACCCTCATTCCTCATGTCAAATCCTCGGGGTCAGAAGTCCACAGGGAGCTCCTCAATGTAAGACCACCATGGGGCCACCAGCCAGAGGGTCCCTGCACTGCTGCTGGGTCACTTTGATGGTGTTCCAGTGGTGCCTGTTCTGAGCTAACAGGCACACGCAGTGTTTCTGTATGGCTTATGAAAAAAAGAAAACGTTGTATGTACAATTTCTCCTCGTGTCCTTGGAAGTTGCTGGATCTCAAGACAACCGTGAAATGAGCAAGACTGTCTGCCCAGGCGTCAGTGTTGATTTTGCCTGTTCTTGCTTTTTATTTCATGGTTATTTTTTCCCCACTAAGGCCATTATGGGTGATCCTTTTAACTTTTGACTTTACCTAGCTGCTTGAAGTGTTCTACACTGATAGATTGAGAAAAAAATTTCACGTAGATATTCATCATACATATAAGACAAACGGAAAAATATTCTGCTAAGAATAACATTTTTTAGAAAAATTACAGATAATTGAGATTCTGGCTAACTTATAACGGTTATTTTTTTCCGTTTTCCATCAAGAGATTGACCAGTATTGCTCTGTGTGTGTGTGTGTGTGTGTGTGTGTGTGTGTGTGTGTGTGTGTGTGTGTGTGTGTGTGTGTGTGTGTGTGTGTGCGTGCGTGCGTGCGTGTCTGTGTGTGTGTGTGTGTGTGTTTTGTGTGTGTTTTGTGTGTGTGCATGTGTGTGTGCGTGTGTGCGTGTGTGTGTGTGTGTGTGTGTGTGCAGAGCCCTGTGTGTACAAGGGCACGATGCACCAGGTGGGGGAAAGCTGGGACGATGGTTGTGACCTGCGGTGCACCTGTCAGAACACTACACAGGGGCTCTACACCTGCACCTACAGGTCAGGAGGGGAGTGGAGTGGGGTAGGGTGGAGTGGGGTGGGGTGGAGTGGAGTGGGGTGGGTGAGGTGGGGTGGGGTGGGGTGGGGGAGTGGGGTGAGTGGGGTGGAGTGGAGTGGGGTGGAGTGGGTGGGGTGGAGTGGGGTGGGGGTGGAGTGGAGTGGAGTGGGGTGGGTGGAGTGGGGTGGAGTGGGTGGGGTGGTGGGTGGAGGTGGGGGGTGGGGTGGAGTGGAGTGGGGTGGAGTGGGTGGGTGGGTGGGGTGGGGTGGGGGTGGGGTGGAGTGGAGTGGAGTGGGGTGGAGTGGGGTGGAGTGGGGTGGAGTGGGGTGGAGGGGTGGGGTGGGGTGGAGTGGAGTGGAGTGGGGTGGAGTGGGGTGGAGTGGGGTGGAGTGGGGTGGAGTGGGGTGGGTGGGGTGGAGTGGGGTGGAGTGGGGTGGGGTGGGGTGAGGTGTCGTGTGGTGTAGTGTAGGTTAGTGTTGTGTAGTGTAGTGTTGTGTAGTTTAGCTTTGTGTTGTATAGTGAAGCGTACTGCATTGCATTGTATTGTATTGTATTGTATTGCATTGTACTATATTGTATTGTATTGCATTGTATTGTACTGTATGGGGTTGTATTGTATTGTATTGCATACTGCCTTCAGTCACACTACTACTCGTAAGAGTAGGCCATTGTGTGCCGGTGGGATCAGATGACAAAATTCACAAAACTGCACACACACGGGGACTGGATGTAAAAAAAGCACACAAGTACTTATTCCATTATCCTCGATATAAAAGAATTTTTTTAAAAATAAAAAATAAAAACAGCAGATTTCATTGCATGAAATTTGGGCTTGCTGTCTCTGGATAGAGCGAACGCGTCGCATAATGTGAGCAATGCCCCTATCCCCCCTTTTTTGGTTTTTAAATCCTGTCTGCATAAATCAGTTTCCCTATAGTGTAGCTTTTTATCTACGGAATGTTGCCTTGGGTTCTTTTACGTGCGCCGTGTGAGTATTGCACACGGGACCAAACTACACAAAAATTGTTGACACGGATTTTCGCATTATACTCTTTCATTCAGTACATCGACTTTGATTGTCCTGTAGAAAACAAAGGGTCTTCAAGTTGAAACTTCTTGTTGTTGTCGCGCGTTCCCCAGCTTAACATTCCGGGGGTCACCCAGAATGTTGCACTCTGACTCTTTCATCCCACCTGGGGAATCACTGTGAGATTGAAACTGCACACCCCTTGAATGAGAAGTTTGCGCGTATGACAGGTTTTTTTTTAAGTACCTCATCGCACAGGCAGCCATACTCAAACTTCATGAGAAATCTGAAACCGTTATTGTGACAGGTGTCCGGCCTACTCGGGGTTGCCGCAGTACTGCCACCTTCAGCCTGACCCCAACGACATCTGCTGCAAGAAGCCCTCCTGCACTGTGCAGGGTACCCAGCTGGTGCCGGAGATCGGCGGCAGCCCACCCGTTCCCCCACCCTGGAGCCCTCCATCACCAACTGTCATCCCCCTGGGGACACACACCATCATTTCCGGGTCCTCTCGGCCGCCGGGCCAGGGAGTGCAGACCATCTATGGGGGCCGGGGTGAGGGGGCAGTGTTTCTGATCTTGTGGGGTTTTAGCTTTGCCGTGTAGAGGCTTTCGTTGAGGAGATGGTTTTGATGAGTTTGGTTTTGTGTGTGTGTCTTTCGTCTTTAAAAAAATCAATTCGCTGCAAAAATGAATGTGGAAGAAATATGAAAAAATTTATAGAAAACGGGACTGGTTTATGTTTAGTGTAAATCAAAATGAGTTTCTCCAGCTGTGAACAGTTGATAATAATAATAACAATAATAATAATAATAATAATAATGTATGGAATCTATATAGCGCTGAATCTTGTAAAGCAACAAATCAAAGCGCTCAGATGACATGATTTTTTTTTTTTTTTTAATTTATTTATTTATTTATTTATTGTATATCGAGGATAATGTGATGTGGCTGACTGGGCATAAGATCAGTATGGTTACCCTAAAGTGTGCTTATGCATGTAGAGGCTACCTTTTTGTTTTTCTTTATCGAGGTCTGCTCCTGATAGTCATTTAGCATTGGATGCTTCGCGTGTTTTGTCAGAGATAAAACGAAACATGCTTATTTATACTGCATGGATGTTTGTTTTTTACCTTTGATGATAAAGGAAGACCCGTTTTAGAGACAGTTTAAAAAGTCGCGAATGAAAATGTTCAGTTAATCTTATCATCATCATTACGTGTATTACTTCATTGTTTTGTAAAGGATTTTTTTTCTCTTTGTAACTTAAAAAGAATTTTCTAAAATAAACCTTTATAGAGTGTTGATTTACAATATATGAGTATTTGTTCAACACATAATACTTAGGCGGGAAATATGAAAGTGTAAGCCCATTTGCATATGTTATTGATGGAATATTTTCGGGCTATTTTTAATGTGTTTATCACAGACAGATTGCCCCCCGGCAGTCCTCTCTGCTCAATAAAACATAGCGCAAAACAAACATACATGTAGCTCATGCCTGGAAATCCGGCTCTTGCAGCAAATATGCAACAGCTTGATGAAATCTCAGCACGAGTATAGGCATGCACGGTATCTGAAGCGGGGTCTCTTGATGTTCATAGTGATTGTGTTTACATTTGAATTTGTAAAAACTATTAATTGTAACTGGCTGCATGTAAAAGACTAGGATGAATGAAAGCGCTTTGATTTGTTTTTTGCAAGATATCATCATCATTAACCATTACACCCAGTGGTGTGTAGGGCAGCAACAAAGCGCTTCCACTCCTGTCTATCCTGGGCCAACCTAGTCACTGATCCCCAAGAGTGCTGCATGGCCTTCATCTCACTTTCTACAGTCTCCTCCACGTTGCTTTTGGCCTTCCTTTCTTTTCTATCCTTGCAAGACATTTTTTTTTTAAAGTATGTTCTTTTGATCCAGAAGGACCATATAGCCGGAGTTTATCCCGGTTTCTGTAGCGTTAAGCGAACTGATGGTTTTTCACCACCCCTGTGACAGGATGCTAGTCTGTCGCCAGATATTTCCCCAGCAGAGCTGGTACCCACTTGTACACCTGGGTGGAGTGAGGAAAATAGGAGTAAAGTGTCTTTCCCAAGGACACAACACCGAGCCGAGCGGGATCGAACCCGCGACCTCTGGATCACGAGTCGACCGCCTAAACCACTCGACCACGCAAGATATAGCACTGCATAAATTCCATGTATTATTATTATCATTATAATTATAATTATTATTATATTATTATTATTGTGAATCATTCCCACGGCTGGTGTATCGTTCTCTTTCAGCATCCTGCATATACAAAGGTGTGCAGTACATACCTGGGGAATCCTGGGACGACGGCTGCAAGTTTACCTGCACTTGTATTGGAGACAACGTTGGATTGTACAGATGTGTGTCCAAGTAAGACTTTTGTTTCTTTATGCCCCGACCTTCTAGGTTTGTTTGTTCTTTTAAAGCACGTTCCCCTGTTCACTGTTTATAGTTTACCGGGAGGAGTTCTGTGTTCCAAATTATGACAATCCGTCAACTTCATAAAATATTATCTTTGCAAATACTTTTAGAAGGAGGAACTCTATGCCCAAAATTATGACGATCTTTTCATTTTATGAAAGGCTATCTTTACAAATAATTCCTGAATCGAGAACTATGAATTCAGTTGAACTACTCCTCAGAAATGCAGAACGGAGTTTAACGCGTGCACGAGATGTTTTGCGTGCGTTCGCACACACAGGGCCTCGGTTTATAGTGTCATCTGAAGGAGTTTCGGAGGAGTGGAGTCAGTACTGATGTTAGCTCCGGGGGAAAAATTCCTAGAATGGGCATCTCAGAGGTGGCTTGAACCTGGGCTCGATCCCTGGTCGTCAGATAGTGATTGCAACACCCTAACCACTTGGCTATCACCCACCCCTATGGTACATCTCTCAAAGCCCAACCATCTTTTAAGAAGAGTAAGGGCAGCTATGACTGATGGTATGGATGACACAAACATACCCAGCATGCACTATGTGACTTGAAAGGCGATGGGCTCCGCCGTGTTTAACTTGCCTATGGCACACTGTCTAGTACAAAGATGAATGTTATGTCCTGACACATACTCGAGGACAGAACGAAAACGTCAAATCGAGTTGCAGTTTCCAATATTAGCATGTTTGATTACAGTGCATTATCATAAACCGTAGTGCTTGAGCGTTGTGTATTGACATGTTGCTTTCTTTCTTCCCTGAATCATATTACTTGAGGTTTGAAAGTTGTAATTTTTTTCATGAATCATGATAAATAAATATACCCGAAGTCGGAATGCAGCTACTTTCACGGTGGGTGACAACAGTCGCAAACGCTCACCATAGGTGAAGCTTGGAGCTCTAGCTGAGGAACGTAAAATAAAAAACCTTCAACAAACCCAACAAACACCCACCCAGCATGATAATAATAATAATATGTCGTCAGCAGCCTGGGCTTTATCACAGTTCTTGATTAAACCATTGACGCTGGGGGCAACAGCAAGGTGAGAGGCTGTATGACCAGTGGCTTTCTTTCCCACTCATGGAATTCCACTTTACAGCTTAGTCTTTAGTGATCGACTATGACTCTCTGACTAGGAGGCTTGACTTGCACAGTCCTTATGTGCTGCAGCCCTGGGGGCTGGTTGGCCTTTGGAGAACATCTCCAACGCTGACTGTCCTTATGCCTACTTGGCCGAGAGAGTGGGGATGTACTGCAGGCAAGGCATCTCCACTATAATCAAATTTCTGCCCAATTTCTGAAACAGCAGCTGGCTCCTCTGCTGTTTTGGAGGTCAGCGTCGGACACGACGGACTAACATACATACAATAATATGTCGGAATGTGGCTACCTTCACGGTAGGCACCAAAAAAATCGTCGCATACGCAAAATCTCACCTTTAGTGAACCTCAGAGCTGTAGCCGAGGAACGAAAAAAAAACCCAACAACCAAACCTTCAACACACCCAACCAACAAACAACCCACCCACCCAGCATACCCTCTATACGATAAGACTACCACCCACCCGCCCATCTTTTAAGAAGGTGTAGTAATTGATTGCCACTTTATGGGATGATTACCCATCTTTTAAGATGATGTAGTAATTACTAGCCCCTTTATGGGATGATTACCCATCTTTCAAGAAGGTGTAGTAGTAATTACTAGCCCTTCATGGAATTATTACCCATCTCTTAAGATGTAGTAATTGATAGCCCCTTTATGCAATGATTACCCATCTTTCAAAAAGATGGTGTAGCAATCACTAGCCCCACTTCATGGGAACGATTCTGACGTGTTATCTGACTGGCCCCGGCCGCCCCCAGGTGCCCCTCCTACCCAGCCCTGCCCTCCTACTGCACGCTGTCTCCTATCCCCGGCAAGTGCTGCCCCAGCCTGTCGTGTGAGGTGCCCCACATCGGCACCTACACCCCCATGCCTCAGCTGGAGCCTAACGCCAAGCCCACCCCGGGTCCCAACGGCATCTACCCGACCCCGCAGCCCACCGTGGACCCGCAGCTGATTCTGGGTCACGGGGTGGTGATTGTGGGCACGGGGCTACCCGGGGGAGGGGCTCGGGTGCCGTCTGGGTACTTGAACAACTTGGGAGGCATTCGAGGTGAGGAGTGTGTGTGTGTTTGGTGTGTGTGTGTGTGGGGGGGGGGGGGTGTTGTGTGGGGGTGTTGTGTGTGGATGTGGGTGTGTGGGTGTGTGTGTTGGGTGTGGGTGGGTGGGTGTGTGTGTGTGTGGGTGTGTGTTGGTGTGTGGTGTGTGGGTGTGGGGGTATGTGTGTGTTGGGTATGTGTGTGTGGTTGGTATGTGTGTGTGTGTGGGGGGGGGGTGTTGTGTGTTGTGTGTGGGTGTGTGTGGTGTGTGTGTGGGGGGGGGGGGGTGGTGGTGTGTTTGTTGTGTTGTGTGTGGTGTGTGTGTGTGTGTGTATGGGGGGGGGGGGGGGTGACGGGTGGTTGTGGTTTTTTGGGGGGCTTTGTGTTTTGGGTGTGTGGATGTGGGTGCGTGCGTGCGTGTGTGTGTGTGTGTGTGTGTGTGTTGGGTGTGTGTGTTGTGTGTATGTGTGTGTTTGTTTTAGTGAAGATGTGTTTGTTTGATAGAAAGTGTTTGTATTTGTGTGTGTGTATGTGTGTGTGCGTGCGCGCGCACTTTATCAAGTTCTCCATGTTATGGATATGTTGTTAGTATTGTTGTGTGAGCGTTTCCCAGCTAAACACTCTGGGGTCACCCACAATGTGTGCCCTGTCTCTCTCATCCCCCTCCCCCCCTCCCCCTGGCTATCACTGTTATTTAAGACAGCAAGTACACACTGGATGGAAAGTCGCGGGTTTGGCTGATTTCAAGTACTGTCTTTCCATATTGGCAGCCACATTCCGACTTCAGAGGATGTGTTATCAGTATGGTCATGGGATATGTCTTGGCCCAGGCCAAACGCTGTGTCAGTTATTATTGATGTCAGCTAATTGCCAAGGCCTACATTAAAATGTTATGTTGTAAATGTTGTGTTGAGATTGCCTTCAGCCATGACAAGCTCTTAACATAACCCGCACTCTCATTTGTTAAAGGAGGAAAAAAAATCCTCTGAAGTCGGAGTATGGCTGCTTATATGGCGAGGTGCTTGAAAAAGAGTCATACACGCAAACTTCTCATCCAGTGTGTACTTCCTATCTCACAGAGATTCCCAGGTGGGATGAGTGAGGCAGAGTGCATGTTCTGGGTGACCCCCAGGGTGTAAAGCTGGGGAACGCACAACAACATGGGATATGTCTGTCAAAGAGTTCGGCTGTAGTTTCAGATAAGTACATCTAGCTACGACAGGAAAATGCATTTCGTTTGTTTTGTTCTCAGGGGATTGATCAGTCAGAGAGTGTGGCTATCTACTTTGAGACTATTGTATCTACGAGGAAAATGTTCTTACTTTTTTGTATGCTTCTCCATCTTAGTGAGTATGGTCGTGGAGTTTACTAGTCAAAGAATTTGGTTATATTTTCAGATAAGTAATAATAATAATAATAATAATAATAATAATGTATGGAATTTATATAGCGCTGAATCTTGTAAAGCAACAAATCAAAGCGCTCAGATTTCATTTCATACCACTTTAAGTCACGGCAGATTTCTCCGTGAAATTCGGGCTGCTCTCCCCGGGGATAGCGGGAGAGCGCGTTGCCACAAGCGCTGCGCCACCATTTTTTTTTTTTTAAGTGAGTTTAGCTGTTTTCAGATAAGTGGTTTGGCTGTGTTTTCAGATAAAAGAGATTGATGTATTTTTATGAGTTTGTATTTTTAGATAAGTGAGATTGGCTGTATTTTCAGAAAAGTAAGCTTGGCTGTATTTTTTGTTTAGATAAGCAAGTTTGGCTGTGTTTTCAGACACGTGAGATTGGCTGTGTTTTCAGACAAGTGGCATTGGCTGTGTTTTTAGACAAATGGCATTAGCTGTGTTTTCAGACAAGTTACATTGGCTGTGTTTTCAGACAAGTGGCATTGGCTGTATTTACAGACAAGTGACATTGGCTGTGTTTTCAAACAAGTGGCATTGGCTGTGTTTTCAGAAAAGTGACATTAGCTGTGTTTTCAGACAAGTGGCATTGGCTGTGTTTTCAGACAAGTGAGATTGGCTGTGTTTTCAGACCAGTTACATTGGCTGTGTTTTCAGACAAGTGACATTGGTTGTGTTTTCAGACCAGTTACATTGGCTGTGTTTTCAGACAAGTGGCATTGGCTGTGTTTTCAGACCAGTTACATTGGCTGTGTTTTCAGACCAGTTACATTGGCTCTGCTTTCAGACAAGTGACTTTGTTTTCAGACCAGTTACATTGGCTGTGTTTTCAGACAAGTAAGATTGGCTGTGTTTTCAGACAAGTTACATAGGCTGTGTTTTCAGACAAGTTACATTGGCTGTGTTTTCAGACAAGTGGCATTGGCTGTGTTTTCAGACCAGTTACATTGGCTGTGTTTTCAGACCAGTTACATTGGCTGTGTTTTCAGACAAGTGAGATTGGCTATGTTTTCAGACAAGTGACATTGGCTGTGTTTTCAGACAAGTTACATTGGCTGTGTTTTCAGACAAGTGGCATTGGCTGTGTTTTCAGACAAGTGAGATTGGCTGTGTTTTCAGACAAGTGAGATTGGCTGTGTTTTCAGACAAGTGACACTGGCTGTGTTTTCAGACAAGTGTATCTACGACTTGAAGATGTACAACCAGGGGGAAGACTGGAACGTGGGCTGCAACTACACCTGCAAGTGTCTGGATTCCTCCACTGGCTTCTACCAGTGCAATGAAAGGTACTGTTGCTGCGAGGACAGGAGACTAGTCACAGCAGAGAGCAATTTTCTCAAACAAGGAAAGAACGATTTCACTGCTTTGTGCAGAAATAAAGATGTCGAAGGCCTTAGAGCTATGAAAAGTATGGCACCTAAAAGTAGATATGTGTGAATAATGGTTGTAGAAGAGAAGAAATTTGTCATATGGGAGTTTTGCTATTTTATCTAAGCAGAAGAATTTGGGAGACCATGCCAATGGTCCAGCGAGATGAAAGGTGAATAATTAATTCCCTTGTTATATCAGAAGTAGTGACAAATCTTTGACGAAAGTGATGCGTGTGGATTTAGATAACCAGTTGGTTAACATAGCCACACTGTTACACACTTTTTCACTTTTTGACACTAGATATCCGAGACAGCCTGACAGAATTTAGTCATGCAGTTATTGTAGAAGAAAAGTGAAGGAAGTTTAAGTGAGGACTGGACAGCAGAAGGTCTTCAGAGACAAAAGTGTTGCAACCCTTGATTGCTATATGGTTCCAAGATGGACATGGTAAAAAGCTAAAGGTGTCCCATAACCTATAAGGTCGTAGGGGAGCGAGGCGTCAGAGACCTCACTTCTCTAGGGGCCAGCATATTGAGGGCGGCGCCCATCTCCTCTCCCTCGCTGCTTTACCTTCCCTGACCCTAAATAGGCAGGTACCCGTTTACAGCCGGGTGAACTGGGGGACTGTACTGAAGCCAAGGCGCGCAAACGGTCACCCATCCAACTGGTAACCACGCTCGACGCTGCTTAACCTTAGCTGGGGGGAAAAAGCGAGTGCTCTGACCACTGAGCTATCCCGTACATGACTCATCCTTGAACTTCAGAGTTTTTGCCCCAAGTTTCAACGTGAAGGCCACCTAATGCCGGCTCTCTGTCACTGTCAGGTGTATCAGCTACGACAGCATTCCTCTCCCCGGCCCCTGCCAACTGGTGGCTGACCCCAAGGACAGCTGCTGCAAGACCCCTCCTGCCCTGACCCCACCAACACGGGCCACCAGATCACCAACATCACGCAGATCCAGCAGCTGTACCCCATCGTCGGCTCCTATGTCGGCGGCACTTCGGGATTCCGGCCTGGCTACATTCCCACTGGCAGCTTCACCACTCACGAAGGGACCAGAAGTGAGTTGTGTGTGGGTGGGGGGGGGGGGGGGTGGGGGGGGGGGGGGGGGGGGGGGGGGGGGGGTGGGGGGGAGTCTATCTATCTATTATTTTTATACCGAGGTAATGGAATAAGCACTCGTGTGCTTTTTTTACATCTAGTCCCCGTGTGTATGCGGTTTTGTAAATTTTGTCATCTGTTCCCACCGGCACACAGTGGCCTACTCTATCGAAAAGCGGAACAGGATTTAACGTGTGCGCAAGATGTTCTGCATGCGTTCGCACACGTCACGGGGCCTCGGTTTATAGTCTCATCCGAAGGGAGTGTGTGTTGTGTGTGGTGGTAGATAGATGTTTTTGTGATGTGTGTGGTGGTAGATGATTGTGTGATTTGTGTGAGATGATTGTGTGATTTGTGTGAGACGAATGTGTATAGGCTCTGAGCTTGCTGCTCTTATTCAAACTCTTTTTATATTGTAAAGTGTCCTTATGAATCAGCATATTCAAAACACGCGTATGTCTCTCACTCACATAATTGTGTGTGTGGACACACTCAACGGACAACGTTGTATAAAATTTCACCGTAAAACCCCACAGTGAAACGTCTGCCTTTGTGTTTGACATGGGGGGTGGCGGGATAGCCTAGTGGTTAGAGCGTTGTGCATACAATTTGACGACCTGGGATCAAACCCGGGTTCGAGCCACCACCGAGACGCCCATTCAATGGGGATTTTTCTTCTGGAGTTAACATCAGTAATGCTTCCCTACTCGCCAAAATGTCATTTGGATGAGACTAGAAGCCAAGGTCTCGAGTGCGAACGCATGAGGAACATCTTGCTCACACGTTGAAACCCGTTCCACCTTTCGGAAGAGTAGGACATTCTTCCGGTATGAACGGATAACAACCTCCCCCCCCCCTCCACCCAACATGAAAGCCTGCATGAACACCGGTTTTGTGTTTAGACATTGTCCCCGAAGCTGGTATCCAAACTACCTTAATAAAAAAAATAGTTTTAAAAGGTAAAGGTGTCTCATAACCTATGAGGTCGTAGGGAAGTGAGGCAACAGAGACCTCACTTCTCTAAGGGCCAGCATATTGAGGGCGGCGCCCATCTCCTCTCCCTCGCTGCTTTACCTTCCTTGACCCTAAAGAGGCAGGTACCCATTTACAGCTGGGTGAACTGGGGAACTGTACTGAAGCCAAGGCGCGCAAACGGTCACCCATCCACATGGTAACCACGCTCGATGCTGCTTAACCTTAGCTGGGGGGAAAACGAGTGCTCTGACCACTGAGTTATCCCGTCTCCACTACCCTAACGGTGGGCTAAAAAAAAAAAAACCCGGTCCCACACGACACGCAAACATCTCACCATTGGTGAACCTCGTACCCCTAGCCGAGAAACAAGTCGTGGGCATCCCTCAGTCTCGGAAGACTAAGGATTTCCCTCTAGGTGTTAATTCTGGTACAGCGTGGGCTGTGGTTGGCCAGTCCCACACGGGAATGACAGACAGTCCCTGTGGCAGAGGAAGGCACAGATGAAGTCTGACAATGCTGGTCTGTCTGCCGAGAAACAAACAAACAAACGAAAAGTTGAGATTGCAGCGGCCACCATTGCCCCTGAGGGTGATGCCAGGTGGAGAAGGTGAGAGGTGGAGAAGAAGGTGACAGGTGGAGAAGGTGCCAGGTGAAGAAGGTGCCAGGTGAAGAAGAAGGTGACAGGTGGAGAAGAAGGGTGACAGGTGAAGAAAGGGGACAGGTGGAGATGGTGCCCGGTGAAGAAGGTGACAGGTGGAGAAGAAGGTGGACAGGTGGAGAAGAAGGTGACAGGTGAAGAAGGGGGACAGGTGGAGGGTGGTGACAGGTGAAGAAGGTGACAGGTGGAGAAGAAGGTGACAGTGGAGGAGGGAAAAGGTGACAGGTGAAGAAGGTGACAGGTGAAAAAGGTGACAGGTGGAGAAGGTGACAGGTGGAGAAGGTGACAGGTGGAGAAGGTGACAGGTGAAGAAGGTGACAGGTGGAGATGGTGACAGGTGAAGAAGGTGACAGGTGAAGAAGAAAGGTGACAGTGGAGGAGAAGGTGACTGGTGGAGAAGAAGGTGACAGGTGGAGGAGAAGGTGACAGGTGAAGAAGGTGACAGGTGAAGAAGGTGACAGGTGAAGAAGGTGACAGGTGGAGAAGGTGACAGGTGGAGAAGGTGACAGGTGGAGAAGGTGACAGGTGGAGAAGGTGCAGGTGGGAAGAAGGTGACAGGTGGAGAAGAAGGGGACAGGTGGAGGGGAAGGTGACAGGTGAAGAAGGTGACAGGTGAAGAAGGTGACAGGGGAAGAAGGTGACAGGTGGAGAAGGTGACAGGTGGAGAAGGTGACGGTGGAGAAGGTGACGGTGGAGAAGGTGACAGGTGAAGAAGGTGACAGGTGGAGAAGAAGGTGACAGGGTGGAGGAGAAGGGGACTGGTGGAGAAGGTGACAGGTGAAGAAAAAAGGTGACAGGTGAAGAAGGTGACAGGTGAAGAAGGTGAAGGTGAAGAAGGTGACAGGTGAAGGGAAGGTGACAGGTGGAGAAGGTGAAAGGTGAAGAAGGTGACAGGTGGAGAAGAAGGTGACAGGGGGAGAAGGTGACAGGTGAAGAAGAAGGTGACAGGTGGAGAAGGTGACAGGTGAAGAAGAGGTGACAGGTGGAGAAGGTGACAGGCGAAGAAGGTGACAGGTGGAGAAGAAGGTGACAGGTGAGAAGGGACAGGTGGAGAAGGTGACAGGTGAAGAAGGTGACAGGTGAAGAAGGTGACAGGTGGAGGAGAAGGTGACAGGTGGAGAAGAAGGTGACAGATGGAGGGAAGGTGACAGGTGAAGAAGGTGACAGGTGGAGGAAGAAAGGGGGACAGGTGGAGAAGAAGGTGACAGGTGAAGAAGGTGACAGGTTGGTGAAGAAGGTGAGGTGGAGAAGAAGGTGGGCAGGAGAAGAAGGTGGGCCCGGTGGGGAAGAAGGTGACAGGTGAGAAGAAAGGTGACAGGGGGGAGAAGGTGACAGGTGGAGGAGAAGGTGACAGGTGAAGAAGAAGGTGACAGGTGGAGAAGAAGGTGACAGGTGGAGAAGAAGGTGACAGGTGGAGAAGAAGGTGACAGGTGGAGAAGAAGGTGACAGGTGAAGAAGGTGACAGGTGGAGGAGAAGGTGACAGGTGAAGAAGAAGGTGACAGGTGGAGAAGAAGGTGACAGGTGAAGAAGGTGACGGTGAAAGGTGAAGGTGGAGAAGGTGACAGGTGGAGAAGAAGGTGACAGGTGAAGAAGAAGGTGACAGGTGGAGAAGAAGGTGACAGGTGGTGAAGAAGGTGACAGGTGAAGAAGAAGGTGACAGGTGGAGAAGGTGACAGGTGAAGAAGAAGGTGACAGGTGAAGAAGAAGGATGACAGGTGAAGAAGGTGACAGGTGAAGAAGAAGGTGACAGGTGGAGAAGGTGACAGGTGAAGAAGAAGGTGACAGGTGGAGAAGAAGGTGACAGGTGAAGAAGAAGGTGACAGGTGGAGAAGGTGACAGGTGGAGAAGAAAGGTGACAGGCGAAGAAGGTGACAGGTGAAGAAGAAGGTGACAGGTGAAGAAGGTGACAGGTGGAGAAGAAGGTGACAGGTGAAGAAGGTGACAGGTGAAGAAGGTGACAGGTGGAGAAGGTGACAGGTGAAGAAGGTGACAGGTGGAGAAGAAGGTGAAGACAGGTGGAGTGGTTTTCAGGTGGCTGTGTGTACAAGGGCCAGCTGCATCCACAGGGGGCCCAGTGGGATGACGGCTGTGACTTCAGCTGCCGCTGCATGGACGGCACTACAGGCCTCTACCAGTGCACTGCCAAGTGAGGGGTTCTTCTTTCCTTTCTTTCTTACTTTCTTCTTTCTTCACTGCAACGTGTGTGTTGGGGTGTGTTGGTGGCGGGAGGAAGGGGGGGCTGGGTTATAGTGTGGTGTGGTGTGGATGTGGTGTGGGTGTGGGGTGGTATGGTGTGGGGTGGTGTGAGGTGGGGTGGTGTGGTGTAGTGTGGTGTGGGGTGGGGTGGGGTGGTGTTGGTGGGGCAGTGCATTGCAGTGTTTTTGAATTGTATTGTATTGTATTGTATTCTAATTGTTGTGTAGTGTAGTGTTTTGTTGGGTTGTTGTTGAGTTGTATGCCACTTTCGATTATGGCAGAATTCTTTGTATTCGGACTTCTCGCACAAGAGCAGCGATATTATATATATATATATATATATATATATATATATATATATATATATATATATATTATATAAATATCTCTATACATATCTATATATATATGTATTATATATATGTGTGTGTGTGTGTGGTGGCCATATATATATATATATATTATATATATATATATGTGTGTGTGTGTGGTGTGTGCGTGTGTGTGTGTGTGTGGTTTTTTACATTTTCTTATTCACTACTGTATCAATTTTTATTTTCTTATACCTATGACAGTGACTTTTTCGCCCACATAATTTTGCCAGGAACAACTCTCGTTGCCTTGGGTGCTTTTACGTGCGCTAAATGTGTAATGCCTTTGGGACCTCCGTTATTTGTGTCATCCGAAGACTAGTGCCCAGACCCACCATCCCAGGCAGGTCGAATGGATGGGGCAAAGTTTGAGTCCGAACGGGGATTAAACCTGCCACTTCTCGTTTTCTGGGTAGGCCTGTTACCCCCTCGACCCCCGGTTCCCCGTTCTTCCTTCATGGACTACACAGTTCACTGGCGTGTCTGTTCTTAACTTTGCAACACCCTCACCTCACCTCACCTCACCTCACCTCACTTCACCTATCCCGTAGTCCCTTGGACCGTGGGGGTACTAATGAAGATTTTGCAAACCAGCTTCCTCCACTCCCCCGCGGTCTTCTGCTTTCTGTAGCAATTCGTTTCCACTTCAAGGCCAGTCCACTCTCTGATGTTGTCTTCCCATCGTTTTCTCTGTCTGCCTCTTCGTCTCTCTTCTGGGGGGACGGGCTAGCCTAGTGGTTACAACATTGCGCTTGCAATCTGACGACCCGGGTTCGTATCCCGTTCAAGGGGATATTTTTCTCCTGGAGTTAACGTCAGTGCAGACTCCACTCTCCCCAAAAGTCTTTCGGATGAAACTATAAACCGAGGTCCCGTGTGCGAACGCACGCAGAACATCTTGTGCACACGTGAAATCCTGTTCTGGTTTTTTGGAAGAGTAGGCCAGGCCATTGTGTGCCGGTGGGAACAGCTGACAAATTTTACAAAAACCGTATACACGCGGGGACTGGATGTAAAAAAAAGCACATGAGTGCTTCTTCCATTATCCTCGATATGAAAGAATAAATAAGTAAATCCTTGTACTGTCTCAGGCCCAGACCAAAAGCTGTGTCAGTCAGTGATGTAGGCAAAGAGTGGTAAGGCTTACTTTAACACGTTGGTATATTGTCAAACACTGCGTGGAATTGTCTTCAGCCATGAAAACCGGTACTCTCTATCAAAGGAGAAACAATAATCCTCTGAAGTCAAGGTATGGCTGCCTCTCTGGCGAGGTTAGGGAGAGCGCGGACTACTCGCAGACTTCTCATCCAGTGGGTACTTACAGTCTTAGAGTGATTCAGGGCAAGATATAGCGCTATATAAATTCCATTTATTATTATATCATTATTATTATTATTACTGTGATTCCCAGATGGGATGAGTGAGATAGACTGACTATTCTTGAAGACCAACCCTCCCCCCCCCCCCACACACTCCAAAGGAAACGACCCAACAACAACAACAATAACAAACTGTAGGTAACATCCTTCGGATGAGACTATAAAACCGAGGTCCCGTGTGCGAATGCACGCAGAACATCTTGCGCACACGTTAAAACCTGTTCCACTTTTCGTAAGAGTGGGCCATTGTGTGCCGGTGGGAACAGATGACAGATTTTAACAAACCGCATAGACACGGGGACTGGTGTAAAAAAAAGCACATAAGTTCCATTATTCTCGATATAAAAGAATAAAACAATTTTTTAAAATATGTTGTTCCCCTACAATGCGCAAAGACTTAGTAGTATAATTTCCAGCCAGTATTACTCATCAGCCAGCATGAAGCTACACTAAGGTCACAGTGGAACAACAATTAATGGAGTCACTGCCTCAAAGAAAGGAAAGTTTCGAGATTTTCGTGTGCAGCCGGTGTTCATGTATGTGCTTGCACTGTCATTCGTCTACAGTCAGATATATGTATACTGTACTCATTCATTCATTCATTCATTCATTCATCCAGTCATCCATCCATTCGTTCAGTCATTCATTCATTTTATGACAAAATAGAAGATGTGGTTTACATTACAAAGCATGCGATTGAAACTTTATCAGATACACTTTACCCCCCCCCCCAAAAAAAAAAAAATCCCCCAAACAAACAAACAACAACTACAACAAAAACACCCATAAAATTGAAACAAGGCTTTTATACAACTCCATCTATTGTACGGACCATCAGTCAGCCATATGAATGTTGACGTGGTACTTGAGCTCAACACGAGCTACTACTAAACTTGCCCTTGCTATGCAGATGACGTTCATCAAGTTACGCTTTGCTTAGGTAAAAAGGTAACGGTGTCCCATAACCTATATTAAGGTCGTAGTGGAGCGAGGCGTCAGAGACCTCACTTCTCTAGGGCCAGCGTATTAAGGGCGGCGCCCATCTCCTCTCCCTCGCTGCTTTACCTTCCCTGACCCTAAAGAGGCAGGCACCCATTTACAGCTGGGGGAACTGGGGAACTGTACTGAAGCCAAGGCGCGGCAAACGGTCACCCATCCAAAGTGGTAACCAGGCTCGACGCTGCTTAACTTGGCTGGGGGGAAAGCGAGTGCTTTGCTTATCCATGAACCAACCTTGATATTGAAACCAGCTGCCCTGTGTTCTGGCCGGCAGGTGTGTGACGTACTCTCTCCTGCCTCCGTCCTGCCGAAAGGTCAGTGTCCAGGGCGAGTGTTGTCCGAAGGTCCACTGCGACCCCATCACCACAACCAGCCCTTGCCGCGACAAGATCGACAACTGCGCGCAGTACCGCCAGGAGGCCTGCACAGGGGCTTACGCCGCTTGGGCCCACGAGCACTGTCCCCTCTTCTGCGGCTTCTGCAGTCAGTGTCGTTTTTATTGATCATTGTGATGGAGTATTATACAGCGCTATATCTTGCCAAAAAACAAATCAAAGGGCTAGTTTTGTGGGTGGGTGGGGGTCGGGGATGGGGTGAGGGGGGGGGGAAGGGGTGTGTGGGTGGTAGGTGTATGTGTGGTGTGTGGGTGTTGTGGGGGGGGGATGTGGTATGTACGGTGTGTGTGGGGTGTGTGTGTGCGCGTGAGTGTGTGTGTGTGTGTGTGTGTGTGTGGTTTTTGTGAATGTTTGTTGTTAGTAGTAGCTAGGTGGGGGATGGTGGTGGTGTGTGTGCATGAAAAAGCGTGTGAAATAATGATGTACTTGGAAACAGTCACACACACACACACAAATTCTCATCCACTGTGTACTTAATATGGTCTCATAGTAGCTCCCAGGTGTAAGGAGTGAGACAGTGTATATTCTGGATGACTCCATGGGTGTTAATTTGGTGAACGTGTGACAACCACCACCACCACAACAACAACAACAACGACACCGGCCCCCCATCTTTTGGGCGACATTGCCGAATGAATGATAAACTCTCTCTCTCTCTCTCTCTCTCTCTCTCTCTCTCTCTCTCTCTCTCTCTCTCTCTCTCTCTCTTCTCTCTCTCTCTCTCCCTCTCTCACCCCGTCCCTCTCTCCCCTCTGTCCCTCTCTCTGTCTCAGTCTCTCTCTCTGTCTCTGTCTCTTGCGCTCTCTCTCTTTCCCTCTCTCTCTCTCTTCCTCACTCTCACCCTCTGTCCCTCACTCTGTCTCAGTCTCTGTCTGTCTCTGTCTCTTGCGCTCTCTCTCTTTCCTCTCTCTCTCCCTTCCTCACTCTCACCCTCTGTCCCTCACTCTGTCTCTTCTCTCCCTCTGTCTCTGTCCCTCTCTGTCTCTCTCCCTCTCCTCTTCTCTCTCTCTCTCTCTCTCTCTCTCTCTCTCTCTCTCTCTCTCTCTCTCTCTCTTCTCTCTTCTCTCTTTTTTTCTCCTCTTTCCGTGATAATTTCTCTCTCTGACACCCCCTTTTCGTTTCTATCTTTCTTTCATTGTTGTTGTTGGGGTGGTGTTTTTTTTTTTTAACAAAAGCCATTCCACCCAATCAGTGTCTGTCATATTTCATGGTGTGTGTGTGTGTGTGTGTGTGTGTGTGTGTGTGTGTGTGTGTGTGTGTGTGTGTGTGTGTGTGTGTGTGTTTTCTATGCGTGTGTGTTTGTGTGTGTGTGTTTATTTTGTGTGTGTGTTTGTATGTGTGTGTGTTTGTATGTGTGTGTGTGTGTTTGTATGTGTGTGTGTATGTGTGTTTGTATGTGTGTATGTATTTGTGTGTGTGTGTATGTGTGTGTGTGTTTGTTTGTGTGTGTGTTTGTATGCGCGTGTGTGTGTGTGTTTGTATGTGTGTGTATTTGTGTGTTTGTATGTGTGTGTGTTTGTATGTGTGTGTGTGTTTGTATGTGTGTGTGTATGTGTGTTTGTATGCGTGTGTGTGTTTGTATGCGTGTGTGTGTGTGTGTGTGTTTGTATGCGTGTGTGTGTGTGTGTGTGTGTGTGTGTGTGTGTGTGTGTGTGTGTGTGTGTGTGTGTGTGTGTGAAAACAGCCCCTGACTACACGACCACGCCAGCCCCCTGTGAGGACAAGCTGCCGAACTGCAAGAACTACGATGGTGGCAGTCTCTGCACGTCAGTGGCATATCGGGACTGGGTCATGACCAACTGCAGGAAATACTGCGACGTCTGCAGTAAGTGCCTGGGCTTTATCACAGTTCTTGCTTAAACCATTGACGCTGGGGGCAACAACAGCAAGGTGATAGGCTGTAGTATGACCAGTGGCTTTCTTTCCCACTCATGGAATTCCACTTTACAGCTTTAGTCTTTAGTGATCGACTATGACTCTCTGACTAGGAGGCTTGACTCGCTACAGTCCCTATGTGCTGCAGCCCTGGGGGCTGGTTGGCCTTTGGAGAACATCTCCAACGCTGACTGTCCTTATGCCCACTTGGCCGAGAGAGTTGGGATGTGCTGTGGGCAAGGCATCTTCACTATAATCAAATTTCTGCCCAGTTTCCAAAACAGCAGCTGCCTCCTCTGCTGTTTTGGAGGTCATCGTCAGACACGACGGACAAACATACAAAGTACAACCACCTTCTTCCTTCCTTCCTCCCGTGCAGCAAGCCTCCTACACGTGTTTCACAACAGCAGGGGCTGACCCTTATGGTTGGCCAGGGCGTTGCCACAAGGAGCGACAGAAGAGTTGGGTTTTATACCCTGTTTTAATCTAATAATAATAATAATCTTCTTCTTCGTCGAACGCTCAGACAGCAACTATTATTGTCTGTTATATGAGCGACAATGCGTCACGCTGTCGTTAAGCGCCTGACAAGTCAGGCCCAGCGCATCCGACTTCGGCACAAGAGAGAATAGTTACCTTTCAAGTTCTTTCTGGAAAAAAGGCAGGAGAATGGACCCAAGAAGGCAGAAAAGAGACAAGAAGGAGGTGACAGGAAGCAAAGGAACAAGGCAGAAACAAAGAGAGTGATAGAAAAGAGGAAATTTATAGCACAGAATTTCCAGAATGTGGGGAAGCTATTTATACTGATAGGCCCCCGGCATCCCCACGGGGGAATAATAATAATAATAATACATTGAATTTATACAGTGCTATATCTTGCAAAAAAACACAAATCAAAGCGCTTACTGTATATACAGTTTTACTGTATATAGTTGCACAGTTTTATTCTGAGAGTTAAAATGTTGACGAGGCGACAGCCCTAATATGGCCTCTGTGGTCGGCGGGGCTATAAACAACAGGATTGGATTGGATTGGTGTTCCACCTTATGATTTTGAACTCTGTGGTTCAAGTACTTTCATTCACGCGGCACCCTCTCTTTTTGGAATGATCTTGATATATCTTCCATGCCTTTTTTCTGATTCAGTCTAATAACTTATTTATTTATTTATTCTTTTATACCGAGGATAATGGAATAAGCACTCATGTGCTTTTTTTACATCCAGTCCCCGTGTGTATGCGATTTTGTAAATTTTGTCATCTGTTCCCACCGGCACACGATGGCCTACTCTTTCGAAAAGCGGAACAGGATTTAACGTGTGCGCAAGATGTTCTGCGTGCGTTCGCACACAGGGCCTCGGTTTATAGTCCCATCCGAAGGACTTTGACATTCAGTTCGATTTTTTGGTCAAACTGGGAAGAAAGGGCGAGGCTGGGAATCGAACCCAGAACCTCACGGTTGACTTGTTGGCAGGAGAACGTCTTAACCATCCTGCCACCTTCCTAACTGAGGTAAGGAGTGTGATTTCAAGATTCTTACATGAAGGGTTTTTTTAAAAAGATGTTTTCTTGGTTGATTGAGGAAACCCTTGGTGTTATTACAGTTTTCTTCTCCAAAGTCGGAATGCGGCTACCTCCACGGTGGACAAAGAAAACGGTCGCATACACAACAGTCTCACCATTGGTGAACCTCGGAGCTCTAGCCGAGGAACGAAAACAAATATCTGTTTTCCATGTACCTTTTTGTCTCATCTCCATTGCATGACGATTAAATCTGTCAATATTTTGGTGGTGTTAAAGCTGTAGCAACTGTTTCGAATTTTGATGGGATACTGTGGTAATTCCAATACAGCATCCACTTAATCATTTTCTGTTTTTAATGTGGTATAGGAATGATAACTGCATTTTTTTTAAAAATAAGGAACCACACTGCAAGTAAACAGATTATTCTTTCTTTTTTTTAAACAAAGCTTTTTTTGGTGAGCAAAGGGATAGAGGGAGGGGTTTGGTGAGTTTCGGAGATCTAAAAAAAAAAACCTGGTTGTAACCATAAAACAAAGCCCTATTTCTCTTTTGGCTGCACTGAAAGAAATTTAAAAAAAGATCGTACAAAATACAAACCCGGTATCTAAAAACTGCAAGAAATCCACGTCCGTTACAAACATAGCTACAAACATATCAACAAGTAGACATTTCACAGCTGTCAGTTTCCCCCACTTTCAGCTGCTCTCAGCTGCTATCCATTCCTTTCCATCCCAGCCTAGCTGGTGCTGATTACAGCAGGGACTGACCACACTTGGACTTGGTAAAAGGAAGGAGCGTGCCAATTTGAGCACTTGGTCCTGGACCCTGGACCGAGTTCTTGATGGGTGGCTCTGCTCTTGTGGCGACGCGCTCCCCCCGGGAAGAGCAGACCGAATTTCACGCAGAGACATCTACCATGTCTTAAATGGATGGGTGGGCTAGAGGTAACGCGCCTGCCTAGAAAGCGAAAAGTCCGGGTCGGAAGTGTGCTGTGGTTCAATCCCCGTTTGGGCCCAAAACTTGTCCACCCATCCATTCAACCATGAGGTCTGGGTGCTAGTCTTTTGGATGAGACGATAAACCGAGGTTCCGTGTTTTACACAAAATTATTTAGCGCACGTAAAAGAACCCACGGCAACAAGAGAGTTGTCCCTGGCAAAATTATGTAACAAAAAGCAGCATTGAAAGGGAAACAAATACAGTTGCAGACAAGGAAAAGAACCAAAAAAAATAATGGGTGGCGCCGCTCTTGTGGCGGCGACGTGCTCTCCCCAGGGGAGAGAGCAGCAGTCACCCGAATTTCACGCAGAGAAATCTGCCGTGACTTTAAAAAAAAAAGTGGTATAAATTTTTTTTTTAATTTAAAAAATGACTGACAAGTTTTTAGCTGGCTTGGCGTACCTGCGATATATATATCGATTTGTGGTGCGGGTAGACCCGCAAGCTGTACCCGTGCACCCGGCCTTTGTACAGGGACCACCACAGTGGCCACCACGGTGTGGACCACGCCAGCCTCAGGCTGCTTTGACGCCATCTCGTACTGTGACGAGTACGGCCCCGGTGCCTGCAGTAACCCCGACTACCGCGCCTGGGTCATGAAGAACTGCCGCAAATACTGCGGAGTCTGTACAGGTGGGGTGGGTGTGGGGGTGGGGTGTGGGGTAGGGTGTGGGGTGGGGTAGGGTGGGGGGTGGTGTGGGGTGGTGTGGGGTAGGGTGGGGGGTGGGGTGGGTGGGGTGTGGGTGTGGTGGGGTGGTGTGGGGTGTGGTGGGGTGTGGTAGGGTGGGGTGGTGTGGGGTAGGGTGGGGTGTGGTGGGGTGGGGTAGGGTGTGGGGTGGGGTAGGGTGGGGTGGGGTGGGGTGGTTGTGGTGTGGGGTGGTGTGGTTGTAGTTGTGGGGTGGGGTGGGGTGGTGTGGTGTTTGATTGTACTTGTCTTTTTTGTGTGTGAGATTTTGGTCAGGTTTTCTGTTGTGGTTGTTTTTGTTTTAGGGTGGTTATTTTATGTTTTTAAAAGAGGAAAATTTGATGATGTTGATGTCTAATAATAGGGGTAGTTAATTAGTTAGTTAGTTAGTGTGTGTGTGTGTATGTGTGTGTGTGTCTGTGTGTGTCTGTGTGTCTGTTGTCTTTGTCTTTGAGTGTAAGTGTGTGTGTCTGTGTCTGTCTGTCTACCTGCCTGTATGCCTGCCTGCCTACCTGTCTTTCTGAGTCTGTTTGTATGTGTCTACCAGAAGAAGGCTTCAGAGAGAATCTGAGAACCACACATCTTGAGCTTATTGGAAGTATTTGATCAGTTCTCTTCGTGACTGCATACTTGAAAAAAATGACTGTGAACCAATATCAGTGCAGTCTGTAAACTATGTGGAAGCAGTGTCAGTGCAGTCTGTAAACTATGTGGAAGCATTGACAGTGCAGTCTGTAAACTATGTGAAAGCAATGTCAGTGCAGAGTGTAAACTATGTGAAAGCAAATGCAGCCTGTAAACTATGTGGAAGCAATGTCAGTGCAGTCTTTAAACTATGTGGAAGCAATGTCAGTGCAGTTTGTAAACTATGTGAAAGCAAATGCAGCCTGTAAACTATGTGGAAGCGATGTCAGTGCAGTCTGTAAGCTATGTGGAAGCTATGTCAGTGCAGTCTGTAAACTAAGTGGAAGCAATGTCAGTACAGTCTGTAAACTATGTGGAAGCAACATTAATGCAGTCTGTAAACTGTATGGAAGCTATGTCAGTGCAGAGTGTAAACTATGTGGAAGAAATGCCAGTGCAGTCTGTAAACAATGTGGAAGCAATGTCAGTGCAGAGTGTAAACTATGCGAAAGCAATGTCAGTGCAGTGAAAGAAATGTCAGTGCAGTGGAAGAAATGTCAGTGCAGTCTGTAAACTAGATGGAAGCGATGTCAGTGCAGAGTGTAAACTATGTGGAAGCAATGTCAGTGCAGTCTGTAAACAATGTGGATGCAAAATTAATGCAGTCTGTAAACTATGTGGAAGCTATGTCAGTGCAGTATGTAAACAATGTGGAAGCAAATGCAGCCTGTAAACTATGTAGAAGCAAATGCAGTATGTAAACTATGTGGAAGCAATGTAAATGCTGTCTGTAAACTATGTGGGAGCAATGTCAGTGCAATGGAAGCAATGTCAGTGCAGTGGAAGCTATGTCATTGCAGTCTGTAAACTATGTGAAAGCAATGTCAGTGCAGTCTGTAAGCTATGTGGAAGCTATGTCAGTGCAGTGGAAGCGATGTCAGTGCAGTGGAAGCGATGTCAGTGCAGTCTGTAAGCTATGTGGAAGCGATGTCAGTGCAGTGGAAGCGATGTCAGTGCAGTCTGTAAGCTATGTGGAAGCTATGTCAGTGCAGTGGAAGCGATGTCAGTGCAGTCTGTAAGCTATGTGGAAGCAATGTCAGTACAGTGGAAGCAATGTCAGTGCAGTCTGTAAAGTATGTGGAAGCAAGTCAAGTCAAGTCAAGTCAAGTCAAAATTTTATTTCCAGATGGTACATTGAATAAGCAATGCATTTGCTTTTATTCATCATGTCAATGCAGTGTGTAAACTATGTGGAAGCAAATGCAGTCTGTAAACTATGTGGAAGCAATGTCAATACAGCATGTAAACCATGTGGAAGCAAATGCAGTCTGTAAACTATGTGGAAGCAAATGCAGTTACGTAAACTATGTGGAAGCAATGTCAATGCAGTGGAAGCGATGTCAGTGCAGTGGAAGCGGTGTCAGTGCAGTGGAAGCGGTGTCAGCGCAGTTGTGTGTTAAGGGTGTGGCCTGGTGGTGGTGGTGGTTGTGTGCAGACGTGTCAGCGGGCAGCACGACAGAGGCGCCCTGTATCGACACCAAGGGCGAGGAAACGTGCCGACTGTACGGCAAGTCCAGCTGCGGAGGACAGTTTCTGGGCTGGGCCATGCACAACTGCCGCAAATACTGTGACCTCTGTGGGGGTGAGGCTGTCTGTCTGTCTGTCTGTTGGTGTGTGTCTGTGTGGCTGTCAGTCGGTCTTTCTCTTTATCTGTCTGTCTGTCTGTTGGTATGGTGTCTGACTGTCTCTGTTGGTGTGTGTCTGTCTGTTGGTATGGTGTCTGACTGTCTCTGTTGGTGTGTCTGTCTGTTGGTATGGTGTCTGACTGTCTCTATTGGTGTGTCTGTCTGTTGGTATGGTGTCTGACTGTCTCTATTGGTGTGTCTGTCTGTTGGTATGGTGTCTGACTGTCTGTTGGTGTGTCTGTCTGTTGGTATGGTGTCTGACTGTCTCTGTTGGTGTGTCTGTCTGTTGGTATGGTGTCTGACTGTCTGTTGTGTGTGTCTGTCTGTTGGTATAGTGTCTGACTGTCTCTGTTGGTGTGTCTGTCTGTTGGTATAGTGTCTGACTGTCTCTGTTGGTGTGTCTGTCTGTTGGTATGTGTCTTACTGTCTCTGTTGGTGTGTCTGTCTGTTGGTATAGTGTCTGACTGTCTCTGTTGGTGTGTCTGTCTGTTGGTATGGTGTCTGACTGTCTCTATTGGTGTGTCTGTCTGTTGGTATGGTGTCTGACTGTCTCTGTTGGTGTGTCTGTCTGTTGGTATAGTGTCTGACTGTCTCTGTTGGTGTGTCTGTCTGTTGGTATGGTGTCTGACTGTCTCTATTGGTGTGTCTGTCTGTCTGTTGGTATGGTGTCTGACTGTCTCTGTTGGTGTGTCTGTCTGTTGGTATAGTGTCTGACTGTCTTGTTGGTGTGTCTGTCTGTTGGTATGGTGTCTGATGTCTCTATTGGTGTGTGTCTGTCTGTTGGCATGGTGTCTGACTGTCTATTGGTGTGTCTGTCTGTTGGTATGGTGTCTGACTGTCTCTGTTGGTGTGTCTGTCTGTTGGTATGGTGTCTGACTGTCTCTGTTGGTGTGTCTGTCTGTTGGTATGGTGTCTGACTGTCTCTATTGGTGTGTGTCTGTCTGTTGGTATGGTGTCTGACTGTCTCTATTGGTGTGTGTCTGTCTGTTGGTATGGTGTCTGACTGTCTATTGGTGTGTCTGTCTGTTGGTATGGTGTCTGACTGTCTCTGTTGGTGTGTCTGTCTGTTGGTATGGTGTCTGACTGTCTCTGTTGGTGTGTCTGTCTGTTGGTATGGTGTCTGACTGTCTCTGTTGGTGTGTCTGTCTGTTGGTATAGTGTCTGACTGTCTCTATTGGTGTGTGTCTGTCTGTTGGTATGGTGTCTGACTGTCTCTATTGGTGTGTGTCTGTCTGTTGGTATGGTGTCTGACTGTCTCTATTGGTGTGTGTCTGTCTGTTGGTATGGTGTCTGACTGTCTCTGTTGGTGTGTCTGTCTGTTGGTATGGTGTCTGACTGTCTCTGTTGGTGTGTCTGTCTGTTGGTATAGTGTCTGACTGTCTCTATTGGTGTGTGTCTGTCTGTTGGTATGGTGTCTGACTGTCTCTATTGGTGTGTCTGTCTGTTGGTATGGTGTCTGACTGTCTCTGTTGGTGTGTCTGTCTGTTGGTATGGTGTCTGACTGTCTCTATTGGTGTGTGTCTGTCTGTTGGTATGGTGTCTGACTGTCTCTATTGGTGTGTCTGTCTGTTGGTATGGTGTCTGACTGTCTCTGTTGGTGTGTCTGTCTGTTGGCATGGTGTCTGACTGTCTCTATTGGTGTGTGTCTGTCTGTTGGTATGGTGTCTGACTGTCTCTATTGGTGTGTGTCTGTCTGTTGGTATGGTGTCTGACTGTCTCTGTTGGTGTGTCTGTCTGTTGGTATGGTGTCTGACTGTCTCTGTTGGTGTGTCTGTCTGTTGGTATGGTGTCTGACTGTCTCTATTGGTGTGTGTCTGTCTCTATGTCTTTGTCTCTGCCTTATCTCTCTCTGTCTCTCTTTTTCCCTCCCTCTCTGTCTCTCTCTCTCTATGTCCCTCTCTATCTTTCTCTCTGTCTCTGTCTTTCTGTACCATGCACAACTGCGCAAATACTGTGATCTACGTGGGGATGAAGTTCTGTATTTGTCTCTTTCTGTCCGTCTTTCTCTGTCTGTCGGTATGTCTGTCTGTCTCTCTGTTTGTGTGTCTATCTGTCTGTCTCTCGTTGTTTTGAACATGGTTTTAGCCGAGTGAGCCTGGTTTCCTTGGAAAATATAAACACATTTGTATTAGACAAGAAGTATGCCTATAGGCATGTTTGAAAGCGTGCAGAGTGTAAACATGATTAGACTTGCATTGCACTTACATATTCATGCACACGTATGCACGCACCCTTTCATGATCACACACACACACGCTCACTCTCTCACTCACACACATGCACGTGCACTTACACACCCACCTATCAGTATGTATACATACACAAACACGTGCACATATAATAAATTATACCGATATGCAAATGCATGCAGTACACATACACACTTTACTTCAAATGTCGGTGTAGTGATAAACACTGAAAGTGACAGACGACGTAAAACAAAAACCGAACACTAAAACCCCTATAAGCGAACATTCAAGCGCCTGTGCGCATCTTCAAACGTAAACACAGGGCACGGGGGAAAGCCTAGTGGTTAGAGGGAGGCGCTTGTGACCTGACAGCCCGGGATCGTGCCCCCAACAGAGACGCCCGTGTTAGTGAAGTTTCCCCTGGAGTTAACAACAAGCCATCAGATCATGAGCTCAATGCTCTAACCGCTATTCTATCCCTGCCACCCACCCTCCCTCCTAAAGACAAGGCTATCCTTGCCACCCTCCCTCCTAAATACAAGGCTATCCTTGCCACCCTCTCTCCTAAATACAAGGCTATCCTTGCCACCCTCTCTCCTAAATACAAGGCTATCCTTGCCACCCTCCCTCCAGGCTATCCCTGCCACCCCCTCCTAAATACAAGACTATCCTTGCCACGCTCCCTCCCTCCTAAATACAAGGCTATCCTTGCCACCCTCCCTCCTAAATACAAAGCTATTCTTGCCACCCTCCCTCCTAAACACAAGGCTATCCTTGCCACCCTCCCTCCTAAAGACAAGGCTATCCTTGCCACCCTCCCTCCCTCCTAAATACAAGGCTATCCTTGCCACCCTCCCTCCTAAACACGAGGCTATCCTTGCCACCCTTCCTCCTAAACATAAGGCTATCCTTGCCACCCTCCCTCCTAAATACGAGGCTATCCTTGCCACCCTCCATCCTAAATACAAGGCTATCCTTGCCACCCTCCCTCCCTGCTAAATACTAGGCTATCTTGCCACCCTCCCTCCTAAATACAAGGCTATCCTTGCCACTCTCCCTCCCTGCTAAATACTAGGCTATCTTGCCACCCTCCCTCCTAAATACAAGGCTATCCTTGCCACCCTCCCTCCTAAATACAAGGCTATCTTGCCACCCTCCCTCCTAAATACAAGGCTATCCTTGCCACCCTCCCTCCTAAATACAAGGCTATCCTTGCCACCCTCCCTCCTAAATACAAGGCTATCCTTGCCACCCTCCCTCCTAAATATAAGGCTATCCTTGCCACCCTCCCTCCTGGCTATCCTTGCCACCCTCCCTCCCTCCCAAATATAAGGCTATCCATGCCAACCTCCCTCCCCAATACAAGGCTATCCTTGCCACCCACCCTTTCTCCTAAATACAAGGCTATCCTTGCCACCCTCCCTCTAGGCTATCCTTGCCACCCTACCCCCAGGCTATCTTTGCCACCTTCCCTCACCAAATACAAGGCTATCCTTGCCACCCTCCCTCTAGGCTATCCTTGCCACCCTACCCCCAGGCTATCTTTGCCACCTTCCCTCACCAAATACAAGGCTATCCTTGCCACCCTCCCCTAGGCTATCCTTGCCACCCTACCCCCAGGCTATCCTTGCACCCTTCCCTCACCTCTCAAGTATCTTGCCATCCCTTGCCATCCTTCCCCTCCCCAGGCTATCCTTGCCACCTCCCTCCTCCTCTCCTAAATACAAGGCTATCCTTACCACCCCTCCCATACCAATACCGTTCTAATGTGGTGCCCTAGCAACACAGCTTACATCGGCAAATGACAAAGCTTTAGCCTGGTCCCACCCCCCCCCCCCCAGCCCCCAGTACCCGTGAGATGGAGAGGTGCAGGCGGCAAGTGCATGCTGTGTGCAGAGGTACATCCCACACAGCCCAGGTCAGCACCAGACGTGGCGCTGTGTCAGACGTGCTGGCCAACTGCAGGGATTACGACAGGCAGTACTGTGGCGGGGACTACTGGCCTGGCTGCCGACAACTGTGCCGCCTACTGCAACCTCTGCCACTGTGAGCATGCTGGCTGGTCTTGTGGTGTGGTGTGTGATGTTTTTTGTGTGTGTGGAGGGTGGGTGGGGCTGTGGGGTGGGGTGGGGGGGTGTTGTGTGTGTGTGTGTGTGTGGGGGGTGTTGTGTGGTGTGGTGGGGGGGGGGGGGTGTTGTTGTGTGTGTGTGTTGTGTGTGGGGGGGGGGGGTGTTTGTGTGTGTGTGTGGGGGGGGGGGTGTGTTGTGTGTGTGTTGTTGTGTGTGTGTTGTGTGTGTGGGGGGGTGTGGGTGTGGGGGGGGGGGGGGGTAGGGGGGTGTGGGGGGGTGCGTGTGTGTTGTGTGTGTTGTGGTGTGTGTGTGTTTGTGTGTGTGTTGTGTGTGTGTGTGTGTGTAGTGTGTGTTGTGTGTGTGGGGTGGGTGAGGGGGTGCGTGTGTGTTGTGTGTGTTTTTGGTTTGTGTGTGTTGTGTTGTGTGTGTGTGTATATGTGTGTGTGTGCCTTCCTACTTTTTTGGTTGGTTGATGTAGATTGTTTCTGTGATTTTTTTGGGGGGGGAGGGGGGGTTGGGGTGAAAGTTGGTCTATGTCCTTCCTGTCGTTGTCTTTTTTCGTAGATGTGTGTGTGTGTGTGTGTGTGTGTGTGTGTGTGGTGTGTGTTGGTGTGTGTGTGTGTGTGTGCATGCGTGCATGGTGTGTGTGTGTTTTCGAGGGGAGTCTCTGTGTGTGGGGGGGGGGGGGGGAGGTCTCTGCTTGTGTGCGCGCGTGTGGGCATGCGCACGCAAGTACGTATGTGTTTCCTTTCATAAATACTTATCCATGTATTATATGTAGTCTGAACATGTATTTGTGTGTATTTGTACGACTGTATACATGTACGCTCATGCATATGCGTGTCCATGTTTATGCAAGTGTGTGTACCATGGTATACCTGCAGACCCCTGATCCCCTTCACCTTTACTTGCACAAATCAAATCAGGCCACAGGTCATCCGTCTTCCGCCTTGTTTTCTCAGCAAGTGGGGAGCAGCACTCACATAATTATTCTGCATGGTCAAAGTTGGGTTTTTTTCAAAATGGAAGTAAAATCATCCACTGGAATGTCTTATGAACAACTTTTAGGGGGTAACGCACTGTAGCATGCAGATAGAAAGAGATAAAGTTTTTCTATGAGCTTTATTGTATCTATGTTTTCGTGCGCTATTTTTTTTGTCTTAGATCCGTTCACAACCATAGAAATAGATAGAAAGACGATTGTAAATGAATTTTTCTTCTTATTATTATTATTGTTGTTTATTTGGTTTGTTTTGTGTTCTCAGACAAGCTGACGACTCTGGGCAGAGTGGAGGAAAAGGGCTGGCTGGTGCTGATGAAGGGCGTGGCTGGAGCCACCGGAGATCTGTGGCATTTGTGGAGCACCAACTCTGTGGCCAATCAGAACGTGCCACAGGCTCAGTATCTGACCAATCAGTATCCAGGACACTACAAACCCGCCATCACCAATCAGTGGGACATCTGCCGCTTCGAGAGGGTAACTGTATACCGTGTGCCGTTTGTTCTCTGTCAGTGGCGTTTGTGTCTTTTGCTTTCTTCCTTGTTTGTTTGTTTGCGTGTTGAATTGAAACTCCGTAGTGTTACCTGTTCGACAGTTAGACACTTACAGTGTGTGTGTGATTTTCCGTCACATGAGTGTCACAGAAAACAGTTTAGGGTGGATGGCTAGTGTGTGATTTTTGGTCGGTCTTATGGACTTGCTCCCTTGTCTGTCTGTGTGACAATTTTCTTGTTTTAAGTTTTCTTTTATTTCTGCTTTTTCCTGCCTTGTCTGCTGTGGCGTTCCCGTTCTGTTGTTCCCACGCCACTCATTTCAATCTCTCCGCCCCAGTCATACCCAGATTCGTCATGTCAAATCCTCGGGGTCAGAAGTCCACAAGAGGCCCCTTCAATGTCAGGCCGCCATGGGGCCACCAGCCAGATGGGCCATGCACTGTTGCTGTGTCACTTCAGTGATGTTCAGTGGACGCAGGACACAATTTACCAAGCCCCTTACTGAAAACAGTATTAGGTCATTCACGGAGCCAGGCTGAACGAGATGCCCACCCGGGGTGGCGACCACCACAACGTTCCTCCATTGACCTTCTCCTGTGAGCCCCCAACCCCGGAGACTCAAGACACAAACTCACCACAGGCACAGAGGTGTATGGGGAAACCAACACTGAGGTCACCATGAGACCAGAGCAACAGGAGCCACCGAATCAGAGATAGTTTTCTTTTATTACATGAGGATCATGAGAATAGAGATAATGTAATGATGCTGCCATGGAAGTGCATGTGCGTTGAGACTACTTGACAGGGCTGTACTCTACGCTTACTATCATAAACATCTAGGCGGCAACCAGGCCTGAGAGATACAGACACCTGCAGTGTTGGTCAGGTAATTTGATTAACACTCTCAAAATCGCATTCGTAAAGTGGATGAAGCTCAACTGCGTGGTCCCAGGCTTCTCGATAATCCCAAAAGCAAACTTCCTCTAGGTAGGAGAGAGCCGGAGTCCAAACAATCGCTATGCCTCTTGTGGGATTCGAACTCGCGACCTTCCAGTTCGTAACCCAAGGTGCTGACCATTGCGCCATAGCGGCTGGTGTCTATGACAGTAATAGTCACAAAGAAAACTATTTTGTTTGTACTGCTCTGCATCCATAAAACGTGCTTTTGCTAATTATGATTTTCTTTTATTCAAGCACCAACAATAAGTGATGTTTTCTTTATGTCAGAACAATGCATTTTCCCTTTTCAAACACCTTTATGTGAGTTATCAGTTTATGTTGATCTATGTGCTGACTGTTGTTCTGTCGTGAAATGGTATCTCTGATCTAAATGTCCCATATGGTAGCTGATTCCTACATTTGTTGTATTGTTAGTCGTATATTTTGCTGCCCACTTGTTTACAATGGGTGATAGACTGTCCCACCCCCCTTCATGATTTATTTAGATGTTATTTTTGTCATAAACATGATATGTGTATAGGTAGCTTTCTGGCATTTTGACAGGTGAAGGTGGCCATACTGTCTGGTGGCATGGAAAAGGCCAACATCGTCTTCAACGTCAGGAACCAGGGCAAGAACGACTGGTTCAAGCCAGAAAACGTCATCTCATCCACTTTCAACGACCTGCCACAACCTCTGGCAGTTTTGGCATGGCAAAGTATGTTGGCTTTTAAGCAGTGCTGAATTATGTGTAAGAATTATGACTGAGACAAACAGAGGAGCTTGATTCAGAAGTCCTGAAGGCTTAGTTATTGACGGAGTACAGATTAATTATTGTAGTTAGTTAGAGAAAGGGGCATAAATAAGGAGGAAGCTCAAAACAGAGAGAGAGAGATGGAGAAGGCTCATCAATGTCAAACCTTCCCTGGGAGAAACATGACAAAAAAGGAAGAAGAAGAAGTTAGTTTGGAATTAAGTGTGCAATAATCGTAAATTTACAATGACTTCAATACATCTCAAGTCACTTCACCGGGTTGGGAGAAATGGGGTCTCTGACACCTCGCTCCCCTTCGACCACACAGGTTATGGGACACCTTTACCTTTGCCTTTTAAATAAACAAGGATGAAAGAAAGCCAAGCAAAACCAAACCCGTGAAGTTTAATCTCTTCCGCACAGTATTCATCTTTTGAGAGTTCAGCGAAGATTGTACAAACAGTAAGCAAAGAAACTGATCTGTTTGTTAAAACAACAAAGACAAAGGTTCTTCACGTTTGGCATAAATATATCATGTTGTTCCAACTATGATTGCGGACTCGTACTATTCAGTAGTGATCTAGATGGAAGTTACTTTTACAGGCGTGTACAAATGTACTGATGCATTTTGTGGGTCATAGAGATAGTAAGATATGAGTGTATTATTTTACACTGACAAATATACTACTGACTAATTAGAACTATAAGAATAAATTAAAGAAATGATTTGCAATTTTTGTATGGTAAAATCTTAAAATACACATTGTATCTTTTTCTTAGATTATGTAGGCGTGCCAAGCTTCTTTTTTCTATCGTCAAAACCAGAGAGTGTTAATTGTAGAAAAAAAGCAGTCTTATACTTTGTTGAGAATGACAAGAGTTTTAAAACTGGTACAAAATAGCAAGAAGGACTTGTTTCGTTCCTCGCTAGATAGATCTATGAGGTTCTAAAAATCTGTTGGCAAAACTTTTGCATATGCGACCGTTTTTGCCCACTAAGGAATCCGCATTCCGACTTTGAGGATGTCTGAAGATGACACCAGTGCGCGTGTAGGCTTGTGTTGTTTTTTTCTGCCGTCATTTATTCTTACCTGCACAAATGACCTGCTCTTCCCGAAAGGCAGGCTGGAGTTTCACATGTAGGCAAGATGTTCTGCGTGCGTTTGTACACGAGACCTCGGTTTATAGTCTCGTCCGAAGTCCTTTTGGGGGAGTGGAGTCAGTAGTGATGTTAACTCCAGGGGGAAAATCCCCTGGAAAGGTTGTCTTCGTGGTGGCTCGATTCTGGACCGTCAGATCGTGAGTGAGCGCAACGTTCTGACAACTAGGCTGTCCTGCTCCCCCACCATTCCCCCCCACCCCCCTCAAGAAGGATATATTATTTACATATATTGTAGCACACCAGGCCTATAGATTTGTGTACACTTGATGAACATACACGTTTTTGTTTTTGGTTGGCTGGTTGTTTTTGCCAGTAAACGTTTCTTTTAATGACACATACTGTACAGTGGCTCACTGATACAACAGCAACAGCGGTTTACCTCTTAAATTTTCTATTCTCTCTTTATTATATTCCATTATCCTCGATATAAAAGAATAAATAAATAAATAAATAACATAATCATTTTGCAGGTGTCCATGTCCCCATTCTGAATACAAAGACTTGTTATTAACAAAAATCTTCAAATATTTCTTTTGTTTCCTTTTCTTCTTGATTTCTTTTTTTGTTTTTACTGCACTTGATGTGGAATTTTTTTAAAATGAGGCAGCATTAAAAAAAAACCCTCAACTGTATTCCTTCAGGGACACCAGTTCTGGCCACGAGTTCGCCATCGGCAATTTCAACGACTGTGAAGGCACTGGCTGGATGTTCGTGTCCACCAATCAGAACTGTCCTTACCAGAAGACCGGGACTGCCCCGCAGTTCTACTATTCCCTGACAAACACTGTCACCCAGCTTGCTCCAGGTATTGCCGCTCTCTGTCTGTCTGTCTGTCTGTCTGTCTGTCTGTCTTCTCTCTCTCTCATCTCTCTCTCTCTCTCTTCTCTCTCTCTCTGTATGTGTGGTGTGTTGTGTGTGGGGGGGGGGTGCCGTGCATGTAAACTTACATTTTGTTCGTGTGTTTATCTGTAAGTCGCTGCTTGATTTTATGCATAATTGTACATACGATGTGCATTCATGCTTGCAAGCTTTTATACGTTGTGTGTGTGTGTGTGTGTGTGTGTGTGTGTGTGTGTGTGTGGTGTGTGTTTGTGTGTGTGTGTGTGTGTGTTGTGTGTGTGTGTGTGTGTGTGTGTGTGTGTGTGTGTGTGTGTGTGTGTGTGTATCTAGCGAATATCTCTCTCACTCTTAAGACCCTTTTATTTTTTTCTGTCACAGGTCAAATTGGAGAGGGAGATGTCTTCGCTATTCTGGGACAAGGTGGAATTTGTAAGTATTAGAACAGGGAGTTCTGGTTTAGTCTGAGTTTGGGTATGCTAGCTTGCCTGCTAGTTTGCTTTAAAAGAAATGTTTAGTCCTTAAAATAATGAACACAACTCGGGCTTAGCAACAGGCCACCATGATGAGCATCAGGCTGTAACTCTTTTTGTTGTTTTTGTTCTTTTTCACCATTGATTTGCTAATGATCTGGTGACTAGTACTATGAGTCTTTCGGATAGTTTACGCAAGGAAATGAAAATGAAATGGATATACCGTTGGTTTTGTTTATTGTTGATCTTTCAAAACAAAAATGTTTGAACAAAGGCCTGCCACCAGGGCGCAGTGGTTAGCTTCTTGGGTTATGGGCCGGAAGGTCACGGGTTCAAGTCCTATAGTCACATGGATTTTTCTACCCAGTGTAAGTTTGCTATGGGCTCATTGGGAAGACTTGGACCACACAGTTAAGCTCTATCTACTTTACGGATATAATTTTGAGAGTGTTGTTCAAATTACCTTACCAACACTGCAGGTGTCTGTATCTCTCGGGCCCGGTAGATGCTGGGATATACTATGACTGGAAACATAAGAGTACAGCCCTGTCCATTAGTCTCAAAGCACGTGTTATTACATTGCAGCAGCATCCCCATCACCATTGATTATCATGCAATAACAGAAAAATATCTCTGATTTGGTGGCCCTGTTTGCTCTCGTCTCATGGTGAACTGGGTTTTGGCTTCCCATACACTTCTGTGGTGAACTTGTGTGAAAGCCTTTAGGGTTGGAACTTCACAGGAAAAGATTGTTGGAGGGACATGGTGGTGCTAACCACCTCGGGTGAGTGTCTCACACAGTCTGGCTCCGCGACTGAGCTATCATTGTCGTCAGTAGGGGACTTCAACGTGGTGCCCTACGTATGCTAGCTCAGAACAGGCACCACTGAACACCACCAAAGTGACACAGCAGCAGTGCAGGGTCCTCGGCTTGGTGGACCCGTGGCGGCCTGAAAATGACAAGTTTTATATGGAATTCTGACCTTAGGGTGAAACATAAATCTGGGTATAACTGGGGTGGAGAGATCGAAATAAGAGGTGTAGGAACATCACAGAAGATGAGGTAGCAGCAACAACAAAATTTGTAACAATGAATCAAACTGTTTTACTGTGGTCTTGTTGCCATTTCTTTCCGATTTTCTTTGGCTGGAAGGACTGTGAGACAAGCAATGGACATTGATCAATGGAAAGAATGATTAAAACTTTGGGGGATTTTATTTATTTTCTTTTTAAAAAAATCGCAGTCCCTAAGTTTTAGCTACCATTAGTAAAATTTGATGCTGGGAACATAAATTTCAGCACGGTGAAGATAAAAATGAGAAAAGAAAAGGCCTGTGTTTGGGGGATGGGGAGGGGGTGGTAAGATTGGATGAACATCGTGTTATATTGGACCAGTCCAAAGTTTATGCTGAACATTTCTACGTTCTTGTGTGACAGGTATGACTGGAGTGCTGACAACCCAGAGTTCCTTTACGAACAGTATGTATACTTCAGCTTGTCATTTCCACCCCTTTTTCACCTTTCTCTTCTTCTTCTTCTTCTTTCTTCGCCTTCTTCGTCTCTCCTCATTCTTCCTCCTCTCCTTTTCCCCCTCCTCCTCATCCCTCTCTCTCATCCCTCCTTCCTTCTCTCTTTCCTCCTCCTCTCCTCCTCTCCTCCTCCTTCTTCTTCCTCCTTCTTGTCCCTCCTCCTCTCCTTCTCTTCTCCTCCTCCTTCTTCTTCTTCTTTGTTTTTGGTATATAGTGCAGATGGAAACTGTTTCCCTTTTCCATTGTTACAGTCATAGTTTTGTGGTGTTACGTGTTAAAACAAATAAAGTTTTGTTGTTTTTTTAATTATTTTATTCGAGGATATTGGGTAGCATCATGTGCATTTTTTCACAGTCCCTGTATCGGTTGAAATTTTGTCACTTTCTTACTGTGAAAATCAGTCAGCGTTGTGTCCAGCAAGAGAAGTTTGCTTCCATCACACCACCTTTCAAGCAAGCAGTTCTGTCTTCTGTCCTGTGTAGCCTGGTCTGTTGCCTGTTATTGCTGGAAAATGACTCAGACCTCACTTGAAAAGTTTTACATTGTTCTTTGTAGTTTACTGTTGAAAGTGCAAGTGAATTAAAATAATAATATATAATTATGACTATAGCAGTAACAACAAGGATATAGCATGGGGATGTTTTAAATCCCACATTAATTACTCCATAATCAGATACGTTTTTTTAACCAGTGGATAAATTGTATCATTGGATATCAGTTTACCTCAAACGAGAGCGTATGGTTACAAACAGTAAAATGAGTCTGGCAATCCATCGATGTTTTAATGTGGATCAGTAACTTACCTTGAAAAAGCAGGAAATCAATCAAACCAAATAATTAGTGTTCATACCCAACATTTCCTTGTCTGAGGTTACAACCTTTTCTAGTTAAGTTTGTATGTTTGTGTGTGTGTGTGTGTGTGTGTGTGTGTGGGTGTGTGTGTGTGTGTGTGTGTGTGTGTGTGTGTGTGTGTGTGTGTGTGTGTGTGTGTGTGTGTGTGTGTTGTTGTTGTTGTTTTTTAAAGCTTCTTCCAGAAATTTTGCAGTCGATTTGATACGTAATTTTTTATGACTTGGTTACAAATGTTTCTAATTCATTTATTTAGCTTCTCCTATGAATTTTGCAGTCAATTTTGTACCTAACACTTTTTGTGTCTGTTTAATGTGTTTGTGTCCTTTTTTATTTTAAAGCTTCTGCTAATAATTTTGCAGCAGATTTTATCATGAATTTGTCAAATGCCAGGAGAATGGATATATTAACAGTGGAGAGCGATGAGAATAGAGGAGTGAAGGAGGAGTGGTGTGTAGGCATGATAAGGGTGGGGGTGTAGACATGATAACGGTGGGGTGAAGACATGATAACGGTGTGGTGGGATGGGGGGGTATAGACATGATAACGGTGGGGTGTAGACATGATAACGGTGGGGGTGTAGACATGATAACGGTGGGGGTGTAGACATGATAACTGTGGAGTGTAGCCATTGGCTGGTGTTGGTGGTTGCAGTGCAGGACGGGTGTTTCTACAAGGGTCAGATGTACAGACAGGGAGACAACTGGCTGGACAACTGTGACCTCAACTGTACCTGCGAAGATTCCTCCATTGGACAGTACCACTGCATAGACCTGTCAGTACATACCCCTTCCCCCCACCCGCTTTTTTTTTAAATAGCAGGAATGGCACTATTACCAAAATATAGTTATTCTGGTGTTAGTCTCATCTCCTCTTGCACAACATTGTATTTTTTTTAAAAATTATTATTTTATATCGAGGATAATGGAATAAGCACTTATGTGCTTTTTTACATCTAGTACATCTAGTGTGTATGCGGTTTTGTAAATTGTCATCTGTTCCCACCGGCACACAATGGCCTACTCTTACGAAAAGCGGAACAGGATTTAACGTGTGCGCAAGATGTTCTGCGTGCGTTCGCACACGGGGTCTCGGTTTATAGTCTCACCCGAAGGACTTTAGGGGAGAGTGGAGTGTGCACTGATGTTAACTTTCAGGGGAAAATATCCCCTTGAACGGGAATGGAACCCGGGTTGTCAGATGGTGAGTGCAATGTTGTAACCACTAGGCTATCCTCCCCCCTGTATTAACCAATGTGTGTGTGTTTGTGCGCCCGCGCGCGCGAGTGTGTGTGTGTGTGTGTGTGTGTGTGTATGCGCACGCGTGTGCGTGCGTGTGTGCGTGCATGCATACATGCGTGCTGGAATAATTTGATTTGTATCATTACATTTTCACTTGTTATCTTTCTTTCCAGTAAAAGTAGTCTCTCCTTTAAGTCATGGGATAACTTTGTTCTGTTGTAAAATCTACACACTCTGGGATCTTCGGAGATGACTGATGTATTCCCTAAATCCCTGAGGCGTCATTGGGAGCTCTGCACTGAGGTTTGTCAGGCAGTGTGTCGTGGGCAAGTTGGTGGCTGCAGAGCCCATCCCGAACGTGTGCGAGCGCACGCAGAACATCTTGCGCATACGTTAAATCCTGTTCCGCTTTTCGTAAGAGTAGGCCATTGTGTGCCGGTGGGAACAGATGACATGATTGGGGGGGGGGGGGGATGGTCAAGAGTTGGGTAGGTATTGTTATCTTCTTATTGACCGTGAATAATACAAAGAAGTTTGCGTCACTAGACTTCACTGGACAGTGCATTTTAAGAACACCTGAACTAGGATGACGATGTCTGTTCTGCAGGTGTCCCACATACACCAACCTGCCGGCAGAGTGTAGCCTGCTGAAAACTGAAGGACAGTGCTGTCCTGAACTCAAGTGTCCTTTCCCCACAGGTAAGATTTGTCTTGTATCGCCTTATGTTGCATCATAGTGTGTTGCATATTATTGCAGTGTGTATATCACTTTCAGTCATAGCAGATTATGTTGCATCATAGTGTGTTGCATATTATTGCAGTGTGTATATCACTTTCAGTCATAGCAGATTATGTTGCATCATAGTGTGTTGCATATTATTGCAGTGTGTATATCACTTTCAGTCATAGCAGATTATGTTGCATCATAGTGTGTTGCATATTATTGCAGTGTGTATATCACTTTTAGTCATAGCAGATTATGTTGCATCATAGTGTGTTGCATATTATTGCAGTGTGTATATCACTTTCAGTCATAGCAGATTATGTTGCATCATAGTGTGTTGCATATTATTGCAGTGTGTATATCACTTTCAGTCATAGCAGATTATGTTGCATCATAGTGTGTTGCATATTATTGCAGTGTGTATATCACTTTCAGTCATAGCAGATTATGTTGCATCATAGTGTGTTGCATATTATTGCAGTGTGTATATCACTTTCAGTCATAGCAGATTATGTTGCATCATAGTGTGTTGCATATTATTGCAGTGTGTATATCACTTTCAGTCATAGCAGATTTTGTCCAGTTCGAACACTTTCCCCGGGGAGAGCGCATGGCCACAAGAGCAGTGCCACCCATTAAAAAAAAAAATCAATTTGTGTATAATATGTTTCTTTATTAGAGTGGCGTATTTCTACAGAATCTTTACAGGGAACTTGGTGCCATGCATTTTTTTTTTTTTACATGTGCTGAGAGTATGTTGCTCACTGGATCTGTTTATCGTCCTATCCAAAAGACTAACCCCCAGACCCCCACTCCGAGTCTAGTGGATGAGGGGACAGTTCAGATTTAAACAGGGATTGAACCCAATGCTGATGCTTTCTGAACGGGAGCGTTACCTCTAGACCACCAGTTCACTGTGAGGTGCCAGAGCTTTCTTTGCCTTCTTTCGACAAGTTACAGACAATTGGGTCAATCGTAGCAGGCAGGGAACAAGCAGTTCTCTTACCTCAAGTTCTTCAGCCAATGTTAATAGACATTTTTTGTCACGTCAGATACTTATAAGAACAAAATTGCATTAAAAAGTCAGAAAACGAGCTACTAATATAAAGTTTAAGTTGGCTAAAGCTCTGTGTGTATATATGTGTGTGTGTGTGTGTGTGTGTGTGTGTGTGTGTGTGTGTGTGTGTGTGTGTGTGCGCACATGTAAACAGGTGATGGGTGTTACTACAAGAACAAGGTGTATCCCCAAGGAGCGACGTGGCAGGATGGCTGTGATTACGACTGCACCTGTAATGACGGGGAAACGGGCCAGTACAGCTGTATTGGAATGTGAGCGACTTTTGGGTTTTGTGGTAGTGGTATTTTCAAAATGTTATAGACAGAACAAGCCTCATGGCCTTATGTCTTGGCTTTATGTCTAGACCAATGTTATAAAAAACAAAAGGTAAAGGTGTCCCATAACATATGTGGTCGTAGGGAGTGAGGCATCAGAGACCTCAGCTTCTCTAGGGGCCAGCATATTGAGGGCGGCGCCCATCTCCTCTCCCTCGCTGCTTTACCTTCCCTGACCTTAAAGAGGCAGGTATGCATTTACAGTTGGGTGAACTGGGGGACTGTCCTGAAGCCAAAGCGCGCAAACGGTCCCCCGTCCAATTGGTAACCACACTCGATGCTGCTTAACCTTAGCTTGGGGAAAGTGAGTGCTCTGACCACTGACTTTATTTTTTTTACAAAAAGATATTGAGAAAAGAATATTGTTGCAGTGGACTCTGAAATAAGTGTTCCCAATCTACACTGGCACAAACTCACTTCATTTAATTACGATCTGTGTGATGTGTGTGGTGTGTGTGTGTGTGTGTGTTTTGCCATCCCAGGTGAGGAATACATTGGGTGTGTGTGTGTGTTTTCCATTTCAAGTCAGGAATAAATGTGTGTGTAGGTACAAGTCTGTGTATGAACGAAAAGCGCTGCATTGCATTGTCTGTTCTTACACAGCTGCCAGGACTGGAGCAACCTGCCCAAGGAGTGCCACATGGAAGAGCCCGACCCCGGCATGTGCTGTCCTCGCCCTGTCTGCCCATCTCCCATCGTCGTCAACTTCACCCCACGATGATAAACTCCTCGCCCCTGCATTCCATGTCAGCCCACAGGCAACATTTGTCTTTTTTTACTCCCTGCGTGTCGTGATGGCTTCATCGTCTCTGTGTTATCGTTCATTGTCGCAGACTTCACTGCTGAAAGCATTCACTTCCTCTGTCGCCTTCCTCTGCCTTTATGGCGTATGCAAATCATGAAACATTCGCGTGTTGTGTGTCAGTAAATGGGAGAACCAGTTCTGTCTTTTTTTTTGTTTTTGGGTGTTTAAATAAGCTATGTGTTTTAAAAGTATGGAGGTACTGAATGGCTGGCTGACCAATAACTTTGAGAGGAGAAGAGATGTGTTGTAATGTTGGTTGGTGACATACTTATCTGTCCTTGCATAAGGGCAATATTCTTATCGTTGGGCATTTCCCTGGTTAACACTCTGGGGGTCACCCAGAAGATCCCCTCTTGTCTCTGTCATCACACCTGGGAACCACTGTTAGACTGTTAACTATTCCCTGATGTAAAGTTAGTCCCCATTTATTTATTTATTTCATTTTTAAAATTTTGTTCTTTTATATCGAGGATAATGGAATAAGTATTTATGTGTTTTTTTACATCCAGTCCTTGTGTGTATATGGTTTTGTAAATTCTGTCATCTGTTCCCACTGGCACACAATGGCCTACTCTTCCAAAAAGCAGGACAGGATTTAACGTGTGCGCAAGATGTTCTGCGAGATGTTCTATGAGTGTTTTAGAGCATCTCGACATAATTGTAGCCAGTTTTAGTAGTAGGTGTATGACAAACTAAAAGTACTTCTCAAATCAGTATTATTAATATAAAAAAGAACACCCCCCAAAAAAACAACCCTAACCAACCAACTGCCCCCCTCAGATTAGTATAATATTAGAATTGTTTGCTATATGGCAATTGTATTTATTTTCATGCAGCATCTTATCAATTCAATTCAGGACAGTGTGCCAGTCTAACCATACAAACAGCTCACCTGACAGTGCAGGCACACAAAGTGTGTGGGTGTGGGTGTGTAAGGGAGAAAAAAAGAGAGAGATAGAGAGAGAGATATAGGGTGTGTAATATAATAATAGGTACTTTGGTATAAATGCGGGTGTGTCTAAATCACCATGTAGTGAAAAGACATTAAACAAATCAAACAAAAAACAAAAAGCACACAAAGTGTGAGATATACCTTAAGATTGTTTAGGTCTGAATAGAGTTCTGCCATTTAAATGAGGCAAATTATGAACTACTATTGTTGTACATGTTTTCTTACAGACAGTATGCAAACCTTAAATTTGTTTGTGTATAGGGAATTTTCTGAGCAGTGAATCCTTTTTTGATTAAGTTTGCGATGAATAGATACCAATGATATTCTTTTTTTTTAAAAACCCATAAAAAACAACAAAACCTCCCCAAACCTACAACAAAATCACAATGCACACACACACGCACATACATGCACACTCACACAGAACCTCAAACACGAATATGTATAACTTTTAGTTTATTAAAATGACAGATAATTAACATGCGTAATCTGTATACATGTAGACAGAACAAAAACATAGACACTACCGAAAATAAGACCAAGACCCACTTGTAAACTTTTATGATAGTTTCAGCTTAATTCTCCCTACTACTTTCTAATTAGTGGAACCCCTACAATCTTTTAAAACAATATTTAAAAGAAATATCTGAGTACAGAAGGAAGAGTATGGGTAGGTTAATGAAGCAGAATGATAGAACTATGTGCTAAAATGAGTCAGAGATGTCTTTACCATAGGTTAAACAACAAAAAAAGACAGAAACAACAAGCATATATCTTTTTTACAATATAAACAGGCGACCTAAGTAAATATCACAGAACCGCAAGGACGGATGAAGGACTGAAATATGAAAAGATTGGAATGGACATTGTTTCATTATCACAGAAGGATTACAAGGAATTCTCACAGTCTGTGTAAGCAAATTTTAGTCTGGCACATATACTATAGACAAGGAAAACAATAAGTTATGAAAAATGGTATTTTACTGATATTAGACATAATTACAAAGACAATGTTGTAAATGATTAATTATGTTTCCACTTATGTAGATGAATGTAAATATATGGCTTAATTCCTATGAATATTTAAAATGATCAGAATAAGAATCTCTACCAAATATGTTTGACTATACTAATAAGCTGAAATGGGAAAATAAAAATCTTGGAATGCAAAAAAATGCAGTGAATCGAGCTATTACTGAATAATATTCTCATTATCACAGACAATGGGAAAAGCACTACAGGGACGGTTTCAGAATACACATACTACATATATCACAGACTGTTCAGTTTCTCATTTAACTTTGCTACTGTGATTATTTCATTGAAAATTGTCTTTTTCTTCATACAAAATAAAAACAGAGAAAAGAACATGGCTAAACAGATACACTGTAAATAGCTGATTCTCCAAAGAAGGTTTTGAGTAACCCAGTACTTAAACTAAAAATTACCGAGACAGCAGATAACCAGAGCCGAAAAAAACTGAATGGATACCTAAATTAAAATAGCTGAAAGTTGCAACCGAAAAAAAAATCGCATTTTCTGCTGTTGCTTTAAAATAAGCACATGTCTTTCTGGGCCAAAAAACCAAACCAACCAACCTCCAACAAGCATTGCTGGTCTGTTTATCAAAAAGTCTATATTCCGATTCAATTATAACTGTTCATCTCCAGGAGACAAAGAAAAATAGAGAATAACAAAGAACCGAAATGTGCGTCTTTGAAGTGCAGTCATGAGGTAATGGCAGAGCGTCTATTTGATGTCGCACAGCAAGGCGACACCACGCAGGATCCAGTGGTCTGCGGACTGCGTTGTTCTCAGCATCACGTCGGCGATGTAGGTGAGATCGGTACGCCGCGGCTTCTTGTAAATGGGGCACACGTACATCCTGCTGTCAGGAGCTGCTACATCCTTGGCGTAGATGTGGATGACGGCATGTTCTCAAAGAGAACTTTGTTCTTGGACTCGATCAGTTTGCTGCCTCTGCGGTCCCAGCCGGCTCCTTCCAGGTACAGCCCGTAGACGTAGACACCTTCTCCAGGAGGCTGGCTGATGTCGTCTTCATGTACTTGGTCACATCGTTCTGCAGGATCACGTTATCCAGGGCCCAGCCTTTGTGGGCACGAGTCACCTCCTACACACACACACACACACACATAATCATAGGTGGTGTTTATTCATTTGTATTTTTGATCTTATGAGGTGATGGATGTGTTGATGCAGGAATGACAAGTCTACCTGAACTTGTAATTTGACAGGTAGAGACAATAATGGTGGCTTTTTTGTGTGTGTGATACAACAGAGTATAATTATATCAGAATGTTTTCATTGTGGCAAAGTGACTTGTATAATACCATCTTTTTTTGTCTGTCTTTGGTTACAGTTCTGAGGTTCACTAATCATGAGAATTTGCATATACACCGTTCTTACCCAGCATGAAGGTTGCCACATTCTGACTTCGAGGATGATGTCTAAACATGACGCCATTGTGCATGTACTTGAGTCATCCGTTCTGGCACCCAATGATCTGCCCTTCCTACAGGAGATGTTATAGGCCATACAGCAGTAACACCAGGCCTTGTGATGTGCCTACAGGAGATGTTATAGGCCATACAGCAGTAACACCAGGCCTTTGTGCCTACAGGAGATGTTATAGGCCATACAGCAGTAACACCAGGCTTTGTGCCTACAAGAGATGTTACAGGCCATACACAAGTAACACCAGGCTTTGTGCCTACAGGAGATGTTATAGGCCATACAGCAGTAACACCAGGCCTTGTGATGTGCCTACAGGAGATGTTATAGGCCATGCAGCAGTAACACCAGGCTTTGTGCCTACAGGAGATGTTATAGGCCATACAGCAGTAACACCAGGCCTTGTGATGTGCCTACAGGAGATGTTATAGGCCATGCAGCAGTAACACCAGGCCTTGTGATGTGCCTACAGGAGATGTTATAGGCCATGCAGCAGTAACACCAGGCTTGTGATGTGCCTACAGGAGATGTTATAGGCCATACAGCAGTAACACCAGGCTTTGTGCCTACAGGAGATGTTATAGGCCATACAGCAGTAACACCAGGCTGTGTGCCTACAGGAGATGTTATAGGCCATACATCAGTAACACCAGGCCTTGTGCCTACAGGAGATGTTATAGGCCATACAACATTAACACCAGGCTTTGTGATGTGCCTACAGATGTTAAAGGCCATGCAGCAGTAACACCAGGCTTTGTGATGTGCCTACAGATGTTATAGGCCATACAGCATTAACACCAGGCCTTGTGATGATGCCTACAGGAGATGTTATAGGCCATACAGCAGTAACACCAGGCTTTGTGCCTACAGGAGATGTTATAGGCCATACAGCAGTAACACCAGGCTTTGTGATGTGCCTACAGGAGATGTTATAGGCCATACAGCAGTAACACCAGGCCTTTTGATGTGCCTACAGGAGATGTTATAGGCCATACAGCAGTAACACCAGGCCTTGTGATGTGCCTACAGGAGATGTTATAGGCCATACAGCAGTAACACCAGGCCTTGTGATGTGCCTACAGGAGATGTTATAGGCCATGCAGCAGTAACACCAGGCTTTGTGATGTGCCTTCAGCATCTCCTGTAGGCACAAACCCTTGTGTTATGTTGTATGGCCTACAGTATGTCTGTAGGCACATCACAAGGCCTGGTGTTACTGCTGTATGGCCTATAACATCTCCTGTAGGCACATCACAAGGCCTGGTGTTACTGCTGTATGGCCTATAACATCTCCTGTAGGCACATCACAAAGCCTGGTGTTACTGCTGCATGGCCTATAACATCTCCTGTAGGCACATCACAAGGCCTGGTGTTACTGCTGCATGGCCTATAACATCTCCTGTAGGCACATCACAAGGCCTGGTGTTACTGCTACATGGCCTATAACATCTCCTGTAGGTACATCACAAGCGTGGTGTTACTGCTGCATGGCCTATAGCATCTCCTGTAGGCACATCACAAGGCCTGCTGTACTGGTGTTGGTTTATAATATATGCACAAGATGTTCTGCTTACATTCGCGCACAGGGACTTGATTTATAGTCTCATCCAAAGGACTTTGACATTCAGTTTATTTTCCTGTCAAACTGGGAAGAAAGGGCAAGGCTGGGAATCGAAGCCAAAACCTCATGGTTTACTTCTTAGGCAGGTGAATTCCCAGCCTTGCCCTTTGTTCCCAGTTTGATGAGAAAATAAACTGAATGTCAAAGTCCTTTGGATGAGACTATAAACTGAGGCCCCATGTGCAAATATCAAAACTGGTTCCACCTTTTGGAAGCGTAGGCCATTTCATGTCGGTAGGAACAGATGACAAAATTTAAAAAATGCATGCACAAAAGTGTCCTGGTTAGACAACATCCCCGAAGTCAAAATGCAGCTACCCAAATGGTTGGGGGAGCAGGAGGGAGGGGCGAGGCGGGGGGGGAGGGGGTGGGTGTAGGTGAGGGGAGGGGGAGGAAATCATTTGCATGTGCAAAAATCTCACCATTGGTAAACCTCAGAGCTCTAACCAAAGAACGGGGGGGGGGAAAAAAGAAGAAACATGCGCCTGTCAATTAAGATTTTAGTCTGGAAAAACTGCAAAAATCAACGATGATTGCATAAAATGTAGGCCAAATTTCCATGCAAATGACAAGCTGCAGAGCTAGTGCTTGCTGCAGGACCAAGAAAGAACTTCAGCAGCCTAAAGCACCAACCTGTCTCATGGCAGTGAGGAAGCCCTGGGCATTGAAGAACCCAGTCATCCAGAAGGTGTTGGGTCGGCCATCGAAACACCAGGAATGGAACTGAGTGTTGCGATCAATCAGCTCCGTGAACCAGAAACCAAGGGTGCTGGAATCCCAGGAGATCTGGAACAGGAATATCAAATGCAACACTTATCATCAAATGATTCAAAGGTCACATCAGGATTTGTACCGTGTCAGAAAAAACCCCAAACAATACTGACAAAACGGTCTGAAAATAAGAAAGCATCTTAAACAGTAACTAGAATATATTCCACTGATTATTGATCTCAGGATATGACCCTAGTGTTGGCTTTTACTTTTCATTTATTATAGTACATGCTCTTCAAAAAGCATGCCCATATATTAATCTAAAAAGAGTCCATAATAATACTTAGCCCCATCAATAATTCTGCGATAAAACATCTGTCCCTGTTCCATCTTTCTAAAACATTTTAGGCAAAGCAATCTCAGTGTAGAGATGACATGCTCCAACATTTTAGACAAAACCATCTTGTATAGATGACAGGCTCCAACATTTTAGACAAAACCATCTTGTATAGAGATGACAGGCTCCAACATTTTAGGCAAAACCATCTTGTATAGAGATGACGTGCTTTAACATTCTAGGCAAAACCATCTTGTATAGAGATGGCATGCTCCATCATTTTAGACAAAACCATCTTGTATAGAGATGGCTTGCTCCAAATTTTAGGCAAAACCGTCAGTACAGAGAAGAAGAAAACCACAAACAAACCAAACCTTTCTCCAGAAGCTGGGCACTCGGGCATCATACATGCAGTCCAAGGCGTCTCTGAGGTTTTCACTCATGATGATGGTACCATCAATGGCCAGTTTCAGATCGTTCAAGGTGACACGCACTGCGCCGATCACTTTCTGCATCCTGTCAATTTCCTGACGCAGGAAAATGTTCATAGGCTGCAAAGCCCCCATCTTCTGCAGGCGTTCAGCCACCTCGAAGGGGACATAGTCTGCGGGCAGTTTGTCCAGCATGTCGTCAGCAAGCCTGTAGACAATGGCTTCACGGGTCTCTCCCCCTCCACTGCCTGCATCCTTTGGCTGAATGCTGAGGATGGTGTCCAGGATACCCTTTGCTGTCTTACTCTGGTATCTGGCAGCCAAGAAAAAATATGTATATGTACAACATGCAGATCACAGAGTTTACCGATCAAGAAAAAAACAACCTGCCAGATACATAACCATGCTAAAAGAAACAAAACTGGGCTTAGTTGAATTATGGGACGGTTGCAATCACTGGAATGAAATTCATGCTGAATGCTGACATATTAACAAGTGGGAAACACCCACTGAATCACGTTTAGCATGAAACAAAAACAAAAAAGGTTCATAAGAAGAGATTATTCGAATTTTACATTCTAATTTTACAATCTGATGACCTACTCAATACTGGGTGCATTCCCATGTAGCAACAGGTCTTCAGTTATAGTTACAGAATGAAAGTAGACTTCACTACTATGGTGACAGTGTTTCACAGCACACTGATATCCTTACACCACAAGTTTGCAGAAGACGGATGTACTGGGTCCCTGGTGCATAACAGCATTACACTGCATTTACATTGAAAAGATGAACGTAAAAAACACCAAAAAATGTACACTGTAAGGAGGTAACTGCTGTTCACATCTGCTCTAAGGAACATGCAAGTCACGTTTTATTGTGGACAAGTCGGCTGGTGCTACTCACGTGATGTCAGCATTGCCATGAAGACCGAAGACCTCTGGTGTGTCAGCGGAGGGCAGGCTGTTGATGTACTCGTGGTACTCGTTGATCTTGGAGAACCTGGGCATCACGTAGCCTTTGTAGAAGTTGAAGTTTGGCGAAAACATGTTCTCTCCGAACCACACACGGCAGAACGTGTTGAGGAGTCGCTTGTCAAAGTCGTCGGTGACACGGCCGCCATACTGGATTTCTCCGAACATGTAGCGCACGCAGATCCAGTTCACGCCCTGCACAGAGTCCACAGACAAACTGCCATTAACAACTGTGACCTACAAATATGCAACATCTTGATTAAAAACACAGCACATACACTCTCAGCTGCACAGCTTCAGTGCTTAGTGCAGTGGACCCCTGGCAAAAAGGTTTATGTCTTCAATCCTAATCACAGCCAGGGTTACCAAACTGGAAATTTCAGGCTTCAACCTGCTCCTAGAGTGTTGAGTATACTATGGGTTTCTAACAAACAAATGAAAAACGCATATCACACACCTACATACAAACACACATGCATGCCTGTGCTCATATACATGCCTGTGCTCATATACTTCTTATTCCTTTTTTGTCATGTTTCTCCCAGGGGAGGTCTGACATTGATGAGCCTTCTCCATCTCGCTCTGTTTTGAGCTTCCTCCTTATTTATGCCCTTTCTCTAAGATCATCTGCAACACAGGCAGCCCAGGTTTTGCTAGATCTTCTCTTTGGTCTCTTTCCATCCTCTACGAAGTTCATTGCTCTTTTCATGATTTGGTGGTCTGCTTTCCGTTGAACGTGTCCAAACCAGCGCAGTCTATTGGTACTAGCTACAGACTTCAGATCATCAACTTGCCTGTGCTCATATACATGTATACAAATGTATTGCAAACACAAAGCAATCACACACTCGCACATACATGTATGTACATATGTATTCAGATATAAAACAGTCAAACACATGCGCACGCGCACACACACACACACACCTTTTTGATGTCCATGTCATCCAGGTGGTTCTGCACAAACTGAACACTGGCGTTGTAATCTGAAGTGTTGAACTCGTAGGGGATGTTCCAGCCCAGAGGGCCGAACTTACGCCGCTCCTGCACAATGGTGTGCAGGAATCCCACTCCGTACAGCATGGGCTTCCACTGGGGCATGTTGGAGATGTCCAGGTAGTCCTGAGTGATGCCTGCATAGGTCCTCTTCAGACCTGCCTTGATGCCCTCTGGAGGCTCATTGGTGAACTTGATGGAGATCTGAAAGGAACACACAATTTGATGGAAATTATAACACGACTTTATTGCCAACAAGAATGTAATGAATGGTAGGTTAATACATAGATGATATTACTCCAATGCAGCAAAATTACTAAATATAAATCATACAAATATACATGTCACAGGTTAATAATAATGGATTAAAAGCATATGAACAGTTGGTTTTAATCCTGGTATTTTAATATGTAAATAGTTGGACATTTTATCAGATGGTTTCCACATGCCAAACTCGGAATTATACATTATTAATATACACATTAAAGGATCAGACAATAAACCAAGGTCCAATGTGCAAACGCATGCAGAACATCTTGCACACACCTTAAAACCTATTCTGCCTTTCAGACATGTAGGCCATTTGTGCCAGTGGGAACGGATGACAAAATTGACAAAACCCCATGCCTACAAGAACTGGATGTAACAGAGCACACAAGCGCTTATTTTATTATCCACAAAATAAAAACATAATTAAAAAACAACTGATGAGGAACAAAATAAATGGTGGTTTTGATCTTGTTCTGGTATGTAAATAGCTGTACACTTTAACAGATGAGTTCTACATGTCAAACTCAGAAGACAGGTAACAATGACTTCTATTCCCTCAGCATGGATTCTGCAGTAAATTTTAAGCTGAAGTCTTTGTCTTGAAACTTCAGTTCATCCTATGCTACAGCCTCTGAATTGCTGACAATAAAATCAACATGCCAGGAATTCCTGATCATAACTCGTGAGAAAACCGGACCTAGTTCCAATTCCTGTTTATTGTGCTTTATTTCATCACCTTACCTGTGAATTGTTTACCGAGGACATAAACCTGAGCAAAACCTTAGAAGATACACATTTTCCTTGTCAATTCAACTGATGCACTTGCTGCCTTTTCTTTGGGGGTGGGGGGGGGGGGGGGGGTGCAGGGGTAGAAGTTACAGCAAACATAACCATGCAGTTTGCAAACTGTTGCTTTTGTACCTGTTTCTCACAAAAGCTTTGCCAAGATCAAGGCATTAGCACATGTTTACCACAAAAGGAAAGAGCGGACAGGTTTTTTGTTTGTTGCTTTTTTAAACATAAAAAAGGCTATTAGAGAAATGTAGTGCCTGAAAAGAATGGCCTACGTCATAGTGCCTGAAAAGAATGGCCTAAGTCATAGTGCCTGCAAAGAATGGCCTAAGTCATAGTGCCTGCAAAGAATGGCCTAAGTCATAGTGCCTGAAAAGAATGGCCTAAGTCATAGTGCCTGAAAAGAGCCATAGTGCCTGAAAAGAATGACCTAAGTCATGGTGCCTGACAAGAGCCATAGTGCCAGAAAAGAATGGCCTAAGTCATGGTGCCTGAAAAGAATTACCTAAGTCATAGTGCCTGGAAAGAATGGCCTAAGTCATGGTGCCTGACAAGAGCCATAGTGCCAGAAAAGAATGGCCTATGTCATGGTGCCTGACAAGAGCCATAGTGCCTGAAAAGAATGGGCTAAGTCATGGTGCCTGAAAAGAATGGCCTATGTCATACCTGCAGGAAGCTGATGGGGAACTTGGGGTGGACCTCAGTGGTGACCCACAGCCTGAAGGTGTCGTCCACTGTCTCGGCCTCGATGATGTTGTCCATCACCTCCTGCACGTAGTCCAGGGACAGATGGCAGTTCTGCAGCAGCAGCCAGCCCCCCTGCGTCATCCCCTGCTGCAGCATGCGGCGGGCATGCACCTCCTGACCTTGACCCATGGAGATGGCCCGGCACTCTGCAAAGGACACAAAGCCAAGTTCCTTCACCGACTTCAGCATCGCTTTTCAAACAAACTGAAAGGATACCTCCCTGTATTCCCATGTGTCCTCCATCCCCTGTTTGTCTCCTCCTACTCTTTTAACAAATCGAAAAGAAGAACAAAGAAAGAAAAAAGAGAGAAAAAACGAAAATTCTAACCAAAAGCAAAACAAAATCTCCTTCCCTCTCCAAAAAAAAAACAAACCAAGAAAAAGAAAAGTATATCCTAAACTTTCTCCAGAAAGACAGTTCCTCCAAAAGGTACAAGTTTTGACATATTATGACACCCACCAAAAATTTAATTTTGTATTTCATAGAAATCGTGAGCCAATATATCAACCAAACACACTGGGTCATTATCAAATGTAAACATATGGTTATGTATCAGCCACACAGTGTATCATACACTTGGTCACTGTTCACAGTGAACATATGGCTATGTATCAACCACATACACTGGGTCACTGTTCACAGTGAACATATGGCTATGTATCAACCACACGGTGTATCATACACTTGGTCACTGTTCACAGTGAACATATGGCTATGTATCAACCACACAGTGCATCATACACTTGGTCACTGTTCACAGTAAACATATGGCTATGTATCAACCACACAGTGTATCATACACTTGGTCACTGTTCACAGTGAACATACGGCTATGTATCAACCACACAGTGCATCATACACTTGGTCACTGTTCACAGTAAACATATGGCTATGTATCAACCACATACACTGGATCACTGTCAACAGTAAACACGTGGACAGGTTTTTAAAAAAATAAAACCATGTTGACAAAGAAGCCAACAGCACGACAACAACAGCAACAACAAAAAGACTACTCCACTGACCCAGTCGAAGCTTTTTGGCCAGAGCCTCGATGTTGTTGGTGGGGTCGGAGCCCATAGACAGCAGACACACCATGGGCGTGCGGGGCTCACTCTCATCCCACATCTTCTCCATGTCCAGGATCACACCCTCCGCAAACTTCTCTCCCAGAGAGTCGCCGATGTACTTCTTTGCCTGAGGCAGTGTACGGTCGGGACACCAGGAACGCACCAGCAGAAGACGCCGGAAGACATCCAGAGTGGTGTTGTAGCCATCAGGGATGACCTCCTCTTCCGGGGCGTCTTTGTCAAACCACTGTCTCCACTGCTTCTCGTTGCGGGTTACCTGTGATCAAAATATCGTACAATGGTAGACAAAAAAAAGATTGACTGGGTAATGGTCTTTTTCCCCCTGCCAAAGCTCCAAAGTTCACCAACAGCGAGATTTTTTTGTATAATCCCCCCCCACCCCCCCCCACCATTAAGGTAGCTGTATTCTGACTTCAGGAGTACAGTTGGGAATTGTACCTACCAATTTTGTCATGACAGTTTGGAGGTACCTCCCTGCTCTTTCAGATTTTCAACTGGTGTGGGTTCTTTTGACATGCACAGGTCTGTAAGCACACAGCTCTGACTGGTTTTGAGTCTCTTCTGAAAGACTTGACTTTCAGTTCAATTTTTCTGTCAAACTGGGAAGAAAGGGCAAGATGGGAATCGAACCCAGAACCTCACAGTTTACTTGTTTAGGCAGGTGAACGTCTAAACTGTCCTGCCACCTTCCTTCTTGATAATCGTCTTGGGAGGCTTTGTTTTTGGGTGGGGGAGGTCTTTTTAGTTCTTTCAAGCTGTGGGCTGTTCTGTTTCCACAAGTGATTTATTTGGTCCAAAAATTCACCTTTACTTTATGAAGAAAAAGTTGACAGATACCTCAAGCTGCTAAATATTGTTAATTCTTATGGTATGCTGTTGATTAGATAATCAGATTACACTTTGAATTACTGACAGACTTCAGTAATCCCAGTCAAGGAGGGGGCTGTACCCCACTGGTCAAGATTATGTGTGGCATATGAACCTAGAAAGATGCCTCTGAGCTAAACAGAAGTACACACAACACATATACAAGAGTTATGATTTCTGCTTCCCAATTCACAATCCTCATTCCATTGTTCATCTGTTGCCTAAAGTGATGACATACCCCTCCCTACATTTTCAAACTGATGCTCCACCCCTATATCTCCCTCTCTGACCAGACACATCACATATAGTAACCAGACATACTTTGAAAAAAGTAGTGTAACCGAGTGCTGACCTGGTCCAATATTCCGGAGAACTGATGGAGGTTGCTCAGCTCCACCAGGTTGAGCCAGGTGAGGTCCACAATCCACTTGTGGGGTTTGGGCTGTACCACGTTCAGGTCCAGGGAGGCACCACCTGCAGCCAGTTATACACTCGTGTACAGCACACTGCTGAGTAAGGAAACATTCAGTTCTGCTTTCGTTACTTCAATTTACCTTGACTGATACAACAACAACAAAAATCATGTAAACCCAACACTTTTTTTTAAAAAAAGACAAAGAAACTCAGGACCAAAATAAAATCCTAAAAACAAACATATAAAAGTTAAAAAACCAATCAGTAACAGATGTGATTTCCTGCATACTATCGGTACAAAAATTCACCAACTTTCATCACTTCCTTCTGAAGGCATTTCTTTGAACAGCTTTTCTCAGAGATTGAAACTAAAATAATATTACTCATGAAAGTTTGTGTACAAACTTTACAGCTCACGCACAACACAGCCTCTCTAGCACTAAAATCTCATCTCAAAATCACTGTTAGTACCTGTTGGAGGAGAGCAATCATGTTTTGATGTGAAGTTATCAATGACTCCATTTCCATAATAGATGAAAGTTAGAGGCAAAATCAAGGGCCTTTGAAAATCAACTAAAGCAGACCCATCTTTTGGGAGAAAAAGAACCTAAAAGAATGGCCAAGGTAAGTTATTCAAAAGCATACTTTTCTGCTGTTTAAACAAGCAGTTTAGTAACTTTAAAAAAAAAAAAACTTTTCTAAAACTTGTAAGAGTTATTTACAGGAATACATACTTGTAGCAAATTGTCAGAGAAGAAAAGTCAAGTATAATGTATTCTTGGCACTTTTCTCTAATAGCATACAGTTTCATGTTTATACATTAATAATGCCAACAAAAACAAGAGAGCTTCCATCACCTTAAAGCCTGCTGTAAGCTACACTGGAATGCACTATATGTCTGCCATGCATTACCTGTATGTGGTGATCTCCCTCCTCATCCAGGGATTAATCATGTAGCATCTTATTTCTTGGAAAGTGTTACTTTAATCAGAGGTTCACACACCATACACACAATGGAAATGTAAACAAAGAAATAAAAATCACTTCATAACATACCTTTGATGAGTGTCATGAATTCATCATGTTTCAGCTTGTTGCTCTGAAGGTCAATCTTCAAGGCCAACAGCAATGTGAAGGTCAGTTTGTCAATCTCATACAAGCCACGGACAGCATAGCGGAAGACTTCAAAGGTCATGTAATCAATGATGTTCTGAATTCTCTTCTGAGTGATGGGAGACTTCTGAGACCTGATGAGACACACAAGAAGCAGAAATGAACTTTGCTTTAAATCTTGGTTCAATGTACACTGAAAAAGACATTTGCTTGGAACACTATCACAAGACGTTCTCACTGACACCCCAGCTTAACCATAATCATCCCCCTTCAAGTTGCATTTGCTTAATTTTGATTACATGCATGTGCATATGGGGCTCATTTGTAAACTTGCATGTTTGCAAGTAGTAACCAATGTCTTAGCATATAACTCTTGAGCTCTGACCACAAAAAGAGTGCTCACTTGGCCATGGATCTGTCAAAGAGCTGCAGGAACTGGCGGAGGGAGGTCTGGTACATGACGTTCACCAGACTCATCTCCACGATCAGGAAGTACAGGATGCTGCCTCTGGTGGCCACAGGGCGGAACTCTTCACGGGCAGTGTTGATCTTGATCTCAGTCTCTGCAGCAATCTGCAGCTTCTGGCTGACGTCTTGGGCAGTGACCTTGGTGATGTTCAGAACGTTGATGAGGTCTTCATCGTCCACCAGAGAACCCTGAAATGCAGCATCACCCAATTTCCTGATTAGCACAGCTAAGCAAAACACACCGAGTCATTCACTACAAATGAAAAATAAAAGTTATGATACAACATTTCCAACTTTCTACAGATTTGGAACAATCGGTGTAAAACAAAACAAAAAAAATAAAAAAAGAGTAAAGAATGCTCTTGACTGTCAATTTTACTTTTTTTTAAATGAAGTCATACATATAAACATCTCTGTTTGATCTTTCTGATTCAATAAAATTGACGAAACACTCTTATTTGAAAAAAAGCAACAAAAATTAAGTCTTTTTATGATAAATTTTTATGACTATGGAAATATCTTCAGAAAATACAAAACAACCCCCTCCCCCCAAAAAACCCAACAAATTTCATTTCCACATATTCTGAGATAAACAAAACACTACCAAAAAATCTGAAGCTCGATCATTAGCGAGTTAGTAAGTTCTGACAATCATTAAAAGATAATGATCTGCCTCTGTGTGTTTTGAAGAAGAACAGTTATCTCTCCTGCTCAGTTCCTTTCATAAAAAAGGTATTAAAAAAAACAAACTCTCTAAACAGGTGACTTCAACTGAATTGAATTGAATTGGATAAATTTTATTTAAAGAGGGTTATGGCGTAAGCAAACATGCTTTTTTACAACCAGCCCTCTCACACTGAGCAACACACCAAGAAAATGAACAAGGAGGCTGACAGCTGAGGAATCGTTGAGGGAAGGGAGAGCAGTGTGTGAGCGGTCATACCTGTGTGGACGTCAGTCTGTACAGCAAGTTGTCTTCCAGCTCTTTCATCTTCTTCTTGTTTGCTGTCACCTCCTCCATCAACTTCACTCGCTCTGCTTCCAGTTCCTGTAACAAAGCACAGCCTCATTGACAGTCTCCTGTCTCCAGGTTGCTGGGTCTCTCTGTTGTTGTTGTTTTTATTGACCAAGTTGTATACAGAATCAAGTGTAAGCCTTGAAATTTGTAAAAGTTTCATGAATCGTACTAAGGTGATTGTATAGTTTGAAATCATGTTTAAATCATAAATGTCATCTCACAATATAATTCTGAAAAATACAAAAATGAAGATAAACACACGAATAAATGAGCAAAAACTCCACTCCTAAAAAGAAAATCCCCCAGATAAATTTTAATCCCCCCCCAAAAAAAACACCAACGATGAAAAAATGTCAGAAAAGCAAGCTGCCTTTCTTGTACCTCTTACAGCGAATAATCTGAGTAATGCATAACTTCAAGCAAGTATTCTAGTGTAACATATCGTCATTTTGGGGAAAAAATCCAACAGAAACACAAAGAACACTGAAACAATATCACTACAGATGTCACAAAATATGGAAGAGCAGCCCACAACAGAAAATAAAACAGCAGTGTTACAATAACCATAACAAAAATCATCCTGAAAAATGACACTGACTCAATTTCTTTACCACACAAAAAGACAGTATTTTCCAAGTCATGCACTACAGTGAGACATTACAGTCAACAAGAAAAATGAAATCAGTATTTGTCAGGGGGATTACAGCAGTTTAAACAACAGGTATCCTACCCCCCCAAAAAAAAACCCAAAACAGACCCCAACAAACCAGACCCTACCCTCGAACCAACCGATTGCTGCATGATTCCCATCAGAAGCTGTATCCACCTTACAGCGCACCCATGAACAAACTGAACGAAGCGAAAGACACCCACAACAGCCCACCTGTTTCTCTGTCAGGATGACACGGCCCAGGAGCTGGTCCTCCAGACCTTTCATGGTGACGGTGAAATCGATGATGGAGGTTCGGGCGGAGATCTCTGGGGTGTAGGAGGGGTTGGGCAGCTTGGTGGTGACGTACAGGGTAAAGCCCTTGAGGATGTCGCACTCCTTGTCCCCCACCTTCACCTTGAGGGTGGAGCCCACTTTGATGAAGTTCTTCTCCAACACATTGTCCAGGGCAGGGTCCAGTTCTTCCCCAATGTCTTCCAGGAGGAGCGGACGACCGAGTGACATGGAGTCCTCGAGATGTTGTCGGAAGTATTTGTGGTTTAGCGAGGTCACCTGGTGACAGATCAAAGTGGTGTTCGTCTTTTTCTGACCTAGCTAATGTGTGTCCATCATGCTAATGTGTAGTAAATGCTTAAAGAAAATTAAAGAAACAAAGGGATTATCAAAGTACCCATGTGCATGAGCACACAATCAGTTTAATGTCATAAGGATATGTGGCTTGCAGAAGAATGCAGAAACAGTATATTTCAATTGCTGAATCGTACAAAAAGTGAAAGAAAAAAGTGTCATGTATTAGAGAAAAAAGCATGATCAGACTGATTGTAAAAACAAAAACAAAAACCAGTCTGAAACTAACATAGCAGCTGTTTGAGGAATGCATCAACATGAAAGACTGAACAAGTTTGGAGTTCTATTCCATAAAAAATAAATCAACTCTGTAAAGTCTTCACTTTTAACATCTCTTCACATCTACTGTGTGTGTGTGTGTGCGTGTGTGCATGCGCACGTGTGTGTACCAGCATCTCTTTGTATGTGCATGTGTGCATGCGCACGTGTGTGTACCAGCATCTCTTTGTATGTGCATGTGTCCATGAGCTTTTCACAAACCTGTAACTCGTTCTTCTGCTCACGGTTTTTGATCCAGATTTTGCCCTGTCCCTGTGGATCAATCAGAAGGGGGTATCGTGCAGCCTGTGTGACAATGATGCCGTTCTGTGTGGACAGTTCGTCGTTGGGAAGACCCTCCAGGTTCCACTCCGCCACCTGCAAGCAAAGATGACAGAAATCCCGACATGTATCACTGTGACCAGCATCTATTACTGCCTTGAACATGATCCCAATATATTTCATGATTATTCTCATATCTGGAGTTTTATTGGCTCATGTGTGTTGTGTGTGTGTGTGCGCGTGTGCGTGCGTGCGTGTTTTGTATGTGCATGTGTGTGTGCGTGCGTGCGTGGTGTGTGTGTGTGGGTGTGATGTGTGTGTGTGTGCATGTGTGTGAAAAGATATTACCGGTCTATCTATGATTAAACACACGTTAAATCCTGTTCCACTTTTTGTAAGAGTAGGCCATTATGTGCCGGTGAGAACAGATGACAAATTTATAAAACTGCATACACACGGGGACTGGATGTTAAAAAGCACATAAGTGCCTATTCTATTATCCTCGATATAAAAGAATGGAAAAAAATGAAAAAAATAAACAAAACTTTTACTATTTATTTCATATAATTTTTTTCTTGCTCTGAGATAAACTCCAAAGAAAAAAAGACAAGTAGTTACACACATAACATTACTCCCTAACATTTCTATACACTTCATAAAACAATTCAGAACAGGCGGATTTGACACAGTACTCATGTGAAGACAGTGTCACAACTGTACATATGAGAATGCAGAATGGGTTTTCACCCCCCTTGGCTAGACCTCTGAGGTTCACCAATGGTAAGATTTTTGCATATGCAACTGTTTTTGCCCCCCACCCCCATCCCCCATTGTGGTAGCCATATGACTGGCTCTAGACCATTGACAACAACTCTGATCCCTGGTGTCAGAGGTTCATGGGGATGGGAGGTCACTGAAGGGACGTTATGGCAGTCACCCTTCCAGATGAACGTATTACTCAGTAGGGGGCTTAGTAGGAGGTGTTCTGCTTATGCTAGCTCAAGACAGGCACCACCAAAGTGACCCAGCAGCAGTGCAGGGCCCTTCTGGCAGGTAGCCCCATCGCAGCCCGACACTGATGAGCCCCCTGTGGCTCTCCGACCCTGAAGATGACATGACAAGCCTGGGTATGGCTGGGGCAGAGAGATCAGAATGAGCAGCATGGAAACAGCAGGACAGAACCATCACAAAATACGTTGCAGCAAAAGAAAAGAAAAGAAAGAACTGATTTTACTGTCTGGTGACCTAAGGGAAGGGATTTCAACGTCATACAGATTTGGATTCTACAGATCCTACAGTTCAGCGATCTGAACACGCTACAGATCCTACAGTTCAGCAATCTGAACATGCTACAGATCCTACAGTTCAGCGATCTGAACATGCTACAGATCCTACAGTTCAGTGATCTGAACATGCTACAGATCCTACAGTTCAGCGATCTGAACATGCTACAGATCCTACAGTTCAGCGATCTGAACATGCTACAGATCCTACAGTTCAGTGATCTGAGCATGCTACAGATCCTACAGTTCAGCGATCTGAACAACATGCTACAGATCCTACAGTTCAGCGATCTGAACATTCATTGTGACGACGAATCCCGACAAAAGCTTACAGTGGTGGGGTCCACCAGCATGTCGACCGGGTTCAGCTGGGCGGAGATGGGGATCTTGCGGTTTTTCAACTCCTTGACCCAGTTCTTGTTGAGGAGGACTCGGAAGTCCTGGTTGAAGGGTCCGGAGTAGGACAGAAAGCCGCAGCAGATCAGGATGTCTCCCACCAGTCTGTGCACACACACACACACACATGTATGATTATATGTTCACACACACTGCACACTTACATATACTCACACATATGTATGTTCAAGTATCTGGCAATTTTTGGTTTATCATTGTTGTCCAGCTAAGGCAGGTCCATGGGCTGGGTACAGGCTTTATGATTCCCCTTGCATCCTTTTGTATAAAAAGGATCCCGAACATAAGGCACAAAGATTCACTAGCTAGTTATTTTCTTCTATATATTGATTTTTTTTCACAACAATTATCTAAAGCATGTTTTCCTTCTCTTTCTGTTTTCATCTTTTGCTGGCAGCGGTGGTAGGCCACAAAATATTTATTGTCAGGGTTGCAATAGAGTCTTCTAAGTTCTAAGTTACAGAAAGTGTCTTGCTGTTAGGCACCACAAAAGGTGAGTGAGGTTTCCGTCACTGATGGGACCTCTGAAGTGTGCTCAACCAGGAGCCAAAACTTGAGTCTGGTCAGGTCAACGGCATGGTCCTTGGTCAATTATTCTTCAAATGCTGCCTTTAAACTTTTATCTTGAAGTGATTATTTTTTTAATCTTTGAGAAAAAATCATTTTTATGATGAAAATAAAGTTGTAACTGGTTACCTGCACTTGTTTTCCTCCACTAAATTTTCTCAATTATATATATATATAGATATATATATTTACCATAATAATAATACATGGAATTTATATAGCGCTATATCTTGCAACAAAACAAATCAAAGCGCTTTCATTCAACCTACTCATTCACATGCAGCCAGTTACAATTAATAGGTGTTTTTTTTACAAGTTCAAATGTATACACACACGCTCGCACACACACACACCCACACAAAGGTTCACTCTCCAGCAGGGTGATGGGGTTTGGCTGTTGAGGGCAGGGACAAAAATGAAACGGAACAAGAGGGGAGAATCTTAGCTTTGAAATAAATGTGTCTTGAGGCCTGATTTAAAAGCGTCATAAGAAGGCTTTTGGCAAAGGGAGAGAGGGAGGTCATTCCAGATCAATGGACCAGAAACAGACAAAGAGCGACGGCCAACGGTGGACTGGTTGAATCTAGGTATTCTTAAGCACAAGGTATCTGCAGCAGAGCGGAGGGAACGAGAAGGTGTGTACAGGTGAAGACATTCACAGAGGTAGGAAGGTGCTGTTTTATGGAGGCATTTGTAACAGAGGGCACTGATCTTATAGTTTACACTCTGTGGCACAGGCAACCAGAAGAGATCGCAAGAGAGGAGTAATGTGCTCATATTTTTTCTTTCTGAGGACTAGGCAAGCTGCAGAGTTTTGTATATTTTTGAAGGGAGTGGATAGATGATGCTGGCAGACCAGCCAGAAGAGAATTGCAATAGTTCAGACATGAGAGAATGAGAGACGTGACTAGTTTGGATGTTGCATCAGTGGACAGGTACTTTTGAACTGCACTGATGCGCCACACTTGATAGTAGCATGACTGGCAGGTTTGGGTGATGAATTTTTGCATGGAGAGCGTCTTGTCTATAACTAGTGTATTGCCTATAACTACCCCTAGATATTTCACAGCAGTAGATATACATACATATATATATATATATATATATATATAGAGAGAGAGAGAGAGAGAGAGAGAGAGAGAGAGAGAGAGAGAGAGAGAGACACACACACACACACACTGTGTGTGGGCACACTCACGCATACATGTCATACCTCTCAAATTATTCTAAAAAATCATAAAAATGTCCTAGACATAGTCAGAGGTTAACCAAATTGTGAACTCTGTGTGAGTGTGTGTGCGCATGTGTGTATGTGTGCAAGCATGTATATATGTACATGCTTTCACTACAGAAAAAGACCCAGTGCCAATTTCTGCAGAAGGCATTCTATGCCAGAGACTCATATAACCTGAACAAAGCACATGCATACAAACATGAATATATATATATATATCTAATATATCTCACAACCTTCAACCCACCTTCCGATCTGTGCCTTGAACTCTTTGCTCTGTTCTGTCCACCTCTCTTTCTCCCCAGCCAGGCCGTTGATGAGGGTGGAGGCTGCAGTCATTTTGCGGCGACAGTTCTCTGCATCGTCCATCAACTCCTGACAGTCACAGACAAACAAACAACCACATTGAAGTACAGGAACCTCAATGGGCAATAAACATAACTGGGCTGCAAACACAAATGAACAGTGAATGAAAGTGGGTCATGGACCTAAATGGGTCATGCATGATTTCATCTTATTGTATCCACAAGGCAGCCAAATCTCACTCATCACCATGATTTTTTAATTTTTTCATTTATTTATTTATTTATTTTTTTATTCTTTTATATTGAGGTTAATGGAATAAGCACTCATGTGCTTTTTTACATCCAGTCCCCATGTGTATGCGGTTTTGTAAATTTTGTCCTCTGCTTCCACCGGCACACAATGGCCTACTCTTTCGAAAAGTGAAACAGGATTTAACGTGTGCGCAAGATGTTCTGCGTGCGTTCGAACATGGGGCCTTTGTTTATAGTCTCATCCGAAGGACTTTGACACTCAGTTCGAATTTTTTTGGTCAAACTGGGAAGAAAGGGCAAGGCTGGGAATCGAACCCACAACCTCACGGTTGACTTGTTGGCAGGCAAGCATTCCTTGGCTAGAGCTCCAACTGTGTATTCTGCATTCTGACTTTAGGGATACAGTTTGGAATTGAATCTACCAATTTTGCCGGGACAGTTGGGAGGTACCTCTCTGCTCTTTTTTATTTTCAACTGTCATGGGTTCTTTTGACGTGCACAAGACTGTAAGCACACGGGTTGGACTGGTTTAGAGTCTCTTCTGAAAGACTTCACATTCCGTTCAATTTTCCTGTCAAACTGGGAAGAAAGGGCAAAGCTAGGAATCGAATCCAGAACCTGATGGTTTATTCATTAAGGAAGTGAACATGTAACCTGTCCTGCCACCTTCTTTCTTACCATAGTACCGTTTCGCCAACATCAAACAAGGCATCCCCTAGCAGAATGCAGCTATCTTCAGGGTGGGCAAAAACGGTCGCATACGCAGAGTCTCATCCCTGGTGAACCTTGGAGTTCTAGCCAAAGAATGAAAAAAAGACAAAGGGAGGTGAAAGTGGCTCTCCATGCAATTGCCCTTCCATCCTTTTCTTTCTATCTACCATGACCAGCTTTGTAAGCACATCAACACACACAAACCTTTTCCCATCTCATGCACACCTACGCACACACACACACACACACTTCCCCCTACTCATACACACCTATGCACATACAGGCACATACATAAAAGAAAAATTCTCACAGAAATGATGTATATATTTAATATGGATGGTGTGCACACCAGCATATGCATGACAAACATACAAACACCTACCATGTGTATGTTTTCTTTATATTTCTACACACACACACACAACAGCAGCAGCAGCATTAACGGCTACATCCAACAAACATAAACATCACAGCCACAGAACGCCAGTAACACATAGACGCCTGCCACACCTGTTTCTCGGACATGGCTTTGTCGTACTGGGCTTTGACCAAGGCCAGTTCCGCTTCTTTCTCGTCCAGCTGGGCCTGAGCGGCATGCAGATCATCCATGGCCACACCCAGCCGAGCCTCTTGCACAGCAAGGTTGGCCTGTAGAGACAGGGACCATTTCAGTACACCTCATGACACCAACACAAGGACAAACAGAACACCACAGACAGATAGAATGAACAGAACAAAGATGCGCCTTCACCTTAAACAAAGCAGTTTGATCACTGCGTTGTGGAGACTGGATGGATGCTAGTTGTTTTCGAACTTTCACTGTGTTTGTGCTCTTTTCGTAAAGAGATGTGACAGATTACTGGAGTACATTGTTATATTATGTACCCAAAAAAAAAAGGATAGCTTTAAAGTTTTTTGTTCTGTAAATGTGGACATCTTCAAATTCTGATGCTGGAAATAAAGTTTCTTTAGATTACTCGGAGTGATGAGTAAGTGTCTGTGTGTGCTGTGTGAAAGAATATTGAATACAAATAAATCCTTACAGAAAAGTTGATGTAAAAACACTGTTGAATCCTTACCGCTTGTCACAATATGCTATATAATATTTATTACTTTACCAGCCTGCGCAGAAATCAGTCAGCTTGGTGACATGTACCACAATGGGGTAAAAGCACGCAGCAGAAGAATTTTTCATAAAGCATCAATTTTATTCCTGTTGAGAATTTAGATTCCTGCAGAAAGTTTCATTCTTATATATGGCTATTTTGACTGTTTATTCAACAAAATTTCAGTTACAAATCAAACATTTCAATATGAACAATAACTCTGTTTTCCTCAATCACAAAACCCACTAGATCCACCTTTACCAACAACAGCAAAGAAAAGAACACCACCACCACCAAAGCCAAAACAAAATGAACACCCACTGAAGATTCATTTCTGCAATCAGTATGACTCGGAGAAAATGAACAGAAAGACTAATCACGATAGTCACAACAGGATTATAAGGTCTTTTTCTTTCCATTAAGTACTACATTTACCTCATGAAATCAGTTGTTTTTACCTTCAGCACTATTTCCAGAACGGACAGAAAACATCACATGATGGTCACAAACAAGATGAGTAAATACTGTTTTGGACTACATTGTGCCCCATTGGTCTTCTTTATGTGTGCTTTATTATAAAGATGCTCCACCAAGGATCTTGGTTTATCATTTCACCTGAAAGACTAGTACCCAGACTACCACTCATGATCACATAGATGTCAAGCAAGTCCAGCTTTGGGCAGATCTGAACCAAAGTCTTTCTTTGCTTTTCAGACAGGTGTAATACCATTTGACCACCAAACACCCCCCACCCCCCTCCAAAATCCTTCAACATAAATAATGCACACACAGGAAAAGCACTCATCTTCTAGCCAATTAGGTGAGATGGATGGGAGTGACAAACACGTACAACACAGACACAACTGCAGGTGACAGTCACACAAACGCCCATTGCACACTTCACATGCAGTGACCTGGTAACTGATGTGTGACCATGCACATGCAGCCTGACAGGTATATAATTCACAGAAACTCAAGTAAAGGCTGACCTGACTCTGCTCATGTCAAAATGAGAAACATGCTTTGCACATGTCTAGTGGTCATCCTTTCTGCCCCCTCTGCCCCCTGCCTCTCCCACACCAGCTGAGATATGATTTGGGCAGTTTGACCTCCTGGTTCTAGCTGGTCAATGAGGTGATGGAGTGGACTGCTGGAATGCACTTTTCTGACCATGTCAGTTTCACCTTGTTTGTATATTTTAGTATTCCTAAGGAGCTGGTATTGTATGTGGAATATTGTGTAAACACTAGATTATCCACATCTATTTTGCAGGTGTATAGTCTACACTTTGCAGACACATATTCCCGCACACCAGTGAATGACAATAAACGACCAGGTGAGGCAAAGAACAACACTTGCCAGAGTGACCATGTGACCAACAGACACATACTTGATGACGGAATATAAACTGAATGAACATACATCCTTCATTCTACTCACATTAGTGAAAAACTTGCCAAAGAACAAAACAGATATTTCCCCTGACACATACAGATGAAATAAGTGACAGATTACAGCTGATCATTGTGTGATTTCTGGCAGCTCTGCACATCCATACAAACTATCAAAGCCCTGTGAAACTGACCTGACCTAACAACAACAAAATAGTCAATGACAAAAAGGTGACCATGAGAACACAAACTTCACCGCAAGTCAACAGGAATGCGATACACCGGTGTGTGGACATACACCCCTTACCTAATGTACAGGTCTTGTCACTCTTTGGTTCAAAGAGTGGGGAGAGAAACAAAAAAGACACACAAAATATCAATCTGGAGGAGATCCAGTGTAAACATCTCTTTCTCCACACAAGACAATGGCATAGGGAACAAGGACACCCAGACACCAACAGGCATTTTTCTTCTCTACTGGCTGGTTTTGCTTGTAATGTGAGACGATATCAGAATAGCTTAAGTGGACTATAGCATCACACATTTTCATCAGACATAGACAGACACACTTACAGACACAAGCTGAAAAGCAGTTACAATTAAATGTCATATTTATATGTGTGCAAGCACACTTACACACACACGATTGTCTATGATTCCAGACTTAATTTTGCAAGTATTGATTACAGCTATACTTTCACTAAAAAGAAGGCTTTACAGTCAAACATGGAGCAGGCTCAGAAAAACCCACTGGAAACTGCACATGTGACAAGAAGATCCATTCCCTGTCAGCACCTTCATCTTTCCTTTCAGTATTCAGCTTTTCTGTCATTTCTCTACACCTATGTTAAAGGAATTTCCCAGTACACATGCACTGCGCACATTTGTATGCAACTGTAACCCAGTAGTGGGTGATACAGATGGTTGGTTACCCTGTAGCGGGTTACCTGTAGGGAAAAGGTTAAGAATTACTGACAGTTGTTTCTGATTCGATCTGACTTGGACTGAAGAAAGGACACCGCAGACTCTCACCTTCAGGGGCAGAACCTCTTTGTTGATGAAGAAGAAGGCAGCCATAGCTTTGGTCCAGGACAGGAGACCAGCCACGTTGCCACACACTTTCTTGGCGGTCTCCAAATTGTAGTCTTCTGATGCAAAGAAAGGCTCCATGAGTTCCACGGTTTCGTCATTGATGGAGTCCTTGGGGAAAGTCATCAGGGATTGCAGGAAGTTGGTGCCGGCCAACATCTGTGACAGATAAAGAAGATCTCATTATCTGTGGTTTTTACTGAACTGAAGTGATTTTATGTTGGCTCTTTTGAATGGTAATACAAAGTAAACAAACTGTACTGTTCAAACACAATGAATGATTTTGGATGAGTTATATACAGAACAAACAATTTAATCCCCAGTTAATGCTGCAGCCCTTAAGATGGGATTAAAACTGTCTACAAAATCTTACCTACAGCACACTTTAGAAATTTAGTAATGGAAATGATGAAGAACACACCGTTTGATTTTTAAAGAAAACCATTTCACACTAAAATGTATACTGTCACTGAACACCGAGTTTTCACACTTCTCACCAGAGTTCTAGGTAACTACAAATTACTGAAAGCAGCAAAAAACCCCAACTTGTATGCTAGTGGAACTTTCAGGGGGGTTCAAGACTCCAATATTGTAGAGTTAGTTCTGGTAGCATCAATAGTGACAATAAAACTCTGCTGGAGGTTGAGGTTCTCTTTTTTTGTCTGAGGACAATAAGATCATAAACATCAAATAAAGTTAGGTAAGGTAAAGGTAAAGGAGTCCCATAACCTATAAGGTCGTAGGGGAGCGAGGCGTCAGAGACCTCACTTCTCTAGGGCCAGCATATTGAGGGCGGCGCCCATCTCCTCTCCCTCGCTGCTTACCTTCCCTGACCCTAAAGAGGGCAGGTACCCATTTACAGCTGGGTGAACTGGGGGAACTGTACTGAAGCCAAGGCGCGCAAACGGTCACCCATCCAACTGGTAACCACGCTCGACGCTGCTTAACTTGGCTGGGGGAAAGCGAGTGCTCTGACCACTGAGCTATCCCGTCCCCAAATAAAATTACAATACGAAAAATAAAAAAGGTAGGGCAAGCTTCTTTGACACAAAGAAAATGAGCCAGAACATAGCAACTTTTAAACTACAAAGGCAATAAACATTTTGTCCTCCATGTCTTCATTTATTTTCCTCTATCTCTCTCTCCCTCCCCCCTCACAGTACACCCACCTTCAGAGAGTTGGCCCAGGAGGGTTCCAGAAACTCTGGCTTTTCTGCATCCTGCTTCACTGGCTTCAGCCTCAACTGGAAGAGGATGAGCACACAGTCCATGATCCTCATGATGAGGTGGGGAGGTTTGCCCAGTTTCCTGACGGTGGCGATGTCGGCAGGTTTGATGGTGTTGAGGGCTGCCTCTGCCTCCTCCAGGGCTGGCCGTGCGGCCTCCAGTTTGCTCTCAGCAATGGACTTGTCTTTCTCGATGGCATCCACAATGGCCTGAGCTTTGTCTTTCACTTTCTGCACCTGCTCCTTCACTTTTTTGGCAGCTTCAGCCTTGACGGTGACGTCCCTCAGCACGGCTTCTGCCTTCTCTGAGGCAATGGCCAGCTCCTTCTCTTTGACGGCCAGCTCCTTGCTCAGTTCTGCCACAGCCTCTGAGGCTTCAATCAGCTTCTCCAGACCTGGTCAGTGGGAATTGTATGCGGGTTATTATTCATGGGTGTCATGCATGCACAACATATCTCAATATTCATTTACAGAAAGTTCTACACAAATTCAGTTTTGGTGATAGCTGAATTAAGCTAAACTCACAGACAAGTTAAAATGCTCAACATGTATGTATTGTTTCCTCAGTTAACATACAACCATTTTCCATAAGTATATTAATTTTCTAAACAAATTACCCAGTCTGAAAGGTTTTCTTAAATCACAGAAATGTAAAATTCAGGAACAACTACACTAGTTTCTTGTGGCCAGGATAATCAAGAAAACAGCTCACATTCAGCACCACTGAAAGTAACTATAGGAACAAAACCAAGCATTCATTACAGCCATGCTTAATAGGCCTAGACTGCTCAGTGCTTAGGTTGTTTGTCATTTGATTCAAGGGTCTCAGGTGTGAATCTTATGGGTGGTCACTACAATGGAGAAGTCTTTCTATACTGAGTCAACAACTGTGCAGACTCCAAACTCCTTCCAGTCCTATGGATGATACTGTTAACCAACTTCTCATGCATAAATGCATGCACAGACAATCTTGCATGCATGCTAATTCCATTCTGTCTTTAAAAGAGTATGTCCCATGTGTGCTGACAGGAATGGATAAACAGAGAAACATACACACACACACACACACACACAATAGCACTGTGTTTTGCAGCATTCTTGAATTTTCAGTGCAGCAACCTTCTTTTCTTCGTCAAACGCTCAGACAGCAACTATTGTTATCTGTCATGAGTGAAAATGTGTTGTGCTGCCGTTGAACACCTGACAAGTCAGGCCCAGCATATTAGACATGGGAGATTAGACGCATTAGACGCATGGGAGAGAAAATCTTTTAAGTCTTTCTGGGAAAAAAGGCAGGAGAATGGACCAAGAAGGCAGAAAATAACGAGGAGGAGGTGACAAGAAGAAAAGGAAATCAGCAGAAACAAAGAGAGGGATAAAAAGAGGGAATTCCTAGCACAGAATTTCCAAAAGGTGGGGATGTTATTTATACTGACAGGCCCCTGGTATCCCACGGGGAAGTGCAGCAACCTTAATGGTGGGAAAACAGTCACATATGCGAAAATCTACCTAATGGAAAGCTTTGAGTCCTAATCAAGAAATAAAGAAACAAAAAAAACCTCCATTGTTGCTGTGAACTATGGACTTTTGCACACAATAAAGTTTTGCTTTAAAACAGTCAACACAGAATGTCAGTCACACTGACCTGTGTTCATGCGATTGGCCATCTCGCCAATCTCATCTTTCTTCATCTGGTAGACAGTCTTGTAGCTGTTGATGAAGGACAGGTAGGACTTGGGTGTCACATGGGTGGAACGTCGGTACCTGGGACACAGAAATGACCACACAGATGAATGAATGAAGACGTCAACTCCAATGCTCCCTGACTGCTATTTCTGGCACTGCTTGATCCAGTAACTACTAACAAGAAACCATGGATACTACAGCTGAGGGGACAGAGCGCTCAGCTCCCCCTTGTGGGACCATCAAGTTGTGGGTTTGAATCTTGGCAGCAGCAGCATCTGATGAATTAAGGGTAGAGCTGATCTGCAAGTGTCTTAATTCCATTTCAGTATGTAGGGATGTAGAAAACTAAACATGCAGGTTCAAGATCTCTACATCAGATCAGCATTCAGTGGGTTATGGAAAATAAACATAGGCCTATGACGCATTCAACACGCATTCAGCGCATGTTAAAAAACCCCACAGCAATAAGAGAGATGTCCCCGGAAAAATTCAGTGAAAGAAGCCACTCTGAAAGGGAAGAAAATCCACATGTAGACAGGAAAATAAATAAATAATATAATGGGTGGCACTGCTCCTTTGGCAACATGCTCTCCCCAGGCAAAGCAACCCAAATTTCATACAAAGAAATCTGCCGTGACTGAAAGTGGTATTCAAATCAATTCAAGTGTGCATTTGCGGAAGAAGAAAAAGCACAAAAGAATTGTATTGTGTTGTGTTGTGCTATGTTATATTGTGCTCCACTTTTCATTTATGCCAGATTTCTCTGTGTAAAATTCAGGTTGTTCTTCCTTGGAAGAGCATGTCCCTGCGAGAGCAGCACCCTCTGTTAAAAAAAAAAGAACTATGTATACTTGTTTCCCCATTAGAGTGGCCTTTTCTACAGAGTTTCACATGGGTTATTTTACCTGCCCTAAATGGGTGTTGCACATGGGGCCTTGGTTTCTCGACCTCTCCAAAAGACAAGCACCTAGACCCGACTCAAGGTCTTTAAAAAAAAAAAATTTTTAATTCTTTTATATCTAAGGTAATGGAATAAGCACTTATGTGCTTTTTTACATCAATCCCTGTGAGTATGCGGATTTGTGAATTCTGTCATCTGTTCCCACCGGCACACAATGGCCTACTCTTACAAAAAGCGGAACAGGATTTAACATGTGCACAAGATGTTCTGCGTGCATTCGCACACAAGACCTTGGTTTATAGTCTCATCCGAAGGACTTTGGGGGAGAGTGGAGTCTGCACTGATGTTAACTCCAGAGGAAAATATCCCCTTGAACGGGAATCAAACCCGGGTCGTCAGATTGCGAGCGCAATGTTCTGACCACTAGGCTATCCCGTTCCCCGGTCTGGTGGATGGAGGAAAAGTCTGAGTTCAAGCAGGGTTTAAACTTATAACTTCTACCTTTCCAGATGTGTGCATACCGCCAGACCACTGTTCAGAGAAAAAGAAGAAGAAGAAAAGAGAAACCGAAAACAACTTACCTCTGGAAGTAGTCAATGCAGCTCTCAGCGACGCCATCGTGGATGATGCCCATGGTCTGAATGACCTGCTTCTTCACCTCAGGACTGCAGACGATGTCGAAGGCCGACAGGAAGTGGTCGGCCACAGCAATCAGAGCGTCTTTGGGCCAGCGCTGGAACCAGTCCATGGTGCAGCCTGAGATCAGCCCTGGGAACTTCAGGGCCCTCTGCCGGAACTTTTCCCCCACCTGCAACATGGGATGAAGCAAAATGTTCCACTTTGGAAGGAATGTCAAAACACTACACCACTACTACAAGAGCTTTTCCTATTGTTACAAATAATATTATGTACTACTTCTATCATTAGTACTACTACTATGTACAACTACTTCTCCTATTACTACTACTGCTACTACCATCACTACTGCCACTACCACCCACAACAAATATAAATCTTACACAAGTAACTCCTTGCACTAAACAACTATAACAACTTAAATCTGCACAAGTCACTTGAGAATTCAACTGAAAGTACTCAAGCACTTTGAAACTGACAAGTATTACTAATATTCACCAGTTAAGTCATTCTTTGTGTAAAAAACAAAAAAAAGGAAGCCACATATGAAGTGAATACAACTGCTTCCAATATAACTCAATTTCATAAAACTGCTTCCTCCAATATGACTATGCTTTCTATCAGAATCTATAAATCTTTCCATGAAAGCAACTTTGAAAGTTTCATGAAAAAAGTAATACACTACCATTTTTTTTACAGCAGCCAGTTTCAGCATCAGTTTACAATACAATCTGAAGTAATTTTACATCATTACAATACAGACAAACCCGGTCTTCTTTGAATCTTTCTTCTGAACTAAAAAAAAAAAGTTCCACATAACATAGAATGAGCGTGGGAATGGGAAAAGGACAATGGGCTAAGGAAAATCAGTCATCAATGGCTTTCATATGATACAGGTGTATGAACCACTGAGGCATCCATTCAAGCAGATTTTCCCATTGGAGTTAACATTGTACTCCACTCCCCTAAAAGTCCTTCAGATGAGACAGTAAACTGAGGTGCTGAGTGCAAATGTGCACACACAGAACATCTTCTGCACATGTTAAAACCTGTTGTCTTTCGGAAGAATAGGCCTATATGTGCTACTAGGAATGGATGACAAAAAGAAAACATGCACACTGGTGCAATGTTTAGACACTCCTCATCCCTGAAGTTAGAATATGGCTACCATAACGGTAGTAAAAAACAGTCACATCATTGGTAGCCCTTGGAGGTCTAGCTGAGGAATTAAAAAGATAATACCAATACACACACACACATATACATTATATATATATATTATATAAATTCTACCAAACTTGAGCAACAATCACTTTTCAGCTTGTCGCACACAACAGACGCTAAGAAAGCATACCGGAGAGAAGCACAGCGTGACGTGCAAGTTGCTGCGAACTCGGCTGAGGTAGTACTCGTACAGGTTTTCGTTGGATGGCGGTCGCCTGGGGAACTCCTTCTTCATGATGGGCACCAGCTCACCCAGGATCTCGTCCATTTCATCACGGGCAAACAGGTTGGCAACCTGCACACAGCCACATTTCAGATTCTATTCCAAACAACACATTTCAATCACAAAGCATCATGATTTATGAAGGGTATCAAAGTCTGGATGCATGTCTGGGCCATGATCCTTTATGAGAGCTATAGAAAATAAATCCATTACAAAATGAATGATGCAACCGTCTGGTCAATATAAAATGAAAAAATTCCAGCAGTCAGGTGCTCATTCTCTCAATACACATATAGTAACCACAAAATCTTGAACTAGACAGCGTTTTTGTCTATTATCTACGTAGCAAGAATCAGGCCAGTCTTCCCTTCAGCAACTTATCATGGTAAATCTCCTTCTCTCATTCGCTTTACCCCATCAGATGTGTCTTGGAATAGTAATCACCTGTCCTGTCCACCTCCTCCTGTATGTACATCATGGCCAATGATATCCTTAAATACCACAGTCTGGTCTGCCTATTTCATGAAACAGGTCCATACGATACTGCTGCTGCCAAAAGGAGAAAAGCGAAGGTGTAAACTGACCACTCCAGAGGACAGCATGTTGTTGAGGTACTCCAGGAAAGCCTCGTCCTTGATCTCCTGGTCAGTGAAGATGAAGGTGATGCCTTTGCCCTCCTGACCGGCTGTGCGGTACAGGTACTTCAGGTCGTCCAGCAGATTGGACACGTTGTAGGACCTGGGAACAGCAGCCAAGAGTTTGGGTTAAAAGTGTGTGTGTGTGTGTGTGTGTGTGTGTGTGTGGTGTGTGTGGGTGTGTGTGTGGTGTGTGTGTGTGTGTGTATCGAGCACGCGTGTGTGTGTGTGCGTGTGTTGGTGAAGGAAAGGAGTCCTTCAGATGAAACCAAGGTCTTCTGTGCAAACTCAAGCAGTTTATCTTGCGCACACATTAAAGAAAATACCCTTTCTGCCTTTTGGAAGAGCAGATCACTGAGTACAGGTAGGAACAGATGACTTTTTTTTTTAAAGATGCATACACACTGGTGTTGTGTTTAGACATTATCCCAAGTTGGACTATGCTTACCTCAATGGTGGATAAAAACGGTTGCATAAGCAAAATCTCACTTCTAGCTGAGGAATGACAAAGAAAAAAAAGGATATAACAAATCAGAGCCGTACCTGGTGAGGGTGATCTGGAAGGTCTTGTAGCTGGCAATGAAGGAAGACAGACGGGTCAGGGACTGTTTGCCTGAGCCACCCACACCCACCAGGAGAGCGTGGCCTCGCGGGGTGCGGATGATGCGAGAGATCTTCAGCAGATGAATCATGGCGTCCTTGAAGAACACCAGATCCATGCCAGCACCGCGGATGCTCTCGTTGTACTGCTGGAGGAAGTACATCAGGCGCTCCTCCAGCTGCTCGAAAGTCTCGATCTGTGTCACAAGTATGACCACACAAAAAAAAATCAATCCATTGATTAACAATGGTGTTTCTTTTCCAACCATGGTGGTCATTTCAGGCCTGTCATGACAAAGGAAACTGAACTGGACTGTTAAAACAACAAAACCACAAACACACATTTTGTTGTTGTTGTTGTATGTGATGATAATATCTTCAGATAATCATAAAAGCTTCTCCCTTTGGGATGCTAGGTTCTGTCAGTATAAACTGCATCCCACTTTCTTGAAATTCTGTGTAAGGAGTTCCCTCTTTTCTATCACTCTCTTTGTTTCTGCTATGTTCCTTTCTTCCTGTCACCTCCTTCTTGTCTATTTTCTGTCTGCCTGGTCCATTCTTCTGCCTTTTCCCAGAAAGACTTGAAAGATGACAATTTTCCCCCACACTGAAAAAGAATGCCCTGGGCCTGACTTGTCAGGTACTTTATAGCAGCATAAAGCATTTTCACTGATATGACAGCAACAATATTTGCTGCCCGAGTATTTTATTTGACAAAGAAGAATATAAGCAACAACCTCCCCACTCCCCCCACTCACACCTTTCAAATTTATGGAAAAAAAAGGTGACCCACACTGTAACTAGATATTCATATTTCGAGTAACAACATAAAAACTTAAGCAACAGATAAAACAGAATATAGCATAAAAAATATGCGATAAGTTTCAAAACATTCTAACAGTTCTAAGATAACACGTAAATCCTGTATAGCAATGACATTACCTTCAAGCATGAAAACATGTGAAGCACTGCAACAGCAATGTCCTCCATGTGTACAAAACAAAGGACGAGATATCAGTGCTATCAACACCACGCTTACCGGCTCATAGATCCTGGGCATGTCCAGATCCACATCATCTCCTTCTTCTCCTGTGGGTTCTGGGGCATCTCTGCATGGAAACAGTACATGTCAGGTCAGTTCACACGCATCTCTAGCTTTTCTCCAAGTCTCCAGACCATTCTACACCATCTTGAATCACATTTTGAACATTTTCTGTAACATTTCTACATCTAGTTCAAAATGAATTTGCAGTTAAGTTGTAATGGGGCTACATAGTTTGTTTTTTTTCAAATAAAACTTCTTGACATATATGTCAAAGGTAACATTTTTGATAAATAGCATATCCTATATTACCATGGCAATGTATACAACTGACTTAGCAAAATCATTAATACACTACAAGCACATTGGAAAGCTACTCCATACTTTCACATGCTGAAATGTGGATCTATGATAAAATAGAAAATTGAATTAACCAAGTGCCTTTACTGTTGCTTACATCTCATAAGCATGACTAAAATATAAAAATTCACACACACACACATACCAAATTGTCTCTTTTTAAAATAATTATAATTTTTAAAAATGTAAATCTGATACAAATTTCATTTACAAATCTCTCCATAACCCCTTCCAAAAAAAAAAGAGGAGTGATAACATCAACCATTATTTTAAAAAAGATATAGTGATAAATGTAACCACAACTGAAAAACAAACAACAACAAAAATCCCAACCCCCTTCCCCCCACCCCGGAATAAACAAAGACAAAGACAGGTAAACAAAATGTCAAAACATGTAACAAAACTAAAAAACACTGCCAAAACCCCAACCCCAAACATATAATCATGCATATGTTCATGCCTCACATAATAAAACATGTAATCAAATCCACACAAAAACCACATCTAGAAAAAGAACCAAAAAAAGCAACAGGAGTTTGGCTTTATGTACTCACACCACACACTGTCTACATCTACTGCCTCACATTTCTACACAGGTTCAGTTCACACATCTAGAGAAAAATACCTGTCCCAACCTTGCCCACCGTCAATGTGTCCCCACCGCTGGTGACACCATTCGCCACCAGAATACATTTTTTTCTTCACTACAGATAGAAACTGATACAAAATTCAAGACGACAGTTGAAGCCCCCCTACCAATTCTGGCCCGCTGGAAAATGCTTTCCTAACTGCTTCATGCTTTTGGTAAGTATACCTCCTACCATTTTGGGTAAGTCAAAAACACCACCCTCCCCCTCCAAAAAAAAACCCCCTAAACAAAACATCCCAACACACACTCACAAACAGCCCCAAACCAACCAACCCCCCCCCCCCCAAACCCCTTTTCCCCCAAAAAAAATCCCCAAAGAAACCAAACCACAACACCATCAAAATTTTGTATGGACACTAAATAAAAAATATCATCTTAAAAAAAAATCCTGAAAACTATTTCCCCCCAGAACCTATATATAGCCAGCCACACCAGCTTTCAACTTCAATCTAGAGATTTCTCTACAAGTTTCAGTTAAAACACCACCCCCACCCCCCAAAAAACATAAAAAACAAAAACAAAAACCACCCCCAAAGAAGACGAAAAAAACCCAACAAATCACAAGTTAGGAATTGTCTTTGACACACCCAATGGCCGAGAGCTTTGTTCAGAGCCAAACGAAACTTTCATCAATCACCCCCTAGTTTTAACTTGCTGAAAAGACTCTGAGATGGGGTTAACAGCTGGTAGGAGTGGCCACAGAACTCTTCTGCCGGCAAGAGTCTCTACCATTTACATGGATAGAGTTCTGTAGCCTTTTGCAGTTTTTTTCACACTCTAAACTGTTTCCAAATCCTGAAGTAGGTTTGTTATTCGGTATATCACTACAACACACACACACATTTTAAGATCAATCCTGTCTCATTCCTTTCCCCACCATCTACCCACCTTCATTTTTGCAAGCATTTAGCATGAACTATTTAGCTTTTCTCTGCTATTCAGACAGCAACGGGCATGTATGTTTTGTCTGCTCGTTGCGTTGCTGTAGGGATAACTTGTATATTTTTTGTGCGCTCATTGTATTTTCAAGTGGATGCACACACACACATTGAGACTGAACTCAAAACAACCTTTCTGTAAAACCTTCTCAGGAAAAACTTATGGAATACCATTTTAGTCAATTGTGTGTTGTTAGAGTTATTTCCCTTCATCCATGTGACCTGGAACCAGTACAGATTGTTACTTGAATCAGAAGATGTTCAGACATGGAAAATTTAGTTGAAATGATTAAACCGTGATAGTGTTTCTTGAAACAGTGCCTCGTGAAGTGAATGAAGTAAAATGACATTAAAAAGAAAGATGTAAAAAATGAACTGATTAAGTGCTTGACATAGATTCACAGTAAAATGACAAATGAAGTTAAGGTTTGTCAAGGACGAGGAGTTGGACCAGACACACTCTTTCATAACATCGTTCTTGTACACAGCATAAACATCCTTCAATGGAAGAATCACCCACAAGAATGGCAAAGAACAGATTGACCAAGGTTGTTTTTTTGTTTGTTTCATTTTTAAAACAAGACTGCTCTCAAGGCTGAACATACTTGCCGAACACGTACAAATTCTGAAGACAAAGAAGGTGGAGCCAAGTCCATTTCCAGGCTACATGCACCTTCTGAAAGCTTTACACTGGGTAAAAAAAATCTTCCCTGCTCAATGAAAACCAACTCAATCAGCACCTGGTGTCTGGATATTCCTTGTGCCCTGGTTTATTTTTTACTGATGTCAATGCCCTCATCTTGTTTTGACGATAAATGTAACTGTAATTGGTGTACTATGGTTAATATATGACTGGCTTTTGCACGAAGTAAACTCCAGTCCTTTCCGCTGTAATATGAAACCTAATTAAATCTGCTCTAAATGACACACTGAGAGGTTCCTACACAAATAGCCTATCTACAGGTGGTAATTCTTCCTTTCCCAGGAAAACTTTTGACCTTCAGCTATCCTTGCATACATTCACTGGTCTATCTGAACACTCATTTTCTGCTGATGCGTATCAGTGTTTGGATCCTCTCTATCAGAAAGAAAAAGACATCCCCCCACCCCCATTCCTAATCATGGGAATGGGCCATGCAACACTTTGAAAACTATATCTTCACAGACACCCCCCACCCTCCCATTCCCCTGACTGACCCAGAACTTCCTTAACATCCAAGCACAAGTACGTACCTCTGTATAATGAAGCAGCAAAAAAAAAAAAAAAATTAATGATCTGATTTACTACTATCTATTTCTTATTTCCCACAGCTCCCCCCCCCTTCCCCAAACCAATGAACATGATCAAGACAATTAACGAATTAACGTCATCATCAATACCTATTTTATTCTGTAGTTTTTACTCTTACAGCGGTGATAACAATACCTTTGGAAATCACAGAAGTAGGGATCGAGTGAGACCATTTCTTGGTGCTCTTCACCCAACTCTTCCCCGACAACTCGGCGAACCGTCTTGTCAAACCAGTGAAGGTCATCCACTGTCACACACCTAGTTACAGTGAAGTGCAGTGCCGTTATGGGATGTCAAGACCATTCATACGCATGATAAGGGAGGAGTAGTAGTTGTGTACAACAGGAGAAGGAAATGCACATTGAACAGGAGTGGCAAAGCATGCCGAGACATCAAATCACATCTAAAATAAAATGAACAAATGCTTTTCTCAACAGCTGCATTTTAAGTGGTTTGGCACTGTGTATCATATGTGTTAAACTCCTCTTATTTGCTCTTGGAAGTGAACTTCTATGTTGAATTTCTTTATTGGGATAAAATGAGATTCACTCAATTCTGACAAAAACTTATTAGTAATGATATCCTCTTATAATATCTGTACTATTATTAAAGACCTATTTTGACTCTCCTCTCTCTCTCTCTCTTTTTGCTTTAAAAATCTTTCTGAAGTTGAGAAAAGCATGTGTTATAAAACATAAAAGAAAATGTCAGCTTCACGCGGCTTGTTAAAGCTAATGTCACACCACATTTGACGATGAACTACACAAGTCAAAAACAACATAACCACAACAGAGACTGAAACATAACAAAAGCAAAAGAAATGAATACACCAACTGAGGGCAGCCCACAGAACAGCTACATCCCAAACAGAAGCAACAAAGAGGAAAAAGTGACGGCCAAGCGGCTCAACTGTAGAAGACCAATACCTGAGGAACTCAACAAAGTACTGATAGCCCTCTGTCATCTTGGCTAAATCTTCATTCAAGTCCTCAGTTACCACACGGCCCATGGTTTTGACGAACCAGTTGGTGTCCTCCACTATGGTGAATCTACAACAGTCCTCTCTCTCTGTGAAGGCTGAACATGTCATGCAATATCACACCAACAACAACCAAACATTACATAATATATAGTGAAGTTAAGACCGTGCAGCTCACATGCACACAACACACATGCAGGTGCCCATTGGTGACTGTGGTGTCGTGCACACGTCAGAAAACGCTGTGGAAGGCAGAGTACCTGAGGAACTCAACAAAATAATGGTAAGGTTCGGTCATCTTGGCCAAATCCTCGCTCATGTTTTCAGCCACCACTCGGCCCATGGTCTTCACAAACCAGGTTAAATCTTCCGCATGTGTAAATCTACAGACATTACGAGCACAGGTTAGGAAATCATTTTTGTCATCATCACATGTGTCCTGAAAACAGAAACACTGATTCATAATTGAAGAATGCAATATCCAAGCAAAACACGCTTAATTTTCTTCATTCCACATATCATGAAAATAAAGATTCTCAATACACCACATATGCTGAGAAAACATTGTTAAATACTAGTATCTGACAAACAGTCATAGTGAACACATAAGAGTGTACAGGAAATGTTCATTTCACTTTTAATCATGCCATTTTCAAACACAGATGCAAGGTAAACATTATCATTGCAACTTCAACAAAAGAAAAACAAATTAAAACAATGTATCTACTTTCAAACTAATGAGGTTAACCTGATCAAATTTAACATGGAAGTAAAATTTTCAGCTGTCATTAAGATTAGTGGTTTGTCTAACTAGCTGAAATTAATGCTCTGTTTAACTCTTAAAGATGATATCCTTTAGAATTCTGACATGGCTTGATGTACAACCTTTTTAAAATACAGACAGAAAGTAAAAACTCGCAGATATTTTCAGACAACACAGCTAATTAAACATCACTTGTTCTCTTGCACAGTAACACTGTCATACCTGTCAGCGATGACTCGGCAGCACTCGTGTTTCCAGAGGTACATGAGGATTTTCTCAGAGTTGACGGTGGAGGCGATGGTCTTCAGCATGCCTTGCCAGATGCGGGACAGATCACGCAAGTTGAAGATGTAGTGGAACTTGGCTGGGGTGGGCAGCATCTTGATCTGTACAATACACACTCTTCTTTCAACTGTGTATTGGTGTGTGTGTGGGGGGTTGGGTGGGGAGGGCTTAAGGGGGGGGGGGGGGGGGGTGGGAGCATGCCTACATGCTCACAGTTTTTGTTTGTTTGTAAAATCTGCAAGTGTTTATGTAAAAGTATCATATTCACAGTCACAAATGCAGACGGAGATGCAGGCATGAGCACTGACCATAGCAGAAACCAAGCTAGTTACCTTTGTGAGCTGCCAGAGGCGTCGAGTGATGGGCACGAGGCGTTTCACCAGGTCAATGACCTGGTCGTTGAAACCACGCTCCTTGCAGAAGTGGCCCTGGCCAATGACGGAGAAGATCTTGTCGATGGAGGTGTTGGAGGGCAGGGTGCAGTTGAAGATGACAAACTGCCGCTTCAGACGCTGGGGGATGTCGTTACGACCACCACCTGGCTGAATCATGGCGGCCAGGAACTATGGAAAGAATGAGAAGAGACACAGCAAATTAAACACTGGAACAATGAAATATGTCAGCTATTTCTGCTTAAATCCACAGAAGTGCATGTTAATACATGACAAGGTCAATAAAAAAAAAAAAGCACAACAGATAAATGTCTAGCACAGGTGATGCTTCAGATATCAAGATACAAAAATACTGGGGTGCAGGGGCTCACAGGTGACACAGCACTTGGGGTATTGATATCGAAACACTGATGCATGCTTCTGTAAGCAAATGCCAAACCCCTACAATGAAATAAAATACCTGTGTTAAAAGCAACAAAGTCCACACAATAATTAATAACAGAAATATTCTCAAACTTCATGGCCTTTAAAAATCAGCAATGAAAATCACTGCAAGAAAAGTTTTCAGTTTAACAGTATTAACTCACCTGCACATCAGCGATGGTGGTGAAGTCTCCGGTTTCTCCAGACTGTAGAATCCTCCATTCTCCATCAGCTGTCTCACAATCTCGTTGGCCACCTGGTCTCCCCACTCGTTGATGATGGGCATGTTGACGTCGTCAATGAACACCGTCATCTTCTTCCCTGCTGGGGGCCCGTAAATGCTGCCCACACGTTTGTCCACGTAGCTTTCCACTGTTCTCTGGAACACAAGAAAAGAAACCCCAAGTTCTAGCTGTTATATAAAACAAAAATTGTTGGGAGTTATCTTGTTCAGAGGACAGGAGTTACACATAAGCATCTATCCCTCAGACAAAGGAGGAGTGAGCAAGCTTGTCTGACCCATTCTGTTCTCTACCCTGCTGAAAGTCATACTGCTGAAAATATCATCAAGTAGGTTCACATTCTTTTATCAACTGTTCGTTACCATGTTTTTTTGGGTGATGTCACAGAGCTGATTACTTTATTAACAAATTCTTTTACAAAATATTTTATCTACAATTTCTTTTTCAGATTATTTTATCAACATATTTATTCAGAATATATCTGCAATTTCTTTTTCGGAATATTTTATCCACAATTTTTTTGGGGGGATAGAAAACTCTGTCCACAGTTTCTTTTTCAGAATATTAATTAATGTTATCTCCAAGTTCATTTTTCACAGGACAGTTCCCCAACTTGTCACCCCAGCTGACCTGGAACATGAGAGGGGTGGTGGCAGAAGAGAAGTTGACGGACTCGCTGAGGTGGAACTCTGGGTTGTAGAGCCCCATGTAGCCGTTGATCATGACTGTCTTGGCCGTGCCCTGCTCTCCAATGAGCAGCACGGCCTTGTTCTGCTTGGCAATGGTGTCGATGAGGAACTCTGTCCTCACGTTGTCTACGTTGGGTACCAGGATGGAGGTGTATTCCGGCTCATGGTCCGTGGGGTACACGTAAGGCTTCACTCTCTCGTTCCAGTGCTGCCAGCTCCCTGCCACATCATCACAACATTGAATGATATCCTTGAACATCCCAGAATTCAGAACGTGGCTACCTTGCTGGTGGGCAAAAACGTTCGAATACTCAACATTCTCACCACTGGTGAACCTCAGAGCTCGAGCCAAGGAATAAACAGAAAAAATCCATCACATTAAACAGCATAGCATCCTAACTATTTCATTCCTTAAGGCAAACACAACTACGATACACTGAGAACATTAGCCATTCTGCTTGATTTTTCATACCCAGATTACAATGAGGCTGAACCATTAAGATGTTCACCTGCCTAACAAGTAAACCGTGAGGATCTGGGTTCCATTCCCAGCCTTGCCCTGTCTTCCCAGTTTGACAAGAAAATTGAACTAAATGTTAAAGTCCTTCGGATGAGACTATAAACTGAGGCTCCATATGCGAATGCATACAGAACATCTTGCATACACATTAAAAACCTCTCCTGCCTTTTGGAAGAGTAGACGGCTTTGTGCTGGTAAGAACGGATAGCCAGATTTTTTAAAAAGCATGCAAACAGGTGTCTATTTAGACATCATCCCCGGAGGCAGAATGTGGCTACCTAAATAGTGTGTGGGGTGGGTGGGAGGAGGGTGGAATAGTCGCATAATGCAAAAACCTCATCATTGTTGAACTTCAGAGCTCTAGAACGGAAAAGAAAAAAAATCACTTTCTTCTAACTTTGCCGTATGTCTTTCAAAACTAAACTCTACAATTAGACATATTCTGTTATGAAATACTTTGACAACCCTTATATGAAGTCACAAGAAGAAAAAAAGACACCCCCCCACGACACCCAAATTTCCTCACCGTCATTGTCGACAAAGTAGTCGAACATGGTGGCGTCCGAATCGGACGGGATGCTGGGCAAGTCCAGGGTGAAATCTTCTGAGCCTCGGATGAACTCTTCCATCTTAGCACGGTCATCCAACTCCAGGAAGGCGCCAACGCTCCACATGAGGGTGAAGATGTACGTGTGTTCGTAGTGCTGCCGGGTCATCTGGCAGTGGTCCTTGTCGTCCTTCAGGGGGATCAGCCCGGTCATCAGCTTGGTGGCCTGCACAATGCAGTCACATCACCTTCATGTTTGAGAGAACGTGAGTGCAAATGCAAATGGTTTATTCAAAAGGCCTTAACCACATTTAAAGGGGAAAAACACAAAGCACCTAATATAACGTATATGTTTGTGTGAGAGAGAGAGACAGACAGAGACAGAGACAAAGAGAGTGAGTGAGAGAGTGTGTTGGTCTGTGCGTTCGTGTTTGGGGGATGGCAGTCTGTGAGTGTGTGTACGTGCATGTGTGAGCATAAGTGTTCGCGTGTATTGTTTCAATGACTCAATTAGCTAGCAGTCAGGTCCTTCAGATGAGACTATAACCCAAGGCCCTGCGTGTGAGCGCATGCAGAGCATCTTGCACACATGTTAAAACCCATTCCCCCTTTTCAAAGAGTAGGCCATTCTGTGCTGGCAGGATGACAAGAACAGGTTCTCTTATCAGTTCTTCTTTTTTATCAATAGTGTAGAATACATAAAAGTGTACAAGGACTATTTTGTCTGAAAGCCAGAGTGTTAGATCCATAGCTCTGTCTGCAAAGCAACCATCTAGACAGCATGAAGTTGCAGGTTCAATTAGTGTTGGATTATGGGCTTTTCCTACAGCCCCTAGACCTTAAGTGGTGGTCTGGGTGCTAGTCTTTCAGGTAAGTCCAACAAACTGAGGTCCTCTGAGCAACACATTCAGTGCACATAAAAGTGCCCACAGCAACAAGAGATTATCCACAGCAAAAAAGGACACTCTCATTGGGAAACAAATACACATAGGGACAGTAAAAATGATGAGGGAAAAAAAGGTGGTGCTGAACTTGTGGTGACACATTCTCCCCTGGGAGAGCAGCCAGAATCTCACGCAGAGACATCTGGTAGGACTGAAAGTGGTGTACAATACAACACAACACAATGCAACAATCACTCAATGAAGGAAAAAGACTTTTGCATTCAAAGCAAAGAGAATACAATCTCAAAGACAAGACACTGGAGCCTGGTAAGCAAAGAGAAGAGCTTTTGCAGACCTGGCTGATGATGAAAGCTTCCAGCATGTCCATCTTGAAGGTGAGGTTCTGCACAGCGTAGCGCAGGATGAAGGGGAAGGACTGGTCAAACAGCGACATGACGATGTCTCTCTCCCCTAGGGGCCGGTGGTTCAGCCAGCCCTAAGGACAAAAAGCGTAAAGTGAGGATGAATATTTTTTTTTTTAAACTGTATTCGTTTTCTTGCCAACCTGTGAATGGAACCAGTAACTGCTATATATTCTCACACTTTAAAGATTAAAACCACAAATAATAAAATGTATCAACCTTATCTTTTGACTTTTATCCATCTTATCTTGTTTATGTCAATGATAAAATTCTCCACTGTCCCCCCCCCCATGATGGTGTTAGACTGTTTTGATGGCTTAATACATGAGAAATTCCATACGTAAGGTTAGTTAGGCAGGCTTGTAATGGATCTAACTGCTTAGATTGCATGTGTTTTTAATGGGAGTTGAAAGCCTTCATAAACAAAAGTGGAAGACAGTGAACTTGTGTAAATTGAGAATCTCACGGTATATCTTTGCAAACGTTACTTATTTACCATAGCATACATATTTCCCATTATTTCAACTTGTAGAATTATGAAAAAAATGAGGGGGAAAAATCCTGCAAAAGCTCTTTTTCTCACCTCCAGAATGGGCCTCCAGTCCAGCCCAGAGCTGCTCATGTACACCATGCCGTTGCGGGACACAGTGGCAGGAGAGGCGTTGTCGATGTTGTGGGGCTCAAAAATGATCTTGCAGTTGGGGGCCATGGGGATGCGGTCACCGTTGGCCAGGGTCAGGGTTTTGTTGTCGTCCAGCACCGAGTTCAGATTCTCAATCCAGATGGCGTCCACGGGGCCGTCCAGTACCAGCCAGATGTGCTCCCCTACACAAACACGTTAGGTGTAAAAGTCATTCTGTTTCAGGCTACAGCAGAAGTGGAAACACAAAGCCATGCTCAGATTTTGTTATGCAAAGAGTTGGATCAATACTTTCCGTCACATACTTGAGAGATGCACTCTTTCAAGCACTTGCAGGCTGATTAAACACCATATGGCACTGCTTTATAAAAGGCAATATTTATTAGAGATGCACTCTTTCAAGCACTTGCAGATTGATTAAACATCATACAACACTGCTTTAAAAAAGGCAAGTATTTATTAAGGAAAAAAAGGAACTTTTCTTCAGCACTGACCGCCTGAAATAAACAAACGACTCACCTTTCTTCACCCTGGTGGTACGTCTCCAGAGAGTGGAAAAGATGCCGTCTGTCCAGTCATTGGTGGCCACATCCAGACGACCGAACATCTGTGGAGCTGTGATGGCCTTGGGGTTCATGCGCCATTCTTTGTGAGGCTCCCCGCAGTCAGTCATGGCTTTCATCAACATGTGGATGCAGCAAGTTTTTCCTGCCCCGAGGGACCCAGCGCCATCATGCCGTGACGCACACGCTGAGTTTCAAACAGCTGCACATCAAAAGATTTACCATCAGTAAAAGAAAAAACATTATATATATAGATATACTGTCCAGTGAAATATAGTCTAACTGGAAGCATTATGGCTCCTGATACTGCTGTTTAAATAAACTGAAGACTCTTCACAGCTGTCAGTGTCCCCCACTTTCAGCTCCTCTCAGCTGCTATCCATTCCATCCCTGCTTACGCTAATTACAGCAGAAACTGACCCCACATGGACTTGGTAAAAGGAAGGGGCTAATTTTAGCTCTGGGCCCTGGACCCATGACTGAGATCTGCTGGATTTACACATTGTGTCTTACACGCATTTTTACATGAGATTTCAGACTCATCTTGGTCTCGTTTCAACACAAACAAACAAAAGAAAAGAAAAGAAAATTTTGAAAGGCACAAGAAATAGGCACACCTGACTATTCACCACTAACACACTCCAAAGCCTCACAGCCCGAACTGACCTGCACCAGTTTCAGGACCCATGCCGGGTGGTTGACAAGTTTGGCTTCCGTCACGTTTCTCTCGATGGCTCCTTCCAGCTCAGGGTAGCCAGCCTTGTCCAGCGTGATGCCAGGGAACAGATCGTTGATGAGGGACAGGAAGAGAGGCTCGTCCTGGTCCACCAGTTTGGACAGGTTCATGTCCCGCAGCACACGCATCACAATGGTCTGCTCAGTGTCGTCAGGGTTCTGGCGCTTCACGGTACCCAGGGTACGCAGCACGGACAGGATGTTTCGCAGACCAAAGTCGTAGTGGACCTGAACCAATAACAATGGTTAATTGTTTATATGATTGCAATACATATATTTAAAAAATAAATTTCCCCATTCCTCAGCTACAGATCTAAGGTTTACTACTGGTGATATTTTTGCATAAGCGACCATTCTCCCCCTATAATTTAGGTAGCTGCAGTCTGACTTCGGGGATACTTCAATATTTAAAAGTCAACTTTTGAGCCAAAGGTACATTGTTTCTCTTTTTTTCCTTATGACCTGATTTCTCTTTGAATTCTTTTTCCTTTTATGTCTTTACCATGATCATGGATTATGCCAACAATCAAATGCATAAGTACACTCTATTCTTTAGGGGCCTTCCCAAACATGACACTTACCAAATGTGATCGTTTCTAACGTTCAGTGCATTTTAATCTTCTGGTACTTTCACCACATGGCACTTAGCATATGTGATCGTTTCTAACTTTCAGTGCATTTTAATCAACTTTCAGGTCCTTCCACCATGTAACACTTAACAAACGTGATTGCGTTTCTTACTTAAAAACAAGCAGCAAATAGGCGAACAAATCACAAACACCAATCCCAGGCACTTGTCATTCTGTCAATGCACAATTTTAATCACCATCAACATACCTGTTTGGTCAGCTGTTCCTCGCACAGTTTGTAGAGAGTGAAGAACTTTCTGGCCAGGATGATGTTGTCAATGAAACCCACAGCGGCCAGTTTGACACGGATGATGATCTGTCGGTCTGGGACCATCATGGCCACAGTTCGGAAGTTGATTTTCAGGTTTTCTGGCAGCTCCTGACGTCCTGCATACCCAGGGTTCTGTTGGAATAGATATCAGCCATATATTTTAAAACTTCCATCACCTTCATGATAATGTATAGTCCAATGAACAGAGATTTTAAAAAATCTTATATGTATACCAAAAAGTTTTTAAAAAATCAAATGAATACATAGATTTAAAAAAATCTTATAAGTATACAAAAAAGTTTTCCAAAATCAAACAAAACAACCAGTTCCGTTAAAAAAAAATTGTTGCAGCTGATATTTCAAATAACTTAAAGGACACAAATCGTCATCTTTTCAATTTATGAATATGCCTGACTTGACCGAGACAAGAATATCTATCAAACCAACTCACCATGGTCAAGAAGATGCCAAACTCTGTGTTCATGTCCACAACATCACCGTCAGTGAAAATGAACTGCTTCTTGCGTTCCTTCTTGCAGGCCAAGACAATGGCGATCTGCTGGGCAGCCACGGACAGCACGGGCAGCTCGATGCGGTTGAACTCGTCAAAGCAGCCCCAGGAGCCTGACTGAGCCAGACCTGTCACAGAACATGGGAGTTTTGGAAAATGAAACAAATGAAAAAAAGAAGAGAGAGAGAGAGAAATAATTAAACAGAACAGTCCACTTGAAACCATTAGTGCACTGCTGCTCATTTTTCCACTTGTCTGTGCATTTCATTGTTTCACTATGATGTAGGTTCTTGTAAGATTCCTAAATGCATGTTGAAAACAGGACCTTGGCTTTATCAGCTCATCCAGAAGACCAGTCCCTACACCACCATTCATGTTCTTGTGGATAGGAGAAAATTTAATGTAATACTTCAAATGGAATCAAACCCATGGCCTCTTGCTTTTTAGCCAGGAGCATCATCACTACACCCCCACCCCTTCCCAATGTCTATCACTACATAAAATTATCACTATCTGAAGAACAGGCAATCACTTTCAACACTCATCTTCTTTTCACTTCACCATCGTCCCCTGAACAATCAATCAACAAATTTTCAATATCTTTCTTACCTTTGTAGATACGTCCCAGACCCCTGAAGTCCATCTGGTCAGAGCAGTTGAAGACGACGACATATTTGCCCAGACAGCGGCCCATGTCTTTGGTGGTCTCTGTTTTCCCTGTGCCTGCAGGTCCTGCTGGAGCTCCTCCCATGGCCATGCCCAGAGCCTGTGCCAGTGTGATGTAGCATCTGCCACAGACAGTCAGGAGTTTCTCAGTCACTTGTATTGTATTGCTTGGTAAACCACTTTCGGTCATGATGGATTTCTCTACATGAAATCTGGGCTGGGGAGAACGCACTGGCAGTTATGAAGCACCATCTATCTAAAACAAAATTTGTGCTGTTTGCAAAAGTTGTATTGGTTTTCCTATAAAAATGGCTGTGTGTAGCAGAAGTGCTATCAACTGGTTTCCTTGTAAAATCTTCTAGAAAGTTGTCCATATGCTTGAATACCAAGAACAATCTTAAACAACTTTGATTAATGACATCCTAAAGAGGATCCAAACATATAATTAATAACTTTGTCTACGAAAATATATAACTATCTTGATGGTAATCATGACAACATTCCCTACCCTAATGGACCATCTGGTCCAATCATGCCATCACCTACTCCCCCCCCCTCAAAAAAAAAGTATTACCTTGTAAACAATTTTCAAATTTCCAATATGTTGCCTCCAAAATGTCATTGACATGAATAGTGTGCTAACGTATAGCCCAACCCAGCCAGTGACTGATGACAAAAGTGGACGTTACCTGTCAGTAAGTGGTGTGATGACCAGACGCTCAGTGCAGCCCAGGAACTCATTCTGGTAGATGAAGTCCACATCGGTGATGGAGATGATACACTTGTCCGTGTCCTCCACAAAGTAGAAGCGAGACTGTTTCATCCACTCAAAGTCAGTGGGTGACTTGATGGACTTGCGGTACTGAAGGAATAAAATACACCACAAGTGTGAAAGGTGCCGCTTTTGAAGTATTAGTCAAAGCAATGTTAACAACCCAATGAGACGTATAGCTATCAGTGGCTGTCACAGAAAAAAACTGTTATCCATTGTTCCATTTCATCTAACAATAAGGAAGACCATAAACTCTAAACAAAGGCACACAACTTCAAGTCAATGTTGCTCACAACAGTCTTACATCTGGCATGTATATAATGAAATGGTACAAGGGAACAAAAACATAGGTCCACCCTCCAGAAAAACACCAAAAAACCTGTACCAAATTTCCTTTTTGTCTACAAACACACATAGCACCAATGCAAAAACCATAACAAAAAATTTATTGAAGACTTCGCTCTGAGTAAACCATCAGTTGTTCTTTTACCCTTTATTTGATAAATTTACATTATTTTGAATGGTTTTTATTTGTACCTGCAACAAAACTTCGGCAAGTTTCTTGAGATTTTTTGCTTTGTTTTTGGTTGACACTGGACAACTGATTCCCCCTTCTCAAACTTCTCTATGCAGAAACTGTACATGAAAATTCTGAACTATGCTATCCCTGAGGATACCCAATGCATACCCACTGTCAGCAGATCAACACTTCCAGCACTTACCAAGTCATCGAAGATGTCTCTCTGGTGCACATGGATGGTGATCAGAGTCTCAAACTTGGTCCTCTCCACCTTGGTCAGCTCCTTCGTGGTCTGGGCGATCAAGCGTGTTCAGCAGACGCAGGAAGGAATCGTTGGTTGAGGACATGATCTTGCGGTCGTACTTGGCATGGGTCAAGGCGTCAGTGGAGTCCCGTGTCCACACCAGTTGAATGCCCAGCAGACCCACCTGAACACAGTGTATCAGATGTACACAATGACTGAACATATTGTACAATGTATAAACAATATATGAACTCTAGTGTCAAGCTTTGACCTTGTCCATAAAGATGTGACATAGCTATTTCAAATAAAAAGTTTTAAAATAGTTGCATACACATAATCTCACCAACAGCAAACATTGAAATCAAGTTAAACAAAAAAAAGAGGGAAAAACGAAGGGAAAGCTACCCACCTGAGCAGGGAAAGTCTCCAGGAACTCCAGCAGGTTGAAGCTGGTGTCCTGGATGGCCATGGCAGCAGCCCTGATGACGCTGTGCAGGGACTTCTGAGCCATGTTCATCAGGTTCATCAGCCAGGTCTCCACGTTGCCCTCCGCTTTCACTGGCTTCTCCAGCTGTGGACACATACCCAGTCTTGTTTTCAACAACAGTATATTCAGACTGAGATGAAGACAGTAACAGATACTCTCTCTCTCATCTCTTCAGGCTCAAGATTCCTCAAAGGAATGAGCGCTCGTGTGGCTGTGGTCTACAGACAGTAGTATACATTTCTCAATCTTGCAGTAGTTTCAACACACACACACACACACACACACTGCACTATATGATCCTCTTAACATTGCATGGAATAAAGAAGAAAAGTAAAAAGCACACAATAAGCTTTAGTTTAAATGTCTGATTTCACAGTTTGATTACAGCTGCATTTGGAAGATTTCCATGAACACAAACGCCAACAAGAAAAAGATGTAGTTTATTCACCTCAAAAGTCACAGTGGGTAGCCATGGACAAACCGACTGAAACTTCTGATCATGATTGCTATCCATTAAAAAAAAAATCCATAAAGTATCTTTTAATCACCAAATTGTACATGTAAAACTCATTCAGAATCACAATTTTGGATATTAAAAAAAAAGTTGTGAAAACTAAAAAGTAGAAATCGCACTTAAAAGTTCAACACATTTCATAAAACATGTTGCCATTACCAAAAAGAATGGACCACAATATTACAATTCTTCATCAGCACTGCTAATCTCTATCTTCTTCTTCGTCGAATGCTCAGACAGCAATTATTGTTGTCTGTTATATGAGCGAAAATGAATCACGTTGCCCTTAAGCACCTGACAAGTCAGGCCCAGCGTATCCAATTTTGGCACAGATGTGTCCACTTACATCCACACTTTCTCCTTCTGAGGAAATGATGGTCAGGATCAACTCGTACTGCTTCTCATGGAAGCGCACACTCTTGGTATTGTCGAAGACACTGAGCAGATGGGCCTGGATGGTGTGAGGGTCACTGGCCTGACCCAGGATCTCCAGCAAGGCAGGGTCAGACACGAAGAAGAATCGTGGGAAGGCCAGACGTTTCTTCTCTAGGTACCTGTTAGACAATGAAAAAAACCCAACCAAGTCAAATTGTTCTTCTATGTTTGTAGGAAAGTAAGTGCATAATTTCCATGTATTTTTTCTTTACAAATTTACATGTTAATGTAAAAAAACAAATTAAAAAAACCCATGACCCACACTTTCTAACTCTTACATTTAATGCATATACTGACACAAAAGGCAAAATCAAATGTGTAAAACTACAACAAACGTTAAACATACACGTTTCTCATTCACACACACATTCCCCCTCTAACCTCGCTCTTACCCACCTTCCTCTCCCAACCCCACATTCCAAACCACATACCCAGTCAGTGACTTCTGACACAGCTCCAGCTGTTCCAGCAGATGTGGCAGCAGCTGCATCAGCGTTTCATCCCCAACACAGCACTGGATCACATTGGTCGTTTCATGGGCTCGTGTCATGATCTTCACCCAGGATTTGTCGATGTTGCTGAAACGTTTGGCTTCCTACACAGAGGGAATAATAAGTTGGTCAGTGGGTGGACATGTTAATACTTCTCTGAATAGAAGCAGTGATGAATGTTTCTGAGTTTCAACACCTCTGGACATGCAGCAGCAGTAATCGTAGATTTTTTCACTTAAAGGTACAAAATTTGATCCACTCTCCCCATACTTCAATCAAAGTTGGTCTCTTTGATTTGCTTTTAGACTGATATTTTCTGCGTGGCTAAAATGACTTTGCTTATAATTTTTTTGCTAAAAAGTTATGTGAAATTGAGGTTTAGTTTTGTATGAAATCATGTGTCTGCTTAACCTTTATGATAACAATATTTAAAAACACTCAAGTCATTGTACCAGTCAGTGCATTTCTTTCCCATTTTATAACAGGCTAACAACAATCACACTTTTATTGCTGAACATTTGGGCGATTGTTTTTTTGTTGTTGTTGTTGGGTTTTTTAAAATTGGAAAGGCAAATCTCATGTTGCAGAATAAAAATATTGTGAGCTGTGTATGTTCATCCTTTTTAACAGCACATTCAAAAACAAGAATCGCACTTACAAAACAGTCAGATTCATTTTTCCAGTACACGAAGAACCACACTTCTGACACAGTCACAATTCTATGAAACACACCTTTGGCAGTTGTTTGGCGATGTCACCACCCACAAAGACAGCCTCCAGGTAGACCCAGAGGTTCTGCACAGTCATCCAGTTCTCTATGATCTCTGAGGAGTTGGTCAGGTTGGTCACCCACTGCTGGATCTGTTTCTTGAAGGGGGCGTTGTATCTGTAAGGGAGGGAGGGAGGGAGGGAATCATTGGAAGGGTTATTCCCAAAGGCCAGCAATGGAAGGTGCTGTCATTCTGTGAGGCGTATATGTGAGTAAATGGGAATGTACACATGCCATCAACATTTGACTATCGAAATTTTATTTCATAGATTTTGTCCTCATCGCACCATGTTTGTAAATATCTGTTTGTTTAAACTTTTGATTATTTATCATTGATTGCAAGACTGTGTAAGATTAGGTTGAATGCATGCGCTTTGATTTGTCTTTGCAAGATATAGCGCTATATAAGTTCCATTTATTATTATTATTATTATTATTATCAACACACATCCTTAGACAGGAATATCAGCAAATGTGTGCACGCATACATACACACAGACAGACACTCACACACACATGCATGCACACACACACACACATGCATGCACACACACACACACACGCACGCGCATGCACAAACACACACACACACGCACACAAAACAAAGCAGACCAAGTTATATATCCATATGTCCATCAAACAAGAATAACACAAGATTAGAGTTGACCTTCGACCAAGAGATCACAGGTTCAAACAATATGAAAAACATATTTTTGCCAGATTCTTCAGCCTCCAGCCACCTCCTCCCTAGCATCCATTGTGTCACAGGCTTAGTGAAAAGACTAAACCTACAAATTCAAGTACTGTCTATTTTAAAGTTGCAGGTTTGGAAATTGTTCTAACTGCCTGAGCAGCACCAGTCTCAATCTGCTTGTGAGCAAGGTGACTGGAATGAATGGCTTAAGAGTAGGAAAACTAAGACCCTATGAAAGTAAAGCTCTACAAAAAAGAAAAAAGAAAGAAAGAAAGAAAACTGGAAAGCAAGTGTCACAGAGTGGAGATAGGACAGCTCCTATCTTTGCAGCCACTTCTGAGCAGCAGAGTATGATCAGAACAGTGGGGAACATGGCCTCTTGAAAGAGATTATAACAAATCTACAATTTCCTCTGAAGTCAGAGTATGGCTGCCTCTATGGTTAGGTACTTGAAAACAGTCATACAGGCAAACTTCTCTCATCCAGTTCGTACTTTCATTCTCACAGTGATTCCCAGGTGGGATGAGTGAGTCAAGAATGTGTATTCTAGGTGGCCCCCTATGGTGTTAAGCTGGGAAACGCACAACAGCGACTATCCTACAATTCACTGTAAAGGCAAAGTTTATGTTTGAAGGAAGAAGTAGAATCTACCACTTCAAGGCAACAGAGCCTCGCACAATTTGCTGGTGAGTACCACATTAGTAACATTGCAAATGTTACTCTCTTGCTTCTTCCGCAGAGGAGGTAATTAGAACAACACCCTATCACACAAGAAATGAACAATTCACATCACATCACATCAGATCAGACCAGGGCAGGCAAAGACTGCAGTAGTCACCTGTTGGAAAGCAGAGATCCCAAAATCATCAAGGAGTCTTCCATCATGGAGACAATTTCACCGGTGGTGTCACCACGCAGCAGCAGTTCGCCGCGGCTCTTGAAGGTTCCGAACTTGAACTCCAAACTGGTCCAGTCGGCCATCACCTGCTTCAGCTTGGCTTCAATGTCCTTCTCCTTCACAGCACTGATGCAGATGTCCTGGAGATGACAGAAGAAAAAAGAAAACGTTTGTGACTGATGGCTTCAACTCCTGGATGGGCGGAATAGTGAGTGAAAATAGCCATAAGATTCTGAAATTACTTTGTTCAGAGACGACTTTTTTTGTTTGTTAATGACCTACCCTGACAGTCATGAAGTCCTTTGCTTGATTCTTTAGAAAGAAATAATGGTTGAGGTTTATATTTACCACAAAACACCCGTGTTTCCACTTTCTAAACAATGACACCTCCCTCCCCTGAGAAATCAGTGTAGAATAAAAATTCACCTGTAAAAAAATAAATCAAAAAGGTATGCTAAGTACTGTAAATATCAGAGAAAAAATTTTTTTCCAGCAGTCTGATGGTCCTTCTCACTAGCTACCAATACCCTCTCAGGGATGACTGTTTTGCTTTCAATCCCTGATGTCAGCTGGTTGCAAGACAGAGCTGACAGCTGCTGAGAATGACTGGAGAGGATTTTTCTGGTCTGACCGGTAGTTTGAACTAAAAACATCACATCTCTACAATTCTTTTTTTTCTGGCTACATCTATCTGTTATGATTTAATGATGATACACAGATTTTGCTGGTTTTGATGGCTTTATTCTCATTGTGCACCACAACCAGCAATATGCACAGCCAAAATTAGGTGTAAGAAAAAAATTATATACACTTCAATACACTGTTTATAGAACTGTAACATTTACAACATCAAATATTATTTCCCCCTTTAAAAAAAAATCTGTTACCTTCCTTCAGCAAATATATTTTTCTTTACCTAAGTTATGAATTTCCTACACAACCCAGCTATTTTTTTCATTTCTTTTCATCATTGCTTTCTTTTCTTCGTTGTTGTTGTCATTGTCATTGTTTTCTTTTTATGAATATTCTTTCTGGAAGAGTGCAGTCTTGTTACTGGTTTTGTCTTTCTTGTAGCAACAATTACTTCATTTATTTTCATTTTTATATACACGACATAAAAACACAAACCATGACTTTTTTACCTTTCCATTCAAGCATAATCCTGACAATAACAAAACCCCTACTTTGCCAATGCTGAATTTGTTCCCAGTATCGTACCTCAATCTCCTCCTTGAACTGCAGCAGGGGGGCATCCATGATGTTTCTCAGCACGAAGTTCTCGCCCTCAATGTCAAAGACATGTCCAGTGACATCGGCGATGCGCTGCCAGTGGCGCGGCTTCATGGCCTTGTTGGCCATCAGCTCCAGGAGAGGCACCATCTCGTTGAAGTCGTCGATGGTTTTCTTCAAGTCCTCAAATGCTGGCCAGTCCTTGAGTGCCTTGGGAAGTTTCCGACACCTGCCCCACAAAGAACAGTTTTCAGTTTAACACTTGGCTGTGGTTGGATGACTAATTTATATAATGAAATACAGTACTTCGATGCTGTCATTAAAAAAACCCTGATAGCTTCTTTACTTTTGAATGATACTGGATCTAGAATCAGATCAAACACTTTTAGTATCTATGTGCATGGACAACGCATTGTCAAATGGAGATTACAGATTTCTATATAAAGATGTTTTTTTGTTTTCCTACTGTTACACTTTTACATGTTGTTTTTGTTTACTTTTTAAAATAGAAATCAAATTAAAGAGATAATAAAATCTGTTAGCCCAATTAAACGTTTCTGACATCTGCCACATGGAGAACAGTTTTTAAAACATGGCTGTGGTCGGACAACAAATTTATATACTTAAAAAAAGCTGTACTTAGCTGCAGTCATTAAAAATCGACATAGCTTCCTTACTGTTGAATGATTCTGGATCCAAAATTAAACTGATGTTATAATCAAACACATTTTGTACCCAAGTGCATAGACAGTGCATTGTCCAATGAAGAATACAGATGTCTAGATTAAGCAGCTGCTTGTTTTCATTTTTGTTGCTTTTTTTTAAAAGAAGAAATAAAATATAAAACTGTTGATGTAAAAGAAAACCAAAGTGGTCTTGAAAAAAAAAAGTCCTTACCTATTCTGAAACTCCAGTAGCTCAGTGTTGATCTTGTCGATGTTGACATCCTGCCAGAGAATGTCGTAGTAGCCTGTGACAGTGTCGATCACACTGTTGTACAAGCCGTACAGCTTCTGCAACAGGTTCAGCTCCTTCTTGATCTGCATCAGCCGGGGGTACTCTGTCACCTGAAGTCCAAACAGCTCCTCGCCGCCTGTGTAGGTGAAGAACTTGCGCAGCAGAGTGTCGAAGGTGTTCTGGTAGATGATCAGCCTGTCGGAAGCTTCCCGAGGCGGTACACCTGGCACCATGGGTCCAGACTGAAACACACGATCAGTGCTGAGGTGTTATCGCATGATACTAAACATGTCATACTTTGAGCATATCATCAACTAGGGGATCAGCAGTCTAGAGGTAACGCACCTGCTTAGAAAGACAGAAGTGTGGGTTTGATCTCCATCTGAGCCTGAACTACCCCCCTCCATCCATCCATTGGACCTTCTATGGTGGTCTGGGTGAGATGATAAACCACGGACCTGTGTGCTTCATGCATTTAGAGTCCATAGCAAAACCTACTGCAACAAGGGAGTTGTCCCTAGCAAAACTCTGTAGAAAAAAGCCACTCTCATAGGGAAACACTCTTGTGGACAGAAAAATCTTTCAAAAAAGAAACTATGGGTGGCGCTGCTCTTGTGGCAACACACACTCTGCTGTGAAATCTACCGTGACTGAAAGGAGTATACAATACAATATAATATGATACAATACAATACAATTAACAAGTGCATGGGACTTTCAAACAGTATACTGGTCCATATGCAGCAGACTGTTGAAATCAACTGAGGAAAGGAAACTGCACTGGTATGGGCATAGAACAAAACTCAATGACCTCACTGAAACACATTTTTTGGGACCTGTTGAGGAAGGAAGAAGGAGAAGATGAAAATGCTGACCAACAGCATTGCAGAATGGATAAGAAGACCCTTCACACAGAGAGACAGGTTTTGACACACAACTGAGATAACTGAGGAATGACATGAACAGCTCTTCAGTGTGTTTACAAAGTATTGTATTTCTTCTTTTTCCTTAATCCCATGAGAAATCTCTAGGGCACCACACTAAAGAGCATTTTAAAAAAACAACCCTCCATTAATTCTATTTATGTACCACAGCTTCTGCTTCAGCTCACAGATAAACCAAATCGTGGAATCTGGCCAATACCTCTTCAGTGCTGTGCCTGAATGATTCAATCATCACAGAAACTACAAACAATTTTTTTTTTAATTCCCAAAACCTGTTATACTCACTTCATCGTAACTGCCGTAGAAGTCATCGCAGTCGTTGATGAAGACCTTGACGTCCTCAATGAGGTTCTGTTTGAACTGTGGCTGGATGGTCAGGAGGTGGGTGGACACCTCGGCAGCCTGGGCCTGCAGACGCTCCCAGGAGTAGCGCAGAGTGTCGCAGCGCTCTGCCTCCTCCCTCACCAACGGCAGTTCGTGTTTGTTCAGCATGGCATAGGACTCCTGTAACCAGGAATTTTCCATCAGTTTTGTCAATGGAAAAAAAAGGGAAAGATTTGTATTTATAGAGTTGTGTAATGTTAGTTCGCCTTCAGGTAAAACAATATTGTTTCTTGTTGTGTTTTTCGTTCCTTGGCTAGAGCTCCAAGTTTCTTTTTGCCTATGCCACCATTTTTACCTACCATTAAAGTAGCCACATTCCCACTTCAAGGATGCTAAAATGTATTAAATTTCCAAAAGTCAATTTCAAACATCAACAAGCAGTGATTGCAATGAAAGACTTCTTATATGAGTAACATAGAAGTTGTATACACACACACACACACACATACACACATACACACAGAGTTTCAAATCCACAAAAACACACAAACCTCAATGGGTCCAATGCCCATATCAATGCGAATCTCATTTTCACGAATGTCTTTCAAAGAAGCCATGGCATGTCGGATGTCATCCAGGTCTTTGATTGGACGAGCCAGGCGTTTCTGCAGGTCCTCAATGAAGGAGAAGATCTCCTCCATCTCGGTGCTGTATTTCTTGTTGCAGTTCCGGCCAAAGTGCATCCTCCATGCCTTGGTTTCCGTGGTCAGGCCAAGCTTCAGATGCTCTGCAATGAATAGGTGTAATGGTAACGGTAAGTAAAAGATCTGGACAGAGATAACAATGTGTCATTGTCTGTGTATCAAAGCTTTCCAGTCTTGCGAGCATTCTGTCAGTCACACAGATTACAAAATAAACCTACCTACTTTAACCTGGGACCAGCATTTTCCATTTATTCCCATTTTATTTATCCAGCCACAAAGGCAGTCATACTCTGTCTTTGAGTAGAATTTAAGATGTTAATGTATATATACATACACACTGTAATATTTTCTGTTGGAATAGCCGATGTTCAAAATGAAATCAACCAAATGCTACTCATTATTTCACAGGACAAAGCAGTCCCCTTTTCTAGTCTTTGGGTGATGTATGATGGCAAATTCCAACAACTTTCACTTGTTGCCATTCCGATCTGCCCTAAACAAGCAAAAATGTTCGTACTACCAAACTGATGATACACTGTTTCACTTAAGTAAAATTGTTAAAATGACCGCTTTCCTGAAATTTTTTCCCAAACGATTCTCACTGAACACATTATTATTAACATACAGCATGACTATTCATGTCAGTTCATCCAAGGAGGAGCCCTTGAAGGTAAGTGTTATGTTAGCAACTGTGCTTCGAAACAACACACCATTAATTTTCTTTCCACTGACCTGTGTAGAGCGCGATGGGTCCCACATCATAGTACTCAGGAAGGGCCATGATGCCCACCTCCAGTTCTTCGTAATGCTTGACCTGGGCCTCAAACTCGGAGAGCTTGGGTTCGTCTTTAAGAAACTCCTCCAGATCAGCCTCGCGATCTTTCTCCCAGATGGCACTGTAGTGTGAGAACTGCTCCAGGGCAGTTGTCACCTCCTGCAAAAACACAGCTGCGTTTTAACACACATTAAACCAGCAGTATATTCTGACTGTTCTTTTATATTTGGCTAAAACTTTAAAGGTTCACCATTTTGTGGTCAGATGTTTGTGTACGCAACTGCTTTTCCTACTATTGATTAAGGCCACCATGTTCCAAATTTGGGGATGATATCTAAACATAACACCATCAAGTATGCATTGCGTCATTCATAACTGTTGGCACACAATAGCCTACTGTACTGTGGAAGGTGGAATGAGATTTTATATCCACACAAGACTGTCTATGCATGTGTTCATGAAACCAGATCTTGGTTTAAAGTCTCATCCAAAGGACTGGAAAGGGTATGCCATCTACTAACATTTGAAGATAAAGTCTCTTCCAACCTGACAATCATCAGGAAGAATCCAACCTAGGACCCTTGGATCAAGCCCAAAATATCCTCCAAACACAAAATGTGCCACTATATATTTTTTTTAAATGCAAGGTTACAGAAATTCCCTTCACATAGATCCATATATGTGATTCTTCACAAACTTTTCCATCTTAGGCTCTTTAATGCATTAATTCTGTATCCCAGTTTTCATGGGACAGAACAGTAGTTTTCTGTTGGTTCTTGTGAGTAGTGCTGTCTGTGAATACGCAATTCACAATACTCTCTTACAGTCCATGACTACAGACCCACACAAGTATCTCACCACTGCACCCTCTCACCTTTTTGTTGGAGTTGATAGAGGTAGAAAGCAGCGAGGCCAACTTGGCGATCTCTTTGTTTTCCGACACAGACTTGAAGTAGTTCTTCGCCTGTTGGGTGATGGTGTAGTTCTGCACGGAGATCTCTCCACCCTCTTTGCCCCCTTTGTCTGGGGGGTGGGAGTGCTCCGACAAGGCAGCATTGCTACCCACACTGGGTCGACGGTCTGACTGGTCCGCGACCATGGAACCCATGCGGTCTGGCGCTGGCTGGAAAAGCAAAGTAATCAGCTGGTGAGTATTCATCATGAAATGGGAGTTCACATACTTCAGTTTACTAACTTTAACAGAAAACTTTTTCCTCTACATTTTCTGCACTGTGAGGGTATTCTACTTTTAAGAAAAATCAAAGAAACTCTTTGACTGTTACAAAACGGGCTTGAATAATTACGAAGGTGAATGTTGTTCTATCCAAGCACATGTTTGAGATTTGAATATTTCATCAAATGGGATATTTCTTTCATTTTTTATATTGTTTTTCTCAATAATTAAAATATTTTTACTCTCCAGCTTAATCTATTATATTACCCAGGCTTCACTACTTTTCAATTAATTCTTTCAAATAAGAAAATGTCCATAATAATTTGCATTTATAATCTTAGTCTAGTTCTTCTCAATATAACTTTTAAGCAAATCTCATTACCTCGCCTATTCTTAAAAAGCCAACAGACATGACAAACATGCTTAGTTCATAAAACTAAAACAAAAAAATATGAACGTTATCTCTTCCATTACACAGAAGACCCCTTCGGATGAGACTATAAACCAAGGCCCCGTGTTCGAACGCATGCAGAACATCTTGCGCACACGTTAAATCCTGTTCCACTTTTCGGAAGAGCAGGCCATTGTGTGCCGGTGGAAACAGATGACAAATTTGACAAAAGCGCATACACACGGGGACTGGATGTAAAAAAGCACATGAGTGCTTATTCCATTATCCTCGATATAAAAGAATAAATAAATAAATAAATGTACACATACCAAGTAAAGAAGAGCAGATAATAACAACTGCATCATGACCAGGCTGCCTACATGGAGACATACAGAGACAACAGAAACCACAACCACCACCACTACAGAGCCATGACCAGGCTGCCTACGTGGAGACAGACAGAGACAACAGAAACCACCACCACCACTACAGAGCCATGACCAGACTGCCTACATGGAGACATACAGAGACAACAGGAACAACCACCACCACTACAGAGCCATGAAGAGGAGCTACCTACATGGGGACAAACAGAGACAACAGAAACAACAACAACCACCACCACTACAGAGCCATGACCAGGCTGCCTACGTGGAGACATACAGAGACAACAGAAACAACCACCACCACTATAGAGCCATGAAGAGGAGCTACCTACGTGGAGACATACAGAGACAACAGGAACAACCACTACAGAGCCATGACCTGGCTGCCTACATGGAGACATACAGAGACAACAGAAACCACAACCACCACCACCACTACAGAGCCATGACCAGGCTGCCTACATGGAGACATACAGAGACAACAGAAACCACAACCACCACCACCACTACAGAGCCATGACCAGGCTGCCTACATGGAGACATACAGAGACAACAGGAACCACAACCACCACCACCACTACAGAGCCATGACCAGGCTGCCTACATGGAGACATACAGAGACAACAGAAACCACAACCACCACCACCACTACAGAGCCATGACCAGGCTGCCTACATGGAGACATACAGAGACAACAGAAACCACAACCACCACCACTACTACAGAGCCATGACCAGGCTGCCTACCTTGCTGACCCGTTTGCGCTCCTTGCTCCACTGGGCCACGCCCTTGCTGACAGAGATGATGCTCTGCACAGCCTTGTTCAGGCCCTGCTGCACCTCGTCCAGCGCCGGCTGCATCACAATGTTGGGGATGGCCAGCGTCGCGTTGGTGCGGAAAAACGGGCGGCTGTCCTTCTTTGTGTCTCCGTACATTGACCCCTCACCTGGCGATGAAGGAAATACATGCTTGGTGTGATATTTGGTTTATTATACAAACATCTTCACGGGACGGGATAGCTCAGTGGTCGGAGCACTCGCTTTTCCCCAGCCAAGTTAAGCAGCGTCGAGCGTGGTTACCAGTTGGATGGGTGACCGTTTGCACGCCTTAGCTTCAGTACAGTTCCCCCAGTTCACCCAGCTGTAAATGGGTACCTGCCCTCTTTAGGGTCAGGGAAGGTAAAGCAGCGCGGGAGAGGAGATGGGCGCCGCCTCAATATGCTGGCCCTAGAGAAGTGAGGTCTCTGACGCCTTACTCCCCTACAACCTTATAGGTTATGGGACTCCTTTACCTTTACCTATACAAACATCTTCATTCTTCAGAGAGCCGATTGTTTTACTCACCTATAATCAAAACGAATAAATCAATGCTTATGTCATGTTTTGTTGGTTCACAACCTATGTAATTCAAATCTTTTAATTAAGAGATAACACTTTTTTTTTTAAATATGACTTTTTTTGTTAGGCAAAGTACACACAGAGACACACAGATAACTCACACACACACACACACACACACACTCACCAATGTAGTGCGCCATAGAGCTGGAGCTGATCCTCTTCCTCAGACTCTCCATCACGTTGCGCACACATCGCAGCAAGGCGTCCAGGTTGCGGTTGTTGAAGTGGATCAGAAGCTCCATGGCCGACTCCTCAATGTTTTCTCGCATCTCCTTCTTGCGCTTGGCCATGGCCGCTGCCTTGGAGGAGATGGGGCGAGACTTGCGGCTGCCTGCCCGAGACGTGGTGCGAGATTCTCCTCGAGCCGTCTCCTCTCCCTCCGCCTTTTCTTGCTCTTCGCCTGCTTGTGAGACACACAAGTGCTGCCATTTGTTTACGAGATTCAGCACTATGGTGGAGATGCGGGGCACAATTTGTTTACAAGATTCAGCACTATGGTGGAGATGCGGGGCACAATTTGTTTACAAGATTCAGCACTATATAAATTTCATACATTATTACTATTATTATTAAAAATGATATTATCATTATTATTATTATTATTGAAATATCCACTGTGCACTTTGTAAAATGATAAGGGTTGTACAGAAGTGAAACATGCATCTTCTGAAGTACAATTGTGAGTACACACATTCTGAATGTTATTTCAAGAGGTGGTGCTATGAAAAAAAAAAAGAAACCGTCCCCCTCCCCCCCTCTCAGTATAATATGAAGCAGTTGAGATCAATTATTATTAAAGGTGGGTATAGGGGACTGTGAAACTAAAAGACCCTGTTCTTTTTTTTTTTTAACAACAGAACATGTCAGGATGGCTCTTGGACAGTTTGGGTTTATCTTTCCTGTCTTGCTCTCTTTCCTTTTTGGGGGGAAAGGTTGAGGGAGGGGGGGGGGGGGTCATGCTTCTGTTCTCATTTCCCTAAAATAATGACAAAAGCACCTCAAAGATAGAGACTGGCTGTCGTAGTCATAAGAAAAGAAAAAAGGGATATACATATGAAAAAGTCCATTCCCTAAAGTTACATGAGCAGGTTTTCTATAGAAAAAAATGCGTTGGATCAAGAGTGCCTGCTAGCGTTGAAAACCTGGGTGTAGGATGAAAGTTAATCAGTCTTTTTTTTTCAGTATCACAGTTTACCTTTTTGCTTTCCAAACATGAGCCAAAATAATGTTATAAACCACTGTGCATATATTTCAAATACAAGAACATTTATCATAAAGGTGTTAAAATTTTTGTTTCATGTGATTCCACATTATTCAACAGATAATATAACAATGACAATCATAGATTTAATTACATATGGTAGTGCTACAGAGTTTCAAGTGTTTTGGCTGTTAAAAAAAGAGAGACATATTATTATACCTATTCAAAAGGGAAATAATCCAACCGCTACAGATCTATCGAGTATTTTCATACTTTGTTATGTACTGACATAACACATACCTTCTGCACCTTCTTCCTCATCAAAGCCAGCGTCTTCCTCCTCCTCCATGTCTGCGGAAGGTTCTGGTGGCTCCACGTCACACAGCATGTTGATCAGCTCATTGGCTGCGTCCTCTACTGTCTGACTCTTCGTCTGCAGAGTGCTGGCCCCTTTGGAGCACAGCATCTGGTCAAAAACAAAGTACACATTAAATGTGTGGCTTTTCTTACATTCAAGTCAGCCAATTTTTTCCCCTCTATATGTATCATTTCATTAACAACAGACTTTTGAAAGCAAACTAAAAACCAATAACGAAAAAAATTTCTTTTGACCTTTGTGACTACCACCAAAGTAACAAAAAATTAAAAAAATTTAAATCAAACAATCAACTCAAACTTATTTTCTCAGATCATGAAACGTTTACAACTGGGAATAATTTAGAGATCACCCACAACTGGGAATAATTTAGAGATCACCAAACAATCACCTGTGTGTTCTCCAAAAATCGATCCACAGTCCAGGGCTCATCTTCAGGCAGCTCACAGAGCTTAGTGCTGGCCATCTCCTTCAGAATGGCGTCAATGCGGAACTCTGTGACATCGTGCACACGATCCATCAGCAGTTCCAGGTCACTCAGAGCAGCATACACGTCCCTGATGTAGTCCCGGATCAAGGTGGAGGTCCAGGACAGAGTGGTCAGGCCAGGCTCCATCACATCGTCCACCTTGGCCAGGTGAAGACCCATCAGAGCTTCAAAGGCTGCCGGGATCTTGCCACGCACACGCTTGTTCTCCTCCAGCATCATCTGAAATCAGATCGTTCTGTCATTCACCTGTGTAATGTAACTGTAGTAATGTTAGAAATTTTCACACTGAGTTTCTCTTGGTCATGTATTTAGTTCATCCCAAAAAATTATGTTGTTGTTTTGAGTTTGCAAGCAGTTACAACACACTTGTATTAATTTCAGGAAGTCTCCTTACAAAAAGAACAACATGGTTTCAGGAGAAATTGTTCATGAATGAAGTAACAAACTTTTCAGGTAGTAAGTTCTTAACACAAATTGAGACTATGGTTCAAAGTGTTATTACTGGCTTACTGTCACAAAGAGAAATTTGGCAAAGAAACTTTAGCTGATAACAAGAAAAGTCCTGTTGTTGTTACCATCTGGGTGTTGTGTTAATTTGAAATGAAAATAAACTCTGAATATGAAATGATATGTACACAACACACACACACACTATACAAACTCTCATTCATGCTCATGCACACATACACACTCATTCATACACACACACACACACACACACACCATACAAACTCTCGCTCATGTTCTCACACACACACCACACACACACAAGACACACACACACTTTCTCCCCCTTGACTAAACCCTCCAAACTCACATTGAGATCGTTGAAGAGGTCTTTGTACTCGGTTTGCTGGGCTCGCATCATCTTGGCAGTGGTGGGCAGCTCCAGCCCAAGGCGAGCCATGCACTCTGTCTCACGAATCATGGTCAGGATCTGGGTGTCAAAGTTCACAAACATTTCCTTCGTCTCTGGATGGCGCACCAGCAGTGAGGCCTCGAGGCCATCCTTGGCTGTCTCCACCTGTGTGAGAGAGTGTAGAGTTGTTTTGAGAATGGAGGATAAGATAGTCAGCAAAATATAATGTGTGTGTGTGGTGTTTATGTGTACTTGTGTGCATTCACTCCAGCATATGTATGTATGTAGTTTTCAAAAAATGTTTTCCCTTTCTTAGCATGACAAGCACTTACTGATATAGGTAAAAGGTAACGGTAAAGGAGTCCCATAACCTATAAGGTCGTAGGGGAGCGAGGCGTCAGAGATCTCACTTCTCTAGGGCTAGCATATTGAGGGCGGCGCCCATCTCCTCTCCCTCGCTGCTTTACCTTCCCTGACCCTAAAGAGGGCAGGTACCCATTCACAGCTAGGTGAACTGGGGGAACTGTACTGAAGCCAAGGCACGCAAATGGTCACCCATCCAACTGGTAACCACGCTCGACGCTGCTTAACTTGGCTGGGGGAAAGCGAGTGCTCCGACCACTGAGCTATCCCATCCCCCACTTACTGATATACCTTTCATTAAAAACATATGTCCATCACGTTTTCACTGTTTCACAAGCAGAGCTTTGCTGTATCAAGAGTTAGATACATGGCTTCAGTTTACAAGATACACATAAACACATAAGGTTTTTGCAATGAGATGAAATGACAAAACCGAATCCAAAATTAAAATAATACTAAAATTCTCTTAAATACCAATGAAAACATATCTTTTCTTTTGTCAAACAAACCCATAATAGTTCTACTATAATTGCACTATCAATTCAATTCTATATCTTTTTTGGTTGTCTCTTGGCTAGAGCTCTAAGTTCGCCCATGGTGAGATTTTGCATACACCAATGCTTTTTCCCATCATGAAAGGTAGCCTCATTCCGACTTCAGGGATGACTTTATACCTAAATACAACTAACGTGATGGAGACCACAAGATGCGGCTCTCACCTGACGCAGCCAGCCGCGGTAGTAGAGCATCTCAAACTCCAGCAGCACCCTGGCCAGCTTGTTGAAGTTCTTGATGATCTTCTTGGCCTCGGGGGACTTGAGGATGTTGGGGTGCTGCTGGAACACCTCCATGGGCTCCTGGATCCTGCGGAACAGCTGCCTGGACCACGCGATCTTCCCGGCCACCGGGGGCAAATCACGTGCTACAGGGGGGTCCGCCTTGTTCTTCTGGTAGGTGCGAGAGACCATCTCCACATCGCGGCTGTAGTGCATGAGGATGCGCTGGTACTTCTCCTCGATGCCCATGTTGGGCAGCTTCAGGTTCTCAAACTTGCGCAGCAGCATCAGCGCCCGCTGGGTGCTCGTGATGCGCTCGAAGCGCTGATCCATGAAAGCTATGATGGCTGCCTGGAGAGGGGACAAGAAGAAAAAATATCAGGCATGAGGAGAATGTCAGCCCAACATTTTGCACTTCAAAAGCATGCTTTTGTTATATCAGCAGCATTACATAAAGAGATACATTCTAAAAATGATTCATATAAACTCCAAGGCTCACTAATGGTGAGATTTTTGCGTATGCGACCCTTTTTCGCCCACCATAAAGGTAGCCACTTTGGGGATATAAACAAGATATTAGGTACCTTACTTTTTGCTGCCATGTACAATTTTGCATATGTGATGGTTTACCCACCAGGCTCGATTTTGCATATGTGATGGTTTACCCACCATTAAAGTTGTCACCTCCACAGTTGCATAAACAATAAAGCAATACATACTGATTCTTCATCTGCACATTAACTTTAAGCTCAACAATCAATTAAAAAAAATAATAAAAAATAAAAGCAGGCAGCCTCCATCATTACCATATACTAATGAAACTGAAAAGTCACAGATATGTACATTACAAACCAAGGCAACTCGAAGCTAAACGATCAATAAAAAATAAAAAATGATAATAATAAAATAGGTAGTCTCCATCAACTAAACCAACCACAGATAAACCCATCATTTAAAACTGTTTCAGTAAATTACAAAATGTTAAAAAGCCTTGAGAAAACATTGGCACTGACATGCAGGTCTGAGATCTGGCGCTTGAAGTCCTCAAAGTCCTGGTCGAACTCCGCCTTGCGCTGATCCAGGAAATCGTAGGGCTTCTTCTTCATGGAGGTCACGATCACGTTGAACTTGTTGGCCATCAGCTCCATGCCTGGTCACACAAAGATAAAGATTCAGTTGTTGTTTTTTCCCCCCCGTTCTTTTTCTTTTGTTCTTCAGTTAGAGCTACGAGGTTCACCAATGGTGCAATTTTGCGTATGTGGCTGTTAGCCTTGCATTAAAGTAGCCACATTCTGACTTCAGGAATGATGTCTAACCACAACACCAGTGTGCATGCAGTTTTGTCAAAGTTGTCATCCATTCCCATCAGCATGAATGGTCAACTCTTTAAATAGGCAGAACAGGTTTCAACATGTGCCGACTATGTTCTGTGTGAATTCACACATGGGACCTCGGTTTATAGTCTCATCCAAAAGATTTTGCAGGGGAGTGGAGTCAGTAGTGATGTTAAATCCAGGGAGAAAAATTTCCCTTAAAACAGGCACCTCGATGGTGGCTTGAACTCAGGCCATCATAGTGCAAGCTTTCACGGCAGTGCAATGCAATTTTGCTCCTATGACAAACAACAATACAGTTTGCAGTCTGAGTGTTTGAAGAAGAACAATATCGCAAGCTCAACACTCTAACCACTAGGTTATTTCACACGCCAGTTGGGTACATTTCACACACTGCAACATAACTGTGTCTTGTTGAAGTGCATTTCTCAGCTGGGGGTGGGGGGTGGGGGGTTCACCCAGAATATGCAATCTATCTCACCTCATCTGGCAATCTCTTCAAGTAAGACTTAAGTACACACTGGATGAAAAGTTTGTGCGTACAGCTGTTTTCAAGTACCTCACCACATAGGTAGCCATGTTCCAATTTCAGAGAGTACATAACTATATGATACATATAGCACATAGCTCTTCTGGTATATTTATTATAACGATGGTTGTTATTAATTCATATCTTGTATGGCCCAACCCAGAGAATCCCTTAAAATTGTCATATCAAAATAGAAAATAAGTGAGTATTCATGATGAAACAAATCAATGAGCTCAAAGATGTGTAAAATCACAAATAGTTCATGGATATAAAGAATTACAAATAATTCAAGGATGCATAAAAACAATCAATAACTGAATGGTATATAAAATGATAAATATGTCAACACACTCAAGCATAAAAATATTCTTAAAACACCAAGCATGCACACACACACACACATCACGACCTCCCCAACTCACCTTCAATCTTGGATTCAGATAGGTGAGAGTACATCTCCATGGTATCAAACATCTCGATGATCTTCTTCAGCCGTCGGGTGAAGGTGTCGAACTTGCCAAAAATGTACATCTCGGAGAAGTCAAAGGGGCGCTCGTTCTTCATCTTCTCCAGGTTCTTCTTGGTCTTGTGGAAGTGGCGCTGGTACTCTTCGTTCAGGTGGATGCAGTCGTTCAGCTTCTTCTTCACCACCTGCACCTCCTGTGACCACACCGTCTCTGTCCGTCCGTCCGTGATGTAGGCCTTGCAGGCTGTGATCATCTGGTTGGTGATCTGGGGAAGTTGGTGGGGGGGAAAGAATGATTCATTATTGTGACTGTCGATCAAGATGTGCGCTAGTTACTGCTTTCTTTTTCTAAGTGACAAGATGTTCTCAAGCAGGACTCTTTGTCACTGCCTGAAATGGCATGGAGCTTGTTCTATTTTCTGGTAACAAGACTTTCACATGCAATGCAAAATGTTGTTATTATATCGGATGTTAAAATAAAATATTGGAGGGGGAAAGGGGGGAGATAGCCTAGTGGTTACAGCACTGTTCACACGATATGACGGTCTGGGTTTGAGCCACCCGTTCCAGGGGGACTTTTCCCCTGGAGTTGACATCAGAAATGACTCCCACTCCCCCGAAAAGTCCTTCAGATGAGACTATAAACTGAGGCCCTGTGTGTGTATGCATGCAGAACATCTTGCACACACATTAAAAGCCTATTATGTCTTTTGGAAGAGTAACCCATTGTGTGCCAGTGTGATGGCAATCCCCGCTCTTTCTTGCTTATTTTCTGCCTACACAACCCATTCTCCTACCTTTTTTTTCAAGCAAACCTAAATATTTTTTCTTATAAACTTTCTAATGAGCTGCCCTGACATCAGAATGTGTCAGTTAAGGCCAGCAGACAGACCTCCTGCAGAGTTACAAGTGCAGGAGAAGACCAAGCACTACACATTCTAACCAATATGAAGGATGACAGAAGAAGAAAAAAGTTGACTTTCTGCTAATAAGTCAATAATCCAATGTCTGACAGCCTGCAAATCTATGTTACATTTTTCTCCTTCAAGACTGTTCTTCATGGACTGTACAATGCCAGCTGCAATATATCGTACCACAGACACACACCCTCTCACAATCAAGCACTTCTTTTTAAACACTAGCATGTTACATGGGCACACACACACACATATACACATGCATGCTTTTACATGATTTCTCCTTGCATGCATAACTGATTGGCGAGTTCACTGACCTTGACAAAGAGCGAGGTCATCCTCTCCGAGGTGTTGTAGTAGCGGGAGATGCTGTGGATCATCCTGATGGCGTTGATGAGGCCTGGAATACCATCCAGCATGCCCACCTGCCCGTCACACAACACTGTTTAACCATTCATGACTCTGTATGTCTGTCTTTCTGTATACAGATTTGTCCAGTTTCCCAGGCAACTTTTTTTTCCTTTTTTTTGGTTTTATCAAAAATTCAAGAAAGAAATACTACTGAAAACCATGAGAAAGGACATGAGGCAATTCATCAAAACCATGTTTATTTTTGTTGTATTTGTCAGAGGCCACACTTACAATGATAATGAATATTTTCATCTATCAGGCAACTGAACAAACAACTCAATTGAACAAGAAATCCATTCTTTAAATCAAGCATTTTCCCTAAAAACATAACATGAAACAGACACTTCTAACAAACAAGTCTTGACCACCTGCAACCTCCCCCCACCCCAAAAAACAAAACAAACAAAAAGCAAAAACAAACTACAAGTCTGTTACAGACTACAATATTTTGTCACATTTTTGCATACTTTCACTCATATTTTTTCAACTTATAAATAAGAGGTAAAGAGTATTTTGAGCTCAAAGTTTTCTAATTCTGCGCTTTAAGTGGAATGTCACATTAGGGTTAAGTACTTGTTCCCCATATGCCGAAAAATCACCAAAATGCAATGAGCAAATGAGGATGTTTGAGTCTCTTTAAGAGAGACAAATGGCCACGACATCTTACCGGGTCACTGTTGTAGAGGGGGTCGCAGAACTTTTCCAGGGTGTAGAGGAACTTGACGTTGTCCTTGGCTTCATTGGCCGTGTCTGTGATTCTCCGGTCCAGTTCTTGCCAGGTCTGACACACAGCAAAGGATTCCATGACAATCAAATGGGGATTTTAGGTCTGCTTACATGTTTCACTTTTGTCATCCATCCTTTGCCTTAACACCATAGATCCACAAGATTCTGTTAGGTTTTCTTGAAATAGTATAAAATAAAATTATAGAGTATTTTCTTACAATAACAGAGCTGTTGACAAAATTCTAAGTTTCTCATCATGAACAAATTTTCAGAAATGAGTATGTACTCAAAACTTCATCAGTGAAGAACTGCTGTATACATTTCTGCATTTAATGTTCATATATAAAACTTTGTTCATGACTACATTGGTACCAAAATGTGTACTTGCATGAAAATTCATGTAAATGCATACACACACACACAAATACATATGCCAGCATACACATATGCGCTTACATGTACTCCTTCATCTCCCCCCCTCCTACACACACACACTCACCCCAAACCACAACTGACCAACAACAACATCACAACATTACCTTGATGAGCTTGGACTTGGCAGTGTGCAGGATGCCCAGGACAGCCTTGACCTCCTGACCTTTGATCTGATCCACAAGGTAGTTGAACTTGGCCATGCGTTTTTTCCAGTGCTCCAGTTCAGCTCGGGGTCCAATGTCGTCTGCCTCACGGCGCATCTGCTCACTCTCCGCCAGCACCTGGTTGACACAATTCACAGTGTATGACAAGAAGGAAGGTGGCAGGACAGTTAAGATGTTCACCTGCCTAACAAGTACACCTTGAGGTTCTGGGTTTGATTCCAAGCCTCTCCCTTTCTTTCCAGTTTGACGAGGAAAATGGAACTTAATGTCAAGTGTTGTGATGGAGGTAGTTAGAAGTAGTGGTGGAAGTTGTGGTATTGGTCTAAGCCCTAACCTTTCTTTCAAGTTTGACGAGAAAAACCAAACTTAATGTCATATGTAATGATGGTGGTAGTAGAAGTAGTGGTGGTCATGGTGGAGGTTGTGGTATTGGTGGTGGTGGTCATAATAGCAGTAGTAGTGGAAACAGGAGCAGTAGTAATAGTAGAAGCAGCAGAAGCAGTATCATCATCATAGTCATCATAGTCAACAGCAGCAGCAACATCACAAGAACAGGCAAAGACAAGCACACAGGGCCTGCCAGTGAACTGACCTGTTCAATCTGTTTGATCCAGCTGCGCATGCAGTCCTCGATCTTCTCCATGGACTCTGTGCTGTTGGCCACAGCCTGGTACTCCTGCGGGGTGTTGACCCGGGTCAGGTCAAACCCCTCACAGGGCTTCAGTGTCTCCTTGTCTGACAGACTCTCCTGGGCACCTACAGGACAAAAAAACCAAAGCCAGTTACTTACCCTTCGATAGACTGCACAATACTACCAAGTTATGGTTTTCACAAATAAAGGACAAAAAACCAAAAAAAAACAAAGCCAGTTACTTACCCTTCAATAGACTGCACAATACTACCAAGTTATGGTTTTCACAGATAAAGGGGGAAAAAAAAACCCAAAACCAAAGCCAGTTACTTACCCTTCAATAGACTCCACAATACTACCGAGCTATGGTTTTAACAAATAAAGGACAAAAATCCCCCCCCCAAAACAAAGCCAGTTACTTACCCTTCAATAGACTGCACAATACTACAAAGCTATGGTTTTAACAAATAAAAGCTGTACATTTCAAATTCTCAGTTTAATTATTCATTCCTGGTTTGTTTTGTTTAGTTTTGGCTTTGGTTTATTGGATGGGGGGGGAATGGCTTTCAGTGTAGCATCTTATAAATCAATTTAATGTCATGCCCTCCCCCCCCCCCCAAAAAAAAATTCACACTGTATCACATCTACAGCACATAAAAAAGGGACACTTATCTTTGGTATTGACAAGCAAATTTCCTTGTGTTACTGTGTTGCTTGCTGTGTAATGATCGGATCAGCCTAAAATGTTAGAAGACTAAAGACACTGGAGGAGGCACAATGATACAGGAATACTGCATTCAAATACAAAAACCTACATCTTTGGTGATCTGATAGAGGACTGTCAACCAAAACCCATGCACCTTCACATTAATTTTAATAAAAAACACCCCAAATCTTCAGAAAAAACATATTTTAACTGGCCATTTTTGAGTGCTTCTTTACCACTCTTACCCCTACCCATCTGTTCAATAAAAAAAAAAGTTGTATTCATGCTCCCCTTCCTAAAAAAAAAGACATAATACCCTTTCCTTTCTCTGACATCCAAGTTGAATCTTGACAATCTACTATCCAGGGTCTCCAGGACAAAGCAGAGACAGAATAGTCCATAATGTAGCTTCAATGAAAAGGCAATCAAAATATTTCTACACACAGTTACGGGCATACAAGAACAATTTTAAACTACGACCCAAACGCTGCCAAGCATACTGCACATTCTGCAAACTATGACCATAACAGCAATACCCATAAAGGGAGGTAACCAATCACCACCACCCTACCCCCCACCTCTCTGCAGTCTTTCTCTGAAGCATTTCCAGCTAAACATATATAAGTACACTCCATTTACTATCTTCCTCACTTTGCCAAGCAGAGAAAAAGAAAGAAAGAAAGGAAAAGGTGGTGCAAGATATAGCGCTACATAAATTCCATATTTTATCATTATTATCATTATTATTGTTACTGACCCACAAGAACGGTGACGAAAGAGTCGAGGGAGTTGAGGAAGTTGCTGCGGATGGCCTGGCCATCCTGGGTGTAGAGCTGCTCCCACCCCTTCTCCAGCTGTCGCAGTGCTGGGATGAAGACACAGGACAGCAGTCCCTCCACCGCGGACAGCAGGCCACGCCCGTTAGACGTCTGACTGCTGGAGTCCAGCACCGTGAAGTTGACCTCCTGCATAGACAGTGAAAAATTGTTTCAGTCTGGCAGAAGTATGTATTTATTCTATTACTGTGAAGTTGACCTCCTGCACAGACAGTGAAAAATTGTTTCAGTCTGGCAGAAGTATGTATTTATTCTATTACTGTGAAGTTGACCTCCTGCATAGACAGTGAAAAATTGTTTCAGTCTGGCAGAAGTATTTATTTATTTCATTTTATTTTATTTACTTATACCACTTTAAGTCACGAGATTTCTCTGCATGAAATTCGGGCTGCTCTCCCCGGGAAGAGCATGTTGCCACAAGAGCAGCGCCATCTTTTTTTTCTTTTCTTTTTTCGTCTGCAACTGTATTTCTTTCCCTATCAGAGTGGCTTTTTCTCAGAATTTTGCCAGGGACAACTCTCTTGTTGCCGTGGGTTCTTTTACATGCGCTGAATAATTTTGTGTAACACATGGGACCTCGGTTTATCGTCTCATCCAAAAGACTAGCGCCCAGACCACCCCACTCATGGTCTAATGGATGGGGAAAAAGTTTTAGGCCCAAACGGGATTCGAACCACCGCACACTTCTGACCCGGACTTTCACTTTCTAGACAGGCGTGTTACCTCTAGACCACCGATCCACTCTATACACACTGTAAACTGGAAAAACATACCAGCACAGAAATAGCTCTCTGAGATTAGTTGAGAGCAAATACTCTCTTTGTTAAACTCAAACACATAAGCACACATGAACATTTCAAGCCCTTATGACCCTTGCAGCTGGATATGCTATAAATGTATAGTGCGCACACATGCGTCTACAAACATGTAAAATACTGCATACACTATAATTACCAAAGCCCAACACACTGTCATACATGTCCACACAAATATGGTTACACATACATACACACATAGGTATATTGATACACCCACATCAATCTTCTCAGAAGAAAAAAATCAGGTTAATGCACACTAATATCTATGAGCTGATGAGGCACATGGAAATTTGATCACGCAACCACCAACAGCTTTTGAATACCTTGCCTGAAAATCTTTCCATAAAAGGACCCATCCTTTTCATCTCTTTATCAAGCTTTCACACTCCCTGAGTTACCAATAACACCCTCCAGAGAAACTACCAATTTCCAACAACCAGTCTTCACCACCATGAACAGCTTGTTCTCAGCCTCCTGTTAGCACTACATGCGGTTTCTCACTATTCTTTCCCTAAAAACCTACCTTCATCCTCCTTCATGACTTCCTCACATTACATCTGAACTAATCCTAGACATTTACCTTGCACTTACTGCAAAGTCAAAGCACCTTCAGTATAACCGAGTTGCATTACCTTGGACATGTTTGCCTCAGTGACAGCAGTGTTGGCAGTAGCAGGCATGCGTGTGAAGACCAGGCATGGTCCATTGAGTGGCGTCTCTTTGCCATCAGCCAGGAAGACCTTGGGCTTGTTGGACCGTGTCACTTTGGGCTGAGGGGGGCCTGGGCGGTAATCCACTGCAAACCAGGCAGCAATTGCTTCATTCAGCAACATCCTTTTTGCTATTGAATCTTTTGCTTAATAATAATAATAATAATAATGTATGGAATTTATATAGCGCTGAATCTTGTAAAGCAACAAACCAAAGCGCTCAGATGACATGATTTAAAAAATTTTTTATTGAGGATAATGGAATAAGCATTCAGGTGCTTTTTTTTACATCCAGTCCCCGTGTGTATGCAGTTTTGTAACTTTTGTCATCTGTTCCCACCGGAACACAATGGCCTACTCTTTCCAAAAGCGGAACAGGATTTAACGTGTGCGCAAGATGTTCTGCTTGCGTTCGCACACGGGGCCTCGGTTTATAGTCTCATCCGAAGGACTTCCTTACATATTAGGCTTCTTGCACTGCATGTTTGTTTGGTCTTCTATTTCCATGCTTGTTTCCACAGTATTCTATGAGGTATTATATATGTACACACAAAATTTGGGCAGTACATATTTTCTTAGGACTAAAATAAGACACAAATTCTTGTACTTTGAAAGAAATGGGACAATTGCTATTTCTTTTAAATGAACCAAACAAAATGGAATATTTCAATGTTTGTAAAGTCTCATGGTCTCTCTCTCCTATATATGAAACAAATTGGGTGGCCTTTTTTTTCAAAAGATAAAGGAAACTGACAGAATGTTCAATTATGAACAGTGGAATGAATTTTATTCATTAATGATGCCATATAGCAACATTTAAATCATTTCAAATTTACAAACCAACTCTCACCCTCCCCCCTCCCTCTCTGTCTCTTTCTCACACACACACACACACCTCTCTCTCTCTCTCTCTCTCTCTCTCTTCTCTCTCTCTCTCTCTCTCTCTCTCTCTCCTCTTCTCTTTCCCCTTCCCTTTCCTAGTACGTAGGAAGCAATAATACCCAAATAATCCCACGCTCCACCAGTTTCCAGTGCACCTCTTTGTGACAAGTAAGACAGAAAGTCTTTGTGTACCCAGTGCGGACACATGATACATTAGTAAACACCTTCACAAAGCCACACCATCATTTGAAATCAATACAAAAATCCAGCTCAACAACCCCACTTGCCTGACCGAACTTGCAATGCAACTTTTTAGTGTGAACTAGATGATGAATAAAAGATGACTTGCTGCCAGCAAAATAAACAACAACAAAAACAAAACCTTTAAAAAGCCTTCTGTTGATAGCAACTATTTTGTTATGTTAGGGCACTTCAACTCGTGGTTCAGTTCAAGCATATATATACATATATACACAAGCATGTATTGTATTAAAACAATGATGAAGTAAATAATGGAACTCTGTGCACACATGTTTTAAACATCATTGGTCTCTTTCTTCAAACTTCAACTGTTCCTTCTTCTTGCTACTGATCTAAATATCACTGAACATGTGAATACTTATATAGTGATATTTCAAAAATTGAATGCTTTTAGTAAGTAACTTTATACATACAAACACACGTATACATGCACACATCCATATGCCGGCATGTACACATGCATGCTTGTACACATGCACACACATCTGCACGCACACATCCGAATCCTTTAATATACCCAAGTGCAATATCTTATAATATACAATGCATAAAATAAATGTGCTACGAAATAGGTGTCTGCCTGAAATACAGAGAGTGAGGTGGCACAGAGAGGGGAAGGGGGCAGAAGGGGGGAGGGAACAGGGGAGACAGAGAGACACAGAGAGAGACAGAGATAGACAGACAAAGACAGACACAATGATGTCTGTAATGCGATATATATGGGTTTATTGTTATAAAGCCACTAGTCAAATAGTTATCACTCAATTAAATTTACCTGAAAAGGTGAATAAAAGTTTTAAAAAATAAAATCATGCACAGCACAGGTGAAGTCTCTGTTTACAGCACACAATAAAATATACATATAAAATTACAATCCATAAGCACAGCATCGCTCAAATAACAGGACCTAGTATACCCCGTAATAAGCATATAGTTAAGCGTGAATAACCAACACATCTTAGCAACAGCAAACTGCTCACTCTTTCTCATGCAGTCTCACCCAGTACAGGCTATGGGCTCTTCATACACACCAATACATCCAGAGTAATACACATTAAAAACACACTTCCATTCCCAGTGCAAACACAAGCAGTTTTCTACGCTATGTTTTCGCAAAGGAGTTAGCAATGAACTGAAAACCAGTAAGAAAGCTAGAGGGGTGCACTGTCCAAACTATCCAGAAAATGTCACAATGAACAATATCCAATCTGTTTTCACCGAAAAATCAAAGATTGTTCTCTACTATGCAACCTCATTCTTAAACAACACGGCACACTTCTTACACGCACAATGCATGTTCATATAACCATATGGTTTACTGTACTCAGTTGTTGTTTTTCTTTGGAGAGATTTTCAACCTTGTCTTGCCTGTGTCACAATTCAAACAATTTTTTTGTTTTTTTCCAGTGACACACAGATTCAGAATGAATTCACAGTTCACTTTTCAAACATGCATTCTAAAGAAGCAAGCTCCCAAATCTTTATAAGAAATGCACCAAATGAGAATGCACAAACATGTAAAATATAAGCTTGCTACATATGCGGCCCAATCAACGATAAGCCTGCTTGGCGTGTGATGAAATCAACTATTACATAATCTTCTATACCCAGACTTCGAACCAATTCCTTATAAATTCATACTGATGATAAGTTTACAAATTTGCTGCAGGGTTGCATCATATGTGACCCGATCTATAACACAAGTTGGAAAAAGGACCCATTGTTGGAGGTTTGCAAAGAGCTAATGGTATTATGATGAAAAGAGCCCCAACACTGCTATGAGGACCTTTCTAGCTGTGCTGGATAGTGCCCTGATACACGCAACACAGTCTGCACTACCCTACCTGAGGATACAAGAGATTCAGTACCAAAGTCTGACTGTGCACGCACTCATTCCAGGTCAAACCAAGACTATAACTACACATACTCCTTACAAAAATCCCCAAAGATTTGCTGATTCCAAACCCACTATAGCACGGAAACAAAGAAGAGGATATGAAATTCAGAACATCAGATGGAAAGACCCTGAAAGTCTAAGATAACTTTAAAAGCTGCAGGCTCTTGACATTTTGTTTCTTCTTTTTCCTCACAATGATAAAGACTACAGTGATACAACACAACGATGCCATAATAAAACCAACCCTGGTTTGATTCTGACAAAACACATCAGGGTTGTTGTCCATGGTGATTTTGAAAAGTGTTGGGGTTTTAAATACTACAACAATAAGTAGACCCAAGGGATACAGATCTCCAGAGTCTGTATGGACTTAACAGTATCATTCTCAATGAATCCCAGATATGGACGGCACTCAACATTTCTGGTCAGTCTTTCCAGATGCAACAATCAGGTCTGTATGACTGCTGGCCCAAACCGAAAAATTCCACATTATTTCTATGATAAAACCTGAATATGATACAGAGAACTTTGTCATTTGATAATTGTATGTGTTTCCATTGGAAGTGATCAAACCAGAAAGAATACATGAACTGTAGCAAGCCTGTCCTGTCAGGGTAAAAAACCCCCAACCAAAACCAAAACCCAGCCAAACAAACAACCCCTAAAAGAAAAGAATCTACTGAAAGCTATGACACTACACTCATCACAAAATAATCAGAAAGACACACCACTTCTTACTCCCCGCGCATTGATTAAAGCTCCTAGTATGAGAACACCCATTAAAAAAAAAAAATTTTTTAAAGGTACACTTGCAGACTGTCAGGAAAATGAATACATAACATACGTCATGGGGTCAGAACTAAAGCAAGTCTCCCTTTCAGGATCCATCTACAGTAATCCCACATCAAGGAATATAAAGGTAAAGCTCCCAAGATAAGATGGCTTTGAACAGTGCAGAGCCAATCTCCACATCAAATCAGCTACACTTTAGTAACAAACCCTCAGTTAATACACATGACCCATAATCATGCATGCACGTTGTGCAATCAGAATGAAAAATATAAAAAATCCAGTTCATACTAAAACTTTTACGCCGATAGTCTGTACTTTCGACTGGCACTGCAGCTGCAAACAAATAT
>CM054149.1:15849996-15859996 GCA_028751875.1 Rapana venosa
ACCAATGTAAAGGCATCTTATCAAGGCCAGCAGGAAGTCAAGGCCACCAATCGCCCTCTATCTCTCCTCAATAACAACCACAAACAGGCCACCTCAGCTGCCAGACCAAATCCTGACAGATTTCCAATAAAGAGCTCTGCCATGTCAAGCCGCCTGATACCACCCGCCATTCAGGCTGCATCCTGAGCAAAAACAATAATACCACAATGCTTGGAGACTAAGGCCAATGCCGCCACTGGCCTCATTCTGATTTAGCCCACTAAATTATTATTTGATTGATTTTTCAATGAACTGTTCCAAAGTAAATGAGGTTTCACGATGTATCGTCAAATGTGGCAATTGTTTCTTTTCTCTTTTTCCCCCATTCTTCTGCTAGAGCTCTGGGATTCACCAATGGTGAGATTTCTGCACATGCGACTGTTTTTGCCAACCATAAGGTAGCCTCATTCCGACTTTGGGGAAATTGTTTATACATAATTTGTGGAAACTGCCCATTTGACAAAATACTGCATAGACACATGTATACATCATGTTTAATTGCCTCAATCTACATTAGCTTTCATCGAGCAAGTTTTACAAAATCAGAATTGGATTATTTGATCAATAATTATAATTTCCTTCAAACCTCAAAGACTGCTTCAAACAAACATTCACACCAAAATGTTCAATTATGAAGGTTGCAAATAACTATATCTGATCTTTAAAAGTTAATGAATACATCAGTAATGCTTCAAAGTGTAGATCTATACATCACATGTTTATAACATCTAATGCAGCATATAGGGAGAAAACTTGGAAGATGAAACAGATGTGTACATGTTTAGTTTAGTCAATGTTAAATCAGCCCAGGAAGAAAAAAAAAATGGGTATCTTGAAATAAGTCAATCATGTACAGGCTTGCCTGAAGAAGAACATACAAGTAAAACCATTTAGAAAGCACAATCACAATTATAACAAAGTACACTCCATGTACCAAAATTGGGGGGTTTGGAATAAAGAATCTGACTTTGACTCTGAAGAAAAAGAAGAAACTTGAAATAAAGATGAGATGCAACCTCTTTTTTTGTCAGACATGATTAATGAAAAGACTGCCCTAACAGAGCATCAGACTATTCACTTTACTCAGTTTACTGGTAAACAGCCTGACTAGCAGACTAGGAACAAAAGAAATGGGACAAACCTGATTGATTAGGTCAGAAGGCTGAAGTGGCATTTATATTGACAAATATGATTTTTTTTGGTCAACAAGAATACAAGGCCAAGATTGTGTCCCACAAAATTAAATGATCATTTTTATCATAGTTTTGCTCTGAAGTCTCAAGAGCAGAGTGAGACTGGCAGCTATGGGGTTTAATTCCTGATAGAAACCAAATGTTTACCTCATCCACACAAAAAGCCCTGTGAGTGATGGTCTGGGTTCTAGCTTTTGGATCAATGGATGAGACAGGTAATTTAGCAGTTGTGGTCCTTCTGAAACATTTTAGTGCTTGCAGAACCTATGGCAACAAGACATATGTCCCAAGAATAATTCTACAGTAAAACCCTCTACAGACAGGAAAAAAAGCTAGTACCACCATACAAAGATAAGTTGATTAAAGCATGAGCAGCCAGAAGTTTACACACAGGAACCTTCCATGACTATCAATGCAATACAACACAGTACAATACATAACAATACAACACAACATATCACAACACAATGCAATACAACACAAGCTAAAGAATACAACACAATGCAATGTGACACAACACAATACTATGACATTTTTCTCAATACCAAAATAATATACTTCTGCTTAATTAAACAACTGCCCAAGGAAATTTTACAAAAGTAAAAATCTCGCTTGAACCCATACAAAACTTATAGAGTGTAAAGAGAGCAGATAGTGCAGCCCATGCTTGAAGCAGAAGGCGACAGGGAACAATTCAACTGTGGAGGAGGTGAGTTGCTTACCTGGGCTCCTTCCAGAATGGCATCCTCCACCTCAGAGTGCTCCAGTCCCAGACTGTCAGCCACAGTCTGCAGGATGTAGTTGTGCCGTTCATCCAGCTGGCTCCTCTTCGCTTCACGCTCCTCCTTCAACTTTTGCTGCAACACACACACACACACAAATCACCCTGGTTACAGTATGAGCATCAAGGAATGATATATCTTTGACAGTGATGGGATAAAAATCTGGGAAAAAAACCCAAACCCAACCTGTTCCTGTCGAGTCTTGATGTTATTTTTACCACCCTATAGTATAGCATTCTACATGAGAAAAGTTCTACATGAATGCTTTTATATTAAAGCTGTCTTTTTGTTTTCTGATTTTTTTTCCCTTTGACACTCTAACTCCAGTTGGCTGAAAAGATTTTGAGATATGGTTGATAGTCTGGATGGCCAAAGATTCTACAGGTGGAAAATAAATCTTTTCTGATATACATAGCTACCTTCACCTCCACCACCCCACCTGAAGATGTTGAGCTGTATGTGTATGTATAAATTTGACATTTGTTTATCCTGATATTTGTGGACGGTTGCATACGTGTGAATGATTTGAATGCAAGTGCTTCGATTTGTTTACTTTACAAGATTCAGCGCTATATGAATTCCATACATTATTATTATTTAACATACATGTAAATGAATATTTAAAAATTTCAATATTAACACTTACACTTTACAAACAAGTCCCTTTTCTGTGTTCTGATATTTACTTGAGCAGATTCTGGTAACGTTGGAAAGTCTTCCTTTTGATTTCTTAAAATAACAACAAAATAAGATGAAACAGAATGGAATAGTATGAATGGTTGATAAACACAATCAGGTTGGGGGGTTTTGTTTTACTTCATATCATCCATAAGTCTTTACATGTATGAAATTATAAATCTCTTCAGAGTGCATTAGTGCGTCTATGCTATCATAGATGCCTTCTTTTAAAAAAAACAAAAAACCTTTTCTTTCATGAACATGAAACTTCTTCCCCTAGCAAAAACTGAAAAGCACTTTTTATTTATTTGAGGTATCATTTATTCAGATTAGTAATTTTCATCCCAACTTCTTAAAATGTTATTCAGATCTCGTTTAAAAAAAAGAAAAAAGTGTGTCGCAAATTTTCAAAGCAATCAACATTTTTTTAACACCATATCCATTACACATAATTATAGATATATTGTTGCCTGAAAGTTCATAAAGTAAGCTGCAATAAAAATAAATACAAGTGCTGTGTTCATGTTGGCTCATTCTACAGGGACTCAAGTTTCATGCAAACAGTAAACATACATTTAAAAAAAAAATGCTTTGGAGAAACCATTATTGTACTATCAAATGAGATGCTGACAGTGACATTACAGTCCTGCAAGCAGATAAGAGAGGCTGTGCAACTCTTCCTGTTAAAAACAGTAGCTATGGCTGGTGCCGCAGGTGAGTTACCCACCCACTCAGGCTTCTGTATTCTATGACCATTTGTTTAAATAATAAATGTCATTCTCTCATCTCTGAACATTATAACATGCGTGTTTCTGTGTGTGTGTGTGTGTGTGTGTGTGTGTGTGTGTGTGTGTGTGTGTGTGTGTGTGTGTGTGTGTGTGTGTGTGTGTGTGTGTGTGTGTCTGTGTGTGTGTGAGTATGTGTTGGTGTGTTTGTGTGAGCATGTATGTGCGTGTGTATATGAGCACATTTTTGTATGGTAGCTTTTTTTTTATTGTGAGGATAATGAATTTGTGTGCTTTTTTTTTTTACATCTAGTCCTTGTATGCATGCGGTTTTGTAAATGTCATCCATTCCCATTAGCTCATTGGTGTTCATGTGTGGGTGCATGAATGTGCGTTTGTGGAGGTAATTTATATTACATATTTACATAACGGAGATCTACTCTGTAACAAACCACACAACTTTTTTAACAAAGGAAAAAAGAAAAAGAAAGAAAGTGAGAGATATATACCCTACAACTAAGAACACAATTTTTTTTAAACCACAAAAACCAACACAACAAACAAAACCAAAAAGAAAAGGAAAGAAAGAAAGAAAAAAAAGCTGACCAGTTGAATTTCTCGACCCCCTTTCATCGCTGGTACAGTAGCCATTGTCGAAAAAAAAAGCACTTGACTCACAGTCTATACAACGCTTCACACACAATCCAACCACAAGTTTTTAAAAAAAAGAACAGAAAAGAAAAAAACGAAAACAAAGGGAGTACAATTTCACTCCCACCAACAAAACACTTGTCAATCAGAACTTAAATCTGTCCAATTCATCCATCACTCTCTCTCTCTCTGTGTCTTGAGCCAGGTCCTAAAACAAGCTGCATGAAGGGCACTAAAACCTCCCTCTCTAATGTCAAAAAGCCGGCTGGAGAGCCAGAAGCTAGGTGTTCCTGACAGTGATCAACTGTCAGCAATTAAAAGCGGCAGCAGGCTACACTACTACTGCCTGTCTGTCCCTCTGTCCCCTCACTGTGTGAGAAAAGCCTGATCAACCAGTGTGTGTGTGTCTAGAATGGGGTGGTTGGGGGGAGGGGAGGGGGTAGAGGGGAGGGGGGTGGGAGATTGAGGGAGAGTGCTGATCCCCCATGACAACCCTCCAAGCAAACTACAAGCCCACTGCCCCCCACTCCCACCCCCAATCAATGAAGAGAATATAGGTAGGCTAAGGCAGGAGGAGTGGGGGGAAGGGAGGGAACCACAATCCTCTGCTTGTGAGCTTTCCCTAACAGTGAATACCTACAAACAAGACACCAACATTGCTGTCGCCCAGGTGCTGTTCTCACAGGTGTCAGGGTTGGTGGGGGAAGGGGGGGGGGGGGGGGGGATATGTGTATGTGTGTGTGTTGGGGGAAGGAGGGGGGGGGGGGGGTAGGCCCATAGGTGTAGGAAGTAATCACATCTTAAACATTTACCTACTTACAACAAAAAGGAAAAGTCATATCCATAATGACCATACATAGTCTTATCAAACTGGACAGTGCGGTTCAGGTTTCAATATATTTCATTTTCAAATATATTACACTGTAAAATGTGATTCAAATATAAAAGAAACTTCATATTTGAAAAGCAAAAGGTTTTTTTAAATAAATATATCCACCTGCAAATTCTACAGTTTCATATTTCAACTTTGGACTCCATACACTGACACGAGCTACTTCATGTACTAGCTAAGTCTTCCATGATCACAGTCACCGAACCTTTAAAAAAAAAAGAAATGACTTCCAAATGTCCATACAATAATATTGACAGAGTTTGAAAGCAGGCAAAAGAAGAAGCTATAGTGTAGGCATAGCCCTCCACCTTGCTTAATTAACTGACACGGGCTGTTGGGAAATACTTGTGAGAGAGAGAGAGAGAGAGACTAGGCCAGTCCTACTATCCATTGAGTCAATAAAAATTAAGTGGAACAACTGTTCTGTTAATGTATAGGTTGCTAAAACACATTTCTCAATACTCAAACACCTGTCATTCTGACTGAAGGGATTCATGATCTTGACAGATAAATTACTGTGTGTATTCATAGCACATACACATGTGCACACACTTGAACTGACTTCAGTCATCTATGTACAAACTCACATAAATATATTACATTTATCAATCCATTACATAAAATGTAATCTAAGACATTAGAAATAAGAGTTCAATATCTTGAGGTTTTGTATGAGTCAACTATGAGCTAAAACTACCCATCAAATAACAAAATTCATAAAATATAAATCTTGGTGTGTGTGTGCGCGTGTGCGTGCGTGCATGTGTATGCGTGTGTGTGTCTCAAGTCAAGTCAAAATGATCTTTATTGGTAAAAGATTAAGTTTTCACAACTTCTTTTCATCCTGCCGTCACAAAAAACACAGCAAATTGACTTATAAAAGCATTCAAAAGACATGTTAATCTACGTTAAGAATTCAATGAATGAGGAAACGGTGTGTATATGTATGTGTGTGTGTGTGTGTGTGTGTGTGTGTGTGTGTGTGTGTGTGTGTGTGTGAGAGAGAGAGAGAGAGAGAGAGAGAGAGAGTGTGTGTGTGTGTGTGTGTGTGTGTGCGTGCGCATGTGTGCATGGCTCTGTGTGTGAGACAGTATTTGTGTGGACAGGTCTACATGCATATGTCACAAGCATATATATCTTCTGAATGGGAAAGGGGAGGGTGGAGAGGCAAGCACTGCTCACAGTGATCTTATAGAACTGAAACAACGCCAACATACTGCCAACCAGTGCCCCAATGGGTAAGGTTCCCAGATAGTAAAGCTGCTTCTGATGGTACTGCAATATTCAACAACTATTTACTGCCTAGGGTTCAAATAATCTCCTTAGTGCGTACTCCTTCTCCCTGCATGTCACACTAACCAGCCAGTTATATGACAATCAGGTCACCCATTGCATGCAAAACAACAAGCGGAAGCATGTCAAGTCAGAGCTCACATTACAAATACAAGACCACCAGCTTGTTGCGCTGAACAGATTTTGTCACACATGGTTTAAAGACAACAATTTTTAAACAAATAATCATAAGCACAGAACATGGGAAAACAGAGCTTTTGGATACATTTCTAATTTTTTGTGACTGGAATCTTTAGCAGTTTATTTTTTTAATATTAACATACAATTTCAATTCTTATTTCATCTGAGTTTCAGTTAAAAAAAATTTTTTAAGCATATAAACAATAAAGCAGCTTCAAGAAGTTCAAATCTGTCATCTTACCACATAATTTATATACTTAACAGCATTGCCAGCTTTCTCACAGCAGACTGTGTGGACATGGTAGCAAATTTTATCACCTTTCCCTGAATTTGGAATGTGGCTACCTTCATGGTGGGCAAAAACTGTCACATATGCAAAATCTCACCGCTGGTGAACCTCAGAGCTTTAATGTGGAAAAATCATCAGCTCTAGCTGCAGATGTCCATGGTGTGCAAATTGATTCACAATATTATGCAGCTTGCTGATGCTGATTAGCTTACACATATGGAACTCTGATTAGCTGAGTCAAAATGATCTTTATTGAGGGTAAAAGATTAAGTTTACACAACTTTTTCATCCTGCCCTCACACACACAAAATTTCAAGAAAACTGACTAATAAAAGCATTCAAAAGACAATGTTGACTAGCATCCATGAGCATAGCATTTTGAATCAAGTGAAAGAAAACACTTATAAGATGGCCAATGAGGATAGTTCGGAATGCTGATTGTGGCCATGCAGTAAATTATCATCATAATGACAATACCTAAAAATCCTAGAATTGAGCCAGTTCCGACTAGTACTTATCCTATTACCTCCACAACTGCTGCAACAGCAGCTGGAGCAACTACTGCCGTTACAACTACTTTTATTATAATTTCTATTTTCATCTACTGCTGCTTCCAGAACTCAGTCCTACCAGGACAAGGACAGATACAGTTTACTAGTGTTATGTATTACCCAGCTGAAGCAGATCCTGAGGAAGGCTCATTCCTCTGTAACAACCAGCTGGATCATCTCAGGTGTGGAAATGCTGACATGTTTCAATCAAGTAGTAGAATGCATGGTGGATTTGAACGTAGATCACCCCGTTATATCAAATTAACAACAATGCCTAATCTGTCTGCAATATCACTAGTCCAGGACGGATGAACCATCCCGCCAAGCTGCAGGATGGCAATAACGAAAGTAAAGTTTCTGTCAAACACAAATGGGCTAGGCTAGCGGCACGTATTTGTGCAAGTGGATAATCCTGTAGGTTATCGGTACGTATGTGCACTGAAACTTCATCGGCCAGGTTAAATGCACGTACCCATCGCGGCCGATTTCGTGTAGAATTGAACGCCCTGGGGAAGGGAAATTTCATATCGAAAATCATTAGTTGTGTTCACATCTACATTATCAAGTTGTGACCACACATTTGCAGATAGATCAATTATTTATTTTAATTATTTTTTTTAAGAAATTGTAGGATGTATGCAATGTATCTTCCCCCTCGACTTTTCCATGGTAGCAGGGCCATATCTTCATCTCTCTCTTCTTCCCTCTTGTTTCTTCCATGTACTTTTCCAACCTAGTGGGGTGTTTTTTGTTTTTGCTGTGGGTTTATCTGTCAATTTATCTGTCTGCTAAAGTAAGTTCAGCCTATTATTTTGTGCCTGGCAATTCCCACATTTCTTTCCGTTTAAAGGTGGAAACACAAACAGATGAGACGATGCAGATAATAATTATTAACAAGAGACTGGAGAAGAGGAGGAGCAGAAGAAGAAGAAGAAGAAGAAGAAGAAGACTTTATTATATCAAATGAAGAATTCATGTAGATGATGATGATGATGATGATGATGATGATGACGATGACAACGATGATAATTGGATGATGTCAGCGTGAGTTGATGACAACGACGATGATAATGATGACGATAACGACTGCTGACTGTAGATGATCTGTTCGCCCCTATTACAAAAGAACAGACAGACTGGGACAGGCAGACAACGAAATCAGAAATTCTGGATTCGGATTACGAAAGACTGCTTCCTTTCTTTCACTGATGTTTAAACCAAGAGCAAGAACCATTATCAGCTGGCACACACAAACACACACCACACACACACACGCACACACAATTATACTATACTAGTATGAGTGGAAAGACGCTGAACTGAACACAACACACACACACACACACACACACACACACACACACAGAGAGGAGAGAGAGAGAGAGAGAGAGAGAGAGAGAGAAGGAAGGAGAGAGAGAGAGAGAGAGAGAGAGAGAGAGAGAGAGAGAGAGAGAGAGAGAGAGAGAACTCTGAACTCTGAACAGTTTAATGTACATTGGCCTTTGGCCACAATACATACAGAGGGCAAGGCAAAAAGGCAAGTGAAGGAAACGAAATGCAAAAAAATCGTCACATTTTCCATCTAAGCCAGAGGGGGGGGGGGGGGGGGGGGGGAGGGAGAGAGAGAGAGAGAGAGAGAGAGAGAGAGAGAGAGAGAGAGAGAACAGACAGACAGACAGCCAGAGAGAGACAGCCAGACAGACGTATACAGAACACAGACAGAAACAGACACAAAGCCAGCCCGAGCAAGATAGGGCCTAACAACATTTTCTGGAGCCAGGTCTAAGAGGAAAATCGTGTAACAGGCAAAGCAGTGGAGTGGAAGAGCCCAGCTCCAACTGCATAATCTCCTGTAGTTCCACTGACTCGCATCACACCCAACACCGTCCCGCCGTAGGCTAGCCTAGTGCTATTGCCTTTGCCATTGATACACCAGCCGACGGATGGCTGGTGAGACCAGCTGAGATCGAACTGGCGCAACGAACGCGCGCCGAACACCGAACACACACACACAACACACACAAACACACACACACACACACACACACACACACACACACACACACACACACTTTTGTTGTTGTTGTTTAAAGACTGATATCGCCGATCAGTTTCACTTAACTGGTGTTATGCAGTAGGCCGACAAATTCAGATGCGTTTTGTGTCAACTAAAACGGCTGTATAAGATTTCATAGGGAGAAGCAATGTATCGATCTGATAATCGACCACAATGCGCATAACGCACACGCAGACAAACAAGATGCATGCACTACTACGGTAACGCGCGCACATGCAACTATTTAAAGAGATACATCGAGAGGCGCTGGCTAGTCAATACTTGGGAAATAGCCTACGGAGGAAAAGGGGATGAAGGGGGGTGGGGGGAAGGAAGCCTATATTATGTGTGTGCGTGCATGCAGTCTACAGTATGCCCAGCTGTAGACAGTAAATTTTACATGAAACAAAAGCCGTGACTGGCAAAGTTTTCGCACATGCTGCGTGCATTATGCATCGACTCTACGGGATTTTTTGATGGGGGTGGGAGTTGGTGTGAAGCGCGCACCGGGGGGGGTAGGGGTGGGGGGGGGGGGGGGGGGGGGGGGGGGAAGGGGCGAGGGAGGGGTCGCTAAGGAAGGGGAGGTGGTGGTGGTGGTGGGGGGGGTGTTGTTTGGTTTCGGTTTGATTATATTAGAGCCCCAGCGGGGTTATCCGATTTACGGACTATAC
>CM054149.1:15862496-15872496 GCA_028751875.1 Rapana venosa
AAAAATCAGAGACAGAGAGGCAGATAGACAGACAATGAGACAGACAAAGGGACGGAAAAATAGTAATCATGGTACAATTATTTCCACTTGCAAAAAACAAACCTAACAGGCCCGCGTTAGTTAATTTAAAACCGTGTGCAAATTGTGCTCTCCCACCGAGATCACATTAAACGAGAGTTTAGACAATTGCGGGGGAAGGGGGGGGGGGGGGGGGGGGTGGAAGGAGGGGGAGGAGACTGTAGCGCTCAGACCGGGGCGAGGGGGGCGGAGGGGGGGGGGGCGGAGGGGATACCAATACATAATCTGAACAATGATGAGTGGCTTCTGCCAGTTTTCAGGCCGACCTCAAGGGCCATCGATTTCAATTTTAATTTATAAAAATCATGGTAATTGCATTTGGCCTGTAACCGTCATGTTGGGTCTACAGTACAACTGAGCTTTAAGATAACAGAGTCTGTGTTGTTGTTGCTTTCTTTTGGGTTTGGTTGCAGGTGATTCAGTCCATGCCAAGCCTCGTCAATGTACATGGAGCTTCGTATAGACCATACAGAACAGTGTTATTGCATGTCTGGCAGCCAGACAATAGAACGTGTGGTGCATTCCTACCCACAACACGAAGCACTCTGAAAGAGGATCTGGCCTGACCCCGGCCATGCTAGAGGCCAAGAAGCTCTACAACGACTTGGAGGACCTTCAGCACCTGCTGTCATCGCAGAGACTGAGCGGTACACCAGTCTGATGAAAAGAAGTCTTGTCACAGTTCTTCCGGACAGAAGACGCAGGTATAACAACCACCCAACCCACCAAACCAGAACAAACAAAACCTGAACTAAAGCCATAAGTCCAGAAAACAGTATCTTTGCAGTGTTGATCTTTCCTTCAGCGTGCCTCACACATTGCCAGAAATTTGACAAAAAACCGGCAAAACCTATCACTAGAAGAAAGAATTCCATAGACGAGGTCTGTGGTTTCGATAAAAGAGCTAGTGCCGCAACTTCAAGTTCATAAGGATGCACGCCCATCATACGGGTTTCATGTTCTGGGACAAATGCAGCGAGGTAACAGGACTTCAGTGATAACAGTCGACCATTCTGGCCGTCTTGATAAACGCTGTTGCAATACAGGCCTGAACACGATTAAAACCAAAGAGATCTCTTTTTTTCTCCCTTAGGCACGCCAAAACAAACTGGCGGCAGATCTCTCTCTCTCTCTCTCTCTCTCTCTCTCTCTCTCTCTCTCTCTCACACACACACACACACACAGGCATGAGTTGGGACTGGCGTGGAAAGAGCGAGACAGGTAGACAGACGGGCATTTATACGGACAACCAGACAAAGACTTATAGACAGACAGACCCCCCCCCCCCCCCCCACCTCCGTCCGCCAAAAAATAAACTATAGAAACAATGGGTTCATGTAAAGACAGGAAAGGCGTATTCACCCAAAAGAAGGTAGACAATAATTATAATATCACAGCAACTGAAACACAACTAAAATAGAGGAAAGCACTGGAAACCAACTTACCAAAAAGGCAGTTTTATCCACGTACATAAAACTGGGCTGCTTGATGAAGGGCTTTTTCTTCTTGGGCTCTTCGGAATCCATCATGCACAGGGCAGGATTCTACCTGTCTGGGATTTCAATCTCTTTCCGAAAACTGCTCACTCCCAAGCCAACCACGAAATTCACATCAATGGCAGATAAGTTATCTATAGGTCAAATCCGTCTGGAATGATCATTATGCTCTGGTCAAAAAAAAACCCAAAGCCAAATCGTCAACGCTGGTCTTCCTTCACTGTTTGATATAGTTACAATCTTGTTTATTTCAGCTCAATCTGGAGATCCCGTCCAGAGTAAGGTCAACGACTTGGGGGTCTTCTCATCTGACCACTGAGTAGTAATGCAAAACCAGGAACTTTTACAATGTCTTGGTCAAGGAGAAGACCCCAAAGTCCGAAAAACCCTACATATTTTGATGTGGGCTTAATCCAACTCGTTTTTCCATAGCCTTCCTAGATCCCCAAGTTCCTAGTACCGATAGCGACACCTTCATCGGCCACACTTCTGGGGGTTCTGGATACGCTCTGTAACTGACATTAATGCGGCCTACCCACGCAACACCTTTTATACAACAACGTCGACAATCAGTGCGCTTTCATACCCCTCAAAAAGAGATTCACTGCAGACAATTGCAGTGATCGAGTGCACAGCTGTGCCAGATAAAGTCACGCAGAGAGACAGAAAGAGAAAAAACAAAACAAGAAAAACACTAAAAGCAGAAGACGTGAAGTGCCCCCCCCCCCTTCCACGTTTACAGCTAAGGGATCCTCCAGCACTGAACAAACAAGTGCCACAGTCAGCAAACAAAAGACTGTTGACTGGGGGGTGTCCTCAACACTCCTTGTCGTCGCCATGTCAACTAATGAAGGAGCGCAGAGTTTCATGGGCGCCTATCTAAACCCACATCTGACCCTGGTGAAAGTCTTCAGCCTTGCATGACACCGTGGGACAGTATCTTCCCTTCAGTGAGTTACTGGTGCAGAAACATGAGAAGTTAATCGACTCCTCGCAAAGTATTTTAAAGACGCCCTGTTGAAACTGTGGGGGACAACCAGACAAACTATTATTATGGTATAAATGGGTCATAATGCCACGCTCTGGTTAAAGCTGGGTATTAATCACGGGCGAAAACAAAACTGAATATCTGATTTCAGATAAATTCACAGTATACTCTTTTCACTTCTCAGGCACTGAAATCTGACTTGCTAGTATGCTGATATAACCCACGTCCATATTTTAGGCCCAAATGCCTATTTTGTACGAGATTGTGCTAGACCCCGTCATTGTCTAGTAATTGCATTGCAATATGCTCGGCTGCACCACGCCTAAGTGTCACATACCCAACAGTTTATACTGTTTGCAGTGTTGTTTTTTGCATGGTTACTGAAATCTTTAGCTTTGATTCCTAAAGAAGTGACGTAACCATAGCAACATAACATATAGGTTTCAAGTTGTACTGCACATTACTGCATAACTTTAGTTTTTACATAACAATCCTGTCGATGTCCTAATTGTATTGCAACTGTGGTTTGCATTATACAACGCTGCACTGTGTCATAATTACATCAGGCAGCCTTTGCACAGTTTTCGCTTAAACCACAACTCTTAAGATGACAATGATTCATGCATAAATTCGGTGTAGGCCTACTTCGAAGACACAGAGCCAATACAAGTTCTTTGCCTCAGAGCTGCTGGTTATATAGTCACAAAAATCTATCAAAGGCCTTCATCTGCATCGAAATCAACGCTTAAAAATTAATAATGAAATGAAACCCGTCTTCTAGACAGACGATCGATACATCCAAAGACCAGGCGAACATAGTGAACTTGACAACCTCCATGTTGAAACTGGTATTTCTAATATTGGCGCCTTAAACGTCTGCTACTTTATCTCGTTTATCTTCATTAACTCAGGGGCCTGTGCTCCAAACTCAACTCCAGGTCATAAGAAGATTTATAATATAAACCACCCTGGTTATGAGGAAGTTCATTTTCAGAGTTCATAAACAAGACCTCTGATATGGCGCAAAGCTGAGGGTAGCCTGGACTCCGAGGTAATATAACATCGAGTGATTTACGAACTGGGGAAAGCGGTGGAAATGAAGGACACAAGCACATAATATATCAGGAGCAATGCAGCTCTGCATGAGGTACAGTTTAGCTGGTGACAGTACACAGCAATGTGAGTGTATCATGAATACGCATTTCTTATAGACTGGCTGTTAAGAACTGTCGATTACATTCACAAGGCAAATAATGAAGCTCACATAACTACCAAAAGCGACGCCTTCACTTTTGTTTTTTAGTTTCTCTCGATTCAAATGGAAAGCACGAGCAAAATATTTGTCTGAAAGGCTCTCTTGAAAACTGAAAGAAGGAAAAAACGGGAGCCTGAACAACTTGGAGAATGGAGCAGGATGGTCTGGCATGACTTGCAGCATAAGAAAATGAAGTGACAATCGTTTATATTTTGTACCTGGATCTTATTATGCCTGCATTTCTACGTATTAAAATAAGCAACTCATTTAATGTTTTAGTTCTCTAATGACAACTGGAATCAGATTTGCTTCCATGCAAGGGCAGGTAAATAAATCATACAGCATGACAACGTCTTGATTTGTGTTTGAGAATGTTACCATGCAGTTCTGATTCGGTTGTTTAGTGTTAAAGAAAATACCATGCAGTTCTGATTCTGTTGTTTAGTGTCAGAGAAAGATACCATCAGTTCTGATTCGGTTGTTTAGTGTCAGAGAAAGTTACCATCAGTTCTGATTTGGTTGTTTAGTGTCAGAGAAAGTTACCATGCAGTTCCGATTCGGTTGTTTAGTGTCAGAGAAAGTTACCAACAGTTCTGATTCGATTGTTTAGAGTCAGAGAAAGTTACCAACAGTTCTGATTCTGTTGTTTAGAGTCAGAGAAAGTTACCATCAGTTTAGATTCTGTTGTACAGTTTTTAAAAAAAAAGTTACCAACAGTTCTGATTCTGTTGTTTAGAGTCACAGAAAGTTACCAACAGTTCTGATTCTGTTGTTTAGAGTCAGAGAAAGTTACCATCAGTTCTGATTCTGCTATTTAGTATCTGAAAAAGTTACCATGCAGTTCTGACTCTGTTTTTTTTAAAGTTACCATAGAGTTCTGATTCTGTTGTTTTGGTGTTAGAGAAAGTTATCATGTAGCTCTGGTTTGTCCTTCAAAAGAGTTCAAAATCAATGCGAAGAAATCACTCAGGCTCTCTGTGCAAACCAAGTCCTACAGCACACTAAACCCAAAGATCACAGATATCATAGATCACACACCTTTCTGCGGAAAATCACACCTCTCTCCCCCGCGTGGACTGTGCAAGGAGTGGGCAGACACGAAAAACACAGCCACACTTTCAAGCTCCTTATCAGGAAGACTCGGGGCACATTCTGCCGTTACCCCGGGCCTGTGTGGACCCAAATGATAAGGTGAGAAAATCCACTCCCCCACTGCCTGCCTGTCCGTGACAATGACAATCATCACACGTAATTAGTCCCAGGCTCACTTTACACCATTTCTTGAAGGCACCTAAGGCGTCAGATAACACTGAATTTCGGGTTCAGATCAGTTCTTCTATAGCTATCACGACGACAACAATATCTCTTCTCGTAAAAAGTAAGCTAAAATGGTGGTTCTGTTTAATGTCAAATTTCAAATGTTGACTCTGTATGCTTTGATGGTCCATTCGCAGCTAGTAAAACAAACACCACGCTGAAATGAAACCTTCCATACCAACAATGTGGACCAATTTGTAACATTGTCTTCACTGATCAAAAATAATCGTTTTCTTATATATAAAAAACAACAGAAAAAAGAAATGATCTTCTGCACTTTTGCAAGTATCATATCTCGGTTCATATTGGCCCTACACTACAGTGAACAGGCTACCTGACTTGAAATAATGGGGTGGATGGATTTATGGTGTAGGCTATGTGTTAAAATAACAGGAATAAGCTACTGCATAAGAAGCAGGCAGTGTCTGCTGAAGGCAAGTACACAGCTTTACTGCATGAGATACAGCTTCGACGTCGACAGCAGGTAGACAGGGCAACTCATTGCCACGTTACCTCTCGAGACTGTACTTGTTTTGTCAATCAAAAAAGTCAGTAGCAAAAGCTCAAGTAAGGCTTGTAGAGCTAACACCCATAAATCAGTGAAGACTTTCGTGGCTCTTCTCTTTTTCCTCTTCTGCTGTTGTTGATATTGTTGTCATTTATTTGTTTGTAGCTAGGAGAACTATAATGTCATGACACGCAACAGTTTGGAAAGGCGAGTCTTCTTCATCATCGTCTTCTCCTTATCGGCACAATGATATCCCAGATATTTGTATCATATCACGGGTTTTTCTTCTGTCACAAGATGAGTATGTGCAGTTTTGCCTCCATAACCCTACCTTGAAGCAACTGAAAACGGCTTCCTCCCTTGAAAAATGGTTTGTTTTTTGTTGTTGTTTTTGTTGTTGTTTTTTGGGTTGGTTGTTGTTGTTGGTTGTTGTTTTTGTTGTTTGTATGTGTGGTTGGTTTTTTTTGGGGGGGGTTGTTTTTTGGGTGTTTTTTTTTTGGGGGGGAGAGAGAGAATTGAAAAAAAATAAATGAAAGCGGCTGCTGCCAAATAAACAACAATGAAAGGACATCAGAATTTTTAAGCAAGTATTCCAAAGCAACCAAAAGTCCCCCCCCCCCCCCCCCCCCACTAGTTTTCATTTTCAATGGATCTTAAAAGGAAAACAAAACAACAGCCCACTCTCCCCAATAAAACTCAAGATCTGTGTATTATCTATCACAAAACCTGCTGATAATCATGGTAGTTCACCCATGGTGGAACCAGGAATGTACAGAACCTAGGAACTATACAGAAAGCTAAAGAAGAGGGAATGACACCGACATTCACTTTTTTCTCCTATCACAGGGGCACACGAGAAGTTGGCGAGTAATCTGACCACTCCGAAACAAACACAGGGTCATCAAATCCACCCACACCTACAAGGTCACTCCATACGAACACGAATACATTGTTATCTCAAACCAGATAAACGAATAAGTCACAAACATGACTGAGATCACAGAGCTCACAGCATCTTACAAAATCAACGCATCACGTCTTCTGAGCAAACAACACATAAATGAGATACTGCCACACATGTACGTCTATGCAACACAGACACCCTAAAGCTCCACACAATCTGGCTGAGATGCGTCACAGGGCTGCACAAAGCACGCACAGAGTAATCAGTCCCCCTTTCCATCAGTCAACACAACCAGCAACGACCCATTGTACAGGAGAAATGACTTTCAACATAGGCCTAGTTAACACGTGCAGTAATCTTCTGCTTGGTCTAAAAGCTTGTTTATCCATGAGCATTCGTACACCTGTACATGTACAAGGCTCACGTTCATATGCACGTGTGCACATGTGTGTGCGCGTGCACACACACCCAAACACACACACACGCACGAACGCACGCTACAAAATGACGAACATCCTCCCAAATCAAATGATCAGTTTACCCAAAGGTATCTCATATAATTGCACAGAAGAGGAAACTGCGCTAAAAAAACAAACAAAAGAAGATATCAAAAACAAATGTTAAAAAAACGCCCTAAAAGAGACTATCGCACATTTAGGCCTACTTTACATTCCGTATCTCCTCGATCGTAGGTAATAACAACAACAAAATAATAAATAAAAAAATAAAAATAAAAATAAAAAATAATAATAATGTATGGGATTCTTGTAAAGTAAACAAGTGCCCCACAGATGACTTGACAGCCAGCTGTATTCATCCTACTTTAACCAAGCATTAAAAAAAAATCTGTAACTATGTATCTCTGATACATACATAAACCACTGAGTTCAACTGAAACAAGAAAGACACAAGGACAAATAGAAAATCTAAGCCTACACATACACATTTCAAGACCGAACAACACACTGACTGCATATGTAACAGGGCAAAATCATTAAATTGCAAGTGAAGAAAAGCTTTGGCGACAGTCAACGATAAAAGAAAAGCTACCCATTGTTATCAGTGCACTGAACAATACTTAGAGACAAAAGTGACATGAGTTGAGTCTCCTTACATTCCTTACAGCTTGAACAAATTTTTGTCCAGGCAACTCCACGCCAATCTGAGTGTTTACGTCTCCGCAAGAACGACCCCAGAGTGGCTCCAAAATAACCACTGTCAAACTGTACCATTGACAGTCTGACTTGAGACAGTAGTGAGAGAAGGTAGGAAGATGAACTCTACACAAAAGGTGTGCAAATCAGAATATTCTGTCGACTCCATAAGGCTGTTCTATTGGGGCTGTTCTATTGTTCAGTCTGATCTGCACGAGAATAACAGACTAAAGTAATCCACTGACAATCCTGTCCTTCTTTGCCAAACAAAAACTCTCCGAGAAAATCTAACTGTGGTAAAAATAAAGAAAGACATAAGATGACCAAGAACCCCAAAGATGGAATGCGGCTTGGTAATAGTGTAATAAGAAATGATCGAATACACAAAAAAGTCACCAATTGTAAAATCTGGACTTCTAGTTTTCGTTGAGGAACAAAGATGTCCAAACCAGAAATGATACCTCAAATCCACAAGAATAACCCGCCACTAAAACACACGCATAACCACGACAACTGATGTCAGATCCTGGAGAAACCTCAGTGTGTCGAGAAGGAAGCCCGCCCTTCCTGCGGACTACTACACCACCACCGGCCGTCATATGTAATTCCCACAAACAGTAACAACCGAGATTACTGTTATCTGTCTGCCAGTTTTAGGTGGAGAAGGCGGGGGGGGGGGGGGGGGGGGGGATGTTGAAAAAAAGTGACATATATACAAAAACCTATAATTAAAAAAAAGAAAGTGCCGCCAAACGACTAGGAGTAAACAACTTTCATTTGCTTTCATCTCAACCTTTCAATCTATGAGAAAAATGAAACCTGTAGCAAACATCACCTGTGTGGATTCAAGGCTACACAGGAGCTAATTAAACTGTCACGGAGGATCATTTACCACAGCGGTGTGAACAACAGCGCTATCGATATCACTCCCGGCATCTCATTATTCGCCTGCCGCTTTGCTGTAACCACTCCGGTTTCCAGGAAATGAAGATCAACAGAAAATTACTAAATGTCACAGAAACACGAGATCAATAAATACAGCATCAGCTGCTGAAAACACTGACAGGTCTAGCAAGAAAAAAAAACATGAACGGCTAGATGAAACATTGATTGGTAAACAGTAATACAAGCAAGTAAACTAAAAAGTATGAAATATAAAACCGCAGAAGGTGACTGAAGAGACACTGCATATAGGAAAAAAACACATTTATGTGAGAACTGCTATCTGCGGATGGTAGTTTTAGGGCAGACCTGGGAAAGTCTCCGCTTTTTATTGCAGTGGCACTAATGTCCCTTGTGCATGCTTGTGAATGGAGAGGGTTTGATGAAGGAAGCCGAAATGCTGATTTCCAAATGTAACATTAAGATCGTGTGGCAATCCTCCCTGATGCGTTAAACCAGAGGCACTGAGATCAATACACGCTTATGGGAAACGAACGAGATTGCAATGAGAGAGAAGTCGGGTTGCAGACCTTTGCCCTGTCCAAGACTACCATATAAAGACATTATCATTCGTGCGTATGCTCACACATACAGACTCACTAACCCACCCACCCACGCACAGTCTCTTTCTCCCTCCCTGACCATTTAAATGTAAAGTCTGACCATCAGTATGGTTTTCTTTTTGGAAATTGGATGTATCCAAAAGCCATTCTGCATTCATAAAATGTCACTAGAGGAAAAAGAAAGCGCTTTTCATAACGCTAACAAAACTAGCCTGCATTCTTGAAATATCACCATAAGAAAAAAAAATCGATTTCCATCGTGGTAACAAAACTTAATTTCAAAACTCTCTCAAAATTATGAAGTCAATTCACAAAACGCAAAACAAACAGACAAAAAAATGAAATCTCGGTTGGAAATGATTGGTCGCGTTTCACAAAAGACTCTTTCATTCTAAGCAGACTTGACAGAATCCAAGACGAAGTCTTTAGTTGTGATAATGACCACAAGCCTCTCAGAGCATCAGCCTATTTTTCAGGATGATACAACACTCTCTTGTCCTCAGTCACTGAATCAGCATTATTTTGTGACTACTCTTGGCACTCCGCATTGCGTACTTGTCTTTTTTCCTTTACAATTTCATTTGTCTTCTGTGGCAGCCATAACATTCAAAAGAGTATCTCCTTTTACTTTGCATTCGGCATTTGCTGCCCGAACTTGTGTGGTGGGTTGTCTAAACTCTTCAGTGGGTTCTGTGTGTGTGTGTGTGTGTGCGTGCGTGCGTGCGTGCGTGCGTGCGTGCGTGCGTGCGTGCGTGCGTGTGTGTGTGCGTGCGTGCGCTGACAGACAGGGTGCAA
>CM054149.1:15877496-15997496 GCA_028751875.1 Rapana venosa
AAACAACCTACACAAGTTTCATCTAACGGGAAAACAACCAAGTTTCGTTTAACAAGGAAAAAAACACAAGCTTCATCTAACGGGAAAACAACCTACACAAGTTTCATCTTACAGGAAACACCTACACAAACCTCAGTTTACAGAAAAACCAACCTACACAGTCCTCATTATATAGGAAACCAACCTACACAGTCCTCATTATACAGGAAACAACCTACACAGTCCTCATTATACAGGAAACCAACATACACAGTCCTCATTATTCAGGAAACCAACATACACAGTCCTCATTATACAGGAAACCAACATACACAATCCTCATTATACAGGAAACCAACATACACAGTCCTCATTATACAGGAAACAACCTACACAGTCCTCATTATACAGGAAACCAACATACACAGTCCTCATTATAAAGGAAACCAACATACACAAGTCTCATCTTCCAGAAACACACCCTACACAAGTCTCATCTTCCAGAAACACACCCTACACAAGTCTCATCTTCCAGAAACACACCCTGCACAAGTCTCATCTTCCAGAAAGACAACCTACACAAGTCACATTTAAGAGGAAACAACCTACAAAAGTCTCATTTAATGGGAAACAACCTACACAAGTCTCATCTTCTAGGAAACATCTTGTACAAGTTTTATTTAACAGGAAACAACTTGTACAAGCCTCATAGAACAGGAAACAACCTACACATGTCTCATCTACCAGGAAACAACCTACACACGTCTCATCTTACAGGAAACAACCTACACATGTCTCATCTACCAGGAAACAACCTACACACGTCTCATCTTACAGGAAACAACTACACACGTCTCATCTTACAGGAAACAACCTACACAATCTTATCATACAGGAAACAACCTACACAATCTCATCTCACAGGAAACAACCTACACAATCTTATCATACAGGAAACAACCTACACAATCTCATCTCACAGGAAACAACCTACACAATCTTATCATACAGGAAACGACCTACACAATCTCATCTTACAGGAAACAGCCTTCACGATCTCATCTTACAGGAAACAACCAACACACGTCTCATCTTACAGGAAACAACTACACACATCTCATCTTACAGGAAACAACCTACACACGTCTCATCTTACAGGAAACAACTACGCACGTCTCATCTTACAGGAAACAACTACGCACGTCTCATCTTACAGGAAACAACTACGCACACGTGTCTCATCTTACAGGAAACAACCTACACACGTCTCATCTTACAGGAAACAACTACACACGTCTCATCTAACAGGAAACAACTACACACGTATCATCTAACAGGAAACAACTACGCACGTCTCATCTACCAGGAAACAACCTACACACGCCTCATCTTACAGGAAACAACTACGTACGTCTCATCTTACAGGAAACAACTACGCACGTCTCATCAACATGAAACAACTACACACGTCTCATCTTACAGGAAACAACCTACACACGTCTCATCTACCAGGAAACAACCTACACACGTCTCATCTTACAGGAAACAACCTACACAAACCTCAGTTTACAGAAAACCAACCTGCACAGTCCTCATTATACAGAAAACCAACCTACACAAGTCTCAACTACCAGGAAACAATATACACAAGCCTCATCTTCCAGGAAACAACCTACACATGCCTCATCTTATAGGAAACAACTACACATGCCTCATCTTATAGGAAACAACTACACATGCCTCATCTTACAGGAAACAACTACACATGCCTCATCTTACAGGACACAACCTACACATGCCTCATCTTACAGGAAACAACCTACACACGTCTCATCTTACAGGAAACAACCTACACACGTCTCATCTTACAGGAAACAACCTACACACGTCTCATCTTACAGGAAACAACCTACACATGCCTCATCTTACAGGAAACAACCTACACACGTCTCATCTTACAGGAAACAACCTACACATGCCTCATCTTACAGGAAATTGATGAAAAAAAGCAAATGCACTGCTTATTCAATGTACCATCTGAAAATAAAAGTTTTACTTTGACTTTGACTTTGGAAACAACCTACACATGCCTCATCTTACAAGAAACAACCTACAGATGTCTTATCTTACTAGAAACAACCTACACACGTCTCATCTTACAGGAAACAACCTACACACGTCTCATCTTACTGGAAACAACCTACACAATCTTATCTTACAGGAAACAACCTAACACACATCTCATCTTACAGGAAACAACCAACACACATCTCATCTTACAGGAAACAACCTACACATGCCTCATCTTACAGGAAACAACCTACACATGCCTCATCTTACAGGAAACAACCTACACATGCCTCATCTTACAGGAAACAACCTACACATGCCTCATCTTACAGAAAACAACTTACACATGTCTCATCGTACAGGAAACAACTTACACAAGCCTAATCTCACATGAAACATCTTATTGAAGTGTCCCCTAACAGAAAACATCTTACTGAAGTGTCCCCTAACAGAAAACATCTTACTGGAGTGTCCCTTAACAGAAAACGTTTGACCAGAGTCCTCTAACAGAAAATAACTTCATGGAGTGTCCTCCTAGCAGTAAACATAATATTGGAGCCTCCCCTTACAGAAATCAACTTGCTAGCGTGTACTCTAACAGCAAACAACTTAGTGGTGTGTCCTCTAACAGAAAACTTAAAGAAGACTCCAGTATGTTGTATTTTCTTAGAGGAGACAAGTCAAAAGAGCCTCATCAACTGGTAAAAGAACCGTTCACATACCTCACCTAGCAACGGAAAACAAGTCACAAAAGCATCATGAATAGGAAACTAGTTCTAAGACCTTCAAAATGAGGAAATTACATTAACAGCTTTCATATGGCAGGGAAAAATACAGCGTTAAACATCTTACTTAACAGGAAAGTAGCAACTAGGAACCCCACATAGTTGGAGTCCCCAGACATGTGTCCAATACAATTGGAAAATAACCACACAAATCTAATATGACAGGAAACTAGTTGTAGAACTGCAATCTGATAGAAAACTTGTCATACAAGTGTAATCTGACAAAACTATTCATAGATGCAACACTTGACAGAAACTGACTGGTTGCACACAAACCTAGATCACTAGGAAATTAATCACATGAATCTCACCTACCAGGAAACCAACCACAGAAACCTTATGAATCATAAACTAGGTAGAGGAGCCTCATTACCTGGAAACTAATCACAGGAACCTCATTACCAGGAAACTAGTCACAGGAACCTCATTACTTGGAAACTAGTCATATAAACGTTATCAGGGAACTACACACAGGAACCTCATTATCAGGAAACTAGTCACATGAACCTCATTACTTGGAAACTAGTCGCATGGAACTCATTATTAGGAAACTAGTCACAAGAACCTCATTACTTGGAAACTACTCACAGGAACCTCATTACCAGGAAACTACTCACAGGAACCTCATTACCAGGAAACTAGTCACAGGAACCTCACTACCAGGAAACCACCAACAAAAACCTTATGAATCAGGAAACCAATCACACACATCCCACTATCAGGAAACTTGTCACAGGAATGTCATCACCATGAAACTAGTTACAGGAACCTCATTAACAGGAAACTAGCTACAGGAACCTCATTAATAGGAAACCAGCTACAGGAACCTCATTACCAGGAATCAAACCACACAACCTTATGAGTCAGGAAACCAATCACATGTACCCCATAACAGGAACCTAATCACAGGAATGTCGTTACCAGGAAACAAGTCACAGAACTAGTCACAGGAATGTCATTACCGGGAAACTAGTCACAGGAATGTCGTTACCAAGAAACTAGTCACAGGAATGTCATTACCAAGAACCTAGTCACAGGAACCTCGCCCATAAGAAAATTGTATCTAACAAGAAACAAAATAAACAACCAAACAAAAACCAGAATTACATGAATCTCATTTAACAGGGCATGAGTCTAAGGGCATTTGAAATTAAGTTAAAAAGGAATAAAGTAAGTGTGTGTGTGTGTGTGTGTGTGTGTGTTTGAGTGTGTGCGTACATGCATATATATGCATCAATGAGTAATTTTTTCTTTTCCTTTTGGTTTTTGATTAGTTCATGTGGCAATGTTTTGAAACAAGTACTTTAAAGTAATCAAGGAAAAGTAAATATATTCTACAAACAAACCAGCTGTCATTCCTTACAGCAACTCTCTTGCTCCCCTCCATTAAAGCAAATGAGCAAAACAAAGCCATACTTATTGAAACAAAATAAACAAAGCCAAAAACCCACAAAGAAACACAAATTGGAATAAGCAAAGCAAACAAATAAGAAAAGAAAAAGAAGAAGAAGAAGAAGAAGAAAGTGAAGAAAGAAAAAGAAGACAAAAAGAAGAAGAAGAAGAAAGAAGAAGAAGAAGAAGAAAGAGTAAAAGCAATATATAACAAAAGCAGAACAAAGGAGAACTAACCCTAAAACTCTTCTGGAAATATATCTGAGCCCCTCTTACTACTTGATACAGAGAGGATCCCCCCCCCCCCCCCCCCCCCCCCCCACACACACACACACACACACCACCACCACAATCACTACCACCAAACACCTTTTTTTTTTTTTTTAAAACATGAAGCAAAAAAGGAAAACCACCTCTAAAATATCTTTTCCAAAAAAATGTTCAGGCAAAAATTATCTCCTGAACATGCTGAAGAAGAATTACACATTAGACACAATCACACTCATCATTGATTCTAAGCCTACTGGTACATGGTCTTGCTGGGCTATTCTCATTAAAGGGAAGTAATCGCATTCGTTTCGCCACAAAACTTTCCAAGAGTTCTTTCCCCGGATCTTTATCGCATTTTTGTATCGTCGCCTATCGTGGGTGTCACAGACCGCGTATCTTGTCGTCTACCTCGAACGATATCTCCTTTAAAAAGTATTCTGTACCTATTCCAACTCTGTAACTGCATAACCTGACCTCACTATACGATTTCAACTTCATGGATTATTGTTATATCTTGCAGAAATATATGTAAACTGTTCAAATTCTTCCAGAACTGAGATAATAAGTAAACTACGTAGAGGCCTGTAGAGTCGATCGTACATCTTCCTGGAAGGTAATACAACACTTTATGCACATAATTATCCTCAGATGTCCCATCTCAAACTGAATTAATATTATAAAGAACTGTGGCAGATGACACAAATCTCTGAGTATCGACAACGTACTTGCTTCTCGTTGTTCGTGTGTTGCTATGCTTAAACCTGTAAACTGAAACTGATCTGACAAGAAAATTGATAGACCTGTAGCCTAGGCTAAAGCTATTTGATACGTACGGATACCAGGTGATCACGTTCACACTGTATACGTATAATTTCGATCAGAAGACATTCCTGATTGCTCCCATCCAAAATTCGAAAACATGATTCGACAACAATACTTTGTAAGAAAACTATGCTTACTACATATACATATCAAGAAAATAAAACTTACCTGTTTTTCCTTGATATTTTCACCGGGTGCCAAAGCCGCCAAACGGCCTTTGTTTTTCGTTTCCGCGCTGGAAGCACGGTGGCCTTTTTTCTGCGTCTGCTCCATGGAGAATGGTCACTCTGCCTCTGAAACAAGCAGGGAGTGGAGGGTGTTGAACGGAAGAATCGGGTTTCAGGACCAGTCAGACACGCCAAAGTAAACTTCAACTGGCGCCGCTGCTACACCGCAGAGCAGGCCGCCATTTTGATTGTTTACCGTTTCCACGTTACGACGCGCGCAGGGACTTGTTCCGATTTGCATAAGTACAGGAAGATAAGAGAGTGGATAGGAGTTGGGGCCGTTCTCTCCTCTTTTCGCGCTGATTTCTGAACAAAAGAACAACAGGAACACCCCCCCCCCCCCCCTTCTCTCTTTCTCTGTTTTGTTTTTGGTAGTCAGGGAAAGAGCCCAATAATAAAATGAAAATATGTGAATGGTTATCTGTAACCTTTGAAAAACAAAGAAAGACATATATATCTCTCTCTCTCTTAAAACGCATCCTGGTGCAAGGTACAATTTTACGATTTTGCACCCTTTCCCTCATGTGCTGTGATTTACGATAGGACTACCATTCCTGACGTTCGATACTGGATGTAACTCCCCCCCCCCCCCCCCCCCCCCCATAAATAAATTAAAAAATATTTCTTTAAAAAGCAAACAAAAGCAAAAACAAAACGCAACCCAAAAACAAAACAAAACAAAAAACAGACCAGAGCTTCTTATAGTCTAGCTATTACAGTTCCTAACCCAAAAGATTTTTTTTTTAAATAAATCTGTTGCTCTTTTCCAGTAGGCGCGAGGACACTCTCGTGTGTGTGTGTGTGTGTGTGTGTGTGTGTGTGTGTGTGTGTGTGTGTGTGTGTGTGTGTGTGCGCGCGCGCGCGCGCGCGCGTGTGTAAGTAAGTCTTCAATTTTAACGTCTTCCCACTTTAAGTGATACCAGACGGCCCTAAAATCGGAGACTGAATGAAAGAGATGGATGGATAGATAGATAAGATAGATAGATAGATAGATACATAGATAGACCTACTCTGTGTGGTGCGTGCATGCGTGTGTGTGTGTGTGTGTGTGTGTGTGTGTGTGTGTGTGTGTGTGTGTGTGTGTGTGTGGTGTGTGTGTGTGTGTGTGTGTGTGTGTAATAAAGAGTAATAACAAGGGAAATAGACAAATAGTATTCTTAACATAAACAGATCAAGAACAATATTTTTCAAAAAAATGAAATTCGAAGAGAACTACAACTACAATAAGTGCCCTATAGGACTTAACAATAAACCTTTAGCAATGTCTAAACGTTAGCTTTACATTGTTCAAAACTTCGTCAATGGTATTCTCAGAAAAGGCAGGGAGATAAGGTTTTAAATTCTCACATTCAAGTAAGATATGGGTATTTGAAATATATTCACCACATAAGCATTTAACATCCTTGCTGAATTTTGTTGTGAATGCATTTAATCTTATCCTGATAAATAATGCCTTGAGTTGTCTTTCTTTGACAGCATTTGTATGAATCTGTAAGTGATCAATGTATTCAATTACGCTCTCCCCACTCGGAGTTGAATGTGAAAGCCGCTTGATTTCTGTGCGTGTGTGTGTGTGTGGTGTGTGTGTGTGTGTGTGTGTGTGTGTGTGTGTGTGTGTTTGTGTGTGTGTGTGTGTAGGTGTGTGTGTGTGTAGGTGTGTGTGTGTGCGCGCGCCGCGCATGTTCGAGTGTGTGCGCTCGCATTTAAAATCAATGATTCACTTAAACTGACTGATAACTATTTTAAAAATTTCAAACACGATTTTGATAATAGTCCAGCCTGAGAGACAAACAAATCAAAACAGTATTTATCACACAGACATCATATAGCCTACATACTGTAAAAGTCTACTCAAAACATGGATCATAAAGGTTGATTGCACAAGCATTGCAAAATAAGGTGCACGTTTGCAAGACAGATTACCCTAAAATCACAGTGTTACCGACCACGTTTCATTTGAACCTAAGCCATTTAGGCTACTGCAAAAGTTCTAAGTAAGCTACGTAACTTTGAAAGACTGAGTGAGCCAGTGTACTGCTAATCAGTTATCTAAAAGTAAGACAGAGGTTATGGGCCAGAAAAGTCTTTTTCCTTCCCAGGCTAGAGCTCTGAAGGGTCACCATTTTTGTGTATACGACCTGTTTTGCCAACCATTAAGGTAGGCGTATTCCGACTTCAGGGATGGGTCAGTAATGAAACGATATATCACACATCATGAAGCACGGATGAATAATGGGTATTTAGACATTTCAGCCATCTGATCTGGAATAATTTCATTCATCCATGCTGAAATGGTTAGATAAGTGAAGATTTGGATATATTTTTCTCTCTCTCACACACACACACACACACACACACACACACACACACACCACACACACACACACACACACACACAAACAAACAATTACTAGATGTGAATCGACGTTAAACTGAAGATCACACACACACACACACACACACACACACACACACACACACACACACACACACACACACACACAGGGGTTAATAAATGAAAACACCAATAACCTATAGTCTTTCGCGGGTTAATGTCCTGGGTTATACAACAGGCCAGAATTTTAGTCGACTCCGACCTTGGAATACTTCTTTGTTTTGGTCAGTATGAATTTGTAAGCGTTACGTACACATGTGCCATGACTGTAATTAGTGTAATCAAGTTCGGAAAGCTACTCGTTACGTATAGCTTTGTAGACCAGAAGAAGCTATAATCACCTCCGAAATACTGACTGGGTGGGTAGGCCTAACGTATGGAGCTGTTCCTCTACCAAGCTCTTGTTCAAGTTTAGGGGTATAATCAACTTACACAGACACACAGCGGCTGTCAAGCAAAGAACATAACGCAAGTTAAAGAAAAACTGATCGAACAACAACAACAACAACAACAACAACAACACACACACACACACACACACACACACACACACACACACACTCTTGAAGTGGTCTATAATAATAACACACACATACACGTACGCACGCACGTACGCACGCCCGTACACACGCACATTGTGCTATTATCAGAGCTACAACACTTTTCACGAATGCATTAAAGATGCCATTGGTATAATTTTATGCATAAAAAAAACACAGACAGGCTTTTCACAACCCCCCCCCATGATTTTACACACCTAACACACGCACTTAACACACAATTTTAACTGCACTCACTGTCTTAACAATTAGGTAAGCACCAGCACGATAGGCTCATTAAATTTTATGGGCGAGAGCATCAAGTTTGATTTAGGCTATCAGTCATGTAGGCGAATGTGCATGCGCACGCGCGCGCGTATGTGTGTGTGTAGGTTTCAATTACAAAATTTGATTTCAAGTGTAATGCATTTTACATTCAGTCCCCACGTGCAGGTGTGTGTAAACTCTGTGTGTGTGTGTGTGTGTGTGTGTGTGTGTGTGTGTGTGTGTGTGTGTGTGTGTGTGCACGCGCGAACTGACAGGCAAACAGAAACAATGGGAGAGCGAACAGAGGCAAACTGGGAGAGGAACTAAGGTTAGAGCGTTACGTCCAATTACGAGCTGAACACGTTCACGAGCATAAGTGCTGTATAATGTTTATGATACTACGCTTTTCCACCCCCCCTGAATGTGCTTTACATCACTGTGGAAAACATTAACACAAATTTTAACCTCATTGGTAAACTTAGGAAGTCTAGCAACGAAACGGGGAAAAAATTTACCAACATCAATATAGACAGAGATGTAGCGAACTGCATAGCGCACGCGCGCGTGTTGTGGTTAACAAAATTGCAGTCTTGCTCAGTAAACTAGCAGGCAGAGCTTACATGCGCCGTGCAGTGGTAAACTTTGTGGGTTTAGGTGTGCACAGCGAAGATGGAGAAACAAAAACTGGAGATCGACAAGACTTGAATGTGGCGGGGCTTAATACTAGTGGTTGCTTGCTTTGGGACTTCGTCCGGTTCGAACACCATGAATACACTGTTCTAGACATCATACCCCGACGTTAGGAAGTGTACCGTAGGGGAAATGCATAAGAAAATTACATGGAAACTGAGAGAGTAAGAACGGGGAAAAACACCCAAACAAGAGACAGAGAGAAGACCAGACAGAACGAGAACATACAACAAACCAAACCAGCAGACGAGAGCAGGTATTATGAGGATAGAGAAAGAGATGAAGTGAGAGAGACAAACTGAACAAGACAATTCTTTTATTGTTGGAGATAACCTCATTCGCTTTTCTTACCATGTAACCCCATCCTGAGCATAATTAAAATGAAAAGCACTTATAAGAGAGAGAGAGAGAAAGTAGAACAAGAAATATTTATGTAAAAGACTGTTAGAAAGCAGTTACGAGAGGGACAGTGGGACAAGGAAATCATGGGAAAAAAAGCTATTTTCAATTACGATCTAGTCCTCCAGGCTACATCTTAATATGAACCAACATACAGGATGAGAATGACAATGGACAATGAAAGTGTTTACAATACTTTATTGAATAGAGATTGAAGTGCCTAACACTTTCCCAATGGCTAATGGGAAAGGGGGGCTGGACAAAGGGATGTTGCAGAAATAGAGTATTACAACACCACAAACTCAGTACAGATGTAGACATGGGCTTCCTTTACCTTAGATTCAGATGTGCCATAACATGCTCTTCCAACACGTGAAAAACCTAACTCACAAAGTGCAACCTCACTATTTTTCTACCTCTTCATCTCTTCCTTCCTCATTCTCTCTCCGTCATACTCTCTCTCTTCCAACGTGAAAACCTAACTCACAATTGCTACTCTTTTTCTCCACCCACACACACACTTTCTCGCCCACACCACACACACACCACGAACACACAACGCACGACACACACGCACACACACACGCACAGAACACCACGCACGCACGCACAAACACACGCACGCCGAACAACACAACCCAACACAACCACACTACACGCCGGGCACGCACGCACAGAGGGTCGCATGCACACACACACACACTCACACACGCACATATACAGGCAACCCAGTCACTTCTAACCCAGAAAAAATCTGATAGCATCCATCATAACATGTAAAACATCCAGTCCAGCACTAATTCTGTCTTTGATTCTGTCACGATCGGCAGGTGTCCACAGCTGCAGCTTGGAATAAATGTCTTTTTCCTCCTGAGTCAGTTGCCTGGTGTTCTTTTTTGCAAACCAAAAGTAATCAGCAGGGTTGTGTCATCTGTCCAGATAAACTGAAAAATCATATCTTCACTTTCACAAATGATAGTATCAGGTATTTCATCAGAGGTATACACATTAAGAAAGTCCTTGTTTCTAGAAACGTCCCTGAGATTTCTCTGCAGGGATCTGTTTCTCAGCCCACCCACATAGTTCTTTATAGTATCTCCACTGTAGCCTGCATCCCGAATCTGATCTAGATATTCGTCACAGTCCTCCCCCTCCATCCTAATGTCAGGTACAGGCACCTCAACCAGGTCAATTCCACCTTGTTGTTCAGCGACTGTGTCAGCTTCCAACACTGTGACAGCACCTGACGCACGGCGATAATCATGTGTGGGAAGCAGCGATTGCATAAGGCGTGTGGTTTGGAGAGGCTGGGGTGTTGGTGTGTGAGACAGACTGGGTGATGGGGGGTGTTGGCATAAACAAACTTGGCGAAGTTTCGAATGGGAACAATGCACTTGCCTTGTCTTCTTGCCTTTCCTCTGTCTGTCTCCTCTCCTCTGCCCGCCTCCTCTCCTCTGCCCGCCTCCTCTCCTCTGCCTGTCTCCTCTCCTCTGTCCTTCGTTGGTCCCTGTTGGTCTGACTGGGTGGCTTTCTGCGGAAGTACACAGGTGTTTGTTGACCCGCCATGTTCCCATCACTTGAGCCAGCCTTCAGTCGAAGCACAACAGTCGTTTGCTCGCCTTCTCTACAGACCTTCCATGAGGTGATGCAGTGTTGTTGCAGCAGGGCACCTAGCGTCACTTCCAGCGTTGTTGGTAACCCGACAACTGGCATGGTGCTGGTTTATTTGGCAATTTAAACACAAAATTTACGCAGCAAAATTTCGTCCTGCCTATATCCAAGGGAGATCACCCCGAGCCCCGGAGAAGAGAGAAAGAGAGAGAGAGAGAGAGAGAGAGAGAGAGAGAGAGAAGAGACAGACAGACAGACAGACAGACAGACAGACAGACAGAAGATAGACAGACAGACAGATAGACACATTAATAGCTAAACAGAGGCAAACAGAGACACGTACAACAAATCTCTTTTTGGTTTGGTTATATGCTTTTCTCCCCTAATTTACAGGTTTACCCAAAACAAACGAAACAAACAAACAAACAAAAAACCACCCAAACCAACACAAAATAAAGCCCAAACCAGACAACAACAACAAAAAACCAACCAGCAAACCAACCAATCAACTCCCCCCCCCCCCCCCCCCAAAAAAAAAAAAAAAGAAGAAATAAAATAAACCAACAAAATGTAACATACCACGGAAGAAAGTCAAAACATCGGGAAAGGGGGGAGGGGAGGTGGGGGGGGGGGGGTATGACTTTCGAGCTTAAAAGGACTGCCTCTGCTAGTTGGTGACGTTTTAAAAACCTTTATCTTCGAGCACAAATTACAGGAGGAGGAAAACTGTTCAGAAAACAACCTGACACATAGGCACATAGCACCCTTACCTCAATCAAAAATGACTTCATCACCCACCTCCCCCAAATTCCTCCCTTGTTCCCCTCCAAAAGCATGCAGGGCACAGAGTGAGAGAGAGAGAGAGAGAGAGACAATGACAATGACAATGACAAATTCTTTTATTTCGAGGATAATGAATAAGCACACATGTGCTTTTTTACATCCAGTCCCCGCCCGTTAGGGATACATCTTAATAATAATAACCCAATACTTATACAGTCTCACAATAAAAACAAGGGGAAATAACCCTTTTCAAAACAGCTCCCCCCCAACAACCCTCCCCCCCCCCCAAAGCAAGCAATTAAAAGAAAATCCTAAAAATACCCCACCCCTACCCCCACCCCCCAAAAAACCCTAACCAAAACAAACAAACAAACAAAAGAGAAGAAAAAACCAAACCAACAAAAGATGATAAAAAAGAGAAAAACAGACAAACAACAACAACAAGAACAAGAACAACAACAAAGCCAAGAAAAATAACACAACCAAACTTAATAAGTCATAAAGATAAATATCTACACATTGTCAAATGGTACACATACTTGTTACACATAATTATAAGATATTGAAATAGGGCACTCATTAAAACTTAAGTACAGAGGCAAGTCCAATAAAGTATTGAAAATATAAAAATATGAATCCTTCATCAGGATATACTATGACTATAAGCAGGACGATAAAAGGTGAGAGAGAGAGACAGAGACAGAGAGACAGAGAGTGTGTGTGTGTGTATTTCAGAGATAATATCCAATATATAATTGCCAAAAAAGTATGCGATCCCATCAACACTCATTTTAGATTATACTCGTTTCAAATTATATGTCATGATAATGAAATAAATTTAATACCCATACATCCACACAATAAAAAAAGAAACAAACCAAGAAGAAATTTAAAACTATACAGTCGTTGAGGGAGAGAATATGAGTGGGTGAGTGAGTGAGTGTGTGTGTGTGGGTGTGTGGTGTGTGGTGTGTGTGTGTGTTGGTTGTGTGTGTGTGTGTGGTGTGTGTTGTGTGTGTGTGTGTGAGTGTGTTTGTGTTTGTTTGAGCGTGTGTGTGTGGGGGGTAGGGTGGGGGGGGGGTGTTTCAGGGATAATACTAAATATGTAATACTCACATAGCACGATCAACACAAACACTTTTTAATTATGCTCATGCAAATTGAATGTCATGGTAATAAAATAAGTGCAATACCATACACTCACATAATAAAGAGGGGGAAAAAGCCAATAAAGTCATAAAAGAACATCTACACATTGTAAGTAATAGAGACAAATCTTTTTTTCCAGGATAATGAATAGTATTCATGTGCTTTTTTACATCCAGTCCCCGCCCATGGGGTCACATTTAGAAATGCACTCAGTACTCATACTTTCAAGCAGAAGAAGCAAAGGAAAAGAAAACTTTTTTTTTTAAAGAAAAAGAGAGAAGAAGAATAAACAAACAAACATACAAACAAAACAAACAAACCCAGACGAGCAAAAGACAACAACCAGACCCCCAGAAACACCCCCCCCCCCCCCCCCCCCCCCCCCCCCCCCCCCCACCACAAAAAAAAAAAAAAGAAAAGAAAAAAGACAACAACAACAACAACAAAAAGCAGACAAAAAACACAGAGAGAGAGAGAGAGAGAGAGGAGAGAGAGAGAGAGAGAAGAGAGAGAGAGAGAGAGAGAGAGAGAGACAACGCACAGACAGAGAGACAGAGGCACAGAGAGAGAGACACAGAGAGAGAGGTGGAGGGGGGTCAAGGCAAAGCGAAATTCTTTATTTTTAAGAATAACAGACAAGCAAGCTGATAAGCTTTTTTTTTTTTACATCCAGTCCCCGTCCTTAGTAGAAATGAAAGCAGAATATTATAAAAGATACATAAAACAATAACAGAGAGAGAGAGAGAGAGATGAGAAGAGAGAGAGAGAGAGAGAGAGAGAGAATGGCTGTTGTGTTGCCAATCAATCCGCCATTTGTCAGTGTGAAAAGCAGACGGTAAGAGCGATAGCTCTGGCTAAGAAAGACACACTGTAGAAAGTGGTTTGTCCACCTCAGGAAACGTGGAGTTTGGGGCCCAAACTAACCGAGCCTCGCCATTCTCCTGGGCCTAATGTGCGTCATTGGTTTGTTTGCGCAGGCTTTGCAACACTTTGTTAAGTGTAGGTGGAGTTTGAAGTTGTCATGGCTTAACTCCGGTCAGAGCCACACTGACAGATCTGCTAGTGACAGTCAGATTAAGCTTGGTTTGGAAGTGAAACTGTCCACTTAGAGGTGGAGCTAAATCAAGTGGGGCAAAAAATGTCATGAGACGCTTATTTTCGTTTCTAAACCATGCTTCAGGTTTTCGTGTTTGAATACTCTGTGTGTGTGTGTGTGTGTGTGTGTGTGTGTGTGTGTGTGTGTGTGTGTATTTACAAGAAATTTTAATTCAACTGTGCAAAAATTGTAAACTACAACGAGTTGCCTTGCGAATCAAGGGACATCATGTAATACCTCTCAGTGCGAAAAAAATAAAGATCAAGGGAGATAACGCATTTTCAAGCCGATGCCACATTGATGCCTCATTGCAAACTTTTGTTTCAATTTGCAACCTAAATCGCTTCGTTGAATACGAGGGGGGGAGGGTATTTTGTTTTGTTTTATTTGTTTACATTTGTAGCTCTCCAAAATCAGAATGTTTAGGTCACTTTTCCGCCAACCCATTGTTTCACGGATAAAAATACCACATGGAACAAAACATTTTGTCATATAACACTCAGCCCGTGACTGGTTTTCGCAGCTCACTACATCTTGAATCCTGGCTATTAGCTTAACCAGTATTTTTTGCAGTTCTCATTTTGTAAAACTCTATGCAATATTATGTACAGATCGGCCTAAAATTCATAGATGAAAAATTGTGTACATATGAAGCATGGGTTCCTCTATAAACATAATAAGGATACAGAGCCCAGCTTTTGAGAGTGCTTTTCATAAACGTGACGTGGTTGTCCAATGACGTTTGGTTTCAAAATGTTGATATCTTTTTCTTCTCGTTCAACTAAGCTAGAAGTTTATCAAGTTTTTGACTGCGGACAGGGTTGTTTTCTAGCTTCTTTTTCTTTCTTAATATTTGGTATTTCGACTAACTTTGCATTCAGCTGATTTTGTGTCCCCTTTAAAATAAGAGATGCCGACCGCTCCTGAAGTTCTGGCTTTTTTGTATTTATTGATCGTCCGTGGAGAGAAAAAATACACATGCATATTACCAGTTCCAGTTCTCATACCTGGCTGGATTACAATGGTCACTGACGCAAAACGAAATCCATATATCGACCTGCTACATTTAGTGCATCTAACTTTTCCATCCTGTAAAAGTTCTCAACTGCAAGTGTTTCTTGCTTCGTCTGTCTCAAGTTGTTTCCCTCGTCGATTTTAACAATCAAAACACATCACACATACCCACACACACACACCACACACACACACACACACACACACACACCCTATACCACACCAATTATATCGCACTCACATTACATTACCTAAATTCTAAATACGTAAGCATGAACAATCATTCAACCAAGCAACCGATCAGCCTGTCAATTAATCGATTGAGCGCTAATCAATGACTTAATCCACCGAATATTTCATAGTCCAGTTATTGGCCTATTTCATTTCAGGTATATATATATATGGCAGGCAGTTTGAGGTGCCAAGAAGGCCAGTACAGTAATTATAAAACCAAGAGAGAGAGAGAGAGAGAGAGAGAGAGAGAGAAGAGAGAGAGAGAGAGAGAGAGAGAGAGAGAGAGAGAGAGTCAAATCAAATTAAATCGCATTCTTTTCTTCCGATGATAGTGAATAAGCACTAGAGTTCCGTTAAAATCCAATCTCCACTCTTATCAGGGATTATACTCATGATTGAAAAAACAACAACAACAAGCGAACAAACAAACAAAAACACTCTTCCCCTCCCCAAATAAAAATCATAAGGCTTTGGCAACAAAAGAGAGAATAAGTCTCAAACAATATTTATCTTATTGAAATGTTAAAAAAAATGCAGTAATTACAATGAAAGAGAGAGAGAGAGAGAGAGAGAGAGAGAGAGAGAGAGAGAGAGAGAGAGAGAGAGAGAGAAGAGAGAGAGAGAGAGAGAGAGAGAGAGAGAGGGGGGGGGGCTGACTCACTGATTGACTGAATGATCTTTTGTTTTTCAAGAGTTACAGATTAACGTTTAGATACTTGTTGGTTTTTTTTATCCGGACCTTGCCCTTATTAAGGGCTACAACAATGAAGTTTAACCTATCTTTGAAAATAAAGAAAAGAAATCAATATAATCATGTCAACAAAGAAACATGATTCTTAACAGAGAGACACAGAGAGAGAGAGAGAGGACAGAGACAGAGATAACAGACAGACAGACAGACTGAGAGACTGAGAGACCGATAGAGACAGACAGAAAGAGACAGTGAGAGAAAGGGAAATCTATAGAGCAGCGAAGCATATCGACGAAACGGTGAGCTTAAATTGCTCTTAATCCAATCCGCTTACTAATGAATCCTAGCCGCGGGAATGTGACATAGAAAGCTTGCAGGTGAGAGGTTCTTCTTTTTCATACTGTTTTTTTTTCCTTTTGGGGCCAGGTAGTCCTACAATGAAAGGGAGATTTTATTGTGTGTACACGACAAAAAGGAGGCAGTTTTATTACCTGCGCTGCGTTGGCTATATAATTTTCGTTAATGGTCTCTCTCTTTTTTTCTCTCTCTCTGAGAAGAGAGAATGGTGTGCATGTTCGTTAGTGTGTATGGAAGGTAAGCTTGTTGCTGGAGGATATTGTTGTAAGTGCATGCGATGCATAGATAGAGATATATAGCCTAAATAAGCGCGAGGGTGTGACGACCATTTACACAGTTGAGATTGTACAAGAGTAGTTTGTGAAAGCGCTTACACTACACTGTTACGTACACAGAGAGAGAGAGGAGAGAGAGAGAGAGAGAGAGAGGAGAGAGAGAGAGAGAGAGAGAGAGAGAGAGAGAGAGAGAGAGAGAGAGAGAGAGAGAGAGAGAGAGAGCATAATATCACATCAATAAATCCCTCAGATGAGACTATAAACCGAAGTTCCATATGTGCACCCACACAGAACATTTAAAACTTGGTTCCACCTTTCGGAAGAGTAGGCCATTGTGTGCCAGTGGGGAAGGATGACGGGAATTTACAAAAAAGCACACATAAGGAGACTGGATGTAAAAAAAAAAAATTAAAGCTCATGATGCTTATTCCAATATTCTCGAAATAAAAGAAAAAAAAGAAAGAAAGAAAGAAAAACAATAAAAACTTGACAGTTAGGGTGGTAGACACCTCCTGGCACCAGGCCTTGCAGCAAAGTGGTCAGACAAAAGGCATCTGTCACAGCATTACATACAGCCCTAAACTAGCTATGAGCGTGCGCTAATCTCCCAACTTCTAACCGATAAACCATTGCCTGAAATGGTGCCATTTAATGGCCCAGACAGGAATAGCCAAGCCAACAAAGATGTTCTTAATTACTATGCAAAACAGAGCGATGGAACGATCGGGAGAAAGGCTGCCAACTAACACTGCACACCCCTTCATTAAAGAAACCGTGAACAACCCGACTAAACCTAAAACAGGCAAAAGGCAAAAACATGCGTTCAACAAACACAAGAGAAAATACCGCCATCACCACCATCGCTACCACCACCACTTCCACCACCATCCACCACCACCACCACACAACAACAACAACAAACAACAACAACAACAACAACAACAACAACAACAACAACAACAACAACAACAACAAAGCCTAAACAACTGAGCGAGTAGTTAGGTAAGAAAGCCGGGTTGCCTACCAATTCTCCTATTATGAAGTAACTGACTAGCCGACGACAAACTGGTGAAGATTTCAGGATTTTTAGACATCAAGAATTGTTAGATTACATTTAAAGAAAAATACATAAGTTACAACCAAGTTAAAACATTACATAATGCAGGTCAAGATTCTCCTCTACAAAGCTACGTCCACAAGAAAGAGATATACAACCCTTTATGTTTTACCTAAGTGTTAGTAATGTGTAGAAACAAACACCTGTAACACACCGTCTTTTGATGCTATGGCCAGTTAACGATTTCCCTTATTTCTCTTAGGACCAGTGCTCGTTTGATAAGCAATGTTTTTATATTTAGTACTGAACAATTTGTGAATTGTTTTTATTATAAAAACCAAGGTTTTTACAATATGACATTGCAATGTGTTTTTTCTTGACTGAATAAAGAAACCATGCTTAAACAAATAATGTAATTCATTTCCAAGATCATGTACTCCCCATTCGGGACAGTTTATCTTCAATCTAGGGATATTCGTTATAATATTGCATACTTGGATAGAAAGTGTATGATTTAAAGTTTCAGAATGAATGAAATTATACACAGGTTATGCAGTATAGTCAATAAATTCTAGGTCTCCCCCCCCCCCCTCCCAAAGACACGTGTTAAACAGTCTATGATCAAGTAAAGAAGGTACCGTTAGTGTCTAGATGGGACTACTACAGCTGCAAATATTGATCTGGAAAAGAACAAGTGATTTTTACTTGAAACCATTCAAATGTACTTTGAAAACTAAACTGGTCCCGCCATACACAACATAATCCAATTTCTTTCAACGCTCGTTATACTATTACTATGTAAAGAAATGTGGAGGCATCTATGGTACGCATAATTGTTGTGAAATAGTATGTAATCATTAACTGATCAGCCCACCAATTAGCTGACCCACAAATTAAAGTGTAACAGCTAATACAGCAAGCCAAACCAACCGACCAACCAACTAATAAACTAATCAACTGACTAGCCAGCAAGCCAACCAACCAACCCATTAAATAACCAGCCAATCAAGCAACCAGTCAGCTAGCTTACAAACCGCCAACCAGCCATAAAATATATCTGGCCGTCAAAACACTATTCTGTTTCACTAATTTCCAACTCTTGAAAGACGGTCTGGTATACTGAATGATGAGATGGTGATTTAGTTATTATATATCACTCTTGAAAAATTGGTTTGGAAAAGTGATTTGAAATGGGTGGAACGCAACCGATTTGCCTTTTTCTGTGTATACGCAGGCCCACTGCAATACGGCCTAATCAATCTAAGCATATCGATTTACAGCTGATGATTTTAACACATTTACCTAACTTTACAGAAGAAGGAGGGGGGGGGGGGGGTCAAATGCACGTTTAAACGTGCGTGCCTGTGTACGCGTGCGTGCGTACGCGTGTGTGTATCTATCTTGCAAAAAAACAACCCACCTTTAATACACAAAACCAGCCTTTACACACTGTACATACCTAAACAAGCACTGAATCTAATACACCAGAAGTCTTATTGCCATAAGTTTGCAGTGCTTAACCCTAAAAATGAAATGAGCTTTCAAAGGACCAAGCAAATTGTATTTTGTTATGATCAACGTAACATTTCTGACACAAATAAATGCATCTAAAAAGTAGTTCTATTTTGTATATAAAAAGGTAACTAAGGAAAAATGAAGCAACAGAATGTATGGACAAATAAACAAATGATCTCAGAATAAGTAAGCAAATAGCTCGGTAAAAAGATAAATAAGTAAATGCCACAGAAGTTAACAATTTTGAACAGTATTATGGATATGGAAAATCTTACTGTCATTATATTATAAATGTCACCACCACCACCATCTAGATATGTAAAAATGAACATAATTTTACTACTTTCGGAAAAACAAAAACAGTAGCTTGAGAGCGAGCGAGAGAGAGAGAGAGAGAGAGAGAGAGAGAGAGAGAGAGAGAGAGAGAGAGAGAGAGAGAGAGAGAGAGAGAGAGACAGACAGACAGACAGACAGACAGACAGACAGACAGACAGTTCTGTATTACTACAACCAAGACAGTACAACAATGTACACCGACAAAAACAAAACAAAAGCCGCCAGAACAAGTACGTACACACACAGCCCCATAGATCCACCCGACATACCTGGAGCAAACATCACCGGCCACCCCGGGTAGGTAGATAGACACAGTAGTGAGAAAGCAGGGTGCAGGGCGTACGAGCTGTACACACACTATCAGGTCTCCCAGAACTCTACCAGAGTGCCACTGGGTTTCTGGTCTGTAATAAACTGAGAACAAATCACACCTCCTGGCACCCGCTCTCTCAGGCACAGGCACATGGATTTCATCAGTTCTTTTAACTTTTTTGTTTGTTGGGTATCTTATTGGAAATTAAAACTTTTTTTTTAATATTCGTCAGCAAATTCGTTTACAGATATAAGAAATTTAAAAAAAGAGTCTTATCAGAAGTATTATGATTTTATTGTGTCATAAAATCTTATTTTGCAAAGTAATTAATTGAAAACATTGTATTGTACTATTACGTATTTTGATGCAGTAGGCTACTAGACAAACCAGTATTTGTGAAAAATTTGGGTTGCTTGTTCCCATCCTCACTCATACCCCCCCCCCTCCCCCCCCCTCTCCTTTTTTGCGTGCATATTTTGTTGTTTGTGAGTGATGTGGATTTTCTGCAGGATTTTCCCCCCCAGAAGTAAGTCTCTAGTTGCCATGGTGTTTTTTACATGCACTAAACGCAGGCTGCACACAGGACCAGAGTTATCATCTCCTTTAAAAGACTAGCACCCTGACTACTCTATCACGAGACGGGTGCGTTATTATCCAAGCCAGATATCCCGTGTGTGTGTGTGTGTGTGTGTGTCTGTGTCTGCGTGCGTGCGTGCGTGTGTGTGTGTGTGTGTTGTGCTGTCTTGTATTGTGCCTCGCGTTACGCAATGTTGTATCGAGTTATACTGCGCTCCATTTCAGCACATTGTGTTCCTTTGTATCGAAAGTACTGAACTGCCTTAAACTTCAATGCACTGTACTTAAGTACAGAACAGGCACTAGGTTAGGCTATCGCTTTGCGTGGGGTCTTACTGTCTGAGGCATTGCATTGTCCAAATACTGGCGTCGCGTCTCACTGTCTTGTGTTGTGTCTTGTCGTGTCTTTTGATGTACTTCTGCATCGTCATATGTTGTATTTTTCCCTAGACAATACTGATATTATATTTTGTCAAGGGAAATCCATACAGCTTAATTATACTCGGGTGCATGCCTGACACAAAACGCGCGCCTGTGTCAGTCATCTGTAATTCTATGTGTGTGGATTTTATTATACCTAATTTTCTTAATACCACCACCACTAGGACCATTGCTCCTACCACCCACGAAACAGAAGAAAAGAAGAAAGGGGAAAAGAGCAGAGAAAGCAGCCATTCATTCTTTACACTGTCCCTTTCAAGCAAGCTTTCCAACTGAACAGCGCCTGGTTACGGCAACCTTCACGCCGCTGTTGACATTTGACGCTCCTTACAGGCACACGCTATTCATATCTGCACACAACTTGTCTACAAAACTGCATACATGCGGCTTGGCACCTAATCTTGCCACAGGTACAGAAATGGCTGTCAAAGAGGGATATCCAAATGCAAGTATAAAATAGTCGCCTTTAATCAGTCAGGCCCTGATTTCAAAAGCCCCACGCTTTTCTGATTCACGCGTTGCTAACGTAAACCTACCCCGCGGTTGTAAACACTTCTTTTAACTTGGGCTTAGTCATTGAAGAGCAAATTCGCGCTGTCACAAATTATTTGCAGACCAAAATCCGATCACTGTGAAAAGAGTTTTGTTTGCCTCGTCGTTCTTATGCCTGTATGCTTTGGAAACACGGGGCGTGCGTTTGTATAGGTAGATTCTGTACAGCCAAGCCGTCAACTCTGGAATGGAAAAAGCATATAGCGCGAGCATAATACCACACCCATGCCCGTATCGTCTTTTGTTGACAATTGTCTCCCCTATCCCCCCCCCCCCCCCCCCCCATCCCAGTATTTTTACGACTGGATTGGGAAACAACAGCCACAGCCATTTTCTTTAAATTCCCCAGAGCCTTTTATTGTGTAAATGGTGTGATTTTTAAAGTGAGGAACATGATCTACATGAAGTAATGAACAAAAGAATCGCTAAAATGTGCTGTTTTCTATTGCAGCTGTCGGTTCTTCTAATACGGCATGGTTTTATTTTGTTTGTAAACTGAATTCTCAACAAAGTTTTGTGTTCAATTACCAATTTCCTTTTGAAGTTACATTACTGTCAGTTGCAGCACTCACTGGTGGCTCGAGCCCGGGCTGTCAGATCACTAGCTCAACGCTTTAACCACTAAGCTATCCCACTCCTCCGTCGTCATTACGTAAGCAGACTAAATAAACAATTACCAATCATTGCTAACAGGCTTTTTTTTGTCTGTTGTAGAGTTAGAAGTCCAGGTATCTAAAACAAAATCTGATATTTTAAAACTACATAAACTATGCATCTTTATCTTATGGGGAAAAAATCAATGTTAAAACCACATATTATTATGTATTTCTGTTCATTTGAGGCTCTGTGTTCTCTCTCTCTCTCTCTCTCTCTCTCTCTCTCTCTCTCTCTCTCTCTCTCTCTCTCTCTCTCTCTCTTTCAGTGAAAGAAATAATGAAGACAATGCACAAATGCATAAAAATACATATGTATCAAACACAATTCACTATTTTGATCTAAGGGTACCTTCCTTATGTCTGGAAAAAAATCAATATACATATAGTTTCTCAAAATCATAACAAAACGATAACCGTATCTTCGTTTGTGATGTAAATATCTTAATACAACAAACTTTTTCTCTTATTGATGGCATGGCCTAAGGCCGAGATACATTAAATTTCTGAGTTCTGAGTTCTCTCTCTTCTCTCTCTCTTCTCTCTCTCTCTCTCTCTCTCTCTCTCTCACACACACACACACACACACACAAGTGGCACGTACTGACACAGATAAAACAAGAAAATACATTTCTCTTCTTTCCCCTAAGATGACTTAGCAAACCTGGCCACACATTCAATCAATACCTCGCCTTTTATGTCCCTTTAACTCCTCGGGGAAGAATCGGGACATGGCAGTGACACTTTAAATGCAGTGCATCTGGGACCAGTCACATCTAGTGCAGCCAGTCCCCTCACGGGCTTCAGGTCAGAGGGTTTCCTTTTCTTTCGTTTCTGTTGTTGGTATTGGTTGGGTTTATTTTTCACTGATGGCTTGCCAAGTATGTTCTTGACATGCACACTGCTGTACTGACACGCTTTGTCTCAACAAAGCGTTTAGTCACAATTTATGAAAAGCGCGTTGAGCCCCCCTGAGGGGGAGGGGGTGGGGTGGGGGGTGCCGGGGCTCGACATGCTATTTCATAAATTTGTTTGTGGCTTAGTAATTTACCTCCCCCATATATAAAAAAACAAAACAAAACAAAGCACACTAGATCAATAAAAGTTCGATAATATTTACTACTTAAGTATTTTAAAAGCTCCACATAAATTTCTGTCAAGTTTCTGACCTAAATTCCACAACGTGACAAAGCGCGCTGACACGCTTTGTCCAAACTCTTCAGTACTTGACACTTTGCAATAATAAAACTACTTAGCATAAAAAATGTTGATTGCAATGGCAGTAGACAAGTTGATTGGTGAAAAAGATGAAGAAGATAACTTTAAATTAGAGCTTTGCTATAACTTTGTTCAGCTCTTTGACTTTAGTTCCAGATTGTCACAGAGCATGTTGATGAACTTTGTCTCAACTTTTCAGTGTCTCACATTTTGCAATGAAAAAGCTACTTAGAATCCAAAGGGTTGTTGATTATAATGGCCGCAGGTAAATTACTCTAGTAAGAAAGGGGGATAAAAGAACTTTGCATGCTCTGCTCTTCCTGTGCTAGAGATGTTAGACACTGAAGAGTTGTGACAAAGCACATTGACGCGCTATGTCACAATCTACATCTAAAGTCAAATAGCTGAATAAAATGACAAAAGAGCATTCGAAGTTTACTTTGTGCTTTTTCCCAAAGCAACTCACCTACTGTCATTGCAATCAGCATTTTTGTTTTGTTTTGTTTTTTAAATATGAAATTGCTTTATCATTGTAAAGTGTGAGGTACTGAAGAGTTGTGACAAAGTGCGTTCATGCGCTTAGTCACAATCTGGACTTCCAGACTCATTTCCCGACAAAATAAAAGCACAGCATGCAAAGATCTTTCTTCCTTTTTCTATGAAGTAATTTACCTGCTGCCATTATAACCAGCACCTCTTTTGATTCTAAGTAGTTTTTTCATTGCAGAATGTGAAACATATTGAAAAGCTGTGACAAATTGCATCAACCCGCCTTGTCACAATCTGGAGCTAAAGTGACACAGCAATTTGAAACCGAGGTCAGAAACTTGACAATTGTGACAAAAGTGTGTTTTTTGAACATACCGGGGTCAGAAACAACCTGCAGACCGTAACTGTCCTTCTTTTCCACAAAAGATGGATAGGTTTTACACGTGTGCACAAGGCTGATGTGAAGTTGTGCCTGCATTCGCTCAGGCCATCTCGGTTTATAGTCTTTCAGGGAAATGGAGTCAGAATATAAACTACAGGCGAAAACACTCTAGAAATGGGCCGCTCTGCGATTACCCAAACTTGCATTTTCCAGTGTTCAATACCCTCATTACTGACCTTTTCCATTTTCGTTTCTTCTTATTATTATTCCTTATAGCTCCTAGCGGAGCATAGGGCCTCAACAGCGTCCCTCCACCTTCTCCTGTCTCTGGCAAGGGTCTTGGCCTCTTCCCATGTCAGGCTGGAGTCTCTCAGCTCACTATGCAGGCTTCTCCTCCAGGTCTGTTTGGGGCGCCCTCTCTTCCTTTTCCCCTACGGGTTCCACTCGAGCGCTTTTCTGATGATGTTGCAAAGGCTCCTTCCGTAGGTGTGGCCGACCCAACGCCACTTTCCGCCGCCTTACTTTTTGGGCTTCCATAGGCTGTTGGTTCGCCCTCATCCACAGGGCGGTACTTGGCACTCTGTCGAACCATCTGAATGAAGGGTCTGCCGGAGACATCCTTGATGATGGGCCTGGATCTTGGAGGAGCTGGTGTTGATGACCCCGCCAAGTTTCTGATCCGTAGAGAAGCACAGACTTCACGTTGGAGTTTTAAGATCCTGAGCTTGGTGGTTGTGGAATCGCATTTGTTCTCCATACGGGTTTCAAGATGGCAAATGCTTGGCGTGCTTTCTTTATTCTTGCCTTGATGTCTTCGGTCTGTGCCTCCTGTCTGGCTGACCCTTACTGCCAGGTACACAAATTCACTGACATCCTCTCTCTGCTTTCCCCAGAGATTGGTGACAGGAGCCTCTTTGCGGGTTGTTGGTACGCAGTAGCTTGGTCTTCTCTTGACTGATCCTGAGGCCAACACGTCTAGCTGTGGTATCTAGGGCAGTGACTTTGCTTTGGATGTGCTGCAGGCGGTGGGATAGCAGAGCCAGGTCATCGGCAAAATCGAGATCTTCCAGCTTTGTCATGAGGGTCCATTGGATACCTTTCCCGGAACTTGCATTTAATTATATTAAAAGATTTGATTAAAACCACTGTAAATTACGTACAATAGACTCGATCTACTGTTCTCTGTTTTGTCTTATGATTAGAGTAGGAGGAGAAAGGCACTGAAAATATATTACGCAAGTCCTAGTGAGAAACAAGAAGTCACAAAAACAACTCTGATGGACTAGACCGCAAGATACAGTCTAAAAACGTCATTTCATCAATAAAGTTTGAATGCTGTCAGTCATTACAAAGGATATAACTGAATAAAAGAGAGGAAAACCCAATCTCAAAAGGTTTTTGAAAGTTAATACAGCCTTAATCACCTTGAAATAACAGACCAAAGTAACACTAGAAAGGGAGATCAAACACCCTTTTCTTCTGGCACAAGTAAGAGCTCTAGATAAAACAATACTTAAATGTTGTGCCCCTGGTAAGTAGGCCAGCTTCTGAATAACCCTTCACCCCAGTTCCCTTTTCGCAGAGACCTACGGGTAGATTGTTGAATGGAGCTGATTAGAGTCTTTCAAAGACCAACATAGAGTGCTGTACCTGTGACTGTAGTGTGCTGTACTGCTTTCAGCACTGCTCCTGGGAACAAACGGTAGGAAAACCTGAGGATTTAGAACCATTTGTGTTCCCTCTAGAATCACTCTTCTTTTATCTGAAAAACGTGTCGAAGCTGTCAAGTCAAAGGTCGAAAAATGGTCAGAGTTCCGATAAAAGAAGGTTGGGAATAACAGAGACATGTGTGTGTGTTGTGTGTGTGTGTGTGTGTGTGTGTGTGTGTGTGTGTGTGTGTGTGTGTGTGGCAGAGAGAGAGAGAGAGAGAGAGAGAGAGAGAGAGAGAGAGAGAGAGAGAGAGAGAGAGAGAGAGAGAGAGAGAGAGAGAAGATGTACATCTGAGTTTTTTCACTCAAGTGCTCACACACACACGCACGCACTCACACACACACACACACACACACACACACACACACACACACACACACACACACACACACACCAGTGCCGACTGTACTCCCCCAAAATTCCTTCGGATAACACCATAAACAGAGGTTTCGAGTGCAAACGCACGCAGAACATCTTGTGTACATATTAAACCTGTTCCGCCTTTCAGAAGAGTGAGCCATGAGTACTGGTGGGAACTTACAACAAAATTTACAAACCTGCATGCACACTGGGACAGAATGTAAAAAATTTTTTTTTCAAGCACACAAGTGTTATTCCATTATACTTGATATAAAAAGATAAGTAATCAAAAACTAACACACACACATATGAACACACGCACGAGCACACGCGCGTGCACTCACACATACACGCGCGCAAACACACATCACTGTAATTACACCTATATGTGTAATGTGTTTTATGCGTTTTATACATTTTTATAATCGTTCGTTTATGAAATAATGTCATGACATTTGAGTGTCATGAATAACTCTCCTGCTTGTAAAGACTTTACCATCGTGTTGACTACCTGTTTTTCACGTCCACATAATAATATACAGTTTGAAAAGTCAAAACAAAAGAAGAACAATTTCTGAGATACATGTTTGTCCAAACGTCAAAAGTAAAAATAGAAAACCGGTCGCAATGGCACAGTGGCTAGTGGTTTGAGTTACAACGGACTTAAAGGTGGCGGGTTCGAATCCCTTAAGAGTCACAGGGATTTTTCGGAATCTGGCCGGCTCCTACTTGGACAGTTTGCTATGGGCTCATTGGGGAGACACAGACCACACAGTCGACCTTCATCTATTACGGGTGTGACTTTGAGAGTCTTTCCCTAACTCCCTGACCAACACTGCAGGTGTCTGTATCACTCAAGCCCAGATGACGCCCAGGTGTTATGATAGTGAGCGTAGAGTACAACCCTGTAAAAGTCTCAAAGCACTTTCATGGCAGCATCATTACGTCATCCCCATTATCATTGATGCATCATTCAATAAAAGAATAATTATTATGTCTCGATTTGGTGGCCCCGGTTGCCCCGTTCTTATGGTGGCTTCAGTTTTGGTTTTCTCATGCATTTCTGTGACATGAGTTTGAATTAAAGCCATTGGAGTTGGAGTTTCACAGGAATCCGAAAAATACCCATTATTCACTATTCTCATTATTCTCTATTATCCACTATTCTCAAATCTTTGAAAATAGAATCTGGCACAAATAAAAACAACAACAAAAACAACAACAGAGAACTGTCGTTTAAAATACTCTCAAGATAGAATATTATAATATACTACTAATAATATTTATTTACGTCTATAACGTTGTTGACACAATCAGGAAAGTCAAAGTCGAGTTCGTGTGGTGTGGCCCAAACGTGTAGATAGAATTACCACAATGGTGGGCATTGTGCCAGTGGTAAAATACCTAAACACCTACGTACACCATTGTTCGCACTGACCAAACAGAATGGCTGGTGGACAGAACTGATTAGAGACTATCAAAGAGATATACCCTAAACTGTACGTGTCACTCTATGGGGGCAGTCAACAGGCTTGAAGCCGCACTGCCTCTGCTCTTAGTGACACACAACGAATAAGGAAATGCGTAGAGTCAGAACAATTTCTGTTTGGTCTTAAATCTTTTATTTTTTCGTTTTGTTTTGCTTTGTTTTGTTTCGTGTGACAGATATATTAATGTTGTATTGTAGGGAAAGGTTAGGAACGGTTAAGAGTTTGAGGTGAATAAAGGAAAGGGAGGGAAGGAGATAGGACATTGGGAGGAAGAGAGAGAGAGAGAGAGAGAGAGAGAGAGAGAGAGAGAGAGAGAGAGAGAGAGAGAGAGAGAGAGAGAACTGATTACCGACTATCAAAACGGGATATCCTAGACTGTACCTGTCACCGTATGGGGACTGTCAACAACGCTGTAGTGATACGGCCTTTGCCCGTACAGACAAACTATAAGGAAGTGTGTAGAGTCAGAACATTTTCTGTTTGCTCTGAAAACTTTCCGTTTATATGTGGCAGAGATATCGAGGCTGTCTTGTAAGGAAAGATTAAAAAGGGCAGAGTTTGGGTGACAGATAGTAGGATAGGGAATGAGACAAGACACTTGGAGGGGAGAAGAAGAAGAAGAAGAGAAGAAGAAGAAGAAGGAGAGAGAGAGAGAGAGAGAGAGAGAGAGAGAGAGAGAGAGAGAGAGAGAGAGAGAGAGAGAGAGAGAGAGCGAGAGCTCTGAACTGGTTGAATGGTACTTCGGCCTTAGGGCACAATACAACAAATGGGGGAGAGGGGTATAGTAATACAGGAGCATATTCATAAATTTCAAACATACAACAATCAAAACTCAAGAATAGAACGACTGACATGCAACACTGAAGCAATATGACTTAAACATCAAGACACACTGAGAAGAAACTAGCATCGTGCGATGTAGACATACAATTAATCTTGCCTGTAAATTCTACTACCATATCTGAATCAAAATCGTCATCCATCTGTTAAACGATTTTTTTAGTTCTTTTATTTGCAGGACAATGGAATAATCACTCAGACCATGTCATTTTTTACATCCACTCCCCGTGTGCAGGCAGTTTAGTAAATTTTGTCATCCATTCCTACCGGCACACAATGGCCTTCTCTTTTGAAAGGCGGAACAGGTTTTAACGTGTGCGCAACATGTTCTGCGTGCGCTTGCACAGGGGGCCTCGGTTTATAGTCTTATCCCAACGACTTTAGGGGGAGTGGAGTCGGCACTGATGTTAATTCCTGGGGAAAAATCTCCTTAGCGGGGTTCGAACCCGAGTCGGCAGATCACCAGCGCAATGCGCAACGTTCTGAGTCCATCTAATCAAGTCCGGCTGTACTGGCTAAAACCGGGTTTATTCACTACTGTTACTGTTGCCTCTTTACATTCTATGTTGTTTTCATATATGTTCCTTTTCTCCGTAATACTGCATTAATAATACTGTAAGTTTAATGTATTTTCACATAAGGTGTGGCAGAAGATACTTAGGATTAAAACTAAGCTTCATGTTGTAGAACAATAGTAGACACATAATAACAACGTTGCAAAAGTCAGCAATGTAATACAATCTTAGAGAAAAATAACACCAAAAGAACTTGTAAACACTTCCTAAAGTCCACTATACCAATCTATGCAACCTTTCTACACAAGATTATGTGCATGCTTTAACATAATACTCTAACAGTAGATCTATACGTAAAGAAAACACACAGAGAGACTTAATGTCCTACTGGACTATGCAATAAACATATGGTAATGTCCAATGCCACTTTGACAAGAGATTTTTCAGAAAAAGTGGGTACAAAGGGTTTCGCACTCTAGCATTCAAATATCATAAGAGTGCTAATAACATCATCACTACACATAAACTCCCAATTTTTGCTTAGCTTGATTATGAACGCATTCAGTTTTATCCTTTACAAAAAATCCCATAACATTCACTTTTCTTGCTGTGGTAAAACATTTGTCTTAGAATTATTGCTGTCTCTTAAAATTGGGTATTATTTTGAAAAGAAAAGAAACCGTTTGAAACATGACACAACATGACAAAAATGCAGCATTTATCAAGTAGCGAGAGCACGAATGCAGCATGCACAGACATCTCACAAGACAAGCTGGAAAATTTAGATAACGGGACGACAAACCACGAACGCTATTTCACAAAACGCGTGAAATGCTAGGCAGAGACTCATTTCTGAAACAACTAAACACATTGACAATATCTCCATCAAATAATCTTTCAGTGCTGACTTTAGACAGAGAGGTAAACTGCTCTATAATGTGTGTGTGTGTGTGTGTGTGTGTGTGTGTGTGTGTGTGTGTGTGTGTGTGTGTGTGTGTGTGTGTGTGTGTGGGTGAGGGAGGGAGGGGGGAGGAGAGAGGAGAGAGAGAGAGAGAGAGAGAGAGAGAGAGAGAAGACAGACAGACAGACAGACAGACAGAGACAGAGACAGAAAGGTTGACTATCGACCTGGCAATAGACAAGCAAAGAAGGTGAGATGGACAGAGAGAGTTTAACCCCAAAAGAAAAAAACCGACATGAAATCATATAGAGTGGAAGTTTATTTCTGCCACACAAGCAGTTACAAAACAGAAAGTATTTTCTGGTCATTAAGCTCTATACGGTTCGGAAAACACTCTGACGTGGCATGTTTACAATATCATTTTCCAGAAATAAGTGTTGAAATTAATCATACTTAAGTGCTGGAATACCGGAATGAGAACCAAAAGTCAAAGACTTTCAATTTTGATTTTTTGTAATGTATATGAATCATGTTTTATGTTAGGCATGGGACCTTTTTTTTTAACACGGTGAAGGATGAGTAAGAAATAATATTTTGATCAAGGGGACTGAACGGAAGATGGAGATGTCTCTTTGGTATGGAATGTACTATCTTCTTGATTGTATAACAATTTGGAATATCACATTGCATTGCATTGTATGTTTGTCCGTCGTGTCCGACGATGACCTCCAAAACAGCAGAGGAGGCAGCTGCTGTTTTGGAAACTGGGCAGAAATTTGATTATAGTGGAGATGCCTTGCCCACAGCACATCCCCACTCTCTCGGCCAAGTGGGCATAAGGACAGTCAGCGTTGGAGATGCTCTCCAAAGGCCAACTAGCCCCCAGGGCTGCAGCACATAAGGACTGTGCGAGTCAAGCCTCCTAGTCAGAGTCATAGTCGATCACTAAAGACTAAGCTGTAAAGTGGAATTCCATGAGTGGGAAAGCCACTGGTCATACAGCCTCTCACCTTGCTGTTGCCCCCAGCGTCAATGGTTTAATCAAGAACTGTGATAAAGCCCAAGCGCTGACGACAGGAATATCACAACCGCCTAATAAAATGGCCATCTTGGTTCGACAACACTCTGTAAAGAGAATGACTGACAAGTATTATTGCTAAACAAAACCTTCAGAAAATCCATTAAGGGAATATTTTGTCAGAAAACTTTGAACAGGTTTCGACCAAGAGACCCCATGGACGTGCAACTGACAATACTTGTAAAAAAAAAAAAAAGTTAAAGATGGAAAAATTCGGAAAGAAATATCCGAAAAAATCTGAAATCAGAATCTAGTAAATGTTTTTAATCCTCCTTATGATTCCAAAGATCCAACAGAAACAGGTAACATCCCTCATGCGAAGTTAAAGCTGCTTTTGCGAAGAAACATCGGGGTAGGAAGAAATGGCCGTTCTCCCATTGCAGACACAGAAGTTCCCACTGAGTCAGTGTCAATGAGACACAAACAAAATTAACCAGATATTTAGTTGATCAAAATGAAAAATACCAATACGGCTCCAGCCAAACTAGACTCTGAGCTCGGTAATATATCATATCAAGAGCTAGTAGTTCTATCATTAGCCTGAACAGACTAATTGAATGTCAGGAAAGACTCGGATTTGTAAAACTAATGATAGAAGCAGACGCTCCCTCCCTTCTTCCATCCAGTTACTGAACAAAATGGGTTGCATTTTTCCTTGTAAAAATATGAATTATGCAAACAGACTGACGTCAGAAACAAAAATTGCAAAAATTAGAATTGGCAGTACTCTAAAGAAGTCTTTCTAAGAACAAAGAATTTATTGTTAATCTTCACCCTCAAATACAGACGTCTGACTGATACTGCACCTTAGTCAGAAAGTAGAATCTAGAAGGCCGCACGGAAAACCGATTCTGTTTTATCAGCCTTTTCCTGCATATTTTATTTTATTTATTTATTTTTAAAACTTCATTTCCATCGCGTGGCTTTGTCAGTGAGTTTCGTTAAAATTGTCAAGGTAAAGTATATAATACATACAAGAAAAACAACGGCATGTGAATGCGCTAAAGACTGTGGCAGCAGAGAAGGAGACTTCTCCTGACCATCAACGAGTCTACTTGATGTCACACAGCAGCGCCACACCCCGCAGGATCCAGTGATCGGGATGCTGGGTCGTCTTCAGCGTCACACAGGCGATGTAGGTCAGGTCAGTACGTCGGGGCTTTTTGTACACAGGGCAGACATACAGTCGCGGGTCAGACACTATCGAGTCCTTGGCGTAGATGTGGATGACGGGCAGGATCTCAAACAGCACTTTGTTCCTGGACTCCACCAGCTTGCTGCTTCGACGATCCCAGCCTGCACCTTCCAGGTAGAGTCCAAACACGTAGACGCCTTCTGCAGGAGCGTGGTTGATGTCATCTTTCATATACTTGGTGACGTCATTCTGCATGAGGACACTGTCCAGTGCCCAGCCTTTGTGTGCGCGGGTCACCTCCTATAAAAGGCACAATTTTTTTGCTTACACACATGCACACTTATATATATATATATATATATATAATATATATATATATATATATATATATATATATATAAATATAAAAGCAAAAATCATCTGTTGTAGACTACCTGATTAAAAATGCCAAGGAGTGTTCCTTACATGTCTCATGATTTCTGGGTGGTTTTTTTTACTGCAGACTACACAGAGATTTTCCAGTTTAATTTCCATAACACAAACTCTGTTTTCATCCACAAGGGGTGGAAGGAACTGTCTGGGGGAAAAAACCTGTTGACTGGTTAGCTGCATGCCCATTACCTAACAATTCTACGACTGCCTCCAAGGAAACTCACTGGACTGATTGCAAAAAATCGAATAACGCCTTTCCATTTTATGTTGTTCATAGCCCCACTGACCTCATAGGCAATATCAGGGCTGTCATCTTACGTCGATTTCAGCGACTCCCAACAACAACCTCAAAATCAACACCATTAAAGCCCTTCAAATATCTAACACTGTCAATCTTAAGAGAAAAAATTGCTAGATGCAAATATGGAGATTTCCCTGCGTGAATCTATAATTTAGGTTGTAAAACATGTCTGAAGAAACAGGTTTTTTGAACCTGGTATAGATAAAAGGCTTAGGAGTTTAAAACATTTAGCTTTGGCAGTCATTTTGGATTGTTTCCATGGCAACAGTGCATAACAATGAGTGATTTATAGATTTTTAGCATTTACAAGTGATGCCCTTTCAATATATGGTACAACTTCTAACATGGGCGTGTAAAGAAAAGTTCATCAGTTTCCACCCCCATGTCCCACCTTAAGGCTAATAAAACCAAGCAATGCTGAGGCCACCCGAATAACGCTTAACTGCCCCCTCCCCAAAGCCAGAAAACAAGTAAACAAACACAATAAACCAAATAACCCATGTGGATGCCGAGAATTAAAACACGAGGAACTTAAAGAAAGAGGAAAAAATGGGTTCTAGGAGTTTGACCTGTCGCATGGCGGTGAGGAATCCTTGTGGATTAAAGAACCCAGTCATCCAGAAGGTCTGGGGCCGACCATTGAAGCACCAGGAATAGAACTGAGTGTTGCGATCAATCAGCTCCGTGAACCAGAAACCAAGGGTGCTGGAATCCCAGGAGATCTGGTTTTGGAGCAAACACACAGACGTTTTGTTTTCACTCGTTCAGGCAACTAAAGGAAATGGCATATTACACTGTTATCATATATATATATATATATATATATATATATATATATATATATATATATATATATATATATCTTTGTATCTGCCTGGCTCCTTTTCTTCTTGTCAACCCCTTCTCGTCTATTTTCTATATTCTTGGTCTATTCTTCTGCCTTTTTCCCAGAAAGACTTGAAAGATAATAATTTTCTCCCATGCCGAAGTCGCATGTGCTGGGTCTGACTTGTCAGGCGCTTAACGGCAGTACAACGGATTTTCGCTCATATGACAGACAACTTAATATTTGCCGACTGAGCGTTCGACGAAGAAGAAGACATTTCTTTTCTGTATTTTACAGTTTCATTTTTTGGGGGGTGTCAATAACTCTGCTACCCTACTGCAGCATATTACCACAATCAACATAAGGTTTTAGAAGTCTACAATTGTCAACTGACAAGGAGTAACAAATATCCGATCACTAAATGATATTCCGGTGTTCTGATCATACTGACTGCTATATATTCAGGTGCTTCATATAGACAACCACCACAGATCAAACATGCAGTAGAGAAAATGTGCCACAATTTCTGCCCATTGTATTCCAGATGAGAGCAGTGTGAGCTGCTGATTCTTAATTTGTGGATCGGTGGTCTAGACGTAACGCGCCTGCCTAGAAAGCGAAAAGTCCGGGTCGGAAGTGTGCGGTGGCTCAAATACCGTTTGGACCCGAAACTTTCCCCCCCCAACAATTAGATCATGAGTGGTGGTCTGGGTGCTAGTCTTTCGGATGAAACGATAAACCAGGTCCCGTGTGTTATACATGATCATTTAGCGCACGTGATAAAAAGCACGGCAACAAGACAGTTGTCCCTAGCAAAATTATGTAGAAAAAAGCCACTCACAAATACAGTTGCAGACAGGGGAAAAAAAGGGTGGCGCTGCTCTTGTGGCGACGCGCTCTCTCCGGGGAGACCAGCCCGAATTTCACGCAGAGAAATCTGCCGTGACTTAAAGTGGTATAAATAAATAAATGAATACATAAATAAAGTGTCCGAGAGTCAATGCAGTCATTAATTATTTTTATCTGTAATTCAAAGTTGAATGTTTCATACAATGATACCAGTCTGGTAAAAAATTTTAAAAAACGAAGTAACAATTCATGACGATAACCAACACCAGTCACAACACAGCTCAGTGATCAATCTCTCTGACCATGCGTCCCTGCCCACCTTAAACCAGGTCATGGGAATGCGAGCATCGTACATGCAGTCCAGAGCATTCCTCAGGTTGTCACTCATGATGATGGTGCCGTCGATAGCCAGCTTCAAGTCCAGCAGGGTTAACCGCACCAGTTTAATGACCCGCTGCATCCTGTCGATCTCCTGGCGCAGGAAGATGTTCATGGGCTGCAGGATGCCCATTTTCTGCAGGCGTTCCGTCACCTCGAAGGGCACGTACTCTGGCGGCAGCTTCTCCAGCATGTCGTCACACATGCGGTACACCAGGGACTCTCGAGTTTCACCTCCACCTGCGCCTGCGTCCTTGGGCTGAATGTTCAGGATGGTGTCCAGAATGGTTTTGGCTGTCTTGCTCTGGTACCTTCAAGTGTAAAAAAAAAAAAAACACGTAAAAAAGCTTTCCTTGTTGATTGGTGTCGTCATGCTTCCTGTTCTGTATTGTAATGTGAAGAAGAGTAGAGGGGAAGGAAGGAGAGAATACGGAGGGCCGGGAAGAGAGAGAGAGAGAGAGAGAGAGAGAGAGAGAGGAGAGAGAAGAGAGAGAGAGAGAAGAGAGAGAGAGAGAGACAGAGAGAGAGAGAGAGAGAGAGAGAGAAGAGAGGAGAGAGAGAGAGAAGAGTGCTGCACGCATGCTTGCTTATTACTTACTAGAGAGCGTGCGTGCGTGCGTGCGTGCGAGCGTGCGTGCGTGTGTGCAATGATAGCGTGAGATGTCAACGGTAATAAGAAAAAAAGCATCTCAATATTCATTTACGTGATGTCAGCATTGGAGTGCAGCCCGAACACTTCGGGCGTGTCTGCATTGGGAAGACTGTTGATGTATTCATTGAACTGTTCGATCTTAGTGCAGGGGGGTATGATGTAGCCTTTGTAGAAGTTGAAGGTTGGGGTAAACATGTTCTCTCCGAACCACACACGGCAGAACGTGTTGAGGAGTCGCTTGTCAAAGTCGTCGGTGACACGGCCGCCATATTGGATTTCTCCGAACATGTAGCGCACGCAGATCCAGTTCACGCCCTGTAAAGAAACGCATGAATGAATGAATAAAAGTAAGGCTTTTAAAAAAAAATTATACAGTATAGTCAAATACAAGGTTGAATAAATGAACAACAGTAAAGCTTTTTACTATATAATCCGATTTTTTTGTGTGCAACACACGTACGTTTGTTGGTGATGTGTTGCTTTGAATCATACCGTGCCATTATGTGAGGTAATCTGTCTTTCATAAGAAACAAAAGAAACACAAGTCTGTCCCAAGAAGCAGAGCTAGAGTTACGTAGAAGATCAGTTACAATATTTCTCTTTTCCTTTTGTCTAAACAGTAACAGAATGCTATCACAAGCGAAACGCATTTCCTAACACATCTGTTATCTTTCTTAGACGCGGCGTGTCGTGACGCATGCAATGAAGCATCCTTGGTTTAAAAAACAACAACTGAATAAACAAATGGATTACGCAATTAAGTAAAGTAGCCATTTCATCTGACTATACCTGAACATTTGCTAAGCAACTTTTTTTCGTTTCGGATATTTGTAAATTTATTTACTATCAAGTATTAAAAAGTGTGCAAATTTGGGAGTTATGAATACTCAGGTGGACAGGCTTGGGCAAAAGAAACAAGACAAACAATCCATCAAAATAAGAAAGAAGATCCAATATAACTGTTTAAAAAGCATATTCAGACTAGAAGCCCCGAGCAACTCACATCAAAGCAAGCATAAGCAGTGAAGACAGCAAAACTGCAACAAACGTCCACAGGGAGGATGTAGACGAATGTAGACAATAATAAGATGCATGCTGCAAAGTTAGTGTAGCATTACCAATTACACTTGCAGGCGAATGTTATAAATTGATACTTTGTAGGCGACATATAACAAACCAAACACGCCATTTTCTTCTCAATGTTGAAAATTTGCAATCATCCTCTCACTCACACACAGAGACACAAACACACAGACAGATGCACACTTATGCACACACGTGTCCCCCCCCCCCCCCCCCCCCCCCCCACACACACACACCCTCACCTACCCAGCCGAGCACCCTTTCCTCTCCCAAAACACACACACACACACACCACACACACACACACACCTTTTTGATGTCCATGTCATCCAGGTGGTTCTGCACAAACTGAACACTGGCGTTGTAATCCGCGGCATTGAACTCGTAGGGGATGTTCCAGCCCAGAGGGCCGAACTTACGTCGCTCCTGAACCACAGTGTGCAGGAAGCCCACTCCGTACAGCATGGGCTTCCACTGGGGCAGGTTGGAGTAGTCCAGGAAATCCTGGGTGATGTTGGCGTATGTTCGTTTTAAGCCGGCCTTCACACCCTGTGGGGGCTCGTTGGTGAACTTGATGGAGATCTGCGATGAAAGACACACACACACACACGCACGCACACACACACACACACACACACACACACACACACACACACACACACACACACACACAAAATTCAGTCGTTGACTTTTCCCTCAACTCCTTGAGGTGGGTCGTGACTGGGGCGCGGCATTGAATTTCTTACGCAATGTCGTGGACAAGTTCAAGCTGATGGAGCGAATTCCTCTCTAGAACACAGTTTGCCTCCTGGGTATGTTTCTGTCATTCACCTCTCTGGAAAACGCTGGTCTACTCTTCCACCAAAGATGGATATGTTTTTAGCATGTGTGTAAGATGTTATGCCTGCATTGATACGCCAGCCTTGGGTGGGATAACCTAGTGGTTAGCGCGTTGAGCACGTGATTTGACGACCCGGAACGAAAACACAGCACTTGTTACAGAGTATAATGACAAAGCATAATGACTTATTAACTGTAATATCATGAAGAGGTCAATTTATGAAACAGTGTAAGTACCACTAACATTAATAGCATCTCTTGTTTTGTATAGCATAATTTGAGTATATGGCGACAATTTGACACATGTCTTACACTACTGATTCTGGGTTACACAATATCTGTTTCAACTGTACATTTTCAAGACAAGTCAGTCAAGTCAAATTTTTATTTCCAGATGGCACATTGAATAAGCAATGCCTTTTCATCAAGCCACCTATCTAAGAACAAAAATTTCTTAATAGTAATGTTGAAGTACTACATTATTACAACCTTTACTAATACAGTAAATAGGAATAAAAGAAGAAGAAAACCAATAAAGTAGTGCACTGCAAAATGCACAAAATACACACACATTCACACACACGCGCGCGCGTGTGTACACCTAAGTAAAGAATTTTTTTTAAAGAATTAGAAACAAATCATAAAACGTAAAAAAACAAATTACATCACCTACAATATCATTCTTTCACGCGTTTCTTTCTTTGAGTGATTAAAAGACTGACATTTAGCTCAAAGGCGTTGAACATTTTTCCCCCCACTGTATACACAGGATTTTAGTCACTGTTCTGAATCAAACCATATACATATTTACAATGAATTTATCAATCTAAACTTTGGGGGATGGGCGAACTTCAGTATTAACGGCTGATTTTTGTTTCGATAAAAATAGCCATACTCTCCGGATGAATGGTTTTAGACTTTAAAAACAACAACAACAACAACAACAGCAGCAGATCTTGGTTTATTTCTCATAAACCGACAGTACACAATGCCTCCCACCAAGAATACCACGAACCTGCAAGAAGTTGATGGGGAACTTCTTGTGCTCTTCTGTGGTGACCCACAGGCGAAAGTCATCTTTGATCTGCTCTGTCTCTGTGATGGTGTCCAGGACCTCCACGATGTAGTCCAAGGACAGATGGCAGTTCTGCAGCAGCATCCACTCTCCCTCCGCAAAGCAGTTGGCCATGATTCGGCGGGCGTGGACCTCCTGTCCCTGCCCCATGGAGATGGACCGACACTCTGTGGATGAAGAGTATCAGACTTCTAGGTTTGCGCTGGGAGACTTCTGGAGTGTATGATATTATGTCATGTTCTGGGCTAATGATTAGTGGTTGTAAATGACGATTATTGGTAGGCTGAATACTCAAGAATGGAAAAGCTTTGTGTGTATAGAATTGAACTTTTGGAATCATATAATGAGAATCGAAACCTGAATCAAACACATATTCATATACGTTGGTATACACGCGCACGCGCAGAGAGAGAGAGAGAGAGAGAGAGAGAGAGAGAGAGAGAGAGAGAGAGAGAGAGAGAGAGAGAGAGAGAGAGAGAGAGAGAAGAGAGAGAGAGAGAGTGTGTGTGTGTGTGTGTGTGTGTGTGTGTGTGTGTGTGTGTGTGTGTGTGTGTGTGTGTGTGTGTGTTGTACGCATACCATATGCGGGTGCGTATGTACATACGTTTTCTTTGACTAGACAGATAATGTTACACAAAGTAAGAGAGATTCTCTATATGTTCCCTTGGCCTTCACGTATCCGATTATCACAATGTTGAAGGAGGCTTAACACCTCGATCACTCTACCTTTGCCCGATCTGCTCTTCCCCCTCTGTAAGGTGACGATAGTTCTTTTTTCATTCTTCAAAATCACCCAGTATTATACTTATTCCACACACATTTCTTTCAAGCTGAACTTGCTTTTCATTGCCACAGAGGAAATACTGCCATGTCATAATTTAATTTACCACGGGGAAGGGAGGGGGTGGGGGTGAAACGGGATAGCTTAGGTGGACAGAGCGTTGCGCTTGCGATTTGATAGTCCGGGATGGAGCCAGAGTTCGGGCCACAACCGACAAGACATCAGTCAATACAAGGCACAGCATGTTCACGGGGATTTTCCCCTGGAGTTAACTTCAGTACCCTGATGACTCCGCTCCCTCTAACGTCCATTGGATGAGATTATAAACCAAGGTCTCGTGCGCAAACGCACACAGAACATCTTGCACACACGTTAAAACCCGTTCCGCCTTTCGGAAAAGTAGGCCATTCGCGCCGGTAAGATCAGACAACAAGAAATAATTTATGTTAAAAATGCATGCACACTGCTGTCGTGTTTAGATATCATCCCGAAAGTCGAAAGGCGGCTATCCTAATGCTGACCAAGAAAACGATCGCATCTGCAAAATCCACCATCTAGTCGAGGAATGAAAAAATAAATCTTATGTGCACAACACATAAATAGATTTATGAACCTACGGTAGTTGCACTCATGATTTAATCACACACATTTAGTTATGTCTCTTTATACAATTTAAGTATACTTAGCGTTTCGGGAAGACATCGGTCATTACAATCTATTCATGTTACAGAAAATACGAAAATAATCAGTTCTGTATTTTTTTAAATCCACAAAACAGTGCATATTTCAAGATGCCAAAGCCTCAAATAATAAAGAGAAACATTTGGCAAATGCATGCTAAATCTATCCTATTAAGCATGCCATCAAATAAGACCAAACGATGCAAGACAAATGATAAATGACTTACTATAACTGAATCTTGATAATTTCGGTTTTGTCTGCCATTTGGTCAGTTGCAGCTCCTCAAGTGATGAAGAAATGCCCAAAAAATATTCTAATAAAGTGTCAAAAAGATATTATTATTTCTTTCCCCAAAAGGTCATTTCCAAATTTATTGCTTGTAGCATATCAGACAGTACAGCGCCAACACTTCTAGCTTAGAAATACACAAAGCATGCTTCCTACATGCGTTGGCCTTTTTCTATAAACTGTCCCCTCCTTGCATCCAGCTTAAACAGTTTCTAGGAATACCAAGATACAAAAAGGAGTATCTCTTGTCCTCATCTTCTTGTCCCAGAGAACAAACACTTCTAAAATGTAGTGCTTCTAATTCCGCTAAATGGCCAATTCAGTCTAGTTGTAACCCTACTTTTGGTGGAATAAAATCCAGAGTCGTGTAATTCTTTGTCATTATTACTATTTTTTCTTCTTAATCGCCCTGGACTTGTGAGTCAAAGGTCGCGACATGATGGGGGTAAACGTGGCTGGCGTGAAACGCTCAGAAAAAACGGACAGGAACGTCAGAGAAGATAGTGCATAAAAAAATTATCACAAAAGTTTGTATTTAATTCTTTTTTTATAGACAGACTAATGTTCAAGCATGTAGTCCACCCTAGGGACTGGAAATAGGAAATGACACCTGTATTTTGAATGAATTTCGACGTGTAATTTATCCTTGCTTAATCCATCCAGTCCGGACAGAGGTGTGACGTTTTGCTAACTGTAAGGGAAGGAACTGCTTCTCTGAGTGCAAAACGTAGTTGTTTCCCCTGATGCACAACCTGCCACCACAAGATTGCATAAGGATAGGATCCAGTTATAAAGAAAAGGAGTTTCAAAAGTGTGAAATGCGTCTCAAGTTCTCTAATAAAGATATACCGGTGCTTTTTATGTTCTACTATTTTTTTCCGTGTCATTATTATGTTTGATAATTTTCTGTTTCAAGTTAATCAGTCTTATTTTCATTTCAGCTCAAATTGTTCTGCTTGTGATGCTTTCGTTCGGGTTTTTTTTTTTTTTTTAAAAGTTTTCATGTCTATTTTCTCAATAATTTACATAGTATATTCTACAAATGGTGACAAACCCTTGACATGCAGACGCTGTTGTTCTTTTAAAGGAACAGAAGTGTGCGTAAGCCTTGTTTAGGCTTTTTTCATGGATACTGACCAAATGACAAGAGCTGGAGTTGTTTTCGTTTTCTCTTTTTGCATTCATAGTTTGAGCCACCAAGTTTAATACAGTTGCATAACTGACCTTTGAATACACAAACATTTAGAAATTAAAACCCGAACTACAAATATCCTTTAACAATTAAAAACCAGTTGAAAGGTGAGGGAAAAAAAGCCTGGTAGCAGAACTAAACCTTGCCTCTCACTGACAACGTATACATATTTTCTTTCAATTTTGTTGCTCTATTGATTGAAATAGAGGTCTGATAGCTTTTTCTGCATCCACAAATTGTCCAAAAGATAACAAAAGCTTACAGCACGACAAATTTCATTTACAATGATAAAACCAATACCTCAGACATGCTGTGAGATAGAAGCTACTGACAAATACATACAAAATCAGCGAAGCAACTTTGTTCAGCACAATCATTCCAAGGAACAGCAACAACTTATGAAACGCAACCCAGTGCAAGAAGTCAGGCAGGTGCAAATAATACCAAGATGGAATTTCTTGGCCAGATTCTCAATGCTGGTGGTGGGGTCGGAGCCCAGAGAAAGGAGGCACACCAGAGGCGTGCGCGAGTCACTCTCTTTCACCATTTTCTCCAGGTTCAAAATGACTCCTTCAGCGTAGGTGGTGCCCAGAGCGTCGCCGATGTATTTTTTGGCTTGTGGCAGCGTGCGATCGGGACACCAGGAGCGTACCAGCAACAAGCGACGGAAGACATCCAGCGAGTTGTTGTAGCCGTCTGGGATGACTTCCTCTTCTGGAGCATCTTTGTCAAACCACTGCTTCCAGGTTCTGTCGTTGCGGGTGACCTGGGAAGAAAAACGGTGTATTCAGAGACCGAACGGAACATGTACAAACGAAACTCATCCTGCCATCGTATAAACAACAATACACACACACACACACACACACACACACATTGATAATCGTAAAACATTTCCGAGGCTGGACCGTGGCTGTCTTAATAGTGGAGTGACATTTCTGTGTTTATTTTTAAAAGAGACAAAATACGCTAAAACCTCGCCAGGGGTGCACTCTGTACTTCTGGCTGAGAAACGGAGACAGACAGAAAGAACACATCGCACAGAGGAGAGCAGTTTTCTGTTTTGTTAACATCCACCCCCCACCCTCTCGTGATGCAAGCTAAGGTAAGATAACACCCGAGCGTAGAAATGGAAGACGGTGCAGCTGCCTACGTGTCAGTCCCTTTCGTAGATGATGAAAGGTACTTTCATTTTCAGATTGGGCTGTACCCATTGTGACAGAAGTCCAGCAAGACAAGAGCTGCTTCTGTGGAGCCTGCAAAGTGACGCGATCTAAGTTATACAATCGTCCCATCCTCGACGCCAGTAATGTACAGTGGACTGCAAATCAAATTCAAAGTAGCTTTAATCCTTAAAAATTGAAGTAACTTACACGTATGCAGCTTTACCATCTTCCATTTATGCCCTCAGAGCTATCTACCTTGTATATAATACAGACCACCACCAGCCAATATCTAGTGGAAATGCAAAGTCCGGCTGTAAACGGGATCCCATCCCACGAGCTCTTCTTTATTTTTTAAAGTTGTTTTAGAAAGATGAGTTTCTACCAGATCTTCGATCTCATTGTAAGATCGAAAAGGAGGAAGGGGGTGGGTATAGCTGAGTGGTTAGAGTATTGTGTTCGCGACATGACGACCCGGGTTCGAGCCACCACCCAGACGCCCGTTCAAGGGTTTTCCCCAGGTAGTTAACATCAGTACTGACTCCACTACCTCTAAAATCCTTCGGATGAGACTATAAATCGAGGACCCGGGTCCAAATACACGCAGAACATCTTGCTCACAGGTTTAAAAACTCTTTCCACCTTTCGGAAGAGTACAGATCACAAAAGGATTTTTTTTGTTTAAAAAAAATGCATGCACACCGGCTTCGTGTTTGGACGTCATACCCACAGTCAAAATGCGGGTGCCTTAATGGTGAGCAAAAACGATCGCATACGCAAAAATCTCGCCATTGGTGAAACTACGAACTCCAGCAAAGGGGGGAAAATAATTCTTCTGGGCATTTAATTCTGATCGCGCGCTCGCACGCGCACACACACACTGTACTAAACAGAACTGACCTGATCCAGAATACCAGAAAACTGATGGAGATGACTCAGCTCTACCAAGTTCAGCCAGGTCAAATCCACAATCCACTTGGCAGGCTTGGCCTGCACAGTATTCAGATCCAACGCAGCACCCCCTGTAACAGACGATAGAACCAAAAATGTCTTCAATTTTCGCTCATGTGGCAGACAAAAATAGTTTCTGTCTGAGCATTCGACGGCAAAGAAATGGGGATTATTATTTTTGAGGGATTTGTAGAATTTCTGGCTTTTTAAAAATAGTTATTTGTCTGCACGTAACAAACAAACATCTTTTACAACGATGAATGTATGTATCATTTGTGTTGGAATTCTCTGGTGCCATTCTTTTCTGTCCTGAATAACCTGTTAATCCACACCTCAAACGTTTAGAAACCCAACATGAGAACACACACACACACACACACGGAAAGCAAGAGATCTTACCTTTGATGAGTGTCATGAACTCTTCATGCTTGATCTTGCTGGCTTGCAGATCTATTTTTAGGGCCAACAGCAAGGTGAAGGTCAGTTTGTCAGCTTCATACAATCCTCTCACAGCGTACTTGAACACTCCATAGGTCATGTAGTCGATGATGTTCTGAATTCGTTTCTGTGGAATCGGAGACTTTTGTGATCTGAAAATAAGAAAGAAAGAAAGAAAAAAAAAAGACAATTGTGAAAGTGAGAAATGAGGACAGTGCACCTACAAACTGCAGGAGGGGAGAGAGAGACAGAGACAGAGAGAGAGACAGAGACATACAGACACAGACAGACAGACAGAGACAGAGAGATAGAGAGGAAAATGAATAGGCCACATCACAAGATTCCCAGAAGAATTGGCACGAAAGTGTCCCAAGTCGTGCGTCACTATCAAAATGGCACATCACTGGAAATGAGATTTTGTTTCATGTATAGTTTGTTTCTAAACTCTAGTGCTAACGTTTTTGAATGGAATGCGGTTTCCATGACAGAGGTTACCTAATGACAGAGGTTACCGAATAAACCAACAGCAAAAACCATCCAACACAGAAGAGAAATCCGGTTTGGATGAACTTTTTAGTTTCTTTCTTGACTCTCAGCTGGCTCACGTAAGTGACATCTAGTTGTTTTTTTTAAATCAAGATTCTGCAAAAAACTTTTCCCCCTGATGATAAAAACTAAAGGCGTCAACAGGCAGAGCCCATGTTATAGCAGACTTGCACTCCGTTCATTCAGTCTCTGGACCTGTTTAAAAGCACAGTGATAGAAGTGGTCCCTACGTGGATACCAGATGTGTGTATGATCTGAAATGAAGAAAAACCGTCACCTGTACTTTCTGTCGCCATACTGACTGAACAATGCGCCTTAAAAGGCAAAGCATGGTCTAAGCGGAAACTGTGCATGGGCCGTTCTAGATGAGGCCTTTCCAAGCACGGGTCAGGTATCACTGAAGGATTCGAGGCTAGGTACAGAGGGATCTGTAACGCTGCAGCCTTTCTTGCATAAATTAGGAAATAATATGTTTGTTACGCTTGTCTTAAACGCATAAGATTATTTTGTAGGTGATGTGAGATTATGTCATGTGACAATGCTTCATGGATAATGTGATTTCATTTTGATGCGGGATAGTTGTGCATGACATGTGAGACTGCTTTGGGGCGAACGTTTATGTCGAATATTTTAAACTGGATTTGGGGGGTCATAGATATATGTTGGTACATATGCATGGCGTACGCGCGCATACACACACATACACACAAACACACACAAAACACACCCACACACACACACACACATACACACACACACACACACACACACACACACAACACAACACAACACACAACACACACGGTATCTGTCAAAATTAAAACCGATCAGGACTCACTTGGCCATGGACTTGTCAAAGAGCTGCAGGAACTGGCGGAGGGAAGTCTGGTACATGACGTTCACCAGACTCATCTCCACGATCAGGAAGTACAGGATGCTGCCTCTGGTGGCCACAGGGCGGAACTCTTCACGGGCAGTGTTGATCTTGATCTCAGTCTCTGCCGCCACTTGCAGCTTCTGGCTGACGTCTTTGGCGGTGACTTTGGTGACGGCCAAGACATCAATCAGCTCATCATCGTCCACCAGGGAACCCTGCAACCACACGTTATTATCAGCACTGAACAAGCACATCTGAAGAAAGCCTTCCAGTGAAAGAGAGTAAACACGTGTGTGTGTGTGTGTGTGTGTGTGTGTGTGTGTGTGTGTGTGTGTGTGTGTGTGTGTGTGTGTGGGGTCTCTCTCTCTCTCTCTCTCTCTCTCTCTCTCTCTCTCTCTCTCTCCTCTCTCTCTCTCCTCTCTCTTTACAAGGTGGGTACAAAGTTTCTGGTCTTCTCCTGTGCTTGTTTTCTTTTGTGTGAAATATCCACTTACATGCATTTTGGAATAAAACAATAATACTCATTATCTGAGGTTTTTCTTTACTTTATAGAAGCATCTCGTATCCAAAACATTCATTTGTTTCAGTAATCATGGCTCTACAATTTGTAAAGTAGTGTACACTGATATAAAAAAACACTTTGTTTTGCTTGCATTTGTGACCTAGTAGAAATTGTCAAACCACCATCATTTTTCAAACACTTCAAGGTCGAAAGATTTTATCAGTTATTGATATAAACTAAATCTCTTAGATGGTTCTTAGCATGCAAGGATTATGAGAAAAGAAAAGATATTCATTTTCGACACACACTGTGGAGTCAAGTTTACTGACCGTATGTTAGTACCCTCTAAGCAACCAGTGATGATGAAAAACATGGGTTTGTTTCTTTTTGTGTTTTCCATGCCTTTCACTGGTAAATAAATGGGGCCATTTCAGTGACAATGCCAATTTGTGTGACAATGAACTCGGGTCTTACGTTGTAGGAAGACATCAAAGTGACAAAATATCATGACCAGAACTGACAGGGCAAAATGGCATCTCTGAAAAGGACTTTCTCTACCGCTTGCCATGAAAATCAAGTGCTTTATAAGGGTAACAAGAATTCCACTTTATCGGCAAATATTGGTTTGGACAAAAGAATAACAATTAGACAATCAGAAACACATTGGGGCTGACCATGTTTATAATAATCAAGAGATCAGTACTCAAAAGAAAAACGTCTGCATTCTTAGCGTCTTGAGCCGTTTTCATAATTTTACTACTGAAAAAAAGGAATACAGGATTTCAATTATACTGACCTGGGTAGAGGTTAAGCGAAACAGCAAGTTGTCTTCCAGTTCTTTCATTTTCTTCTTGTTTGCAGTCACTTCCTCCATCAGTGTCACTCGCTCATGTTCCAGCTCCTGAAAATCAATGATTGTAGAAAAAAAGCTCCTTTTATTTTGTTAGAGGCATAGACCAAAAGGTGCCATTTCAAAGTGCTAGGGCTATACTACTGGGAAAATAAAGAGAGCTCACGAATTTCTCAACTCCTGTGTCCTGACGTATAATTTCAGCACAAAATTTACAACACTGGGGGAGGGAGAGAGAGAGAGAGAGAGAGAGAGAGAGAGAGAGAGAGAGAGAGAGAGAGAGAGAGAGAGAGAGAGAGAGAGAGAGAGAGAGAGAGAGAGAGAGCAAATTAAACAGAAACAAATTATCTTATTTCGAGGATAATGAATAAACATCCATGTGATTTTTTACGTCCAGTCCCCACCCTTATCAGGGGTACACCATAACAGGAAAGTATGCACAATACCCACACACTCACAGAAAGAGAGACAGAGAGAGGCAGAAAGAGGCAGAGACATACAATCAAATCTCCCGAGACAGCATTAAAATTTCTGTAATGATAAGATCATACCAATAAAAAAAATCAAAAGGTGGTATCTTTCAGATATCAACTGATTAATTCATAAAGTCCACTGCCCGTCAGAAGGGATAAACAAACAACATAGAAACACGCACTTTGTAGGTTACTAAAAGATAGACAACCCAAGGGCTTCTTTGGATAATTTTTTTCTTTCATTTGCTTCCCCTTTATTGCGACATGCACGCTAACTGGTGGGCAGCGTATCAGTCATTATATTCATTTATTCTTTTATTTCGAGTATAATGGAATAATCACTCATGTGCTTTTTTTTATCCGATCTCCGTGTTAATGCAATTTTTATATTTTTGTCACCCGTTCCCACCGGCACAACTGGCCTACTCTTCCGAAAGACGTAACATGTTTTAACGTGTGCGTAAGATGTTTTGCGTGCGTTCGGACACATGACCTCGGTTTATTGTCAAATCCGAAGGACTTTCGGGGGAGTGGAGTGGGTACTGATAATAACTCCAGGGGGAAAATCCCCTTGAACTGGCGTCTCAGGTAGTGGCTCAAGCCTGGGCTCGAACCCGGGCCGCCAGATCACGAACGCAACGCGCACATTCTAACCAGTAGGTTATCCCGTTCCCCTGCAAGAATCAATAGCTTGGAGTTGGGTGTTCCTGTTTCAATTAGGAGAACAAAAGCTAGTGCTCCTCATTGTTCTTATTGGGTTTTTTCATGTTCACATCATAATAACAGCTGCCAAACATGTTTATCCTTTATATCTATGTTCTCATCATTTTGTTTTCATTCCTCGGCTAGAGCTTTAAGGTTCACCAATGGTGAGATTTTCGAGTATGCAACCAGTTTGCTCACCACTAAGACAGCCGCATTCCAGTTCCGGGGGTCTCATAATAAATGAAATAACGAACTGCATTTTACTCATGTTTGTCATTCAACCTATTTGGCAGGTGTTTTGCTGATTTCCACCGATTTACTACCCTTTTAAACTTATTCACTTTAGATTGATGGATTCTGATTCACCTTTTCGAACCCAACTTTTGAATAGCAGCTGTCCAAAAAGACAAAAGGAAGCTATGCGGATTTACACCATAGAATACAGGTAGACCCAGTCATTCCTCCCCCCGCCCCCCCCCCCCCCCCCCCCCCCCACCAAAAAAAAAAATCCTTGATGACAAGTTTTCCTTTATCAAAACAAGTATAAACAATTATTCTTGCCCTTGAACAGAATGATAGCTATCTTTACACAACACCAAAGCACACCAAACAGACTCACTCACGGCTTTTTCAGTGATGATACACGGCCCAGAGCTGTCCCCAACCTTCATGTGACGGTGAAATCGATGATGGAGGTTCGGGCGGAGATCTCTGGGGTGTAGGAGGGGTTGGGCAGCTTGGTGGTGATGTACAGTTTAAAGCCCTTCATGATGTCGCACTCCTTGTCCCCCACCTTCACTTTAAAGGTGGAGCCACTCTTGATGAAGTTCTTTTCCAGAACGTTGTCCAAAGCTGGATCCAGCTCCTCGCTGATGTCCTCGATCATCATGGGACGACCCTGGCCCAGGGCATCTTCCAGGTGTGTTCTGAAGTACTTGTGGTTCAGGTTCGTCAACTGAAACCAAGCCGTGGGCAGCGCTGATCGTCATTATATCACAAAGTGTGTGTGTGTGTGTGTGTGTGTGTGTGTGTGTGTGTGTGTGTGTGTGTGTGTGTGTGTGTGTGTGTGTGTGTGTGTTGTGTTTGTGTGTGTAGTTGTGTGTATGTGTGTGTGTGTTGTGTGTGTGTGTAATGTGTGTGTGGGTGTATATATATATATATATATAATATATATTATATATATAATATATCTGTGTGTGTTTATTATGTAATGTATGCATGAATATATATTTATTAATATATATATAATATATATATATATATAGTATATATATATATGTGTGTGTGTGTGGTGTGTGTTGTGGTGTGTGTGTGTGTGGTGTGTGTGTTTGTGTGTGTGAGTGTTGTGTGGTGTGTGGTGAGTGTTGTGAATGTGCAGTTAAGTACGTATAAATGTATGTGGGAATGTACTTCGGTACATGTATAGGTAGTTTGGTAGATATTTATCTCTGCGTTTATGTATGAACGGATAGTTAGGCATACTGTGTAGTCAACATGCTATTATCAGTCAGTACATCCTCTTAAAAATATTTTGACTTTACGAATGCATAATCATACACTTTGTGTGTTCATGCCATGTTAAAGATCTGATCAGAAAGTGTGACACAAGGTGACAAAGAACTGTATAAGCAAACGAAATGAAAGAGTTCAAAATCACCATTAAGTGTATCCGTCCACAGCTTCTATAACTTATACCATGCTTCATTGTTGAACTAACACAAAGTATACAGTCCTCTATAAGAAGATCATACAAAACAAATAAAACTACCAAAATGTGGTGCAAATACTCTGCCAACAGTAAAGGTGCCAATCTAATCCAATTCGCTCACATCGTTTATAGCCCCAACGACCACATAGGCCACCACAGGGCTGTCATCGCTCTGAGAGTAAATCTCTGACTAAAAACTGCAGAACTATGTACAGATAAAAACCAAAAAAACCCCCTTCTGTCGTTCTTTGCTTGTATCAACACCCTAGCCAACTATCAGGGTCAGTGCCCTGATATTAAGGTGTCTCATAACCTATAAGGTCGTAGGGGAGCGAGGCATCAGAAACCTCACTTCTCTAGGGGCCAGCATATTGAGGTTATAGACATACTGATATATCATCATCATTAGCCATTACACCCAGCGGTGTGTAGGGCAGCAACAAAGCGCTTCCACTCCTGCCTATTCTGGGCCAACCTAGTCACTGATCCCCAAGAGTGCTGCATGTCCTTCATCTCACTTTCTACAGTTCTCCTCCACGTTGCTTTTGGTCTTCCTTTCTTTCTCCTTCCTTCTGGGGTCCAGTGCAATGCTGTTCTTGCAATTGACTTGGGTCTTTTCGAGGATGTGCCCAATCCACTTCCACCGTCTTCGGGTGATGATGGTTCCCCATGTCTTCTTGCCTGCATCTCCGTAGTAGGTCTTCATTGGAGATCTTCTCGGCCAAAAGATCCGAGAATTTTTTCGCAGGCAAAAGGTTTGGGAAAGGGATCGAAGTTTGGTAAGATCCACTTCCGTCATCCTCCACACTCAGAACCGTACAGGACGTAGACACAACACACTCGGGTATAGCTTCAGCTTGGTGTTGGGCTGTACGGAGTTGATCTCCAAAAATTTTGTTCATCTCCCTAAACACATTCCTGGCCTTGCCCAGTCTGTTGTGAGTCTTTTTTGTGCCGCCCTCGGGTTTGATGCTGCGCCAAGGTATGTAACTTTCTGTCTGGCGCGGGTCATTCCATTCACTTTCACAGGCGGGTGTGTTCACATTGAGCGACATTGTCTCTGTTTTCTTGGTGCAAATTTACGAAGCCCACTTGCTGTCCGAAGTTTGGAGTCTGCTGGTCTTCTCCTGGATATGTTGGTGTGTGTGGACAGCAGCGCCAGGTCATCCGCAAAGTAAAGGGTCGTCTGGGTTGAGAACACTCCAGCGAACCCCTCTTGGTGCCCTTCTGTCGTCTTCCTCATCACCCAATCAATGGCCAGATTGAAGAGAACTGCTGACATCACACATCCTTTGTCTTACTCCAGTCTTGACTTCGAAGAAGTGTTGCTATGGCCCACAGAGCATCTGAAGTTGTCATAGAAGCTTTTGAAAAGGGTTACCAGTTTCGATGGATCCCATAGTGTCGAAGGATACTCCAAGGCTGTCTCTGTGTAGCTGTCAAATGCCTTTTTCGAAGTCCACAAAGTTCACATACAGTTTGTCTTTGCCACTCTTGCACTGTTAAAATGATGTTTCTGACGTAAATATCTGGTCTATACTCCTCGTTGCTTCTGAACCCTGCTTGTTCCTTCCTCAAAGCATCGTCCACACGTCTGATATTCTTCTGATGATGACCTTGGCCAGTATCTGCTGGGCACAGACAAAAGAGTGTTTCCCCCTCCAATTGTTTCAGTCGCTCAGGTTCCTTTTCTGGGGATTTTGACTATCACTCCCTTGTCCAGTCATCAGGTACTTTCTCGTTCTTCCATGCAGCTGTGAACAGGGGTTGCAGTTGTCAGCTGCTAGTCAGAATCTGCCTTGAACAGTTCGCACCAAGGTTGCCTGGCCTGGTGACTTGCCATTCTTGAGGGTCTTAAAGGCAGCCACTATCTCTTCTTTGTTGGGGGTTGACGTCAATGTCTAATCTTTGTAGCTTCTGGGATGTCGGCTGCTCGTCGGGTTTGGTGTGGGTTGAAAAATTCCTGGAAGTGTTCAGCCCAAATCTTTCTTCTTGCTCTTTTTCTGTTGTCAACAGTTTCCCTTGTCTGTCCCCCGATTGGTCCCCCAGCGCTCCTCTAAATTTGTTGCATACTTTCTTTGGGGATTTTGTAGACTCTCCCTTGCTCTCCTTGGGCCCCCGCCTCTTCTGCCTCAGCTGCCAGCTGGGCCATGCTCTCTCTTGTCACGGCGTGCGAGTCTCTCACTTCCTGTTTTGCCCCTCTGTACAACTCTTCCTGCCTCTCTCGTAGCTGTGAACTTTAACTTCAGAAGTCTCTTCTTGTCTCTCTTCTTTCTTTGATGGCATTGAGGTCTCTTGTTGGATCCAGTCATTGTTGGTCTTCTTCTTTGATGGCCGATGTTGCCTTTCTGCTCTCAGTGTACAGTTTACAGATCTGCTTCCATGTCGTATCTATGTCATGCTGTTCTGCATGTTCTGCAGGATTGGAATTGTTTCCTCAATCGTTGACGAATGCAACTTTACTTGGTGTCTCTCAATCGCTGGGTAACAAATCGCGCTTGAGTGGTTGGTCTTGTGTTCTTCTTTAGTTTTTATCTGGATGTGTGCTGTCACCAGGTGATGATCGCTCCCGACATCCGCACTTCGCTTGGTTCTCAAAATCCAGGAGAGATCGTCTCCACTTAACCATTGATCATCAGATGGTCAATCTGGTTCATAAACTCTCCCCAATTCGGCGACGGGCCCCAAATCAGCTTGTGGATGCCCGGTGCGTGAATAGGGGCCCTCCTACACTAAGTTGTTCATGGCGCAGAACTCCACAAGTCCCCTCCCCGTTGTCATTTCGTTCCCCACCCCGTGTTTTCCCATGACTCTCTCATAGTCGGTGTTGTCACTTCCGACCTTGGCATTTAGGTCCCCCATGATGACGATGAGGTCATGCGTGGGCTTTTCTCTGTCTCTGTCTGCAGCTGGTGGGAAAGGCATCTTTTCTCTCATTGCTGCTGTTGTTGGTTGGTGCGTACACTGGGTATGGTGATGTTGATGTTTCTTCCCTTCAGTCTCGCACTCATTAGTCTGCTGTTGATGGCTTCCACTCCATAAGGCATCGTTCAACGCCTTTTTTGAGGATGAGGCAAACTCCCTCGTGGTGCTGGTCGTCATCTCTCCCAGAGAAGGACGGTTTTCCGGTGGTGTTCTCACCTCTCCAGATCCAGTCCATCTACCCCTCGCTTAACTCCTAAACATGAGGTTGAATTCTCATCTCTAATTTACCTGTGCCAGCTTGCCCGTCTCATACACGTCCTCACTTCCAATGTCCCAGTCTGATCTTAGTTTTGGTGGTGTTCAGGTCTTCCCTTATCCTGCGGGAGCTTCCTCTCGGCTTTTGGCCCGTCAGCATTCATACGAGTCTCACTGGACCCGGGAGGTCCTTCGCACGCAAAAGTATAAATTTTCTTTTTTGCTGTTTCTGTAACTGGTCTTTTTTTTTACGGACAGGGGGTTTTTAGCCCTGTGCCCAACCCCCAACCTGGAGGGAAAGGGGTTCCACCTTAGTCGCCTCTTACGACATGCCTGGTTGGAGGGCAGGGATCCTATCTTTGCAATTTCTCACTTGTAAGCATACCCGAGTCCCACGGGATACTGAAATAACAGAGAAAAAAAACAACTGAAACCCTCAAGTGGTTTTAATTCCCGATTTTTGACCAGAAATTTGCCCTTGTCCCTGTGGATCAATCAAAGGTAAACGTGCAGCCTGTGGACAATGATGCCGTTCTGGGGGACAATCGCTGGAAGACCCTCCATTCCACCCCCCACCTGCAGCAAAGAACAAAAGAGATTAGGACGCGATAGCAGAGCTAAAACAACTAAGCATGATTTTGAATCAGTCCGAATTAAGACAAGAAGGAAGCGAAGACGTTCAGCGTTCCCCTCCTAACAAGCAAACTGCGAGGATCTGGATTCAATTCCCAGCCTTGCCCTTTCTTTCCAGAAAATCGAATGAATTCAAAGTCCTTCGGATGAGGCAATAAACCAAGGCCACGCGTGCGAGTTCACGCAGAACATTTTGCACATACCTTAAAAACCCGTTCCATCTATCGGAAGAGTAGGCCATTTCGTGCCGATAGGAACGGATTACAAAAAACAAAACAAAACCCACGTAGACACAGGTGTCGTGTTTAGACACCATCCCCCAAGTCAGAATGCGGCTATCTAAATGGTGGGGAGAGGTGTAGGGGGAGCGGTCGAACACGCAAAAATCCTACCATTGGTGAACCTAGCTCGGTGCTCTAGCCGGGCAACGAAAAAAGGACCTTAAGAATAGTTTGTTGTCTTTGGCAAAGCAAAGGCCTATGGGCCCATACAAAACAGCAAGCGAACAACCCATCCATCGATGGATTGGTGGTCCACAGGCAACGCAACTGCCTACAAGGTAAGAAGTGTGGGTTCGATCCCCCGTATGTGCCCTAACTTTGACTCTGTCCCCTCAAACTTGAGTGGTTGTCTGGGCGCTAGTCTTATGGATGAGACGATACACCGAGATCCCGTGTGCAACACGCATTCATCGCACGTAAAAGAACCCATGGCAACAAAACAGTTGTCTCTGGCAAAATTATGTAGAAGGAAAGCCTCCCTAATAGGGAAACAAACACAAACGCAGTCAGAATTCTTTTTTTGATTAGTGGCACTGCTCTTGTGGCGATCCGTTCTCCCCAGGGAGAGCAAACTAACTTTCACGCAAACAAATCTGCTGTGACTGAAGGTAGTATACAATACCATACCTTACAATACAAAATACAATGCAATGCAATACATCCCCTTCAAACAAAAATAGCACACAAAACCAAACAAAATCCATTGTGCAATGACTTGGCTCTCGTGGCAATTCAAATGGTAGGATAGGGAATGTTTTCACAACAATGACTCCAGTGCATTTTGTCTTCTGTTAATGTGCTCCTGTATTCCATGTGCCTTCTCACTGACTATTTGTGGTCGCTAAATCTTATTGTAAAAATAATTTACTTCTGATTAATCTTAATGTTCTTCAATCCCGGAATAATTAGAGCATTTTTGTGTATTTTGTACAAGAAAAATGATCATTGTGTATCAATCGTCTTACCCCCATTTCCTGTTTGTCAAAAACTGATCATGTTTTTGTATCAACGTAATGTACCCCATTCCTGCCTTTGTCAAGAAATTGATCGTTTGTGTATCAACGTCTAAAAATTTAATTATAAAATTATATATCAAATATATTAAATTTATTATAATTCCTACATAAAAAATAAATAATAATTAAAATATTATTTATTTAGAATATTAAAATTATAATCAAATATGCTATAAATAAAACTTATATATTAATAAATATATAATAATAAATATAATAAATATTAATAATAATATAATTATAAAAGTTACTAATAAATTTATAAATATTAATTAGAAAAATAAAATAAAAAAAATAACTAATAATAAAATAAATTATATTTATAAAAATTATCTATTATAATAAATCAAAATAAAATTATAACTAAAAATTATAAATTATATATAATTCCAAAATTATATTTTATATTTTTAACATTTAATATAAAAAAATAATACTATAATTATAAAATAAAATAAATGAACATTAAAAAATAATATATTTTACATATTATATATTGAAATCAAAAACATAAATAAAAAATGAAATCTATTTAAGATAAAATTATTATCAATAAAAAATAGTTATTAATATTAAAATAATATAAATAATAACGATTATAAAATATAATTACTAAACTAATTATTTAATAAATAACATTAAAATATATATAGATAATAATATTAAATTAAAAAAATTATAAAATTCAAAATAATACTATTAATAAATTGGGTCTTATAAATAAATTAAAAAATATCTATTATAATTATTATCTGAATTTAAATCATATTAATTACATAAATATATATAAAAAATCTACAAACTATACTGATATAAAAATAATTAATTAAATATCTAAATAATCTAACTAAAATTTATATTATTATAAAAATATCAATATAATAATTAAATTAAATTTTAAAATTATCTGATAATATTAAAATATATTAAATATCTCTTTATAATATTAAATATTCTATATCAAAAAATATAAATATATAATAATTAATAATTAATATAATAATAATTAACAAATAAACTTTTAATATAAAATTATAATTTAAGAAATATAATTTTTCAATATTAATTATAAAATAAAATATTATAAAATCTAAAATAAACCCCCAGTATCCTTGTTTGTCACAGAAAACCTGATCTAAGTACAACCGTCTGTACCCAGTTCCTGTGTTAGTTCAAGAAAACTGATCAATTGGTGTATCATCGTCTGTACCCTAGTTCCTGTGTTTGTCAAGAAAATTGATCATGGTGTATCAACGTCTGCTCTAGATTTCCTGAACGGTGCTATGCATGTAACAAAACATAAACGCTATAGATCTCGCTAATGTCTTTGTTATGAGCATAGGGCAACCATAAATGGGCTTATAAATTTTGTTTGTATCAAATTATCAGAAATGCAATATGAATGTCCATTAAAATTATCTATCTGTACTGCACATAACTTAAACGAACTCTGGTAAAGGTAAAGGTAAAGGTGTCCCATAACCTATAAGGTCGTAGGGGAGCGAGGCGTCAGAGACCTCACTTCCTCTAGGGCAGCATATTGATGGCGGCGTCCCATCTCCTCCTTTCCCTCGCTGCAATAGCCTTTCCCTGACCCTTAAAGAGGCAGGTACCCCATTTTACAGCTGTGTGAACGGGGGAACCAGTACTGAAGCCAAGGCGCGCAAACCGGTCACCCATCCAACTGGTAACCACGCTCGACGCTGCTTAACTTGGCTGGGGGAAAGCGAGTGCTCCGACCACTGAGCTATCCCGTCCCTCTGGCCCATACTAAAAGCTTTGTCTATTACTGATATACTCAAATTGTCTAGGCTTATTTCAAAATATTGTTATGTTTTTAAATATTATACAAAGATAAAGCTTCATCCATGACCAAAAAAAAAAGCTCTAAAGCATACAACACCCGATCGTCCATCTTCATGAGAATTAATCCTCGTGAGTCGAGTAGTCTGCCTATATGCGAGGTACTTGAACACATTGCTCCACAGCAAACTTCTTCTCACCCAGTATGTACTTAATAAGGCCCCGCAATGAGGGTGAGAGTGACATATTTGTGTGCGCCCAGGGGGGACTGGGGGAAAGCCAACAATAAAAAACTAATGGAATTCTTTTTAACTCAAGTTAAAGTATCACATTTGTTCAGTGTTTTCTGTGATGAGTGAAGTGCAAATATTGGTGTGACGCCCGGGGGTTTCTGGGGAAAACCCCGACAATAAAAAACTAAAAGGGGAATCTTTTAAAAATCAAATTAAAGATCATCATTCATTCGTGTTTTTTTTGGTCGGGTACAAACTTTTGCTCCTGGCATTTTGTTCATCTTTTTATTCTTTTTAAAATTTCGGATAATGGGAAAACACGGGCTTTTTTTTTTTACATCCAGTCCCCAGGGGATGAATTTTTATAAATACTGTCCCCGTTTTCCCCCCACACAAACTCCCCACTCTTCTCAAAAGGCGGAACAGTTTCCAAAGTGTGGCACTGGATGTTCCCATGCGCTTGCACAAAGACCTCAGTTCTAAATCCATTAAAGAACTTCGGGGGAGTGACATTAAATCTGTGAATATATTTTGTTCAGAACAAACATCTATTCAAACCACATGAATAAAACGCTGATTTCTCGAGAAAAAAATGAAACATTTTCATTTCTGATAAAATAGACCCAATCTGAAAATGGGTACCTGCGTCTTTTAGGGCAGAAAGGAAAAAGCATCAAGGGAAAGGAGAACCGGAGGGCGTCCCCGCCCTCAATATGCTGGCCCCTAGAGACGGTTGAGGTCCCTGGTGCCTCACTACCTCTAGCGACCACATAGTTAAGGACACCTTTTACTTTATAGTAAAAGCAGCATTCCCCACCCATCCCAGAACCACTGAAACAAAATTGGTCTCTCTCTTTGACCTTCATAAAGGTTTCTCCAAACAAGTTCTTACTGTGGTTGGAGCGACCAGCATTTCCACCACGTTGAGCGACTGTGTGAAAGGAATCCTGCTGTCTCTCAGCTCCTTTGTCCAGCGCTTGTTCAACAAGATTCGAAAATCCTGATTGAAAGGACCGAGGTAGGACAGGAATCCCGTGCAAAGTAAAACGTCACCGATCAGTCTGAACACAAGAAAATGTATAGCACATATATTATTTAAATATAGTGTGTGTGTGTGTGTGTGTGCGTGCGTGCGTGCGTGCGTGCGTGCGTGCGTGTGTGTGATGTCACAAGATCCAACAACCTATCTCCAACAAAATCTCCAAAAGCACAGTCCTGGGAGGTGGAACAAGAGGCACACAGAGAAAGACAACATCACTGAATGGACCTCAAAGAAGCTTCGCTTAGACCCAGTCACTAGCACACGACCATCACAAAAAACCAAACTGGTGTTCCCACGACCACTTTTACTTAAGGGATCTAATAAGTAAGGCTAGTGTGTGTGCCTAATCTCTCTTATGAAAGCCCTAAGTGCTTACAAACATGATATCTAAACTGCACAGATTATCAAACCAAAAGACAAATGTATACGGGCAGCCGCAGAGACACACATTCACGGTAATCCACTCTCTTTCCTGGCTACCCTTCATTAGTCACAAGGCTTCCACCTAAAAACACCCCATCCTCCCGTATTGTAGACTCCTGTACTAACACGCACGTACGCACGCACGCGCACACGCACGCACGCACGCACACAAGCACACACACACACACACACACACACACACACACACACACACACACTTGCTTGAACATTAAATTTCAAGACTGAAAGAGAGTTGTTTTAAGGTTGAACTTGAAAGATTGAATAGTTGTATTGTGCCTGAGAGAGTATGGGAGAGAATTCCAACAAGAAGGGGCCTGAAAAGAGAAAGATGGTTCACCATAATTATGATTTTATTCGAAAGGTGGGAACACAAAACAAACGAGTATCAGCAGAGGTGTGGCAGATGACAAGATAGGACATAGAGCTGAAGGAGGCCAGAAAGGTACAGACCTATCAAAGTATCTAAAGCACTGATTAATGTAGTGTCGTGTGGTGTTCCTTTGGGGGCAGGGGGGGGGGGGTGAAAAGACAATGTATCAACAAATAAGCCAAAGGACATGAAAGAAAGAAAGGAAAACTAAAACTAAAGGAATCTCAGAAAAAAGGAACTTTGGAACAGCATCTGATGAAAATAGGGCCAAGGAAGAAGCAGATAACAAAAATAACCTGGATCACTATCCATGAAGCTATTAACCAGATTGAGAGAATTCGGTAATTTAAATTTTTAATTGAATACCTAGATCATTTTGTGACGGATACATGAACTGAAAATCCTCCTCAACAGAGTGTCATTTTGATGCCCTTCAGCCCATAATTCACAGCAAAGTTTCGGTCATTGTACTCCAAGTTGTTCCTTAGGAAACGAATAATATGTTGTGGACCTGGGGGGCGGAATAGCCAAGTGGTTAGGGCGTTGCACTCGAAATCTGACGGCCCGGAATTGAGCCCAGGTTCGAGTCACTACCGAGACGCCCGTTCAAGTGGATTTTTTCCCTGGAGTTAACATCAGTACTGACTCCACTTCCCCCAAAGTCCTTTGGATAAGACTATAAACCAAAGCCCCGGGCCGTGTGCGTCCACACGCAGATCACCTTTAATTGCCTTTCATGGGACGATTAAAGTGTTTTTGACTTGACTTTGACTTGACATCTTGCACACACCTTCGAACCCGTTCTGCCATTCGGAAAAGTGGCTCATTCGTGCCGGCAAGAACAGAAGACCAAAAAAGTATTTCAAAAACACAACGCATGCACACTGGCGTCGTGTTATGACATCCTCACCAGGTCACATAATATGCAAAAAATCTCACCATTGGTGAGCCTCGGAGCTCTAGCCAAGGAACGAAAAGAACCACCCAAATATGACTCACCTCTCAATTTGTGACTTGAACTCTTTCAGCTGTTCGGTCCATCGTTCTTTCTCTCCTGAAAGCCCATTGATCAGAGCAGAAGCAGCTCCCATTCTCTTCCGGCACCGTTCAGCGTCTTCCATCAGAGACTAGGGCAACAATTACAATTACAAGATGAAATGAACAACTTGTAATGCTTTGCGTTGATCATCGTATTCTAAATAACAACAAAAAAACCCAAACAAACCAAAAAGACCCCCAAAAGAAACATACCAGGGAATACACAGACAATGCATTCCCTTCCTACAAGTAATACACTATCAGTAGGGTATAACGCTTGCAGTCCTCCCAGCCTCAGGACCTAAAAAAAACCCAACAACCACCACCACCACCACACAGTACACTGGGCTAGTTGAGTGAGGGGGGTTTTGTTTGTTTGTTTTAGTTCCTCGGTTTGACCGTCGAGGTTCACCAATGGTGAGATGCTGCGTATACGACCTATTTTACCCATCCATCATTAAGGTAGCGTAATCCAACTTTGGGGATGGTGACTAAACAAAACACCTAAGTGCATGCGTTTAATTTCAAAAAATAAATAAAGGAGTAACAGGTTTATAACGTGTGCGAAAGATGTTCTGCGTGCTTGAGCGCTTTGATTTGTTGCTTTACAAGATTCAGCGCTATATAAATTCCACACATTATTATTATTATTATTATTATGTTCCTTTGTTTTTTGTTTCATCCGAAAGACTTTTGCGGAAGTGCAGTCTGCACTTATGTTAAATCCGGGAGAAATTTTCTTAAAACGGGTGCCTCCGCGGTGGTTCGACGCAACGCTCTAACCACTAGGCTAGATTGATTTTTTTAAACAAAGAAAATACACATGAAAACACTAACGAAAACTACAGTAGTACAGCAAAACAAAATATAATAAAGACAAAAAAATCTTCCAAGAAACATAATTTGATCTAAACACAAGTGTTACTTCATGTAGACAGATTTCTCATGAGGACACGTTGCTGATGAACTTTTTAACGTCTTTTTATCCCCAAGCTATAAAAAAGATGCAAAATTATGTTTCCGTCATCAAGATCATACACATAAAATGACACCAAAATGTAGCTTCTAAAGTCTAATTTAATGGGTAGGAAATGGTAGAAGTAAATATATTTCTTTACACGAAGTCCGGGTTTCTGATACGAGCATTGCTGGGGGGTTTGTGCATATAAAGGGAAACCGGTTATGTTATTATAAAAAAAGTGGGTATTAAAGATCCTTTTAAAAAAAATTGCAGAGGAATAAACAACGGCAGTAAAAAGAGAATTAGCAGAAGTTTGTAAGTTTTTACTATTCCACACGGCAGCTAGAACGTTTTCTTCCCCAACTTCTCTTTTTCTTTCAATTACGAACCATAAATTCAGAATTTACGCAATTATTTTCATAGCGCTCTACAACACTGCTATGCTATTTCTAGCACAAAATTGTCTTGATTTAGCACACCATGACCATACAGAAATCAATAAGAAAATGGAGGATAAATACATCACTCTGCAGTTTAGATAAGAAAAGTGAGTAACTTTTCTTTTTTTACATCAACACTAGGTTTCTTGCAAGTTTGTATTTGGGCCTGAGACATAGTTGGAACACAGCTGATGGGACATTGACAAACTGGAGACAGACAAGTTGTTGCTGAGGTTACGTTATAGTCCTAACGAAGATATCTGATTTAGGGACTGTGGTCGCAAGTCATCCCACTTTGGCGCCGCGGGCCACCCTAAAAATAGTACAGTTCCTTTAAGCAACAGTGCTATGCAAGCATAAAGATGCTGTGCAAGCCTTTCATAGGGAGAGAGACAACCATGTTACAGTGAGAAAAAATAATAAGCCTTCTTGTCTCAAGGGAGAGAACTGAAAATCATTATTAAAAAGAGGTATCACAAGAGTTCACTAACCTGCTTTTCCGCCATTGCTTTATCGAATTCAGCCTGCACTTCAGCCAGTTCTGCCTCTTTTTCATCCAGCTGCATTTGAGCTGAAGACAGGTCGCTCTGAGCAGATTTCAGTTTTTCTTCCTGGATAGCCAGGTTGGCCTGCACACACCACACAAGCCTGGTTTGTGGAAACATTCAATTACCGAGACTAACTCGTTCTTCATTACGTGCTATGCGTCCATGAAAGACAAACGTCACGCCAACAGGCAATGCGTACCCAACTCCGTTCCACATGCATGGAAACAAACGCGCGCTCGCGCACAAACGTAAACACACACACACACACACACACACACACACACACACAGTATATAGACCCTATGTTGATAATGTCACATGAAACAAGGACTATACCCAAGTATAGACAACTACAGATGTACGACGATATCAGATCACATAAAAACAGTTCCCATCTATTAAAACAGTACAGTACAAGTGGATCGGTGGTCTAGAGGTAACGCGCCTGTCTAGAAAGCGAAAAGTCCGGGTCTGAAGTGTGCGGCGGTTCGTACCCCGTTTGGACCGGAAACTTTTCCCCCATCCATTAGACCATGAGTGGTGGTCTGGGCGCTAGTCTTTCGGATGAGACGATAAACCGAGGTCCCGTGTGTTACACGTAATTATTTAGCGCACGTAAAAGAACCCACGGCAACAAGAGAGTTGTCCCTGGCAAAATTCTTAGAAAAAAGCCACTCTGATAGGGAAACAAATACAGTTGCAGACATGGAAAAAAAAAAGAAAAAAAAAAAGGGTGGCGCAGCGCTTGTGGCGACGCGCTCTCCCGCTCTCCCCGGGGAGAGCAGCCCGAATTTCACGGAGAGAAATCTGCCGTGACTTAAAGTGGTATGAAATGAAATCTGAGCGCTTTGATTTGTTGCTTTACAAGATTCAGCGCTATAAAAATTCCATACATTATTATTATTATTACAAGCAGGTCTTAATGTTTGGTTTGTCTATGCATAATTATTTGGCTGGCAGTAATCTGATCAGGACTTTTAGTTCTGCTACTATCCCCGAAGTCAGAATGGGGCTATCTTAATGGTGGGTAAAAACGGTAGCATACGCAAAATCTCACCATTGGTGAATCTCGGAGCTCCAGCTGAGGAACGAATGAAAGTTTTGGTACTAGAATCCACTACATATTCAACTGCCTGTCACAGGGAACAGTTCAGTCAGTGCTTCGGGTCCATTCGTCTCAGTCCTTTCCTCGCACAACAAACTGAGCGAGGAAGTGTTAAGTTTGCATGACAATATTTTAAAACCAATGTAAGAAGATAGCTGCATTTTCTTTTTGTTCCTCAGTTAGAGCTCCGAGGTTCAACAATGATGTGGGTTTTGCGTAAGCAACTGTTTTTACCCACCATTAATGTGGCCGCATTCCACTTTGGAAATGGTGTCTAAACACACCAGTGTGTATGCGTTTAAAAAAAATTTGTCATCCGATTTTACCGGAAGGAATATCCTGTTCTTCCCAAAGGCAGAACGGGTTTTAAGGATTTTGCACGACATTCTGTGTACGTTTGCACATGGTGCATTGGTTTATAGTCTCATCTGAAGGACTTTTGGGGAGTGGAGTCATTGCTGATGGTAACTCCACAAGAAAAATCCCCTTGAACGGGTGTGTCAGTGATAGCTGCATTTAGAAATTCTATAAGCATGACAAGATTTTTAAATAAGATGGTGGTGGCGGCGATGGTCATGGTGGGCGTTCCCCACACTGACATCCTAGCGGTCATCTACAATAATATATGTGCTTAGTCTTACTGCACTTGGGAATGACTAAGGCACTATGGACGTACATTCTGGAGGAGACATTGGCCTGTATGTGTTTTCAAATACCCCGCCATATGATAAATAAGCAGCCATGATGTTTTTCTCCTTTAAAGGATCGGAGAGTACAGGTTGTATAGAAAAAACATGTCGAGGATGGAGACAACCTCAACATAACATTTCAAAGCATGACAGTTTGAATGTTTACTAAAAGCTTGTCCAGGGCAAAGAATCTCCACATAACAGTTCAAAGCATGGCAGCATTTTCGATGCAAACCTAGGCGTTTTGCCTACATCAGTCATTGACAAAGCTTTTGGCCTGGGTCTATTGATTAGTCACCCATCCGATTTCCACCCCCACCCCCCGATAAAAAGAAACTACAACCCCAAACCACCTGACCTTAAGTGGCAAAACCTCCTTGTTGATGGCAAAAAATCCAGCCATGGCTTTGGTCCATGACAAGAGCCCGGCCACATTGCCGCACACTTTCTTGGCCTGCTCCAAGATATAGTCTTCTGCTGCCAAGTAGGGGTCCAGGAGTTCCACCATTTCGTCATTGATGTTATCCTTGGGGAACGTCATCAGATTGTTGAGGAAATTGGTAGCTGACATCAGCTGCGCAAAGAAAATCAGAGGCACTGCGATGATTATTGCTTAAATGAAAGATTCTGTTGCTATGGGCGTTCCCACAGTCACCCAGAATATGCACCCTTTCTCACTTGCCACATCTGGGAATCACTGCACGGCTGTTAAGTACGCACTGGGTGCGAAGTTTGTGTGTATGACTGTTTTTGAATACTTCGCCAAATAAGCAACCATAGTCCAACTTTAGGATTTTTGTCCTTTAACGTAGAGTACAAGAGAACTATTCTGAGCGCTGACAAATAACGCGCCACGCTCTGAAATGTCAGCATGTCAAAAAGAAAATATTCAATTTTTGTTTTTCTTCTCTTTCCTATACAAAGTGCAGGGTATCCAAAGCAGCCAAACCATACTGACGACAACCAAGACTGATTGGATCTGTCGTCTTTATTTATCCCTCTTTTTGTGGCTGGCCAAATCAGGAAAACACATTCATCTTTTTTCCATTTTAGTATGAAAAGTCATATCGCTAAGGACATTATAAAAAACAACAACTCAACAACATAGGAAAAACAACGACAGAACAAAAGACAGAATTCTGTTTGTAAAAAGGCAGGAAATAAGTGACATCACGTTGAAGTTTCTAGTGCCGACTTTCTAGAAGATGAGGATCTATTCATCCCCGTGCTGTACATTTCCTCTTCTCTCAGTCGCACACACACACAGACTCGCGCGCGCGCACACACACACGACATACACGCGCGTTCACGCGTGCATGCGCACAAAGACAAAGACATCGGATGAGACTATAAACCGAGGCCCGGTGTTCGAACGCATGCAGAACATCTTGCGCACACGTTAAATCCTGTTCCGCTTTTCGGAAGAGTAGGCCATTGTGTGCCGGTGGATATAGATGACAAAATTTAATATGTAAAAAAGCACATGATTGCTTATTCCATTATCCTCGATATAAAAGAATAAAGAATTTTTTTTTTAAAGACATACACACAAATAAAGACACATGACTGGTTGGAGCGCTGGGCGTTGCGAACGTGATTTGATGGCCCAGGTTCGAGCCTGGGTTTGAGCTACCACCGATACGCCTGTTCAAGGGGATTTTCCCCCTAGAGTCAACATCTGTGCCGATTCCACCACCACTAAAGTCCTTCGGATGAGACTGTAAACCGAGGTCCCGTGTGCGAACGCACGCAGAACATCTCAAAACAACTGTTCCGCTTTCGGAAGCGCAAGTCATTGCGGGCTAGTGGGAACAGATGACGAAATTTACAGATCGGACGTACGCGTGGGCTGGTTGTTTTTAAAAAAAAGCCCACACGAGTGATTTTTCCATTATCCTCGAAATAAAATGATAATAACAAGAATGATAATAAAATGACACACACGCGCGCGCACACACACACACACACACACACACACACACACACACACACGCTTAATGTGGACCCATCTTAAAGATTAGGCTCTGCTCTAAATCTGGCTCAGTCCTTACGGATCCTGTAAAACTGGTTGTTTTCCACGGGAGAGGAATCCGAATCTTGATGGGCTGCACCATAAAATCAAATGCAAGCTCTACTAATGCTATTTAAAACAAACAAAACAAAAACCCTCTGAAAATGAAGACAAAGAAAGCTGCTCACTTTAAGCGAGTTACTCCAAGAGGGTTTGAAGAACTCCGGTTTGTCAGGGTCCACCTTGATGTTCTCCAATTTGCACTGAAGAGGATGAGCACACAGTCCATGATCCTCATGATGAGGTGGGGAGGTTTGCCCAGTTTCCTGACGGTGGCGATGTCGGCAGGTTTGATGGTGTTGAGGGCTGCCTCTGCCTCCTCCAGGGCTGGCCGTGCAGCCTCCAGTTTGGCCTTGGCTACCTCTTTGTCGGCATCGATGAAGTTGACGATTTCCAGGGCTCTGTCCTTCACCTTCTGCACCTGGGCCTTGACCTTTTCTGCTGCTGCAGCTTTGCTGGACACAATCTTCAGCACAGCTTCTGCCTTCTCTGAGGCAATAGCCAGTTCCTTTTCCTTCACTACCAGTTCTTTGCTCAGTTCTTCCACTGCCAAGGCTGCTTCCACCAGTTTTTCCAAACCTGTAGACATGTTGAATGAAGCAACGGTTATTCTTTCACTCCTTCCTATGTTCCTGAAGCCAGTAAAAAAAAAAAAGCATTATCAACCAAACAAAATGCTGGGTATAAACTTTAGCAAAGAGAAAACACATGACTGCCAAGCTTGAGCACATGTTAAACAGAAGGTAAGAAAAAGTGTGCAGCGACGTGACATTTTAAATGAATTCCTTCTTCTTTCTTATCATCTGATGCAATACAGGGGACGGGATAGTTTGCTGATTAGATGGTTGTGCATGTGCTCGTGATCTGACGGCCTGGGTTCAAGCCACAGCCGAGACATACGTTTGAGGAGGTTTTCCCATAGACGTAACATCAGCACCGATTACACCCCCCCCCCCCCCAACCCCGGGAAGTTCTTCAGATGAGACTACAAACCAAGGTCCAATGTGCTAACGTGCGCAGAACATTTTGCGCACTCGTTAAACCCATTCCGCCTTTCGAAAGAGTAGGTCACTTTGTGCTGGTGGGAATGGATGACAGCATGTGTTTAGACAGCCTACCCAGGGTCATATAATGCGGCTACCTTAATGGTGGGTAAACGGTCACACACGCAAAATATCACCATTGGTGAACACCAGGGCTGTAGCCGAGGAATGGGAAAAACCCAACTAAAAACCGATACCATAGTCATACCGTAACCATTGCTAGGCTACCAAAAAAGCAATGCTTCACGATGCAAGTATCTTTTCATACAAATGGAAAACTCACTACCTTTTCCATTTTGCAGTTTGAAGCCTTGGAGGCACGACTGATTTTCCATCTCCCAAATTCAAAACAAACAACCCATATTCAAATTTTCTGGCAGGTAAATACAAAAAAGCACTCACCAGTATTCATGCGTTCAGCCATCTCTCCAATAAACTGTTTCCTCTCTGCATATACAGTCTTGTAACCATTCAAAAAGGACAGGTAAGATTTGGGTGTCACGTGCGTAGTTCGGCGATACCTGAAACAGTGGGGTAAAAGTGTCTTTTGTTAGTAATAATAATAATAACAATAATAATAATGTATGGAATTTATATAGCGCTGAATCTTGTAAAGCAACAAATCAAAGCGCTCAAATGACTTTTTTATATCAAGGATAATGGAATACATCCAATCCCCGTGTGTATGCGGTTTTGTAAATTTTGTCATCTGTTCCCACCGGCACACAATAGCCTACTCTTTCGAAAAGCGGAACAGGATTTTAACGTGTGCGCAAGATGTTCTGCATGCGTTCGCACACGTGGGATATGAGATGTTTTAGTTATTTAATCTATCCATCTATTGCATCATATTGTATACAACTTTCAGTCACAACATCTCTCTCTGCGTGAAATTAGGGATGCTTTCCTCTGTGAGAGTGTGTCGCCACAAAAGAGCGCCACCTATTTTTTCTTCTTTTTTTATCTACAAGTGTAGTTTACTTTCTTAACAGTTTTTTCCCTACATCTTTTTACCAGGGGCAGCTTTCTTGTGGCTGTGGGGTCTATTACATGCGCTAAGTGTGTGTGTGTGTGTGTGTGTGTGTGTGTGTGTGTGTGTGTGTGTGTGTGTGTGTGTGGATGTGGATGTGCATACATGCATATATGTGCACATATATGTGTATGTGCTTGCGTGTGTGGACGTGGTGTATGCAATTTTGTGTGTTAATGCATGCCTACAGGTGTGTGTGGTGTTGTGTGTGTGTGTGTGTGTTGTGTGTTGGTGTTGTTATTTGTTTGTGTGCGTGCGTGCGTGTGTGCGTGCGTTTTGTGCGTGCATGTAAACGTATGTGAACGCGCACGCACATACAGCACACGTTTCGACAGCGTTTCCTTTTCAGTTTTTGTTTTCGTTCCTCGACTATAGCTCCGAGGTTCACCAATAGTGAGATGCTGCGTATGCGAACATTTCTGCCCACAGTTAAGGTAGCCGCATTCCGCCTTCGGAGATTTCCTTTCATATCAGCTATCCCACGTCACCAGCAAACAGAGCCCAAAGTTAAAGGAGGTGGATTCCTCACCTGTTGAAGTACTCCACACATCCCTCCGCCACCCCATCATGAATGACCCCCATGGCGTGGATCAGCGCATGCTTGGTTTCTGGATTGGCCACGATGTCGAAGGATGACAGGAAGTAGTCAGCCACTGCAATCAGGGCGTCTCTGGGCCAGCGCTGGAACCAGTCCATCGTGCAGCCTGAGATCAGCCCTGGGAACTTCAGGGCCCTCTGCCGGAACTTTTCCCCCACCTGCAGACAGGGCGCATTGTTGTAGCGGTGACAGACCAGAGGAAAGGACAACAACAGTAACAGCAGCATCAAAAACAACATTCTTCCACCCCCTCTTCTGACAGCCCCCCCCCTCCCCCCCCCCCCCCCCCCCAAGATACCTGTAGTATAATTATATCAGCGATTTCATTGCAGAGCAGATGAGTGAAAAAACGCGTATGATTGTCGTAATGACAATTTCTAAACATGCAAAATCTGTTTTTCTTGCCATTACGATAGCAATAACTATCAAGAGCATGGTATTCATGATAGAAAAAAGCATAACGTCAAATATAATAATTATAGTAGTTGAATGGTGTGAAAAGAAAATCAAGAGTCCAACGCCTTCACAAACTGTGCTATGGCTTTTAGATAAGAGGAAAAGAACGACTACATACATACACACATACATGATATACATCACACACACACACACACAGATAGATATCTATCTATCTAGAAATATATATTAAAAGAAGGGAGACAAATTATCATTTGCGCACAACAGAAACTATACATCTAGACTTTAAAGAAAGTCTTAAAAAATTATATTCTTTTTTTCATTGTGCAATTATTTCAGTTCCATAGACTCAATGTTGTTAATAAATCACAATTTAAAAAAGAAATAGCAGTTTATTCGTTGAAATAATGAACTTAATTTTATCATGAATAAGAGCATTGAAAAAAAAGAGAGAGAACAATACTTTTGTCTATACTTTCAAATCAAACATGCGAATCCCATATTTATTCTGTTTACAACATAAAACCATACATTTAGAAGAAAATACATGATGTTCTAAATTGAGAACACACCAAAGACCAAGATCGATTACAAAGCTATGAAACGCTGTAAACTGGGGGGGGGGGGGGGGGGGGGGAATGTACGGTGAAGTCCCATCAGATTCTGTGTCCAAACAAACCCCTAGCAGATGCACACACACACAACTCACTGGTGAGAAACAAAGAGCCACATGCAGGTTTCTGCGAACTCTGGACAGGTAGTATTCCTGGAGGTTTTCATTGGAGGGAGGTCGTTTTGGAAACTCCTTCTTCATAACGGGAATCAGGTTGCCCAGTATCTCATCCATTTCGTCTCGTGCAAAGAGGTTTGCGACCTGGCACATGGAAGAAAAAATTCTACAGGTTATACTGTCAACCTTCAGACAAAATGGTGTACTGGAATGTAAACATAAGTTACATGCGTGCACTATGCGCTTGCACGAGTGCGCAAGTGGGCACACACACACACACACACACACACACTCTCTCTCTCTCTCTCTCTCTCTCTCTCTCCTCTCTCTCTCTCTCACTCGCACACACATACACACCCCGACACACACGCACGCACTCTCTCTCTCTCTCTCAAACACACACATCACACACCACACACACACACACACACACACACACACACAAATACACATTGAGATGGATGCCTTGATTAAGGAACCCCCCCCCCCCCCAGCTGTATTGCTTTTTTAGTGGACAGTCTGGAAAAAAAAGCAACTTTGACTTGGTGTCTCTCTTTTCTCTCTCTCTCTCTCCTCTCTCTCTCTCTCTCTCTCTCTCTCTCCTCTACATCCTCACAACACACACACACACACACACACACACCACACACACACACACACACACACACCCCTCTGCATTTCTCCCAGTTTCAACCGACAGCCTCCTGCTGCGATTGTTCAGAAATGGAGTACTAATGCAACTGTCCACATTAACAGATTTGTTTTGCGGGCAAGTTCCTTACACGGCAATCCGCGTACATATCTGACTTTCTCATTTTCTGAAAGACTGAACACTTACCATCATTACGACCAAAAAAAAACCCCTTCAAGTTACGGACGCCCAGCCCCCCCTCCCCCCCCACAAAAAGAATTATGTACACACCCGAAACCTAAGTTATAGCATCTCCAAAACCTCGTTATAAACACCCCACAAATGCACACAAGTTTGACACCCCCCCCCCTCCCATCGTAAACACACACACCTCAAGTCATGAGTATCCTCCAGAAATGTAAGTTATGAACACTTCCAAAAACACCAAAAACATGTTATAAATCACCCCCCCCCCCCCCCACACACACCTCACGTCATGAGTATCCTCCAAAAAAAGCAAATTATGAACACCCCCAAAACTCGTTATGAGCATCATAAAAACTTCAACTTATTAACACACAAACATCTCAAGGTATGAAAACACCCTCCAAAAAAAAAAACATCTTAAGCCATGAACACGCTCCCAATAAACGTACATTATGAACACGCCAAACCTCAAGTCATGAACATCAAAAAAACCCTCAAGTTTTTGTTGTTGTTTTTTGTTTGTATGATTGCTGTGTTTAGTTTTTGAGGGTTTTTGTTGTAGTTTGTTTTGCTGTTGTTTTTTTTTAATCTAAAAAATTGTTTTTTGGGGGATGGGGTGGATTTTTTTCGGGGGGGGCGGGGGGGGGGGGGGTGCGTATTGTCATTTCTCGGCTACAGCTCCGAGGTGGTGAAGTTTTGCGTATGCGACGGTTTTTGCTCACCATAACGGTAGCCACATTCTGACTTCGGGAATATTTTCGACACCAGTGTGCATGCGTTTTTGAAATGTTGTCATCCGTTTCTACCAGCATGCAATGGCCTACTCTTTCACAAAGCAGAACGAGTTTTCATATGTGCGTAAGATTTGTTGCATAGCATTTGCGCATGGGACCTCGGTTTATAATCTCATCCAAAAGACTTTTCGGTGACAGGAGTCGGTCCTGATTTCAACTACAAGATAAAAATAAAAAAAATCCCCTCGAATGGATGCACTGAGTGGTGGCTCGAACTGGGGTCGTTAAATCACAAGCGCAGTACATTAACCACTAGGCTACCCTCCCCCCCCCCCCCCACACACGTTTTAAACACCCAAAACCATGACTCCTTGACTGCTGACACGACATGGGAGGGTAAAGTGCATCCAGAACTGACCACTCCAGAGGACAGCATGTTGTTGAGGAACTCCAGGAAAGCCTCGTCCTTGATTTCGTTGTCAGTGAAGATGAAGGTGATGCCATGACCGTCCCCACCGGCCGTGCGGTACAGGTACTTCAGGTCGTCCAGCAGGTTGGACACGTTGTAGGACCTGTTGCCACACACCCGGCCCAATAACGCTGTTTCTGTGGGCAGTTACCTCATCGTCCGTACTTTGTTCTTCTGTTCTCTTACCCAAAGCCAACATTTTTCAGGTGGATAAACAGGACATTTTGATCAACATGACGAATGTGTCTCTTCTATCTGAAACTTGTGTTGTCTTTAGAACGCCTTAGAGATAATTATCACCCATGGTTTAAAAAAAAAATTGATATGAAGGTTTGATTCTATCATACCCAGGACTGACCCAGTCCAAAGGATTTACTAGGGTATTTTTGTTCTGTTTTTTGGTTCATGTTGGGGTTTTTTGTGGTTCCTCGGCTACAGCTCCGAGGTTCATTAATGGAAAGATTTTGCATATGCAAACGTTATTACCCATCATTAAGATAGCCGCATTCCGGCTTCGGGGATGGTGCCCAAACATGACATCTGTGTCTGAGTTCTTTAACATTTTGTCATCTATGCCTACCAGCACGAAATGGCCTGCTCTTCCAAAAGCTGGAACGGTTTTTAACGTTTGTGCAAGATGTTCTGCATACGAGACCTCGGTTTATAGTCTCATCTACAGGACTTTTGGGAGAGTGGAGTCGGTACTGATGTTAACTCCAGGGTAAAATTCCTTCATACGGGCGCCTCCGTGGTGGCTCAAACCCGGGCCGTCAGATCACGATCTCAAACGCTTTTTGCCACCTGGCTATCCCGCTGCGCCTCCCCCCCCCCCCCCCCCCCCTTTTTAGTTTTTAATCAGTTATTGATGTAACCACAATGCCAAGACCTACATAGATATAATGTTATACCTTAAAAGGCTATAAAAAGATGTGACTCTCCATTACAAGAGAAAAAAGCCAACTCTTCGAAGCCAGAGTGTGGCTGATAAATGGCGAAGACCTTAAAAACAGCCACACCGGCAAGCTTTTCGTCCAGTATATACTGATGATCTCACAATGACTCCCTGGTGAGACAGTGCATATTCCAGGTGCTTGCAAACGCCTAACAACAACAAGGAGAATCTACCTAGGTGGCACTAAAGGTAAAGGAACCTAGCCTCAGTTCTGTTAGGGATCGCGGGTCAAGTCGAACACTTGCCTTGTCAGAGTGATCTGAAAGGAGTGGTACCCAGCGATGAAGGAAGCCAGACGCGTCAAAGACTGTTTACCAGAACCCCCGACACCAACCAGCAGGCAGTGTCCACGAGGTGTTCTGATGATGCGGGATATCTTCACCAGATGAACCATGGCATCTTCAAAGAAAACCAGGTCCATTTTGGCTCCACGAACAGCCTCGTTGTATAGGTCGCTATAGAACTTCAAGCGGTGCTCCAAGACCTCGAAGCTAGGCACCTATAAACGGAGTGAAGACACAGTTCAGGGCCATTTTGAAGTTGTATAAAATTAAAGGTATGCTGTTTGTACAAACCAACGTATCACACCCACATATCACTCACTCACTCTCTCTCTATCTCCACACACACACTTACACACACACACTTACACACACACACACACACACACACACACAACACACACACACCCGCCAAACCACGTAATACTTGCAAGTGTTCTCTCTTCTGACACTTTATGTAATATGTTTTAAAAAACAAATTAGTTTTAAGGTCACACACAAGAACTATCGTTCATAGAGTTTATGCATATAGTGAAGGTATCAAATACATAATTACTCAGAAATGTGTTTTTTTAAGTATCCGAGTGCGTACTTTTTTGTTTTTTTAAGAAGTAGTACACTATTAGCACTTGTTTTGCAGCAACTGACTGTTTAGGATCTGTTTTGCATACCACATAAAATGCCTTTAACCCTGACGTTAATTGTAAGAACAGCAAAATAACCCAATCTAGTTAATGGTAACCGAATATTTTAATTCGCGACACGCCTAGAAATAGACTGGAGAGGTTTGCATGGATTATATCAGGTTGCACACAATTTTCTCTACCGCCCTAAAGATTGTTGACTAATGTACTCGTTTTACAGTTTTATCTATCGTTCTAATCATTTGACATTCTTGTACTTCTTAATCTAGCCAGGTGGATTAAAACAAAAACAAAACAAAACCCAAGAAAAATAAAAGAGAGAGTATAGACTCGATACGTTTTCATATTATTCACATCTGGCCAGACTCAAACGCTACATCCTCCAAATATGGGGAAAGCTACGCGTACTGAATTATCTGACAAAACTATTTGCAAAATATAGTTTGCTCTGGATGTTAGAATACTGTCTGACGACAGTATTAGATGGCAAAAATACTTTCCTGATTTTCTTTTGCTACTTGTGATACCTAAGTTATTATCGACAAGCAAGGCGCTGGCCACTAAAACTGGCCAGGTTGGTATCAGTAAAAACCTTAATTACTTTTGCAGGAAAATGCTTGTCATATACTTACATTTTCATAGATTTTTGGAGTTTCAAAGTCCGCATCATCTTCACCTTCCTCCCCTGTTGGCTCTGGAGCATCTCTGGTGAGAAATAAATCTTTTTGAACACAACATCGACATTTAAAAAAGAGAAAAAAGTCCAATCCCTCTTTTCATGCAAGAAAGCTTTTATCGTACACTTTTGGGGGTTTTTTTGGTGGTTTTTTTTTTTTAGCAATGTTAGTTTTATTATTTGACGTTTTGATCAAGTTTTCTTTCTGAAAAGCATCTGACAGCGTGATTACTACCATGGCACTTTCTAATGACAGACTTTCCTAACAACAGTTTATTACATATGCAGTGTTACAAACGCGAATGAATTCTGAATTTCATCGGGTAACGTAAACAAACGTCACTAGGTATTTTAGAAAAGTAGGTGATGACAGACTCAAAGAAAGATATGGATATTCAGTCTCATTTTCCATTGCCATGAGTTAATTAAAAATGAAACACACCACGAAGTAACAAAAATACGCTCAAAGTATGCGTAAGTTTGATTTATTAGCACGACACACCGCAATGATTGCGCTAAGCCAGAGTTCAAATAAACGATAATTTTGAACATTCAAAGTTGAGTGAGAATGGGTGTTTGCGACATAATAATAATAATAATAATAATATATGGAATTTATATAGCGCTGAATCTTGTAAAAAAACAAACAAATCGAAGCGCTTGCACTCAATCATTTACAGGCATGCGACTCTCCTTAAACATAATGAACAACACATTTCAAAACCATGCGCGCGCGCGTATGCACGCACACACACGCACGCACGCAAGCACACGCACACACACACACACACACACACACACACACTCGGAACAACACTTAGAAGGTGAAAGATGCTGTTGAAAATTAGGGACAGATATTTGGGGGGAAAGTCTCAGGTAGGAAATAAGTGTGTTTTGAGGCTGGATTTGAAGGTATCAAGTGAAGGCTTTTGGCGAAGTGAAAGAGGGAGGTCATTCCAGGTGGATGGACCAGAAACAGAGGAGAGCGACGGCCAACAGTGCTTTGTTTGAATCTGGGTGTTCAAAGCACAAAGTATCTGCGGCTGAACGAAGGGAACGGGATGGAGTGTACAGATGAAGACAGTTACAGAGATAAGAGGGTGCAGATTTGTGGAGACATTTGAAACAGAGGGTATTGATTTTATACTCCAGTCTTTGTGAGACAGGCAGCCAGTGAAGAGATCGCAGAAGAGGAGTGATGTGTTCAGATTTTTTCTTTCTTAGGACCAGTCGAGCTGCAGAGTTTTGTGTGCGTTGAAGAGAGTGGATAGATATGTTGGTAGGCCAGCCAACAGAGAATTATAGTAGTCTAAACGTGAAAGAATGAGAGATGTGACAAGCTTGGAAGTTGCATCAGTGGACAGATACTTGCGAATCGCGCTTATCCTCCGTAATTGATAGTAGCAAGACTGGCAGGTCTGGGTGATGAATTTTTTCATAGAGAGTGTGTTGTCAAGAACTACTCCTAAATACTTCACAAAGTTGGACAAAGGAACCGACGTATTGCCGAATTCTATTGAAGTTTTTGCGATAGAGGAAAGTTTATGTTGGGTCCCTCTGAGCATGGCTTCGGTTTTATCTGCATTAAGTTGTAACTTGTTCTGAGTCATCCAGTTTTGAATGTCTTGAAGGCAGTAGGACATATTTGTCAGGAGGGAAGGCAAGTTTTCAACAGTATCACTGCACTGAAGCTGAGTATCATTGGCATAGAAATGATGATCAATATGGTGGTTGTTTATTATATGTGAGAGTGGAGCAGTGTCGAGAGTAAAGAGAACAGGTCCCAGGACTGATCCCTGCGGGACTCCACATTCCATTTTGACAGGTTTTGATTGAATTTTGTTCACAATAACTTTCTGGAACCTGTCTGTGAGGTATGAAGTAAACCAGGTGAGGGCTGTGCCGTTAATACCAAACGTATTTTGGAGGCGAGAAAGAAGAATTGAGTGATCTATGGTATCAAAGGCTGCAGATAAGTCAAGAAGAGTGAGGAGGGAGATTTTTCCTGCATCAGAAGCAAGTAGAAGTGTATCTAAAGTGTGGACTAGGGTGGTTTCGGTGCTGTGGTTGGGGCGATAGGCAGATTGAAAAGTGGGAAGGAGATCATTGGAATGAAGGTGACTGTTGAGCTGTTTGAGAACGACTTTTTCTAGTACTTTAGAGACAAAGGGTAAGTTTGAGACAGGCCTAATACAGAAGAAATGACACATTAAGATATTGAGAAAAAGATAGGAAAGCAGCAAAGTAACTGATATGATCATCACTGTCAACAATTCTAAGAGTCACTGTCTACTCGGCACCAAAAAAATAATAACAACTATGATAAGTGATTTTTAAAAAAAAATTAAAAATCAACTTCAGTTTTGAATAGGCTTAATATGTCCATCAGTTGGCATTTGGATTCTTAAAAATCTAATTGTACAACTAACAGTTATTAAACAGCATAACCGGCAATAATCAAACAATAAAACCAACAGTAACTAAACAGTATACCCAACAGTGTATATCTAGCTCTGGTGCGGTCTCTATGTCAAAATGCTATACACAGTGTTGAAAATTGTGCTACACATTGTCTTCAAATCCGCTGTACATACCTGAGGAAGTCTACAAAGTAGAGAAAGGATTTTGTCATGTCTGCATACTTTTCATTCAGCTCATCATTCACAACACGATACATGGTTTTGATAAACCATTGCAGGTCATCGACGCTTACAAATCTGCAAGAAAAGAAGAAAAAAATAGCTTTTATTAACATTCAAATGCACAGACAGGCAGTTTTTAGTGGAAAGAGATGAAAATAACAGAATGATGACTCGCTAAGCCCTCATATCACACACATACAGGTTGTCAATGCATTGTGGTGTATATAAGATACACGAGGATACCATGAGGATGCAACATAACTAGTCTGGGGGCGGTGGGGGCGGTGAAATTAAAATGAGCGGCTTGGGAACATCAGATCAGGAACGTCACAGAAGATGAGGCAGCAACAACAAGCACACAAAAAAAGCTTTGGTAAGGTATTGAGGGGGACAATATCAAGTTGTTTTTTCTGGGAACAATACAATTCTACAATAAGAATTGTTACCGATGTCATGAACTGCTAAAAGTCTCGGATTTACCGATGAATAGAACCTTATCTTTGTATTGTATACCACCTTCAGACACGGCTAATTGCTCCGCGTGAAATTCGCTGGAGGGGTTTAAAAAACAAAATTCCAGCTCTGAATTATTTTTAACCACAGACTTGAGTCTTTATACTAGTCTTTATCAAACAATCATAGCAAACAAAGATGTCTTAGGTTATAAATGGATACTTGAAATGCGCACTTCATGAATAACAAAGGAAAGCAACCAACCTTTCTGGAGTCAAAATGAGAAATATTGCATTTGCATCTACATCTTTGTTTCCTAGGTGGGTTGTTTTTTTAACAGAGATAGAAAAGTTAAACTTAGACTTTTATACAAGTGAATTACAGGTAACAAGAGCCTGTAAAAATTCCTCCCATGCTGACTTAATTCCTTCCATTTTCTGCTCTAAAATTTTCTCCCATTTTGACTTACAGTTTAGATTTTAAAATCTCCTATTTTGACTCTAATAATTCCTCCCATGCTGACATTAAAACTCCTCCCATTTTGACTTAGAAATTGGGACTTCAAAAAACTCCTCCCATGTAGACTTTGAAAATTCCTCCCGTTCTTACTTTTAAAAAACTCCTCCTAATTCTAACAACTATTTTGACGTAAAATAAAACCTTCCCATTTTCGATTTAAAATTCCTTCCCATTTTGACTTTAAAATGACTCCTCCTTTTATTAAAAAAAAATCTCTCCCATATTGACAAACATTCCTACCATCGGTTCACACAAAATAGTCTAACCTTTTTTTTTCCAGGAAAACGTACATATCCACACTTACAATAATTATGGCAACAACAAGGTAAGGATACTCTCCTAAAGTAAAATGAACTATACCTGTCTGCAATAACTCGACAGCACTCATGTTTCCAGAGATTCATGACCAGTGTCTCAGTGGTTAGCACTGAGGAAATGATGTTCAGCATGCCTTGCCAGATGCGGGACAGATCACGCAAGTTGAAGATGTAGTGGAACTTGGCTGGGGTGGGCAGCATCTTGACCTGAAAGCAGGAGTGACGAGAGCAAATATTCAGTTCCTCCTGGTACACTCTGTTTCTATTTTCTTTTGGTTGGGATCCATTCGTCAACTAATCGAATGATTGGTTTTATTTATGTTATTGTTTTTATTCCGAAAATAATGGAATAAGCAATTATGTGGCTGTTTTTACACCCAGTCACCGTCTGCATACGGTTTTGTACATTTTGTCATCCGTTCCCACCAGCATAAATTTTAATGGCCGTCTGTTCCGAAAGGCAAAACGGTTTTAGCATGAGTGCACGATGTTCTGATTGATTCTTTCTTTTTTTTTTAATGCAGTAGTTCATGTATTCATCATTCATAGACAGACAATGACAAAGCAGTATTTCATACATTCATCCATATACAACGACAATGCCGATTGATTCATTCATACATATTGACTAAAATAACCCACTTCGTTACGTTTTGTTCCACTTTATTTCACTCTTGACATATCTATTTGTTTATTCCTTTATTTGCAAGATTCGCACCTGACAATGTATTTTGTAGCACAGAGTGAAGACTACCGGCAATAAAAACACACACAAAATCATATACGGAACAAGATATTGTATGACTCACTTAAAAAAAAAAGAACAACATGGATGAACAAGGAGGATAAGTAAGTGTGTGTGTGTGCGGGTAGGGGGGGGGGGGGTTGTGTTGGGGCGTGGCACATCTGCGCTTATCAATTAACTGATTATTCTATTAATAATTAGTTATCAACCAATTGGTTGATTTTTTTTCCACATTCCTCGGCTAGAACTCCGAGGTTCATCAATTGTGAGATTTTGCGTAAGGTAGCCACATTGCGCCTTCGGGATGGCGCCTAAACACGACAAGAGTGTACGTGTACGCGTCTTTTAAAAGAAAATGTTTTCATCTGTTCCTACAGGCATGCAATAGTCTGCTCTTCCGAAAGGTTGGTCGGGTTATTACGTATGCATAAGATGTTCTGCGTGTTTGCACATGGATATCGGTTTGTAATCTCATCCAAAGGACTTTCTGGGGACTGGAGTCGGCACTGATGTTAACTCCTGGGGGAAAATCCCCTCGAATGGGTGCTACGGTGGTGGCTCGAACCCGGGTCGTCAGATCACGAGCGCAACGCCGTAACCACCAAGCTACCCCGCTACTAATTTTGTAGAAAAAAAGCCACTCTGAGAGGGAAACAAATGCAGCTGCAGACAGGAAAAAAAATGGATGGCGCTGCTCTTGTGGCGACGCGCTCTTCCCGGGGAGAGCAGCCCGAACTTCACACAGAGAAATCTGCCATGACTTTATGTGGTATAAATAAAATAAATAGATAAATAAATAAATAAATAGATAAATAGATTTATTCATGATACCTTAGTAGCTTGCCAGATCTTGCGGGTCAGGGGAACCAGTTTGGCGATCAAGGCCCGAACGCTTGCAGTGAACCCCCTCTGCTCGCAAAAATAGCCTGTCCCAATGATGGAGAAGATCTTGTCGATGGAGGTGTTGGAGGGCAGGGTGCAGTTGTAGATGACAAACTGCCGCTTCAAACGCTGAGGGATGTCGTTACGACCACCACCTGGCTGAATCATGGCGGCTAGGAACTGAAATCAGTCGACAATTCAGGAAGAGTGATAATAGTAATAATGTACGGAATTTACACGGAGCTGAGTAAACGTGCATGCATGCATATGTGTGCATGTGTGTAGGATCAATCAATCAATCAATCAAAGTCTTTTATTTCGAGGAAAATGAATGAACACTCATGTGCTTTTTTACATCCAGTCCCCGTCCTTATCAAGAACATAATTAAAATAACACACACACACACACACACAACACACACACACACACACACGCACACACACACACACACACACACACACACACACACGCACACACACACACACACACAAAGCTGACAACAACAACAGCAGCAGCAACAACAACAACAATAAAAAAAAAAATCAACATCAAACCCAACATCTAAACTATAGAATACAACAACAACAACAAAACAGACAGACAAACAACAGCTACAGCCAACAACAACAGAGCTAATGGCTGGTAAGAACGACGACTGGATTGCTGTGAGAAGAATAAACTTACCCTGAAGGAAACTGTACTTCTGAAAAGTGTTCTGATATAGCGAAAAATAAAGAGAAGCAAAGAATACGAAATCTTTAATATCTCAAAAGGCTGAAAAATTCATGTGGGTTACAAGCAAGCATAGCTAAAAACAATCAACACGTAAACATATAGTAGCGCAAATCAGTATCACAGGCCCAGGAAACTATTTCCCTCACTTTAACTTTTTCATCCACATATGAACATATGTATAAAAACACGCAATCATGGGCGCATGCGCGCGTGCACACACACACACACACACGAGTTATCATATTTTGTGTAAAATGCGGACAAGTTTATAAAGCCTGTTTTCCTCATTGTAACCAGCTATCAGTTCATTTTTTTAAACTTCCCCTTTTTTGCACAGACAATAAAACTACTTTAATAAAGCAAACAGATAGGAAACTATACTAACGATATTTGGTTTTCAAAGCTTGTTAAAGGCACAGCTAAAAAACAACAACAACAAAAAATAGCAATGAAAAAGGAAGAGTTAACCATGAGGAATGAATAGAGGGTTATTTCCTGGATTCCCCCGAGGGGGATGCCGAGGATGAGTCAGCATAAATAGCATCCCCACCTTCTGGAAGTTCTGTGCTAGGCATTCCCTCTTTTCTAGCCCTCTCTTTGTTTCTGCCTTGTTCCTTTTCTTCCTGTCACGTTATTCTTGTTTGTTTTTCTGTCTCCTTAGTCAATTTGCCTGCCTTTTTTTCCAGCACAACTTATAAAAGATAACAATTCTCTCCCACTCCGAAGTTGGGTGCACTGGGCCCGACTTGTCAGGTGCTTATTTGCAGCAAAACGCATTTTCACTTATATGACAAACAATAGTTGCTCTCTGGACGTTCAATGAAGAAGAAGTTTCCTTGCTTCTTCTTCTTCTTCTTCTTCCTTTTTTGTCATGTTTCTCCCAGGGGAGGTTTGACATTGATGAGCCTCCTCCATCTCTCTCTGTTTTGAGCTTCCTCCTTATTTATGCCCCTTTCTCTAAGATCATCTGCAATACAGGCAGCCCAGGTCTTGCTAGGTCTTCCCTTTGGTGTCTCTCCATCCACTACGAAGTTCCTTGCTCTTTTTATGATGTGGTGGTCTGCTTTCCTGGCTGCTAAATAAATACAATATTTTCATGTGTTTTTGATGTTATCTGTTCCCTGTTGTAATAAAAAGAGGAATTTAAAAACAAAGTTAGAGCGTTCAGTTTGTGATCTGGCAGCCCAGGTTCAAGTCAGCACTGAGGCACCCGTTCAAGGGTTTCCCCCCTCAAATTAACATCAATACCGACTCATCTGCCCTGAATGTCCTTCGTAGGAACCTAGAAACCAACGTCACGCGTGCAAACACATGTAGAACCTCTTACGCACACGTTAAAACCTGTTCCGCCTTTTGGAAGAATAGGCCATTGTGTGCTTACAGGAACGGATGACAAAATTAAAAGATACATGCATACTGGTACTGTCTTTGACAACATCCCTGAAGTCGGAATGCAGCTACCTTAATGTGGGCAAAAACGGGCGCCTACGCAAACTCTCACGATCTGTGAAACTTGGAGCTCTAGCCAAGGAAAAGACCACCCCCACCCCCCAACCAAAATAAATTCAAAAACAAGCTTTACCTCTAAGTAAGTGATGCAGGCTATAATGACATCATGTTTTACTACGTGACGATATTGATAATATGTCACACGTTGTGCCAACAAGTGAAAACGGTCATTGGCGTCCTCTAGCAGCAGGTAATAACGACAGAGTAAAACACTGTAAAATAAATTTCTGATGACCTGCTCATACTAGTTTACCTTCAGAAGCGTTTTCTTGCCTAGCGCTTTTGTTAAGAGGGCCTCATTTGTGGCCGTGAAGTCACGAATTTCTGATCTGCTCTGGATCTGCTTGGTTTGGGGGTCTATAACTTAAGTAAAAGATAATTTGACTCTCTTTTTTTTTAAAGATAACTCATGACACAGAGAAGTATGTAACCAAACAACAAAACAGAAGAAAATTAGTCACCTGAATATCAGCGATGGTGGTGAAGTCTCCCGGTTTCTCCAGACTGTAGAATCCTCCATTCTCCATCAGCTGTCTCACAATCTCGTTGGCCACCTGGTCTCCCCACTCGTTGATGACGGGCATGTTGACGTCGTCAATGAACACCGTCATCTTCTTCCCTGCTGGGGGGCCGTACGTTGAACCAACTCTTTTGTCGACGTAACTTTCAATTGTCCTCTGGAAAAAAGTTTTGTGTAGGTTATTTTACACAGTTTTACTCAACCAGCCACGAGGTAAGACACTGTCTTGACAATTTTGCTCTACTGATTAGAGATGCTTTCTATAAAGGAGGGATCAACTATGTGAGTTGTATACAGCATAACTATCAACAAAATTTAAGACAAGGTGTTCCATAAAACCGCCCTTCCTTTTTGCTGCTTTCGGAAGACATAATATATGCAAATAAATTCAAAGACATGGAAATAGCATCTAAGCCATACACTCGCTAACGTTTATAGCTACTTGTGAGCTTTTACCACTGAGAGCACGACAAAATGAGCTAGCTACGTTCTGGCCGTAAATGATGAGACTGGAATATTTGGGATGGAAACAGCAGTGTTGGCACGTCACTTAAGAAGAGAAAGCCTTAAAAAGTGAGGCAAGACTTCCTCTCCGTACGATATCTGATCGGATTTTCCTCTTCATTCCCACTTAAGATATAAACGGTACAACTACAATCGGCTAGAAAAGGTCCTAGGCAAAATTATCAAAATCTTCCAGCTCCTCAAAGACAGTGTATATAATGGTCTCCATAATAATCCCAATGATTTTCTTGCCATAATGTGTTCAAATTACCAATCAAAGTTAAAATTGGGCAGCTGATTAGGGCTATATAAAGAATGTGGTTCAAACGAATGCGTTAGCTGCGTATTAAATGTAAATTATTCTATGCGCATGTAAATATAATTTAGATAAACATGAAATTCAGATGTGGCTCAGTCAGACTACTGGGCATCAACTCATTTGTCAGCATGAAAATATCGATTTTATTATCATAAATAAGTTGACCTGACAGAAAACTAGAAACGCATCATGATCAGATGTGGTTCAATTAAACAGTTATCGTTACTTCACACTCGTTAAGAAGGAAGGTAGCGGGATGGTTAAGATGTTCACTTGCCTAATAAGTAAACCGTGAGGTTCTGGGTTCCATTCCCAGCCTTGCCTTTCTTTCCAGTTTGACAAGAAGATCAAACCGAATGTCAAAGTCTTTTGGATGAGACTGTAAACCAAGGCCCCGTGTGAAAAAAAAGAAATCTTGTGCACATGTTCAAAACCCGCTACGCCTTTAAAAAGAGCAGGTCATTCCATGCAGATAGGCACGGATGAAAAAATCTTTGAAAAACATATCCACACAGGTGTATTTGGATACCATCCTCGAAATCGGAAAGCGGCTACCTTAATTGTGCGGGCAAAAAAACGGTCGCATATGCCAAAATCTCACCATTGGTGACTTTCGGAGCTCTAGCCGAGGTACGGGGAGACAAACGCACTCGTATTAAATCGCTCTGTAAGATGCTTTAAAAACTGAACCGAACCTTTCCGAGCTCTAGCACTACTTTTTTTTTTAACCCCAAAGACGGACCTGGAAGAGAAGAGGCGTGGTAGCGGAAGAGAAGTTGATGGACTGGGAAATGTGGTACTCCGGGTTGAAGCCCTCCATATAATTGTTGAGCATGACTGTCTTGGCTGTGCCTTGCTCTCCGATCAGCAGGACTGCATAGCCCTGTTTGGCGATGGTTTTGATGAGAAACTCTGTCCTCACGTTGTCCACATTGGGCACCAGGATGGAGGTGTACTCTGGTTCGTGGTCTGCGGGGTACGTGTATTGCACCACCTGTTCATTCCAGTGTTTCCATTGACCTGCAACACATAGAAAAGAATTTCTGCGTTTGAAGTTTACCTGGACTTTCGGTATTCATTGTAATACTTTTCAGACCTCAAGGGAGGAAAAAAGACAGTTCTGAAGATTTGTTCCTCCGCTAGACTCCAAGGTTCAGCACCGCTGAGATTTTTGCATGTGCAACATTAAGGTAGTCGCACTCTGACTTCGGGGATGACGTCCAAAGACGAACACTGGTGTGCATGTCTTTTTGAAAATGTTGCCATCCGTTCCTTCCGGCACGAAATGGCCTATTCTTGTGAAAGGCAGAACGGGTTTTAACTTGTGCACAAGATGTTATGTGAGCGTTTGCACACGAAATTTCTTTCTTTTTTTTCTGCCTCATCTTCTGTGACGTCCCCCGTACTGCTGTTCCCACTCCGCTCATTCCAATCTCCCCGCCACAACCATACCCTGATTCATTATGTCTCATCCTCAGGGTGGAAGTCCACAGGGAGCCCATCACTATCAGGACGCCGTGGGGCCACCAGCCAGAGGGGCCCTGCACTGCTGCTGGGTCACTTTGGTGGTGTTCAGTGGTGCCTGGTCTGAGCTAATATACGCAGGAGACCACCTACTAAGCCCCCTACTAACGGCAGTATTAGCTCAGTCGCGGAGCCAGACTGAGTGAGTTGCCCACCCTAAGTGGCAACCACTACAACGTCCCTCCAACGACCGTCCCCCGCAAACCTCCAACCCCAAAAGCTTTGACACAAACTCATCACAGGGACAGAAGTGTATGGACAAACCGAATCTGAGGTCACCATGAGACCAGAGCAACCGGGACCACGGAATCAGAGGCAATTTTTTTTTGGGCATGATGATCAATGACAATGAGGATGACGTAATGATGCTGCTGTGGAAGTGCATATGCTTTGAGACTACTTGGGACCGAGACCGAGAAATACAGACACCTGCAGTGTTGGTCAGGAAATTTGAGCAACACTCTCAAACTCCCATCCGTTAAATGGATGAAGTTCGACTGTGTGGTCCCGGTCTTCCCACTGAGCCCACAGCACACTCTGGGTAGGAGCCGGCAGGAGTCCGAAAAATGCCTATAACTCCAGGGCAAAATGCTCTCGAATGGGTGCCTCGATGGTGGCATGAGCCCTGGCCATCAGATCGCAGCGCATTGCTCTAACCACTAAACTTCCCCACCCCCCTGAAAAAAGAGATAATACATATTCCAATGGAGAGAAAAATCTTGGTGCTGGATTGGCGATATAAAACATGAAAAAGACATCATTTTCTTCATTTGCATGTGTACAATTTTCATCCATTTTCTTCTGCTTTACCTTCTTCTTACCTTACCTGGCCACTCTGTTACTTTCTGTTGCCTTTACCGTCCGCCTCCCAACCGTAGAAACAATTTGACATCTTCAGTTTTCCACCAAGAGTTTCAGTCACTCCTTGACCATTACAGCCTCTCTCCAAAAAAACTTATCATTCTTGGGGACTTTAACTATCACTTCGACAACCAGTCATCTCCTGATGTCAAGCGTCTTTCTCTTTCCTTGTCAAATCACTCTCTTTCCCAGCTAGTAAACGAACCAACACACAGATCAGGCCACATTTTAGACTGGCTTATTACCGACATTTCACAAGGTCTAGTCACATCTCAGTCTGTATCTGTCACTGACAAACTGCTTTCTGATCATTCTGCCATTCTTTTCTTTCTCAACATTGCAAAGCCTATCAGAAACAAAAAGTGCATTACCCGTCGCAACCTCAAGGCCATTGATATTCAAACTTTCCTTTCCCAAGCTGTTGAACGCCTATCACAAACCCTGACCATTCTGACCCTTCTAAGCACTACAATACCGTCCTCAGCCAACTCCTTGATGAGCATGCTCCTCCTACTGACCATCTCCTGCCTGATAGGCCATGTGCACCATGGTACAACCGTGACATCCTGGTCGCAAAACGCAAACGCCGGCAACTAGAGCGGCAATGGCGAAAAACAAAAACCGAAATAAACAAACAGCTTCTTCGTAAACAAATCAACAAAGTTAAAACCTTAATTCGTTCAGCAAAAACAAAGTACTACTCTTCTCAAGTTCTTGATGCCACGTCTATGAAATCTCTCTTTTCCCTCACATCTACGTTTCTTGGATCTGAGAAGGCTAGTCCTCTGCCTTCTATTCACAACCACTCTGAGCTTCCTTCTATATTTTCTGCTTTCTTCTCTGACAAAGTCCGCAACATTCGCTCCAGTTTGGATCAGACTCCTTTCCAGCCTGCAACTTCTGATCCCCAATTCTCTGGCACTCCTCTCCTTTCCTTTCATCCCGCAAGCGAGAAAGAAATCGAACTAATTCTGAAAGGAATGACTATAAAATCATGTGATCTTGACCCCATACCTGCTTCTCTTTTTGCACAGTGCCTGCCACAACTTATTCCCACTATTACGAATATAGTAAACTTATCTCTTGTCTCTGGAAATGTTCCTTCAGCTCTAAAAACTGCCATAGTCACACCTCTACTCAAAAAGCATGACCTTGACCCCAACATTCTGAAGAACTATAGACCTGTTTCCAACCTACCGTTTATCTCTAAAGTCCTTGAAAAAGTAGTTCTAAAACAGCTCAACAACCACCTTCTCTCCAACAGTCTCCTTCCTGCGTTTCAGTCTGCCTATCGCGTCAACCATAGCACTGAAACTACCCTTGCCCATACCTTAAACACACTTCTACTCGCTTCTGACTCAGGGAAAATCTCCCTTCTTACTCTACTCGACTTATCTGCAGCCTTTGACACTATTGACCACTCTATTCTTCTCTCCCGTCTTCAAAAAACATTTGGTGTTACTGGTACAGCCCTTACCTGGTTTAGTTCATACCTTACTGACCGATTCCAGACAGTCACAGTAAACAAGATTCAGTCAGTACCTGCAAGATTGGAATGTGGAGTTCCACAGGGATCTGTTCTGGGCCCTGTTCTTTTCACCCTCTACACTGCTCCACTGTCACATATAATTAACCGCCATCAGATCAACCATCATTTTTATGCAGATGACTCTCAGATTCTAAGCAGCGACACTCCTGAAAATCTGCCTTCTCTCTTTACAAATATGGTCCACTGCTTTCAATATATCCAAAATTGGATGATACAGAACAAATTACAGCTAAATGCAGATAAAACAGAAACCATGCTTGTAGGGACCAAACACAAACTCTCTTCCATCACAACTGCTTCAATACAACTTGGCAATGCATCAGTCCCTTTATCCACTGCTGTGAAGTATCTAGGGGTCATTATTGACAACACACTCTCTATGCAAAAATTCATCACTCAGACCTGCCAGTCCTTCTACTATCAATTACGGCGTATTAGTGCAATTCGAAAGTACCTGTCCACAGATGCAACATCCAAACTTGTTGCGTCTCTCATTCTTTCACGTCTGGACTATTGCAACTCTCTGTTGGCTGGTCTGCCAGCATCATCTATCCAATCCCTTCAACGTATACAAAACTCTGCAGCTCGTCTAATCCTCAGAAAGAAAAAATCTGAGCATATTACCCCTCTCTTGCAATCTCTCCACTGGCTGCCTGTGCCACAGAGAGTAAACTATAAGATCAGTACCCTCTGTTACAAATGTCTCCACAAAACAGCACCCGCCTACCTCTGTGAATGTCTTCACTTGTACACTCCTTCTCGTTCTCTCCGCTCTGCTGCAGATACCTTGTCCTTACGAATACCTAGATTCAACCAATCCACCATCGGCCGTCGCTCTTTCTCTATTTCTGGTCCATTGATGTGGAATGATCTCCCTCTCTCTCTCCGCCAAAAGCCTACTTATGACACTTTTAAATCCAGTCTCAAGACATATTTATTTCAAACCTAAGATTTTTCTCTCCTGCCTCATCTCATAGTTTTTCCCTGCCTTCAACAGCCAAGATTCTATTGCCCTGCCAGGGTGTGTGACCTGTGTGTGTGTGTGTGTGTGTGTGTGGTGTGTGTGTGTGTGTGTGTGTGTGTGTGTGTGTGTGTGTGTATGTGTGTGTGTGCGTGTGTGTGTGTGCGTGTGTGCACATTTGGACTTGATGGAACTATTGCTTGTCACTGGTTGTATGACTGTGTAAGAATGAGTTGAGTGCAAGCGCTTTGATTTGTCTCTGCAAGATATAGCGCTATATAAATTCCATTTATTATTATTATTATTCTATATACAGAAAAATACAACATTTTACAATAATATATTATAACACGCTACAACGCAATGCAATACAATACAATACAACACCGCATCGCACCACACACTACACAAAACAAAACTACTTACCCGACTTGTCAACGAAGTAGTCAAACATGGTCTGATCGGAATCGGTCACTTTGGGAAGGTCCAAATTAATCTCGTTGCTGCCACGGATGAATTCCTCCAATTTGGATCTGTCATCTAGCTCCAGGAAAGCCCCGACACTCCACATAATGGTGAAGATGTACAGATGTTCGTACTGTGCGGGGGTGGGTTGGACAAAGTCTTTGTCATCTTTATCAGGGATCAGTCCCTGTAGCAACTTGGTAGCCTGTGGCAAAGTCAAGTCAAGTCAAGTCAAAGTCCAAAACACTTCAATCATCCCATGAAGGGCAATTACAATAACTGACAGGCACATTGATACGTATCATTATCTTAAAAGATGGAAGCTACATTTTATATTGGTATAAACACTCCAAAATAACTTCAAATAAAGTATCACAAACACACACACACACACACACACACAAACGCACGCACGCACGCGCGCACGCGCAACTCACTTACACACACAAACAAACAAACCAGTGTAGGAATATAGTGTTATAAAAACCATCGACTGGAAAAGACAAATAAACTTATTATTTATGCGTGCACGCACGCACTCACTCACGCACGTACACGTGCGCCAACACACACACCAATGTATGAGATAATGCTATAAGGATCATTGACTAGAAAAGACATAAACATTTATAAAATCATTTAAGCCAAAAATAAGATATAGAGTACTTATTTTCACGAGCAAGCACACACACACACACACACACACACACACACACACACACACACACACACACACACACACACACACACACACACAAACACAAGATCACTGCAAGCTAAATATGAGACATACTTATTAAGACGTTCATCTTCCTAACAAGTAAACTGTGAGGTTTTGAGTTCCATTCCTTGCCTTGCCCTTTCTTTCCAGTTTGACGAGAAAATTGAACTGAATGTCGAAGTCCTTCGGATGAGGCTATGAACTGAGGCTCCGTGTGCGAATGCACGCAGAACATCTTGTGCACAAGTTAAACACCCGTTCGATCTTTCGGAAGAGTAGGTCATTTCGTGCCAGTAGGAGCGGATAACAAGATCTTTAAAGAAACAAACAAACAAACAAAAACCACCCATGCACATATGTGTCGTGATTAGACACCATCCCCGAAGTCGGAATGCGGCAACCTAAATGGAGGGGATGGGGGGTGAGGGGTAGAAGGTCGCATTCGCATAAATCTCACCATTACTGAATCTCGCAGCTCTAGCCCTAGAAATGAAAAAAAAGTGCCTTAAACCTTACACTTTAAATAAAACCGATAAAGCCATTTTCTGATAATGCTGGTGTGATACGTGAGTGTGTGCAGGAGAAAAATTTCATCCGCTTCACTATAAGCTGCGTTGTGTTTTTGGAGAGAAAAGAAGATGGACATGATAAAGGTGTGCTATACTTACTTGAGTGATGACAAAGGCCTCCAGCATGGCCATCTTAAACACCAGGTTTTGTTTAGTGAAGCGATAGATGGCACCAAATGAAGCGTCAAACAGATTAAGGATGATGTCTCTCTCACTGATTGGCCGGCGGTGGAGCCAGCCCTGTACGGAACAGAAAAAAACCGAAAAACAGAGTTCTGTGACACCCACACGCCCCAAGCAACCCATGTAAAGCACATGTCATCAACGCCATAACAATGTTACTGCTACTACTTTTGCTGCTGCTGCTGCTACTACTACTACTACTGTTACCACCACCACCACCACTACCACTACCTACTACTACTACTACTACTACTACTATAGCACATGTCATCAACACCATAATGTTACTGCTGCTACTTTTGCTGCTGCTGCTGCTGCTGCTGCTGCTGCTGTTACTACCACCACCACCAACACTACTACTACTGCTACTACTACTACTACTACTTCTACAACAACCACTACTGCAACAACTACTACTATAACTACTACTAAGGCTCCTGCTACACCTACTACTACAATTATTACTATTATTATTGTTACGACTTCTACTACAGCTACTGCTGCTGCTATTACTGCTTCTTCTACTGACCATGACGATGACAAGGGTATGTAATACAATGGCGACTAGATAATGATAAAGTATATGACATTCACATGGCTCTTTCACTTATATATTAATAACGACATCCAAACAACGACAACAACAAAAGCAGTAACAATGGTAATAATACTGGTAATAAGGATGATAATACTGATGATGATGATGAGGAGGAGGAGGAGGAGGAGGAGGAGGAGACGAGGAAGAAGAAGAAGAAGAAGGTGATGACAGTAACACAGATGAATAATACGGCATTCATACAGCACTTTCCATTGACCTGAATCAAGTGTTATGACAATGCGACGCGGAGTACACACTGTTGACGTGCATTACTTAAGAGAAACATCCCCTTAACGATTATGGGTCTCCGATGAACTTCCAGGTACCAACGACGTTTACATAAATTCCTCACAGGCATGGAAACAGAACAAAAAGAAACTGATGCTTCTCAAAGTCGAAATTAATGGTGGGCAAACAGTTGCAAACTGTTTACAATTGTGAACTTCGGAGCCCTAGCCAAGGAAGGATGGGGGGGGGGGGGAAGAAAAAAAAGTAAAGGAAACTGCCTCGTGATGAAAGCTACAAAAACAAAAAGGAACCAATGCCATCACGTGAACACAGCGACAGAGAAAAATGAATTAAAAGACAAGCTGGATTTTTAAAAAGATAGTTACGATACATTAAGAAATGATGAACATGAAGAAGCCCACAGAGACTTCACAACACTGATCGTCTTTCACTTTCTTAAGTAACAACTCCATTACTAAAATGAATGACGCGAAGAAACAGGTGACAGACAAAACCAGCAAGAGAATGACAAAAATTACCTGAAGAATGGGTCGCCAGTCCAAAGCCGAGCTGCTCATGTACACCATGCCGACACGAGAGACGGTGGCCGGGGACGCGTTGTCGATGTTGTGGGGTTCAAAGAGAATCTTGCAGTTGGGGGCCATGGGGATGCGGTCACCGTTGGCCAGGGTCAGGGTTTTGTTGTCGTCCAGCACCGAGTTCAAATTCTCAATCCAGATGGCGTCCACGGGGCCGTCCAGTACCAGCCAGATGTGCTCCCCTGTGGGAGAGATTTTTCACTTTACTTAACCAGAAAATAATTATGTAGTCAAACTTGTTCATGGACGAAGCTGGATTAGTTTACTCGGTAAAGCAAAATTAAAATACACAACAAATCGTAGATTGTTTGTAACAACTGTTCAAAATCCCAGCGCATAAAACTAAAACTACGTATCGCCAAGTATCACAAGCGGACGGGATAGCTCAGCGTTCAGAGCACTCGCTTTCCCAAGCCAATGTTAAGCAGCATCGAGCGGGGTTACCAAGTGGATTTCGGTTTTTTTTATATAAATACCATGAAATAGTCCACTGAAGCAATGCGGACGTTCTGGGAATGAGTGATCTAAATGGTTGATTAAATACAAGTTGGACGGTCCAACATGAATCAAATGTACTCCATGCTTCATGACATCCATCTTCGTTAAAACCGACCAAAGAACGGGTCATTTCTGTTCTACCTAAAAAATGTGACCGAGACCCGTAGGACTGATGAAGCATCTTTCATGTCCACAATCTGCATTGTTTCTGTTCTGGAGATGAAGGAAATGATGTCTATACATGTAGCTGGGGCAACACAGAAGCCATACGTGAAGATGGATTAGTTGTGAGCTTATACACAGGAACGGAGTGAGGTTGTCTTGTCCCACATCACAGGGTTAAAGGGGATTAGCATGTGATGGTACCATAAGGTCTGGGAATCAGGCAAGGGATGGTGGCTACTTGAGTTACGCTCTAACCTGGCCTACTGAGCTACCTTGAAGAAATTCAGGAATTACAGGAATGTGTCAGCATAGCCTGGTTCGGTCCACAGCATATTCGTAAAAAGCTGATAAAAAAGAACTGTTTTTCCATAACTTTTATTAAAGCATAAAAAAGATGAACCAACAAGCACTTGACACTTGAATTCAAATAATAATTTATCTATCTCAGCGCGCGTGCGCACGCACACACACACACACACACACACACACACACACACACACACACACACACACACACACACACACACACACACACATCTCCCTCCAGCTCTTACAACACACATAAGGAGCATAATGTTATTAAGTGATTAAAATCCGAAGTTTATATCAATCAAATGAAGCTGACTTACAGTTGGGTATCCTACTGGTTACAAAGTTGCGCTCGTGATCTGACGGTCCGGATTTGAGCAACCATCGGGACACATGTTTTAGATCATTCCTCAGGAGTTAACATCAGTACCGACTAAACTCCCCCAAAAGTCCTTTTCTTTAGGATGAGACTATAACCGAGGACCCGCGTGCATTAGCACGCACATCTTGTGAATACATGAAAAACCCTTCCTACCTTTTAGAAGAGTAGGCCATTTTGTGCCGGTAGGAACGGATGACAATTTTTTTTTAATGCACACAGGTGTAGTGTTAAGACACCATCCCTGAAGTCGGAAGGCGGCTAACTTAAAGATGGGTAAACGTCACATAACGCTAAATCTCACCATTGGTGGACCTAGGAGCTCTACATGAGAACCGAGAAAAAGAACAGGAAAAACAAAAGAAAATGAAGTAAACATGATATAAAGAAAATGTAGCTGTTCACTCTATGTCCAAGCCACTTTTCTTAGTTTAGGAGTCCCTTCTCTCTCTCTCTCTTCTCTCTCTCTCTCTCTCTCTCTCTCTCTCTCTCTCTCTCTCTCTCTCTCTCTTTCTCTCTCTCCATTCTTTTTTATCTTCTCTCTTCACTCTTTCAGGAGCCATTGCGGCACTGCACCTCATTTTCACGCCATGTCTCTTCGGCATGTTGAACCTGGTTGCACCCATCCCTCTCCAATACATAGTGCATGCTGGGCAATTTCCTTATTTAGTAACCTACCAAATACAGGCATAAATTACGAGGTCTTTTACGTGCGTATTTGATCTCCGGCATGCGTGTATACACAAAGGGAACAATCAGATCTATGCTTTAAGATGACCCAGGGATATCAAAAAATACCACCGTCCTTAATTCACCAAGAAGCCGGTGCCGAGATTCGAACCACGACTTCATGGACCCGTGGGACTGAAGTCAAACGCTCTTAACCACTCGACTAAAGCTTCCGTCATCAATAGCAGCATTACTTAAAAAAGGAGTACCTTTCTTCACCCTGGTGGTACGTCTCCAGAGAGTGGAAAAGATGCCGTCTGTCCAGTCATTGGTGGCCACATCCAGACGACCGAACATCTGTGGAGCTGTGATGGCCTTGGGGTTCATGCGCCATTCTTTGTGAGGCTCCCCGCAAGCTGTCATGGCCTTCATCAGGATGTGGATACAGCAAGATTTCCCAGCTCCCGAGGGGCCCAGTGTCATCAACCCATGCCGCACACGCTGGGTCTCAAACAACTGTACACGAAAATGATGCTATGGTTGCAGTGTTCCGCTGATTTTCTCAAGTCTCTTAAGAAAGGATGAACTGTATATGTATGATATTGCAAACCACAGTATCTCACCAAAAAATGCGCCTCCTCTTCTTTCCCAACACACAAGCACTTTCTCTACGAATACAACGAACATTAAGGAGAAAATCTTCCTCACGGTGTCTTATGCTGTTTTGCTATCAATGATAAACCCTCTCACGGAGTTTCTACAACCAGGATTCGAATTGAGACTACAACAGAAAAGAGAACTAAATCCGGCTGGTATGGATTTTTTATTTGGAGGGGGGGGGGGGGGGGGGGGGGGGGGGGGAAGGAAACACAGGTCAAGTCACTTTATTCTGGGGACAAATGTATAATAGTCATATTTTTTTTCATCTGAAAACTTATCATTGAAATGAATAAAACTTAAAATATTCAACAAATATAAATGATGTACACCTTGAGCTTATCAAAATGAGCATAAGACGAGTGACAGAACAAAATCCATGCAGGTTTTGAAGTTGCCTGCACTGCGCATCTTTAGCACCGCCTGTAACCAGGTGGTTTTCTGTGTGTTTCAAATTATATATCATATGTGTTGTCACGTTGTTTAACATTGACAACAGATTTCAAACATCAACAAGCACCTCAAAGTAGGTCACTTACCTGCACAACTTTTAGGACCCAAGGCGGATGATGAACGAGGTCAGCTTCTTCCACATTCTTCTGAATGGCGGCTTCCAGTTCTGGGTAGCCTGCTTTATCCAGCACAATGCCAGGGAACAGATCACTGATGAGGGACAGGAAGAGAGGCTCGTCCTGGTCCACCAGTTTGGACAGGTTCATGTCTCGCAGCCCACGCATCACAATGGTCATCTCTGTGTCGTTTGGACAAGCTCTTTTGACAGACCCCAAAGTCCGCAGGACAGACAGGATGTTACGTAGACCAAAGTCATAATGTACCTGGAAGGCGATCCCAAAGTAATGTCATGAAGGACCTGAAGATGGAGTCATCTTTAGGAAATCATGGTCGTGCCTCTGCTCGAATCAAAGAAAGAATTGGCATCGTCACACAGACCAACCTACTGTATCCTAGTTTGTCTTTTAAGCTGCTGTACGAGCAACAACTTCAGACCAGGCGTTGCAAAGACAATGTCATTTTGGTCAACTCTGGAATGATAGCGCCACTCACTGTTGTGGTCATTTACGCGTCATAGAGAACTATTTTACATCCGATAAAACAAAGGAGCGTTTTCCATCAAATGGAGGTGCGTATCACCATCCTCACTGTACCATGTTTGTATTTGCTAGAATAAAACCAACAATTTCCCATATTCTGAAAGATACACGGCGTACTGTGCGGCATAACTCTAGATTTGAACCAATATCCATACTGATTTAAATTTGGTAAATGCTTTTACTCAAACATAGTACAGATTTCATAATTTTGCTCATCTTGTTACTAGGTAAACAGGAATTATAAAAGTGTGTGTGGATATGGGGGGCCCCACTCTGTAAATAACATATATCGCATACTTTAATATTCTTAAAAATCAGACAAAAATCCACTTTAAGACTGCAACGCAAACAGACCGTGTCAGATTGTAGGTTTGGTCATTCATTAAGAGACCACAGCTTTATCATTTCTGATTACACAGTTAAAAGTGTGTGAGTCTGTACACAAGTCAGTTACAGAACAACTCCAAGCATGGGCAGTAATAAAACAACTTAAGTAACAACATAAATGTCTTTACTTTTTTTAACTTCAAAAGCCTCAGTTGTTTGCCTTCAACACATGTGCTCAATACATTGCATCCATATCGAGTAACATCAGATAACAAGCTAAGTGACACATAGGCCTACATAGAATCTTATAAATGCAAAAATCAAATTTAGAAAAAAAATATGTTTCCCTCACGTCTGCTTGTTCTAAACAGTGCTTCATAACAGAACAAAACATAACCCCAATCTGTGGGGTTTGTCTAATTATTTGCTCGGTTTATTACTGTCAGTTCATTTGCATCAAAGCAACTTTCTGATTGTTACACAGAAACTTTCTTCTGCACTCAAAGTAAAATATGTTGAACCCTAGAGAACCAGCTTTGAGGACATGTACTTGGAAGGACAAGCAATAGCTGAAGCAAGTAAAATGTTGTTCTAAGGTATACTGTAATTTACAATTTTATTTTAAACCAAAACATAAACCCATTGTTTATTCCATACCTGTTTGGTCAGCTGTTCCTCGCACAGTTTGTAGAGAGTGAAGAATTTTCTGGCCAGGATGATGTTGTCAATAAAACCACAAGCGGCCAGTTTGACACGGATGATGATCTGTCGGTCTGGGACCATCATGGCCACAGTTCGGAAGTTGATTTTCAGGTTTTCTGGCAGCTCCTGACGTCCTGCATACCCAGGGTTCTGTTGATGTTGAACAAAAAGATCGTTGATGTTTTCGTCCTGAATTGGTGCGTCATAAATTTCAACAAAAACAGCACGATTACAAGAGATACGATAACATAAATGAAACTCACTGTCATCTTTTAATTATCATAGAGATGGGTTGTTTTCTTAATGAATGTGTTCAAAATGCTAAGTCTCATAAGCGCACAGGCGTATTTATCGTTGATTCTGTTCAGTGTGACTCATATTAAGCACAAGGATTTAGGTCTCAATTTAAATCTAACCCTTAGAATAGTAAACGAAACAAGCATAGATGACAATTCCTTTGATGACAAACGAAACAACCGCAGGTGGATAATTCCCTTGTACAACCTCTCTACGTGTAAATGTGGCCTCGTCCATTCTGGAAGTGTATGTACTAAGAAACTTTAAATTAACAAACAAGACAAACAGACACACGAGAGACGGAGCGGTTTAAGGACGAGTCATGGAGTGTATTATTATTAAATGCAAAATTAAAAGCTACTCAAAAAGATCGACTTAGCAGTAAAAAAGCTCAGAATAAATATTAGGAAGACTTCCGTGAAAGAGAAAATCACTTGCTGGACTGGCATGCTACCTTATCTGAGTGTCATCGAATATGCAGAGCTACCATGGAACTTTCTGTTTGCTGAAAAAAGTCCGCTTATATGATAAAAAGTGTTCATAAACTCCAAGCCTGCAGCTTTTATGCTCTTTTGGAAATGACTTACGAATCAGTTCCTGCTGAAATGAGGTTTTCACAGTCGTAATTGATGAGTGAAAAGGACCTAGCGCTGAGAGGTTCCGAACTGGGTTTTTTTTCTTTCAACAATCAAGAAGGCATCTCCTTCAGATTTTATTGCTGACTTCCATCTCAGTCTTTTTTCCGAACTGTTTCTAGCACAAAAGCAGTCTGAGCAATCTGACAATAAAGAAATATCCAGTGACTGTCTTCATCGTCCTTCGGATGAGACTATAAACCGAGACCCCGTGTACGAACGCATGCAGAACATCTTGCGCACACGTTAAATCCTGTTCCACTTTTCGAAAGAGTAGGCCATTGTGTGCCGGTGGGAACAGATGACAAAATTTACAAAACCGCATACACACGGGGACTGGATGTAAAAAAGCACATGAACGCTTATTCCATTATCCTCGATATAAAATAATAAAGAAATAAATAATATTTTAAAAAATCATGTCATCTGAGCGCTTTGATTTGTTGCTTTACAAGATTCAGCGCTATATAAATTCCATACATTATTATTATCATTATTATCATCTAGAATCAATAGAGATGAAAAAGTCAAAAATGACTAGAGATAAGATCTCTGGATGGCTCGGTCTTAAACAGAGAGTCTGTGAAACTCAAAAAGGAAAACAGCCACTATTCAAAAGCTAGTTGTTTACAAAATAAAGCACCAGTCATAATCATCAGTACACAGATACTCTGTCCGTCTGTCTTTTTGTCTGTCTCTCAAGCCACATCGCAAACCATTGTTAAGAAGATTCCAAATTCAGGATTCATGTCCACAATATCGCCGTCTGTGAAAATGAACTGTCTCTTGCGTTCCTTCTTGCAGGCCAAGACAATGGCGATCTGCTGGGCAGCCACGGACAGCACGGGCAGCTCGATGCGGTTGAACTCGTCAAAGCAGCCCCAGGAGCCTGACTGAGCCAGACCTGTTGACCAAGGAGAGAGCTTTTGATAATACCATGACCTGCGTGAGAATAAGATCCACGCACTCTCCATTTACAATCATCAGAATATGCTTTCTCAAACGTCAGCCCTGGCCCATGTCAGCTATCAATCTACGCAATTTGACCTGACCTACATTAAAGTGTTGCTGTGCTTTGGAATTTTACGCTGAAACTGTCTTTATCCGTGACATGGACTCAGAATAGCGAATAGCCCCCCTCGTTTTTCATTGAAGGAGAAAACATTTCTCTAAAGTCGGAGCATGGCTGCCTCAATGGCCAGGGGCTTGAAACATTCATTACAAATATTTCTCATCCAGTGTGTACTTAACAGTCTCGCGGTATTTTCCACGTGTATTGTTAGTGAGTAAGAGTGCATATTTTTGGTGATCCCCAGGGTGTCGAGCTGGGAAACACCCAACAACAAACTTGTCCTTCGACTCTTAAAACACCAAAAGAAAAAAAGAGGTCAATAAAAGCACTGATCACCTTTGTAGATACGCCCCAGACCTCTGAAGTCCATCTGGTCTGAGCAGTTGAAGACGACGACATATTTGCCCAGACAGCGGCCCATGTCTTTGGTGGTCTCTGTTTTCCCTGTGCCTGCAGGTCCTGCTGGAGCTCCTCCCATGGACATGGCTAAAGCTTGGGCCAGAGTGATGTAGCATCTACACACATACACACGCGCAAGTAAGAGTACATACATACATACATATATACATACATACACACACACACCACACACACACACACACACACACACACACACACACACACACACAGAGGGACGCACGCACAGACGTGTGTCGGTACGTGCACGCGCGCGAACGCACACACACACACTTTCTAAGCATACAGAGCTGCAGTGGCCCCTACCCTGCTGCTTGGTTCAAAGCCTTACAGATCAGGCCGCTAAAGCGCTTCCATCAACCCTACACTCGTTCCAACCTTGGCATCAAGTGGCAAGAGCATGTCGCCAACGAAGAACTTCTCCAACAAGCCAGCCTGCCTAGTCTGGAGTCCATATTGCTACAGCAGCTATCCAATCCTATTTACAGCCCCACCCTCCACAGAGGCCATAAGTATCTGGGCTGTTCCCTCAGCAGCAACTTTGATGGGCTGGACACGTAGCAAGGATAGAAGATTTACGTTGGCCTAAAGCTGTCCTCTGTGGCAAGCTGAAACAGGGCATACGTGACTGCGGCGCTCCCAGGAAAATCTTCAAAGACCAACTGAAGAAGCAGCTGTTATACGCCAGGACCCAGCATCAGACATGGCATCAGGAATCACTTGACCGGGACGTGGAGCTATTCTATCGAAAGAACCGGCAGAAAGTCTGAACTTTAAAGACGAGACGCAGCAAGAGAGAAGCGTAAGAGGCGGAAAGAGGGACGAAAGGACCAACCAACGACAGTTACTTCTTTTCTCTGCCCAGATGCAACAGAACGTGCTTCTCCTTTGCGGTCACCAGAGGGCTTGAGGAAAAGTAATGGACCCGTCTCCTCTCCTGCAATGAGCCTCACATGCGAGGAACCAGTTCTGAATAGAACAGAACCGCTGGCTACGCTTGGGTGTGACCAAAAAAAAAGATAGGTATTGGTCACACCCTGTATTTTATATCACTATTAACCAATAACACATATACCATTGTGAATTATTAATTTTTACTGACTTAAGGGTCAGGGAAGGTATAAAAGCGAGAGAGAGGAGATGGGCGTACCTTCAAAATGTTGCCCCTTGAGAATTTGAGGTATCTGATTCCTCACTCCCTTACGACCACATAGATTATGGGACACCTTTACTTACTGACTTCAACCCTTTTATTTCTGGGATGATGAAATAAGCATTCATGTGTTTGTTTTACATTGAGCCCCCGAGTTCGAACCACCAGACCGCAAGCGCGATGCTCCAACACCAGACTTGCACTTCATTGATTTTATTCCGAAGAAAATGGAATAAGCACCTTCATGTCCTTTTTCTCACATTCAGTCCCCGCGTGTATGTGGTTTCGTCTACTTTGTCACCCGTTCCCACCGGCACAAAATGGCCTTTCCTCCTAAAGGTAGATCGGACCTAAACCTATGCTCACCTGTCAGTAAGCGGCGTGATGACCAGTCGCTCGGTACAGCCCAGAAACTCGTTCTGATAGATGGTTTCTGTGTCTGTGATGGCGATGATGCACCGGTCTGTGTCCTCAATGTAGTAAAAACGGGACTGCTTCAACCATTCAAAGTCAGTGGGAGAGCGGATGTTTTTGCGGCACTGTAAACAAAAAAGTGGTGCATAGATGTTGGGTGGGCTTGCTGTTGGATTTTTTAGCACGTGTGTGTGTGTGTGTGTGTGTGTGTGTGTCTGTGGTGGTGTGGGGTGTGGTGTGGTGTGGTGTGGTGTGGTGTGGTGTGGTGTGTGTGTGTGTGTGTGTGTATGAGCGCGCATGTGTGCGCTTGTCTGTCATTTTTTTTGTATGTCCAAATAGTATATTGGATAAGCCATGCATCGGGGTTTGTTTTTTTATTTTTATCAAGCCACCTATGTAAAAACTAAACACCCACAAAAAGATGACTTTAAAAAAACAACAGAAAAGGTAATACAATGCCACGAAAAGAAGGTTAAAATACATCACATCATCTTGCGGGCGCGTGCGTGCGTGCGTGCGTATATTTTATTAACAAAACCAGGACATCTTTGAAATCAGACAAACGCGTTTGACGAAGAAGAAACCAGACAAACGCAATCTGAAGGCCATCAAAACACACACACACACAACCTCCCCCCCCGCCAACACACACAAGTGCAACCTCCCCTCCCCCCCCCCCCCCCCCCCCACACACACATACACAAAACAGGATTTACCAAATCATCAAAGATATCTCGCTGGTGGACATGAATGGTGATGAGTGTCTCATACTTGGTTCTCTCCACTTTGCTCAGGGGCTTGGTGGTGTTGGCAATCAGTTTGTTCAGCAGGTCGAGAAAGGTCTGGTTGGTCGTGTTCATGACTTTCCGATCAAACTTGGCGTTGTGAAGGGCCTCAGTTGCATCCCGGGTCCAGATCATCTGGATTCCCAGCAGCCCCACCTGATGGCAGAATAGATTTGCAATCGTTGATATTAAACTGTGATGGGGGAGTGGGGTGGGGGAAAGTCTACACAAACGCAAACCTGCACAACCCAAATAAAAATAAACTCAATGAGTGTAAGACAAGATAAACAAACAAATGAATAACTTAACAGATAAAGCCTGCATGGACACAAATCTGAGCAACGTAAGTATCGAGAAATTCAATGATATCCAGGGCAAATTAACAGAAAAACGAATAGATGAATAACTGAATAAAGTAGTAAATAAAGCCTATCTGGAGACGAACCTGCGCAACATAAGTGTCGAGGAATTCAATGATGTTGAGCGCTGGATCCTGGATGATCAGAGCAGCAGTCCTGATGACGCCGTGAACAGAGGCCTGGGACATCAGCATCAGGTTCATCAGCCACACCTCCACGTTGCCTTCTGCTCGCACTGGCTTCTCAAGCTGTGTGCACAGTAAATACCGATGCACGCGCAAACACACACACACACACACACACACACACACACACACACACACACACACACACACACACACACACACACGCACACGCACACACACGCACACGCACACACAAACTACAAACAGTGAGAATTGGACTAAAACTCCAACCCGTAACATGCTGAAATAATTTATGAACTAGTAATTTGGCTTCGAGCCCCACCAACCACCACAAAAGCCACATCCCGGATTTTACTAGAGTAAAATTATGAACAGGACAGCCTGGTAGTTAAAGCGTTGAGCTTGTGATCTAATGGCCCTGACTGAAGCGGGGACATGGGGCAATTTTTGTTTCATTTGAACGGCTTTCGGGGGCAAATGATTGCTGGTTTTATGTTAGCGCCAGGAGAAAACTTGCCTCGAATGGGTGTTTAGGTGGTGGTTCAAGCCTGTGCAGTCAGATAGCACGCTCAACGCTGCAACCAAAAGGCTATACGTCCCCCATTTCCAGATTTTAAATACATCACAGCAGCTTACATAAAAGTTAATAATTATATATATAAAAAAGCTATGCTGAAAAATAACACAGCAGAATGGAATATTTTTGTGCTTATCTCAATATGTAAAATCTGGATATCTTGTTAATCAAAACGATGCACAGATGTCTGTAGGTGTTTTAGTTATTTGGGGGGGGGGGGGGGGGGATACCTTCAAACTGTGTGGCATCAGTATTACATTGGAGCGTCACAATGTAAATTTTCTGTCATCTGTTCTAGCAGCTTTTTTTCGTTTTGACAGTGTTTCTAATGTAACTATGTATTTTTATGGCGAAGGGGCGTCCATTCTGCTGTACAGGTGTGAAAGCTGGACATTGATCGCAGAACTAGAAAAGAAAATTCAAGCCTTTGAAACGAAATTATTTAGAAGGCTTCTACTGCTGGCAGGACCTCAGAACCAAGGAGTCAGTGTGGCAAGAGGTGATCATGAAAGCTGAGCCACAGGAACAAACCCTTCTGGCTCTGTTGTAAAGAGTAGGAAGCTGGCGTGGTTTGGTCACATCACACATCGCAGCTCTCTTGCCAAGACTAACCCAAAGGGGATACTTGAGGGAGGAAGACGCAGAGGAAGAAAGATGAAGGATTAGACAAAGAACATCAAAGACTGGACCGGCCTCGACATGGCTGTATTGCTGCGAAAGGCCGACGACAGATCAGCCTGGAGAAAACCGTCCAGCTTTCTTTAATTCAACGCCTCTATATTTAAATTGATATTATATTAGACGAAAACTGTCGTTCAACGCGTCCCTCATGTCACTCCGACTACCAGCTAGATCATGGGACTGATGATGACCATGATGAAATGAATGCCTGGCGTGTGTGTGTGTGTGTGTGTGTGTGTGTGTGTGTGTGTGTGTGTGTGTGTGTGTGTGTGTGTGTGTGTGTGTGTGTGTGTGTGTGCGGGCAGGCGGGCGCACGCGTGCGTGCGTGCGTGCATGTATGACAACACAACCTATTACCTGCATCACATCTTTATCCAGTCAACTGAAACTTCGCAGCTTTTAGTATCTAAAGATTGCCATGCCCGTTCTAAAATTTGAACCATCATCATTCTCAGATAATGTTTAAGAGTTATAGCGTCGCCGAAAACCTGGCTGTCACATGATTCTGGTCGTATCTGAGTTTATGTTTCTTTAAACTGTCTTCCTTTTCGCCCTTTGCCATAGGGCTCTATATGAGAATTTAACTGTTAGACAAAAGTTTCCCCAAAACAAGTTGTGAACAAAGAAAGAAATGATCTGCAATTTTCAACTGCAAACGTTTTTCTCTACCATTTATCAGATTATAAAAAGCCAAGATAATGTTGGCTAAATCTGTTATAGCAGATATGTTAGGGATGAAACTTACACCGAAGTTAGCATGGCATCTTACCTCTACTGTCTCCCCTTCCGATGATATGATGGTCTTGATGAGCTCATACTGCTTCTCATCGAACTTCACGCTCTTGGTATTGTCGAAGATGCTAAGCAGATGGGCCTGGATGGTGTGAGGGTCACTGGCCTGACCCAGGATCTCCAGCAAGGCAGGGTCAGACACAAAGAAGAATCGTGGGAAGGCCAGACGTTTCTTCTCCAGGTACCTGCATACCAACAGGACATGCTGTGGTGTGGAACTGTTGACCTCATACTTACGGGTGAAGGAAATGTAAATACATAAAAATGACAAGAGTAGAACATTTTCTAAACTGATTCCAGATGTAAAAATCAAAGTTTACAAGTAAAGGAAATAGAAAATGAAAATCATCCAGAATACAGTTAAGAACATTTTCTTAAATAATGCTTTTTTTGGTTGTTTGTGTGCTTGCTTTTTCTTTGTTGATTACTGAATTTAAAGTCTTCCAGCCTAAAACCCTGTCAACATGAACCACGGTGAACTATTTCTTCTTTACAACAGCTGTTGATCTGTATATGATATTTCATGGCACAAATTACAACCAAAATAACCGCCTTCCAAATGCCAGAATGAAAATCGTTCATAAAGCAGATTCTTATATTTTGAGAGTGAATCAAAACTAGCCATTTATAGGCGAACATGTGCACTTTTGCCTCTTTTTCTCAGTATATGATTCAGTTTAAACTGCTTTTAATGAATGTCTTTTTTCTCTAGCAAACTCGGGATTTTTATATATATATATATCCGTCGTTTAATGAGAAAAGGACACAAAATTTGTCTCTACTTACAATACCAAGATCTCCTCTGTTGCCATTAAAAACACAGTGACTGAAGTGCTCTCTACGTAAAAAAAATAACAAAGTGTTAGCGTCACTGACTTACCCAGTCAGTGATTTCTGACAGACTTCCAGCTGTTCCAGCAGATGTGGCAGCAGATGCATCAGCGTTTCATCCCCAACACAGCACTGGATCACATTGGTCGTTTCATGGGCTCGTGTCATGATCTTCACCCAGGATTTGTCGATGTTGCTGAAACGTTTGGCTTCCTGTTGGCAAAGTAATGAGCATATAAATAGCAAAACACGATCTCTTTTTGGTTTTCCTTCTGTGTATACATGTTATCTGTCACAAGCAAGAATTGGAATGTTACAGAACTGATTCGCACTCACGTATTCTGGAGATAAAGAGGAGAGATTCAGTATTCTACTGAAGAGTTCACGGGTTTACTATTAATGAAATACCGATAGGAACAGAATGTTGTTGGGTTTTTTAAAAGAAGAAGAAAATTAAGACACAAGCAAAAATCCTGTTAAATACAAGAAACAGTTACATTGTTATTGGTCGCCTTTACATGAGGGCAGAAAATCACGTGAAACGAACCTTTTTGATATATCAGTGGGCAAAGAAAACATTTCAAGGTTTGTTCTGAAAGAGTCCCATGTCCTTTGTACTGCCATCTTTAGTTTATACTAAGCTATTCATGAGTTATGTCTTCAGATTTTAAAATAATCTGTAAAACAAGAAAATAAATTTCTTTTACTGGACCAAAAACAAGCAAAATTCGTAAAACTGTAAGAAACACACACACACACACACACACACACACACACACACACACACACACACACACACACACACACACACACAGTCACTATTCTGACTACTTCAAAGTTTATACAGATGGATCAGTTTTAGAAAATCATACCGCATTCATTATACCAGCACTTAAAACAGAGAATTCGTACAATTTTGGTAACATCGTTCAAGAGTTGCAGGTGAACTTATTGCAATTCTTATAGCTCTTAACTCTATTCTCTTTCATATCTTACTTTGTGCAGACTCGAAGTCGGTATTGTATGCTATAAAATCCCCAAATTAAAAAAAAGTCTCCAAAATTATTTTTGAAATTAAATGCCATACACCTCCTAAGTTTAAGAGGTATTACTGAGTTTTTTTGCTGGGTACCTCCTCACGTTGGATTTTTCTCAAATAAGTGGGCTGACAGAGCTGCAGAAAAGGGGGCAAGACATGATATGGAATCGATAGAACTGAATGTTCCCTTATCTATACAGGAGGGATACCGTTATATTAGAACAAATGTCATGGGGTGAGTTTAAAGAATCTGATAATTCAAGGAACGATCTTTAAAGAGTTGTCTGACCACTGCCCATATTTCTTGTTATATGGCTCCTTTTCGAATAGATTTAAGTTTCCTAACTGTAAGAAGGGTTAATTCACTATATTTTATAATGAAATTATATGCAGTCCTTACAAAATGTCGCAAAATGGTCAGATGTCTGTGTGGAGATCATATTTCCAATACTCGTATCATCTTTGAATGCCCTGTTGTACAACCCTTTTTACCTACATTTTCTGAGTAGTCTCTGGAAAATGTATTTGAAAATTCAATGTTAGCCTTTGCACATTGCTAGAAGTTTATTACACAGTCCTCTTGAATATTTATTGTAGCTACATTATTGCTGTTTCATGTTCCCACTTGTTGACTTTAAACTTTGCTCCTGTTGAAGAGTATTATCATTATTATTATTACTTTTTAAATTAAAAAAAGTATTTTTAATGCACAAAAATACCAACATTGATGCTATTTCTTAATCTTTTCTCCTACAACTCCTTCCTCTCCTTTAACTTCCATTGCTCTTTCCACTTTCCTTGCCTAACATCACTTAGAGTGAATAGACGTAAACCAAGACAACAACAGTAACACGCACACCGCAATTGTGTGAATCCCAGCTGCAACATCATTTCTGCCTTCTTGAAGAACAAATTCTACAGCCAAAGCTACTTCAACGCTGTGTCGACTCTAGCGAAATACTGTCCCTTTGGAAAAAAAACAACAAAACAGCAACTGACAGTCACAATAAGGACTACATGTCTTCAACAAGAACAACAAAACAACGGTTACCAATCACAAAAAGGGCTAATATGCCTTATCTTGTCTTCCTCATTCTCCTTTCTGGACAAATTCTTACTGGTATACTATGGTCAAAATAGTTGCTGTATTTCTTATACTGAGCAACAATAAAGCACACACAAAAAACAAGAACAAAACCAAAACAAATCCAAAAACGTACAAAGGTTCATTTTAGTCTGGTTGATAAAGCAAACCCCAAAAATATATGACATCTGTTGAAGTAGAACAAGGCTACTAATAAAAAAAGAAATCATATATCAACATATTATCAAATTGGAACAGCAATGACAACAAACCATTTCATGTATTAAAAACATCCTTTATGAAAAGAAACAATACCTGAGGTAGTTGTTTGGCGATGTCACCACCCACGAAGACAGCCTCCAGGTAGACCCAGAGGTTCTGTACAGTCATCCAGTTCTCTATGACTTCATTGGAATTGGAAAGGTTGCCAACCCATGTCTGAATCTGTTTCTTGAAAGGAGTATTGTACCTGAAATAGTGAGGATATTATTAAAAAAAAAAAGAGTATGAGAAGTGACATATATAGCAAACAGATACAAAGACAGGATTATCCCCATTAGGTTAACATGGCATATAGTGTGGATTTTCCGCTAAAAATGGTAAATCTTAAAATAAAAAACCCGAATAGCAAACAACCATCCTATTTCATGTCTCTCAGGCAGAAAGTGATTTTTTGAGGGTATACGTAATACCAAGAAGGAGTAAAAGCATCTTTAGTTATAACTCTAAAGTTTGGGGGGAAATTCTTACAAGAACACATCTGAAACATTACGCAAAAACCTCTAATGTAAAAGTATTCCTCGAACTATTCAGCACATGGAAATATACAACCTTGAGAAAGAGAAAACGAAACTTGACACATTTGGCACGAGATAAAACTTTCTACAAGACTTTGTACAAAAGCCTGTGGACAATGATTGTTCCTTGACGCAGTCAGATCTTTGGTAGCGTTAAGCACAGTTATGATGATGGTCCTCTGTTATCCTTAATTACATAATTTGAAACTTCAGCAATACGTTTCAGAGAACAGCCTGTCCTGGTTTTGAATTTCAAAAAACACCATCTTTTAAAGGGGGGCCACCTGAAGAGGAATACTGCATCTTCAGCACGGAAACATCTACTGGAGTCTTTGAGCAGTTAAGAAAGACTATCATCTACAACTTGAAACACAAACCCTTGCAATGTCTGGGAATCACCTGTCGATATGAAAAAGGATGAACACTTTTCAGTTCTAATATGTACCAAAAAATGGTGTACTGGTGTGATATCAACAATTACATCCAGCTCTGATTACATCAAATTATAGTCTCTAACTGAAGTAAAAGTTCACATTGTTAATCTACAAGATTAATCACCTAAAAATTTCGAGATCTTAGCTGTATTACTTTATGACTTTCCTAATCTGTCCCATGTGATCATAAAAGCAGGTAGCAAAACTTATAAAAGCCCAGAACTAGATGCAAACATTAACAGACCCAATTCTCATGCACCCAGATTGATCATCACCTGTTGCTAAGAAGAGATCCAAGGACCATCAGAGAATCTTCCATCAAGGAGACCAGTTCTGTGATCTTGTCACCCTTCAGCAGCAGTTCCCCTCTGTTCTTGAAGTGTCCAAACAAAAACTCTTGGTTGGACCAGTCACTGATCACCTGTTTCAGCTTGGCCTCAATGTCTGTCTCCTTCACAGCACTGATACAGATGTCCTGTAAGCATACACCTCCAGTTTTGCTTGAAAGAAAGTTTTATTGCGAGTCATACATATTTTACATAATTATACAAAGGTATATCAACAAAAGTTTATAGAGTGCTCAACAACAATAACATGCTCAGCTTTTACGCCGGGGATTGTGAATGATGGTATCTTAGCTGAAACACTTTTGAAAATAATGAAATTAATACTCCACTCTTCAAAAGTCAACGCACATAGCGTATTTTTAAAGAGAAAAGGGTAGAAATGAAACTGACTTTAAAAAAAAGCTATACAAACTACATAACAAATGCACATAAGGGAAATTTAAGAAAAAGAGGCAAGGGGAGAAAACATCACATATCATTGTTCCATTTTTAAGCACGAAGTAGTTGGGTTTTTTCAAAGCCATGAGAACTACAATGACATTCAATGCTCACCAACTATACAAATAGCATACTTTTTTTCAATCTATATCAGATTAAGTCATAAACAAACATTAACAGCAAGAATGATGTTAGCAGCAACATCAATAACTATTATGAGCCTAGAATCAGTACGATTTGGAGATATATTTTCTGCACCTTTAGAATATCCTTGTGTTAGTTTCTGTCTGGAACTGCATACTGCCACTTTAACTGAAGATGAACACCATAGAGCAGGCATCTACTCTTTTCATTCAGATCAAATGAAAGTAAGTGCCATTAGAGCCTAGAAAGTCTATCGCATGTGCTACCTTGAAATCACTAAAATATGTACTCTGTATAAAAGGGCAGAGCAAGATTCCACAATGAGGATCATAAAGTTAAATAATCTATCACATTTCTATTCATCAATGACTCTGAAGGTTATCGCACAGATAATTTATCACACCTTGATTCAAAGGAATCTGAAGGTATAGCATAGATAATTAATCCCGTTTCCTTTCATAATAGGAATCTAAAGGTTATCACACAAATAATTTATCTCACTAAATTGCTTCAAAAGAATCTGAGGTATACAATAGTTAATTTATCACATTTCCTTTCATCAAAGAAATCTGAAGGTATAGCATAGATAATTTATCACATTTCCTTTCATCAAAGGCATCTAAAGGTTATCACACAAATATTTATCACACGAACTTGCTTCAAAAGAATCTGAGGTATAGAATAGTTAATTTATCACATTTCCTTTCATCAAAGGAATCTGAAGGTACAGCATAGATAATTTATTACGTTACCGTGTTTCAACGGAGCCCAACTAAAGTGGACGACTGAATTCAAGTACTTAGGCAGTATATTCACAAAAGATGGAAAACTGGACAGAGAAATAAAAACACGCTGTCAAAAAGCAAACGCAGTCAGCTATCAACTTGCCCCACTTCTGCGACATCCTAACATACCTATCAGCACCAAGGCAAAGCTGATCAACGCCATCTTCCTGCCAACTCTCACTTACCAGTGCCAGACATGGCCCCTGACAAAAGCCCTGAAGCAGAAATTGGTAACGTGTGAGATGGAGTGCTTGAGGAAAGCCGCCAACAAGACCAGGAGAGACAAGATAAGAAACGAGGTGATCAGAGATGGTAGGAGCCACACCCGTCCTACACCATACTGAACAACAACGAACCAAGTGGTTCGGGCACCTCACACGGTTGCCGCCAAACCAGCCAGCCTTGCGTGCTTACAACTTGAGGTACTCTGGCAGAAGGGCCAGAGGTAGACCCAGGCGACGCTGGAGTGATTCCGTGGCAGAAACGCTGAAAGTTCATGGCTTGTCCCTCCTCCAAGCTACCCGCCTTGCAGCAGACAGTTTATCTCCCCGCGACGCCACAGAGTACAAGCGGAAGGAAAAAGTAAAGTAAAGTAAGTACCGTGTTTCAAAGGAATCTGAAGGTACAGCATAGATAATTTATTGCGTTACCGTGTTTCAAAGGAATCTGAAGGTACAGCATAGATAACTTATTACTTTACCATGTTTCAAAGAAATCTGAAGGTACAGCATAGATAATTTATTACTTTACCATGTTTCAAAGGAATCTGAAGGTACAGCATAGATAATTTATTACTTTACCATGTTTCAAAGGAATCTGAAGGTACAGCATAGATAATTTATTAGGTACAGCATAGATAATTTATTACTTTACCGTGTTTCAAAGGAATGTGAAGGTACAGCATAGATAATTTATTACGTTACCGTGTTTCAAAGGAATCTGAAGGTACAGCATAGATAATTTATTACGTTACCGTGTTTCAAAGGAATCTGAAGGTATTGCATAAATAATTTATCACATGTCCTTTCATCAAAGGAATTTGAAGGTATAGCATAGATAATTTATCACATTACCTTTCATCAAAGGAACCTGAAGGTACAGCATACATAAATCATCACATTTCCTTTCATCAAAGGAATCTGAAGGTATAGCATAGATAATTTATCACACTAACTTGCTTCAAAAGAATCCGAGGTAAAGAATAGTTAATTTATCACATTTCCTTTCATCAAAGGAATCTGAAGGTTATAGATAAATAATTTATCGCATTTCCTTTCACCAAAGGAATTTGAAGGTACAGCATAGATAATCTATCACATCACCTTGTTTCAAAGGAATCTGAAGGTACAGCATAGATAATTCATCACATTTCCTTTCATCAAAGGAATCTGAAGGCTTTGGCATAGATCATTTATCCCATTTCCTTTCATCAAAGGAATCTGAAGTTTATGGCATAGATCATTTGTCACATTTCCTTTCATCAAAAGGAATCTGAAGGTTATAGCATATATGATTTATCACGTTTCCTTTCATCAAAGTTTATAAATGAAACATGACCATTGATACTTATAAAACTTTGATATTTAAAGCCATTTTATTTCAACCAAGAAGTAACGTTATGAATTCTTGGCACAAACAAACCTCAATTTCTTCCTTATAGCGAAGCAGTGGAGCCTCTAGGATGTTTCTCAGAGTGAAGCTGTCACTTTCTACGTCAAAATGTGTACCAGTCACTTCTTCCATCCGTTTCCAGTGCCGTTGCTTCATGGCCTTGTTAGCCATCAGTTCCAGCAATGGCACCATCTCATTGAAGTCATCGATTTGCTGCCGCAGTTCTTCATACGCTGGCCAGTCTCTCAGTGCCTTGGGTAACTTGCGACACCTTGGGAGTAAGAAAATAAAGAAGTGAGCTATCTATTTAAAAAGGTGCGTGTATTTTCAAATGAAAGACTAATAATAATCTTTAAGGCAATAATTCTGATAGTTCGATAATATGAGTGCTCCCTACAAAAAAAAGAATAAAGAGAAAGAAGTCAGCCATTTCTTAGAGTATATTTGGGTCCTGATTCATAGTAAAAGAACGTCTTGATTCTTTTATGTCAAACGGTTTTTTCTTTAACACCTTTCACCTTTGCTCATATAGGTTTTCTGTTTGCTAATGCAACAAAGGCGATTCTCCAAAGATGGAAAGTTACATGGATGCATGCAACGTCATTGCCACTGCTTGAATGTGAATCAATATGGTTAACAGGTTGCACCATTTACAAGTGAATTCTCCACAGTTAGTGTGTTTGTTTCACCAGGAAGCTTCATGCATACTGCTAGAATTCAGCTTCAGTAGTTTTTACATGTACCTATGATAGTTATTCTGTGTGTAGAGGGAGGAGTCAAAACTGAGGTTAACAAATCTGACAAGTTTTGCCTGGACAAAAATAATCCTGGGAAAAAGATGATTAAAAAAACACCAACCAACTGACAAAATCTACAATATTAAACATACCGGTTAAATCAGTATATGGCAGCATGACATAAAACACACATCTGGAATACAGTAGTCGTGTGTTCAAATAACAAACACAACCATGACAGTGATAAGTCATACACCCGAAGTACAAAAACGCACACCATAAGCACACCTATCAGCGCTGCGCAAAATTAAACTTTCTTTTTTTTTTTTTTTTGGGGGGGGGGGGGGGAGGGGTCCTGCTCTGAGCTCCACCAATGGTGAGATTTTTGCGTACGCGACATTTTTTGCCCACCGTTAAGATTGCCATATTCCGACTTTGAGGATGATACCTCAACACGACATCAGTATGCATGCTGTTTTTAATTGTTTTGTTTTGTTGTTTGTTTGTCGTCTGTTTTTTTACCAGCATGAATGGCCTACTCTTCTGAAATTCAGATTGGGTTTAAACGTGTGCGGATGATGATCTGCGTGCCGTTGCACATGGAACCTTAGTTTACGCTCTCATGCGAAGGACTTTCTGGGGAGTGAGTCAGTATTGATGGTAATTCCAGAAGAAAAATCCCCTTGAATGGGTGGTGGCTCGAACCCGGGCTTGATCCCAGGCCGCCAAATAGCAAGCGTTACACTTTCACCACTAGGCTAACCAACGAGATGACGGAAAGTTAAAGGAAATGAACAAAAGGGAGTTACAGCGAGGACATTAAAATTAGGCACAACATTTCCTGAAGACGGGGATGTTTTTGGCATGGAAACGCCCTCTTTATTTCTGCTTGTACTTCGTATTATGGACGAAAGGAAGATTTGAGTATACCTCTAAATCTTGAACAAATAGCACTTCTTAACATTGTTTTCCATAGTAGTCGTTCATGATAGTAGATTATACATTTTATAATGCACATTTCAATCATGTATACATCAAGAGAAATCAGCCAAGCCAAATATGAAGTTACTCTTCTTTCATCAAGTACACAGATTCTGCTTGTTATATTTATTTACAGGGGTCATTTTCTTTAAAATTAAAAGACTTTATGCGTTATAGTCTTTTAATTTTTTATCGAAAGCTCTTGCAGCTATCTCCTCCCCTGATATATCTGACGTGCTTATATCTATCCTACATACTAATATATAGGGAATTCGGAAATTTCTGGACAAAGCTATAAGATCCAAAACTGCATCAGTTCTACTTTTTTTCTTCTGCAAGAAGTACAGCATTTTATTATAAACTTATTCACTCTGAACACAAACTGCACAGGGATAAATCTTGACACAACTGCAGTTTTGTATGAAAAACTTCCGGAATCTTATACTGCTGTTCCAGTATGGACCCGCTTTGGTCAGTATCTTTATTATTGCAATAATCATTCATGATTAATAATTAAGATCATGTATCATAATAGCATCATAAGATGGGGATATAGCTCAGTGGTAGAGCATTCGACTGCAGATCGAGAGGTCCCCGGTTCGAACCCGGGTGTCCCCTTTGTTTTGGGACGGGATAGCTCAGTGGTCGGAGCACTCGCTTTCCCCCAGCCAAGTTAAGCAGCGTCGAGCGTGGTTACCAGTTGGGTGGGTGACCGTTTGCGCGCCTTGGCTTCAGTACAGTTCCCCCAGCTGTAAATGGGTACCTGCCCTCTTTAGGGTCAGGGAAGGTAAAAGCAGCGAGTCTCCCTGGGTGCCGCCCTCAATATGCTGGCCCTAGAGAAGTGAGGTCTCTGACGCCTCGCTCCCCTACGACCTTATAGGTTATGGGACTCCTTTACCTTTACTATCATAATAGCATGACAACAGTTGAGGGCCATCACAAATCCCATGGCATAACCAGTTCAGCAAAATGCAACTTGAAATTAAAACGGGACAAATTTCGAGTACTGCAAATAGAACATGAAACTGAACATTAAAGTATCAAAAAAACCAACTAGATACCTATTTTGAAAATCCTGCAGTTCCGTATTGATTTTTTCGATGTCCACTTCAACCCAGAAGATGTCATAGTAGCCGCGCACGGCATCGATGACGCTGTTGTACAGACTGTACAGCTTCTGAAGCAGCGTCAGCTCTTTTTTGATCTTCAGCAGTTCCGGATACTCGGACACTTCCAAGCCGAAGAGCTCTTCGCCACCAGTATATGTGATGTATTTGCGATACAGCGTGTCAAAGTTGTTTTGGAACACCAGCAGCCTTTCGGAAGCTTCCCGAGGTGGCACTCCAGGTACCATCGGGCCATTCTGCAGAAAAATCATATTCATTGTTGCGTATAATGCCATTCATACCCCTCCCCCACCCCCCTTCCCCCAAGAAAACAAGTCCCCAAAAAAGTGCCGGAAAGGAACTGTTTCACAAGAAAACACAAAGAACCCATGATAGATCTTCGTTAAGGATCCCATGGAAGATACGAGATATAAAGGATTGTAATTGTTCTATACTATCAAGAAGCGTATATTATAAAGTGTGCAACAATCTCTGTTAAATGAGATCTGGTGATTTTTTTATTAAGTAACGAGGACTGCCATTTCTACGCATGCATGTTTTCAGATGCCTGTAAGAAATCATTCTGTGTGTGTGTGTGTGTGTGTGTGGTGTGTGTGTGTGTGTGTGTGTGTGTGTTGTGTGTGTGTGTGTGTGTGTGTGTGTGTTCCATTATCGGGTGGGATGCGTAGTGCCTGGTCTTCTCCTGTGCTTGTCATTTTGCAGGAGGTATGCCTCAACTTCACAGCAGCCCATTTGTACAGGTTGCATACTGGGTATGTTCGTTTCTCCGTAACCCACCGAATGCTGGCATGAATTACGGGACCTTAAACGAGCGTATTTTATCTTCTGCATACGTATATACACGAAAAGAATTGAGGCACTGGCAGATCTGCACTTGAAATTAATCTGGGAGATCGTAAAGTTCCCCACCCTAAATTTCTCAGACGCTGCTGCCAAGATTTAAACCCACGAGACGGAAGTCGTACGGTCTTAACCCCTCGGCTATAGCATCCGTCATGTTGATATAATGATTATGTAGGTGTGTATGTATGCGTGACAAGGTTTCAACTCTTTCCCCTACGGCGAGTTAAGAGACACACCTCTTCGTAGTTCTTGTAGAACTCTCTGCAGTCTTCGATGAAGACGGCGACACTATCGATGAGGTCATCCTTGAAGTCAGGCTGGATGTCTACCAGATGGTTGGACACCTTAGTGGCAGTGCCTTGAACTCTCTCCCACATGTAGCGCAGAGTATCACACTGCTCCATTTCAGCGTGTGGTGCCGGCATTTCGTACTTCACCAACATGGCAAAGCATTCCTGCACAAAAATGTTATCGAATTTAAAACTTAGAGGGAGGGAGGGAGGGTGGGAGAGAGGGAGAGAGGGAGCGAGGGTGGGAGGGAGGGAGAGAGAGAGAGAGAGAGAGAGAGAGAGAGAGAGAGAGAGAGAGAGAGAGAGAGAGAGAGAGAGAGAGAGAGAGAGAGAGAGAGAGAGAGAGAGCAAAGTTTATGTTTTCTGTCTGTCCGTGTCTTGTCTATGTCTGTCTGTCTGTATTGTCAGTCTTGTCTATCTATTCAATATACGGAATCGTGTGTCTCAGATTTCCTAAGAAACTGATCTTCACATAAAAGTATTGAGAAAGAAGACAGGCCACATATAAACGTAAAAAATATTCTGATCGATCTTTAGACATGCTTATCAAGTTTGTAAAGACTTGAAGAAGATGAACGATTGTTATTTGAAGTCTTTACTCTGTCTGCCATTTGTTGTAATGATTGTATGTAATGTGGATCGGTGGTCTAGAGGTAACGCTCCTGTCTAGAAAGCGACAAGTCCGGGTCGGAAGTGTGCGGTGGTTTGTATCCCGTTTGGACCCGAAACTTTTCCCCCCATCCATTAGACCATGAGTGGTGGTCTGGGCGCTAGTCTTTCGGCTGAGACGATAAACCGAGGTCCACATAATTATTTAACGCACGTAAAAGAACCCACGGCAACAAGAGAGTTGTCCCTGGAAAAATTTTGTAGAAAAAAGCCACTCTGAGTGATAGGGAAACAAATACAGTTGCAGACAGGAAAAAGAAGAAAAAAATGGGTGGCGCTGCTCTTGTGGCGACGCGCTCTCCCCGGGGAGAGTAGCCCGAATTTCACGCAGAGAAATCTGCGTGACTTAAAGTGGTATAAATAAATAAATAAATAAATAAATAAAGTTAGTCTGTTGTAGATTGCAACCTTAAAAGCTGAGAGGGGAAATCAATGACATGTGAGAGTTCTCTCCAAAGAAGTCTCAGGGGTATGGCATGTAGCTTCATCTTTAGATCTGTATAGTACCTTCTATTTTTCTATGCTTATCTAGTAAAACAGTGAAAGCCTGCGTACTCCCACAACCACAGCAAATAAACAGGTGACTGTGAGCTGTTTGGTAGGAGATTAAGACGGTGCTCAAACGTCCTAACCTCATGCGGAGTAGCTGTAAGTCACGTATAATAGCTGTAAGTCAAGGAAAGTACACATGCAAGCAAAAACCCAGCACTCAAATGGGTTGTATAATCATGCTGTCAGTACTGCCAAAGAATAGGTCATGCTACTTTATATGGCAATATCCTACAGGACAGGAATCAGCAAAGCTTGGCTGAAACGCACGTCATCCCAAAGCACTACTGAGCGAAGTGCACTACAGACTCGTGAACAAAAAAATCCAGAAAGGTATCAGCAAGAGTGGCATGAGGCTGGACATAGTACCCCACTCTCAGTCATGAAAACACGTGATTCTGATTGAAGTTAATGCACCAAACGAAAGCAGAATAAAAGTGGCCCCTGGCATCTAGACAACAAGGGAAAGTATGCTGCACGTCTAGACAGCATCTCGAAAATATCCACTTTTCTATCCAAAATGAAGTTGGAAGGTTTGTGCTCTTCTCCACCCATAAACACACGAAACAGCTCAAAACACTTGAAAGAAAGGGTACCACAGCCTAAAAGCAGCGGAAACGATGGAGCTGAATCTATGAGGAGCAACAAGAATCAATTTCATAAAGAATAGTTTTCCTGCGAACAACAGGTGTTCACCATAGTTGACAAGTTAAAGCGTCTTTCGCAAATGGGTAACTTGACCTTGAGGCAAAGGATTCGATCCTGAGGAGCAACAGAGGGGAAAAAGCAACAGTAGACGAACATTCAGGGGTGTGATCTAGATGTGACCTGGCTCCCTCAGACTCAGTAACTGAGTTTAAAGAGCTAATGACCAAAACATTTGCTAGAAAGGAGCTTCCCTTCTGAGGACTTTCTGCTGCCCAGCTCTACCTGCAGTTTCCTTACAATCTACTTCAGGGTTCGGCATTCTCTACAGATGTTCCTGATTCATCAAGTAGCATGCACGCTAATGTGTAAGTTATTTGTGCAATCCTTTAAAGACACTGCACATATACAGGATCCTTTACGGTACGATACAAACTACGGGCAACAACAACAGAGGGAGAACAACATGAACACAGAACACTGTTTTGTAACATTTATTTGTGACATTATGAGTAAGAAAAATTTGGATAGGATGCCATGATACATGTTTGAAAATCTACTTTGATTTATGCGAGCTTCCTTTGAGTGCATTTGAAAGCTCCATGAATTGCTATGGACATAATCTGAACATCACTCTCAATAATACATATGTAAACGGAATAAAGCTAGACGAAATCTTCCTACCCGTCTTATTTATTGCTAGAAGCACAACAGTTGAGAGGGGAAGACAATGTAAACCATGTCTCTGCAGCGTCTTGTGTATGCTTCCTTCTCTTCGTGTATGTACATATGCAGAAGATTAAGTGGGTATATTACAGATCCTGAGACTTCTCTTCGTGTTAGTAAGCGAGCAGAAGACCAAGTGAGTACGTTCCGGAGTACATTAGAGGTCAGTAATTTGTGGAACCACAAGAATACCCAACATTATTCAGAAACTTCTGTAGCCCAATGTGTTATCTGCTAGGTTGACTTCTGGCAGATGTGGCATGGCATCTATGGAGTATTATGCACGTGGTGATATGTTTTTTTTGGAAACCCCTACTGAAAACTAAAAAAAAAAAAAAAAAAGTTGAGCCCATCGTACATTAAGCATATTTTGAAGCAATAACAACAAAATTCAAACCAAACAAGCAAACAGATTGTTCAGCTACAAGACTGACACTGTGAGATCATTCTATCATCCTTCCCCCGTGAGATTGCCGGGGCCTGTCAGTATAATAGCATCCCCACCTTCTGAAAATTCTGTGCTAGGAATTCCCTTTATTTATCCCTTACTTTGTCTCAGAGTTTTTCTTTTACTTCCTGTCACCTCCTTCTTGTCTATTTTCTGCCTTCTTGGTGCATTCGCCTGCCTTTTTTCCAGAAAGACATATAACAATTCTCTCCCACGCCAAAGTCGGATTCGCTGGGCCTGACTTGTCAGGCGCTTAACGGCAGTGCAACAGATTTTCACTCATATGATAGACAACAATATTGGCTGTCTAAGCGTTCAGCGACAACATAGAAAAAACAAATCCCATCAGAAGCAATTACTATCGCAATAGCTGTAAGAGCAGACTAAGTCCTTTCGAGCAAATCTTCAGTTTCAAGATGAATAAACCATAATTTACCTCAATGGGATCAATGCTCATGTCCAATCGAATTTCTTCCTCTCGTAGCTGTTTCAGTGCAGCAATGGCGTAGCGGATATCATCTAAGTCTTTGATTGGTCGACTCAGACGTTTCATGATGTCATCAATGAAGTCCTTCACCTCCTTCATCAGGGTGCCATATTTGTGGTTGGCAGCTCTGCCGTAAGCGACTTTCCAGGCTTTGGTTTCAGCACACAGACCCATCTTCAGCTTGGCTGCACTCAAGAGGAAGACAGACATCAATATAAACTAGAGAAACAAAGTCATGTTTAGGAAAAAAATCATGAAAAGGTTACCTGCATCTACTAACTGAAACAACAAAACGAAACCAAAAAATCCTGCACAATCGAGCTGTTAATCTCACCAGCTATCTTCTTCAACTTCAAAAACTTCAGCGAGTTGATTTAGTTTAATTAAGAATATATATATATATATATATATATATATATATATATATATATATATATATATATATATATATATATATCCCTTGATTTAGAAGGTCGTCTGGGGGACATAGGGAACAGTTGGTCAACAGTTTTCTCCAGGCTGGTAGGTCTTCAGCCTTTCGCAGCAACATAGGCATATCAAGGCCAGTCATATCTTTGACGGTCTTCATTCAATTCTTCATCTCTCTTCCCTTGTTTCTTCCTCCCTCATATGTCCCTTGTAGAATAGTCTTGGTAGGAGAGCTGTGATGTGCCAAGCGGCCATTTCAAGCCAGCTCTTTACAACAGCCACAAAGGGTTCCTGTGGCCCAGCTTTCATCGTCACCTCTTGCCACACTGACTCGTTAATTACCTGATTCTGCCAGGATATCAATGTAGGAGCTTTCTGAATAATTTAATTTTGAAAGGCTTGGATTTTCTTTTCCAGTTCTGCAGTCAAGGTCCAGCTTTCATACCAAGACAGCATTATGGAAATGACGAGTGCTCTAAGTAACTTACATTTTGTTGAGAAGCTTATCTCTATGATTTTCCAAATCCTGATTAACTTGTGCATAAG
>CM054149.1:16002496-16072496 GCA_028751875.1 Rapana venosa
AAACAAAAACGGTCGCATACACAAAAATCTCACCATTACTGAAGTTCGGAGCTCTAGCCGAGGAACGAGAGGTTTAAAAAATCTTAGGAGATTTTTTAAAAACTGTTAATAAATGTTGAATTGTTATCAACATGATATGTCGGTTGCTGTTAGTATATATTGGCTGCAGCATATAAATGTTTTTTGCTATTAATGAATGTTGACTGCTGTTGATAAATCTTCATTGCTTTTAATAATGGTTGGTTGATTTATATAAATGCTGGTTGCTGTGAATAGATGATGGTTACTGCTAATAAACGATGGTTACTGATGATAAATGTTGGTTGCTGCTGATAAATGTTGGATGCAGCCTATATATGGCGGTTGCTGTCAATGAGTGTTGACTGCTGCTGATAAATGTTGCTTGCTGTTAATAAATGTCGGTTGTTGTTGAAAATTGTTGGCTGCTGTTTACAGATGATGGTTCCTGCTAAGAAAAATGTTTGTTGCTATTTATTAATGTTGGCTGCTGTTATTGATGATTGCTGTCAATTATTGGTTGGCGTCATAAAAGGTTGGCTGTTGTTTGTAAATGTGTTGCTGTTAATGAATGTCGATTACTTTAGATAAATGTTGGTCACTTTTAATAAAATATGGTTGTTGTTAAATAAATGTTGCTTTCTGTGAATAAATGTTGGTTGCTGTGAATGAATTGTTTTTGCTGTTGATTGCTATCAATGTATGTTTGGCTGGTGTCAAGTAATGCTGGTTGCTGTCAATAAAACCAATGTTGATTGCTTCAAATCAATATTTAACAATGTATAGTTAGGAAGTGTACCCATTTTTCATTACATTGCGAAAACATCCTCATGGCTACGATAGTAAACACTATGCCCGACTGCGCCAAACCATCTGACAGTTAAGTATGTGTGGCCACGCAAAATCAGATGACATCAGTGCAGAAATGAAAGCTACGTGGTTGGTGTGACCGCGTCACAATGTCTGATGACTTTGCTAGAACTCTCCTTCATGAACTTGTTGAAGTGCAGACAGAGCGAAAAGGGTAGACTAAAAAACGAAACGAGGGGAAAAGAAAGAAGAAGGGGTCGAAAATATTACTGAAGGGATGGGAAACAATTTGCAAAGACTCAGGTTTGGCACACAGGCGACAAAAAAATGAGGGATTTGGTGAATAACTCTTTAATGAATTGCCGAAGTGACTGCACAAGAAGTTAGATTTGACCACCCCGGTTTATAAACATATAATGACAAGTGTTTGTAACAAAGTGCTACGTCTGGGTTTTTTGTAATGATTTCTTGCACGAGTGAACTTGTTCTTATGCTGTATCTGTATGTCATGTATTTAAGTTAACGTATTTCTTCATTGGTATCACTACTTTTATTCATGTATTATCAGTAGTGTATTTTTTTCAAATTCTGCTGTTCAGAACCAAACAGGCCTTGGTTCCTAAGTTAACTAAACGACAGAAATATAATTTTATATAGGTAAAATATCATTTTCAAAGTCATTAATACATCATCCGTCCAGTCATTCACCATTACCTATTCCAACCAGTTTGTCTGTCCGTTTTTTTAATAAATGAAAGGGGAAAAAATCAAGCATCAGAATGTTGAAATTAAAAAAAAACACCCCATCACCGTGTTAAAAACAACAACTACAATAAAATAGTCGCCAATACTAACCATACTGAGCCATCATGCTAGCAGTGATACGTTTACGGATGCTCTCCAGGGTGTTGCGGATGCAGCGCTGCAGAGCTTCCAGATTCTTCTGACTGAAGTAGTTGAGCAGTTCCACAGCTGGCTCCTCCATTTGATGGGCCATCTTAGATTTGGAGGCTTCGTTTTCATCCTCCGGTCGGTTTATCATCGACACCGTTTTGGAGGTTTCTACGGCCGGCAACATTCAGCATCAGATAGACTGGCCAGTGATAGTGGTGGAAATGGTGGTGGTGATGGGATTGGTGAAGATAATGGTAATGATGAAGATGGTGATGAAGGTGATGGTGGTAGTGGTGATAATGGTGATGGTGATGAAGATGATGGTGGCAGTGAAGATGGTGGTGGTGGAAGATGGTGATGAAGGTGTTGGTGGTAGTGGTGATGAAGATGGTGGTGGTGATGGTAATAATGATGGTGGTGGTGGTGATGATGAAGATGATGGTAGTAGTGAAGATGGTGGTGGTGGTGATGAAAATGATGGTGATAGTAAAGATGATGGTGGTGGTTAAGATGACGATGATGATGGTGATGATGAAGATTATGAAAAAGGTGGTGGTGGTGATGAAGATGATGGTGATAGAACTAGCAGTTATAAAAAAATGACAGCAATAATAATGATGAGGATGATGATTGGAGTTATAGTAGTAAACGTTTTAATGGTAGTGGGTGGTGGTGTGGTGGTGGTGGTGGTGATGATGATGATGACAACGCCGACAATAGCAACACCAATAATAATAATAATAGTTATACCAGCCGCCATAGCGCACTGGTTAGCGCCTTGGGTTACGGACTGGAAGGTCGCGGTTTCGAAACCCATAAGAGTCACAGGGATTTTTTTTTTACTCCGGCCGGCTCCTGCCCAGAGTGAGTGTGCTGTGGGCTCACTGGGAAGACTGGGACCACACAATCAAGCTTCATTCACTTAACGAATACGAGTTTGTGATGTTAATCAAATTACCTGACCAACACTGCAGGTGTCTGTATCTCTTGAGGCCGGTTGACGCGGGATAGATTATGATAGTAAGCGTAGAGTACAACCCTGTCAAGTAGTATCAAAGCATAGGCACTTCCATAGCAGTATCATTATGTCATCCCCATTATCATTGATCATCATGCAATTTTTTGTTTAAATGCCTCTGATTTGGTGGCCCCAGTTGCTCTGGTCTCATGGTAACCTCAGATTTGGTTTCCACATACTCTTCTGTGATTGGCGAGTGTATGTCAAAGCCTTTGGGGTTGGAGGTTCACGGAGGACGGTCGTTGGCGGGACGTTGGGGTGGTCGCCACCTCGGGTGGGCGACTCAGTCTGGCTCCCCGACTGAGCTAATACTATCGTTAGTAGGGGGCTTAGTAGGTGATGTCCTGCGGATGTTAGCTCACGCAGGCACCACTGAACATCACCAAAGTGACCCAGAAGCAGCGCAGGGCCCCTCTGGCTGATGGCCACACGGCGGTCCGATATTGATGGGCTCCTTGTGGGCTTCCGACACTGGGGATGCGACATAATGAATCTAGGTGTGGCTGTAGCGAGGAGATTGAAATGAGCGGCGTGGGAACAGCAGGACAGGAACGTCACAGAAGATGAGGCAGCAAAAAAAAAGCCCCACCTTATAATAATGATCATAATGACAATAATAATAACAATTATCATTATACGACGACGATAGCAACACAAATAGTAATAGTAATAACAACAATAATAACAATATTAATAACAACACCTTTGTATGGCGCAACACCCCAGTAATTTAGATTCAATACGCACAAAACACACACATACACCTTCAAAGACATTTACAAAACAGCCTCCTACGTTCTGTTTTAAGGCTGACAGGGTAGAATTACAGCTTTTTTTTTTTAAGAACAATTCGCGCGCAGGCATGTGAGCAAAAACCATTGACTGAATGGATGGAGAGAGAGAGAGAGAGAGAGAGAGAGAGAGAGAGAGAGGGGGGGGGGGGAGGGCGGGGACAAGCAGGCAGCAGAGAGAGAGAGAGAGAGAGAGAGAGAGAGAGAGAGAGAGAGAGAGAGAGAGAGAGAGAGAGAGAGAGAGAGAGAGAAGAGAGAGAGAGAGAGAGAGAGAGAGAGAGAGAGAGAGAGAGAGAGAGAGAGAGAGAGAGAGAGAGAGAGAGAGAGAGAGAGAGAGAGAGAGAGAGAAGAGAGAGAGAGAGAAAAGAGAGGACAGGCTGACAGAAAGATAGAAAGACAGAGACAGATAGTCTTAAAGGTGGAAATCGGAATATTTGACGAACAGATTCGATTCCTGATCTGAACGATGTGATCATGGCATGGGTTTGAGTCACCACTAATAAGCCCGTTTAATGACAATTTTTATTCTGGACTTAACATTGGTTCTTTTTTTTTTTGGTTCCTCAGCTACAGCTCCAAGGTTTACCAATGGTGAATTTTTTCGCGCATGCGACCGTTTTTTCCCCAACCATTTAAATAGCGGCATTCCAACTTCAGGGATGGTGTCTAAACACGACACCTGTGTGCGTGCGTTTGTTTTTAATTTTGTCATCAGTTAGTTTTTAAAAAAGTAACGGTAAAGGTGTCCCATAACCTATGCGGTCGTAGGGGAGTGAGGCATCAGAGACCTCAACTTCTTAAGGGCCAGCATATTAAGGGCGGCGCCCATCTCCTCTACATCGCTGCTTTACCTTTCCCTGACCCTAATGAGACAGGTACCCATTTACAGCTGGGTGAACTGGGGGCCTGTACTGAAGCCAAGGCGCGCAAACGGTCACCCATCCAAGTAGTAACCTCGCTCGATGCTGCTTAACCTTAGCTTGGGGAAAGCGAGTGCTCTGACCACTGAGCTATCCCGTCCCCGGCATCCGTTAGTACCGGCATGAAAAGGCTTACTCTTTTGTAAGGCAGAACGGGTTTTCACCCAATGTGTGCTCAAGATGTTCTGCGTGCATTCCCATTCCCTCGGTTTATAATCTCATTCGAAGGACTCTGTCATTCAGTCAGATTTTCTCGTCAAACTGGGAAGAAATGGCAAGTCTGGGAATTGAACCCAGAATCTCACGGTTTACTTGTTAGGCGCATGAATGTCTTAACCGTCCTTCCCCCTTCCTTTTTAGCGTTGGTTCTGAAGTCGGCGGCATGGATGGAGACTATCATACCAGCCAGCATGCCGTCTACGCCCTGGAGATAGATGGGCTCCACCAGGTTCAGCTCTCCCAAGACACACTGCCTGAAAGTTTCAGTGCGGTGCCACAATGACTCCTCAAGGAGTTAAGAGAGAAGTCCATCCTATACCCCAGTATGTTGTGTCTGATGATAGGAGTTGGGACAGTGGGAGTGAGGAGATTGAATCTGAGTCGACATAGAAAGTGAAGCATATCTAAGACTGTCATGTTTTCTTCAGGCTGCTTTCATTAACAACATACAGATACCCAGTACAGCATAGTTGTACTTTTTACCAACAGCTCAATGATCTGCGTAAAGTAGTCACTTTTTTATTTTTTGCCTCAGTTTCATACAGGTTGTGGAACACCATCTTTTTGTTGTTTTTTGTGTTTGTTTTGTACATTTTAGTGGGTGCTTCGCGCGTATCTCTTCACTGACTGGGGGAAAAGGCAAAAGGGAAAAAAGGCATTTTTTTCTTTCCTTTCCTTTCTGTCCCCTCCCCCCTCCCTTTTTTCCCATTTACATGAAACAGCGTTTCTTTTCTACCTTACCTACTATCTGGAGCAATAACTTTCCCGGTGTGAACTGCTGCCTGCTGTTAATGTTCTGCCACAGTAAACAATTGAGTTGGTTTATTGTTGCCTTACTGTGTGCTATCGCGTGGTTTTTATAGCCGTGTAAACGGGTGATTTACATCAGTTTGGGTTTTATTTGGCTGATGCAGTGTACACGTGATAGCGTTGCATTTTCTAAGTGGACACACTTTTTAAAACTTAAATCCAAAGATGTACAAACTGACCTGACGACAGAGCCACTCACCCTCATTTCCCACTGGTTCATTCCCATAAGATTCTTCAAAAACAACCTCTGGTGGTTTCTGATGGTGCCAGAGCATTGTTATTAGCTCGTTCACTGCCTCTTCTACACTGATACTCTTCATGTTCAAAGTCCAGGCTCCTTTGGCGCACAGTTTCTGTCACAGAAGGGTCATCAAGCATATTTGAAAGGAACTGCAGTTTCGCTTCTTTGTGATCCCTTACCGGGTGGGACACGTAGTGTCTGAACTCCTGTGTTTGTAAGCCTGCAGGTCTGCCCACTGGCCTCAACCGACACATTCCGACTTCATAGTCGTATTTGGTACAGGATGCATGCTAGCTATATTCATGTTTCCATTATCCTTTGCACCGAACCTTGACACGAATTCCGAGCTCTTTAACGTGCATATTTAGATCTTGTATATGTGTATATACACGAAGAGAATTAAGGCACTGGATGGTCTGCACTGTAATTTGACATGGGAAATCGTAAAAGTTCCCACCCTTAATTCACCAGACGCTGCTGCCGTCGAACCCATGATTTCACAGCATGTTCAAAAAGGTCTTAATGATTGGGCAATACAGTCCATCGAAGTGTTGTTATTCATCTTGAGTTTACACAGACCCAACTACTCAAGACACAAAACAACTTTATTATACCACACAAGAGAAGTTCTGGCAGCTATGTACAGCACTACTGAAGATAAGGCAATAAAGCATTCAACACAAAGGCTACTCATAACGAATTTGTACCGTATTTCTGTTGCAAGGAGAAGAGAAGTTAAAAGATATCTTTTTCAACAGCCAGGTTTGGCTATTATGCTCGAGTCTGTACGCTTTTCTCTTCTATCTGGTTTCGGTTTCATTTCGTTTATAGCCCCACCAGCTAACTACAAAGGCCATTTAAGAGCTTTCACCGTATTCGATCTCATTAACCCCAGTAACATTCACCTGAAAAGAAGGCAATTGCATGCCGGCAAACATAGACGACAAAATCTTACACACAAAAATAGGCACGCACACTAGGGTCGTGTTTGAACATCATCCCCAAAATCGGAATGTGGCTACCCTTAATGGTGATCAAAAATTATTGAATACAGCAAAAGATCACCATTGGTGAACCTCGGAACTCTAGCCGATGAACGGAATAGTAATGCACTTTCACATATGTTGCTCTGTTACCTCTTCAAAAGACAACACACACACACACACACACACACACCACACACACACACACACACACACACACACACACACACACACACACACACACACTCCCCCTAAGTCCTTCACTCACTCACTCACTCATCCCTTGGTCGGGACGACCGTTGGGGTACCCGCACGGACGCTGCAAGTGAACCGCCAAATGGTTCTGTCCTGGGCTGCTTTCAGGAGGTTTGGTACAGTGAGGCCGGTCCACTCCTTGATGTTGGATATCCAGCTTTTGCGTGGTCGTCCCTGCCTCCTTGCTCCTTCCACCATTCCCTGCAGGACTGTCTTTGACAGGCTGTTATGCCTTGTTGTGTGGCCAAACCATTTCAGTTCCTCCGTTTGACTGTATCTAGCAATGGTTCTTGTTTGCCAGCCAGTGCCTCGATCTGCTGCCAGACGTAGTCATTGGTTTTGCGGTCTCTGTAGGTGATGTTCAGGATCCGCCTGAGGCACTTCATCTCAAAGGCTTGAATTCGACGTTCTAGATCGGCAGTAAGTGTCCATGCTTCACAGCTGTACAAGGCAATGGATGTGACGAGTGCCTTGTAGAGTCTGACCTTAGTGTGGGTTCTGATGTTATGGTTTCTCCACACTTTCGCCAGCTTAGTCATGGAGGAGAGTGCCACAGCAAGTCTGATCTTCACCTCTTGTGTGCTCGTACCTTCTTTGGTGATGACTGCTCCAGGGTACTTGAAAGTTTCTACCTCCTCTAGTGTCTCGCCACTCATCTTGATGCTGGTGGGAGTGGTTGGTGTAGTACTGTTCACTAGGATCTTGCTCTTTTCCGTGCTGATCTCCATACCGTGGGCATTGGCTGATGTTTCCAGTCTGGTGGTGAGATCCTGGAGTTCTTCTTCACTGCGGCCCATGAGATCGATATCGTCTGCGAATCGAAGATTGCAGACTGGCCTTCCTCCTATTGTGATTGTGGTCTTGAAGTCAAGGAGGGCCTCCTGCATGATGTTCTCCAGGAACACGTTGAAAAGAACGGGGGATAGCGGGCAGCCTTGTCGAACTCCAACTGAAGTCCGGAAGAACTCCCCGATTTCTCCACCCATGAGGACTGCACTGTGGGAGCTGTCATACAGCGCCTGGATGACTTGAATCAGGTCCTCGTCGAAGTTATAGTCCCTCATGACTTGCCACAGAGCTTCTTGAAGTCAATGAAGTTGTTGTAGAGCTGTAGTTGATGTTGGAGATGCTTCTCTATGAGCATTCTGATGTTGAAGATCTGCTCGACAGTGCTTCGACCTGGTCTGAATCCTGCCTGTTCTTCTGATAGTATTTCTTCTGCTTGTGGTTTCAGTCTGTTCAAGGCAATGCGTAGCATAACTTTGCTTGGATGGCTTATCAGACTGATTGTTCTGTAATTTTGGCACTTCTTCAGGTCTCCCTTCTTTGGAAGTGGAACTATGATGGATTGGGTCCACTGTTCAGGCCACTCTTTGCTGGTCCAGATGCGTTGGCAGATGATTGTTAACGCCTTGATCATCTCTGGGCCTCCGTTCTTGATGAGCTCAGCCGGGATGTTGTCAATCCCTGGTGACTTGCCTCCTTTCAAGGATCTTACTGCTTCTTCTACCTCTTCCTCCAGCACCTGTGTGCTTTCGGGATCTGATGGTCTGGGATCTTGCTCGTGAAGTTTGTTCGGATCAGCCTTCAGCTTGTAGTTGTACAATTACAACAACAACTACAACTACAAGTCCTTCGGATGAGACTATAAACCGAGGTCCCGTGTGCGAATGCACGCAGAACATCTTGCGCACACGTTAAATCCTCTTCCGCCTTTCGTAAGAGTAGGCCATTGTGTGCCAGTGGGAACAGATGACAGACTTCACAAATCCGCGTACACACGGGGACTGGATGTAAAAAAGCACATAAGTGCTTATTCCATTATCCTCGATATAACAGAATAAAATAAATTTTAAACAAATAAATAAATAAACACACACACGAACACCCACTAAACTAAACTAAACTAAAGCACCAACTTCCTCCTCAGATAATGAAACGAACTCACAGGCTTCACTTCCCCTCACCTCTGTATTGGCCAAGAACTGTTCGGCTGAAAGAGGCTCATCTTCAGGAATTTCACACAGCTTCATGTCCATCATGTCTCTCAGCACAGAATCCACGCGGAACTCCAGGATGTCGCTGACCCGGTTGACCAGCACCTCCATTTCTCCCAGAGCCTGGTACACACTGGACACGAACTTGGGAATCTGGGTGGAGCTCCAGCACAATGATACTATGCCTGGTTCCAGCAGCCTGTCGACTCTCTGCGTCAGTGGTGACATCAAGGCGTCAAAAGCTGGGGGGATCTTGCTCCGTACCCGAGCGTTCTCAGTAAGCATCATCTGGTAACAGAAAGGTGTAAAATAACTGGTTTGAAGTTACTGATGGGTAGATCTTAGTTATAGAGTAAGTTCATAAAAGGATGGATGGATAGCTGGCTGGCTGGATGGGCTGACTGACCGAAGGAAATTCTTGCTATTATGCTGTTATGGCAGTTGGTTCTGCAACTCGACTATCAAAGCCAAAGCGATGCTAACATTCTGACTGAAAGACTGACTGAAGGACAGTAGTTCTTGTTATCATACAGGTATGGCAGTTGGTCTGGCAACTCGACTATCATACCAAACGCGATGCGATGAAAGTCATTTGGATGTTCTCTCTGTCTCTCTCTCCCTCTCTCTCACCCTCGCTCTCTCTCTTTCACACACACACACACACACACACACACACACACACACACACACACACACACACACACACACACCGTCCCCCTTTCTGCCACAATACATACTTATATCAGTAGTCATGTATTTGTATGCAGTGTAAGGGACGATCAAAATGAATATTTTCAAATTCCGTTTCACAGCATGTTAGCAGAAGAAGTTAGAGTGATGTGGAGAAATAGTAGGTTCAACATATATACGGTGGTCGCGCGCGCGCGCACACGCACACACACACACACACACACACATACAGAGAGAGAGAGAGAGACAGCGACAGAGAGAGAGAGAGGGAGGGAGGGAGGGAGGGAGACAGATAGACAGAGAGATAGACAGAGAGTCAGACAAACACACAGAGACAGATATGGGCTGAGAGAGACAGAGACAGAGATCCAAGAGAGAACAGACATGACAGAATCTTTAAACAAAAGGAACTTTCCTTAGGCATCAATTTCATATACAATAAAACGTTCGGAAAAAAGTGTTACTTTGTCGTAGCAACAGCCCTGGTTCTAAAAAAAACCACGATTGTCAGAATTATGTAATTTATCAATAGTTAATCGCCATTTTTGAAGGACTTTAAAGAATTAAAAGATACTGCACAGAATGTGATAACGGTCTTACTGATAATCAAATATTTATTACCGTTTTCTTAATCCACACATCAATGAATCTCATGAGAAAAATCCGTACCAAAACATTTTGTTAAATATCCGTTTTGCAATATAACCCGCTCTTTTCTTCAACAAGCAGGAAATTTCTGCAAAGTGTTGTTCAGTTGATTCATATTCTTAGTACATTACATGAAACGAGAGGAAGATATTCAAAATAGTCGAAGAATATGAAGCTCGAATTTTGTTTCATGTTAATCATGTTTTGAAATACTGTGATTGAATATTAGATCTACATGTCAAACAGTTCAGTTATAATTACTTTGTTTGTTTGTTTATTATAATGATAACGTTTGTTTATTTATTAAATTGTTTATTCTAATCTTTGTATAATCCTTCATTTCACTATTGATATGACAGGAGAAACAGAAACTGAAAAAAGTCTTGTATACTACTTTCAACAATAAGAGTGTTCTATATGAAATTGGACTGCCCTCTCCGAGAAGAGCACGTCGCCACAATTGCAGAGCCACCCATTTAAACAGAAAAAAATCCTGTCTGCATGGGTGCTTGCTTCACGGCGCTTTTTTTTTCTTCCCACGGAATATTTTCAGGGACAACACTGCTTCCTGCCGTAAATTCCTCTGCATTCGCTTAAGTATTATCCACACGAAACCTTAGTTTATGACGACGACGACGACGATGATGATGATGATGATGATGATGATGATGATGATGATATTAATCATGATAATAACATTACTAATAATAATACATGGAATCTTTAAAGCGCTGTATCTTGTAAAAACAAATCAAAGCTCTTTATCGCCTCATCCAAAAGACTGGCATCCAGACCACCACTCAAGGCCTAGTGAATGGGGCGAAAAGTTAAGGTTCAAACATTCAAATGTTAACCTGTAGTTGACTGCAGATGCTCTTGTATTCGCCCTGACGGCATCGTATAGTTCGGGCCAACAGCGGAATTTCCAGTCCCATGCGAGCCATGCATTCCGTCTCACGAATCATAGTTAGGATCTGGGTGTCAAAGTTCACGTACAGGACCTTGGATTCTGGATGTCTGACCAGAAGAGAAGCCTGCAGGCCTGCTTTGCATATCTCCACCTGTGAAAATGGGGATGAAAAAAGATACTTTCGTTTATTGTTGCTGAAAGTTGAATGATTACGATAGGTTTTTATTTCGTTCTTTTTAACAAACACGCGCACGCATACAGGCACGCGCGCGCGAACACACACACACACACACACACACACACACACACACACACACACACACACACACACACACACACACACACTAAGTGACGGAGTTAATGTACCTAAAGCCTGTTCATCCTTAGTGACATTACCCTTTTGGGGTTTAACTGTAGGTAGTGCATGGCTGGTGAGAACAAAAGGCCGAAAGATGGAGAAGACTGGAATGGGGGTTGGGGGACTGAAAGAGTGAGGGGAAAAGATTTATAGGTAAATAAGCTGCAGGTATTTTCAAGTTGTTTTTGCAACCAAACCCCCCCCCAAAAAAAAAAAAAAAAAAAAACAACAACCCAGGCTGGGAATAAAAGCACGAAAGAATGTTACAGGAACACTTGCTTTACCACTGCAACGCTTAAAAAAAATATCAGTGATCGTCTTTTCCGTACAGAGGTTTTCAGTTACAAAGCACTAGTAGGCTCCTTTGGTCTCGGGACACATTGCTGCACCCTTTTATGGACACATTAGTCTTGTTCAGAGCCATGTCTAGAGTGCCTCAGGAGACCAATCCGTGCATGGCAATGTCTGTCACAGTTGTTAAAGGCAAAATTGGACGCAGGTTTGATTGCCTGATTTTGCGGTCTCTCCTTCCTGTAGCTTCTTCTGTCTTTCAATGTTTGGAATATTTTCGCTTCTCTCCTAGGAATTTCCCCACGTACTGCTCTCCTCCACCCACTGCAACTCTCTGCAAGCGCTCCCAAGCTGTCAGAGTTTATGTCGGTGGCTTTTATGTCACGCTTGTAGACATCCTTGAAACACAGCACGGGACGCTCACAAGGATGGTGTAATGCAGCCAGCTTGTCATAGAGTATGTATTTGGGGATGCTGCCATCCTTCACACGGTGCACTTGGATGGATCCAGTGCAGACGGCGCTGACACATCCAAAAAGAGCATGCTAAAAGGGTCTGCCTGCTCAAAAAAGATGTGTTGGTGACTTCGTCCTCCAAAGTAATGCCCAGAATTCAAAGCAGACAGTGGAGACGGAAAGTTTCCACGCCATTCTCCTGTCTGGAGTATGTCGTCTAGGCTTCGCTCACAAAAGCACAGTGTTAAGAACACGTGCTTAATGCACCACTAGTTTGGTGTTAATGGTGAGGCTGCTGCTGTCCCATACTTTCTTGCCAAGTTTTGACATCAGTGCATCAGCTTTGGCAATGCATGTATCAATTTTCTTGTCAAGAGACAGGTTACTAGTGATGGTGGATCCAAAGTAGGTGAAATGGTCAGTGTTTTCAGGCACTTCCTTGACGCTGATCGTGGGTCAAAACTCCTTGTAGGTTTCGGCAAAGAGACTGATCAGCTGTTGAAGCTCTTAGTGTGAGAGGTCGGGTTTGTGTCGTCGGCAAAAAGCATCTCTCTTATAAGAGCTGAGCAGACTTTGATCTTGGCTTTGAGGCGGGCCAAGTTGAACAACCCTCCATCAGTCTTGGTGTGTAGATGGACTCCATTCATGAAGTGTCTGGTAGAAGAGTTCAGCAGCATGGAGACAAATATACCGAATGAGGTTGACGCACCGCTCTTGATTGCAAAGGGTTCGGAATTTTCACAATCATAGCTGACATAACCCTTCATACCATCGTAAAAGGAGGCTGTGATGCTAAGCAACCTGAAGGAGTGGGTACGTGGCAACCAGTCCTTTTCAGCAGCTGGAACAGATCTCTCCCTCTCACAAGATCTAATGCCTTTGTTAAGATCAATGACGACAATGAAAAGTGGCATCTGCTGCTCTCAGCATTTTTCCTGCGGCTGTCTTACTGAGAATACCATATCAATTGTATATCTTTTAGCTCTGAATTCGCATTGTGACTATGGGTAAATGTGGTTGGAAAGGACTGGCAGTTGTGCCAACACATCCCTAGCAAAAACCTTCCCTACTATGCCGAGTAATCATTGCAGTGGCTGTGGTCATCCTTGTTCTTGTACAGAGTGATGATCCTTGCATTGTGCATGTCCTAAGGTACCATCTCTGTCTCCAGCAGAGACACAACAGATTGTAGAGAGGTTCCAGCAAGGCTGGATTACTACACTTGAAGACTTCAGGCGGTATGCAATCCTCTCCTGGTGCCTTGCTATTGGTTAGATCATCTATGGCTTTGTTAAGTTCTTCCAAGAATGACTCAGCTTTTAAAAGAACACTGATTTTTTTCATGGGCCAAGAGTTCCATTTACAAAGAAATGGTGACTTTAAAAGCATGCAAAATATATCGAAAATACATATGTAAACAGGTTTCTTTATGTTTAACGAATTAAAACAGAAAAACGATCTTTCTTTACTCCAAGATCGTCATCAGACACTTACCTGTCTTAACCAGCCGCGATGGTACAGAATTTCATACTCCACCAGTGTCTTAGCCAGTTTGTTATAGTTGCGAATGATGCGCTTGGCATCCGATGTTTCCAGGCAGGTGCCCTGCTTCTTGAACACTTCCATGGGTTCACTGATGCGGCGGTACAGCTGTCGCGCCCAGGCGATTTTGCCCGCCACTGGAGGCAGATCACGAGCGATGACCGGGTCTGTGCGGTTGTTGGCATACATCTTGGCCACCATATCCAAATCTCGCATGTACAGTTGCAGAATGAATTTATACTTTTCTTCAATAGGCAGGTTTGGCAGTTTGAGGCTTTCAAAACGTCTCAGGAGTCTGATTGCTCGCTGAGTGCTGGTCAAAGCCTCCAGGCTTTCGTTCATGAAGGTAACCAGTTTGTTCTGGAAACAGACATGCAGAAATATATGGAAAGAAAAGCAGACGCATGAAAATATACATGTTCTGAGTGTGGAAAACTAGATCCGACCCAACTGCTTACTGCCCAGCAACCATGAAGGTAATTTGAAGGCTTTAACTCAGAATTATAAAGAACAAGTAACACGATTTGGTCACACATGTCTTTTTCTAAGTCATAATACGCATACATATATAATGTTATCTATTGTCTTGTACAAATACACTATTTTCAGTCACGGCAGAATTCATAACCCGTAATTCGAGCTGCTTTCTCCAGGGAGAGCACTATTTTCTTGTTTTGGTTTGTTGTGCTTGTTGAGTTGTTGTTTTTTTAATTTGGTCTGCGTGTGTATTTCTTTCCTATCAGAGGCTATTTCTATCAGAGTTTGCCAGAGACAACTCTTGTTGCCGCGAGTTCTTTTTACGTGCGCTGAACACGTATTGCACACAAGACCTCGGTTAATCGTCTCATATGAAAGACTGACACCCAGACCATCTTTCAGGGTCAGGTGATAGGGGGAAAATTTTTCGGGCTCAAACAGGAATCGAACCACCACTTCTCGCTTTCCAGATGGGTGTTTACCTCTTGACCTCGGATTTGGATTGATACATAAACTGCGATAAAGACTGACTGCAATCAGAAGTCTGTCGCCTCGTTCGAGTTCAATGACGATGGATGTACAATGTACATGCAGTCAGGCAGTTTCCGACTGAACTAAAAAAGCTGAATTTAGTTTCAGAAAAAAGAAGCGTGATAAGATTTCTATTTTCGTTCTTCGGCTAGAGCTCCAAGGTTCACGAATGGTGAGATTTGTGCGTACGCGATCCTTTTTGCTCGCAATTACGGTTACCGCACTCTGACTTCGGGATTGATGTCTAAAGACGACACCAGTGTGTGCGCGTTTTTTGTGTTTCCGTCTATTGTAAAGATTTTTTTGTAACCAGCTCTTACCGGCGCGAATGGCCTACTCTTCCAAAAAGTAGAACGAGTTTTAACGTGTGCATAAGATGTTTTCTGTGCGTTCGCACATGGGGCCTCCGTTTATGGTCTCATGTGAAGGACTTTAGGGGAGTGGAGTCAGAACTGATGCTAACTCCTGGGGAAAATCCCCTTGAACGGGTGTCTGAGTGGTGGCTCGGACCCTGGCCGTCAAATAACGAGCACAACGCCGACCTCCTACCTCGAAGGCTTTGACACAGACTCACCGCAGGCACAGAAGTATATGGAAAAACCGAAACTGGGGTCACCATGATACAAGAGCAACCAAAGCCACCGAATCAAAGACAATTTTCTTTCATAGCATGAAGATCAATGACAATGAGAATGCTGTATTGATGCTGCAATGCTCTGAGACTACTTGACAGGGCTCTGCGCTTCCTATCATAATATATCCCTGCGTCAACCAGACCCAAGAGATAAAGACACCTGTAGTGCTGGTCAGGTTATTTGGGCTGCACTCTCAAAAATAGCATCCGTTAAGTGGACTAAGCGTGACTGTGCGGTCCCAGTCTTCCCAATGAGGTAATAGCAAACTCGCTTAGGTAAAACCTGGCCGTAGTCCAAATAATCCCTCTAACACGTATGGGATTCGAACCCACGACCTTCCAGCTCGTTATCCAAGGTGCTAATCACTGCGCCATGACGGATATGTTCTGTAATATTGCTACGTTCTTTTTGTGTTCCATATCTTCTTAAGAATACTCACATGCACTTCTTCAATGTTCCTCTTGAACTCCTCAAAATCATTGTCAAAGATATCTTTGCGTGCATCAAGGATGTCATATTTTTTAGCTTTCAGTTTGTTGCGTGCTGCCTTCTCCTTCGTTACGATCAGATCAATGCCTGTCAAGAAAGAGATAACAATACATTCTTTAAACATATTCTTTTATATTGAGGATAATGGAATGAGCACTCGTGCCTTTTTTACACCCAGACCCCGTGTGCATGCGGTTTTGTAAATGTTGCCATCCGTTCCCACCAGCACACAATGGTGTTTATGGGAAAAAATGCATGAAAATGGACCAAGACGGCAGAAAACAGACAAGAATGGAGTGACAGAAAGAAAAGGAACAAGGCAGAAACAAAGAGAGGAAAAGAAAAGCAGGAATTCCTAGCACAGAACTTCCAGAAGGTGGGGATGCTATCAATATTAACAGACCCTCAGGATCCCCACAGGGAAGTTAACATATAAAACCCTAGTTTACAGCGCCATCCAACTAACTGTCGGGGGAGGAGAATCAGTTGCAATGTTAATTCCTAGGGGAAAATCCCCTCAAAGAAATATCTCAACGAAGACACGAACCGCGCCTTCAGTTAGCGTCAGACCAGGACTAGGCCATTCCACCACAAGACTATACTCCCCCCTCACAGACACACAACACAAGCATATACACACTTATCTACTACCATCAAAGACAAAATTACCTTCAATTTTCGAAGAATGCAGAGTCACATAGGTATCCATGATGTTCTGCGCGTGAATGATTTTCTGCAAGCGACGGGAAAATGTGTCGAACTTTCCAAATATGTACATCTCTGAGAAATCAAACTGAAGCTCGTTCGGCTGTGCTTCCAGTTTGGACTTGACTTTGTGGAAGTGTGCTCGGTAGTTGTTGTTCAGGTCTATGCAGTCCTGCAACTTGCTGATGAGTCTCGGGCCCAAATCCCATATCTTGGTGCAGTCAGCCATGATGTAGTTTTTACAGGCTGTGATCATCTGGTTAGTCACCTAACAACAAATAAAAAGACAAAGAAAGTCAATCTCTTACCTTCTTGCTTTAGGACATACCATGACACGTTAGGGAGATACTGACAAACCTTAATTTTTTTGTATGCTACACATCAGTCTAAGATGATATAAAAGGAATGATTATGTGAAGTAAACTATGCAATGATAAACGCACCACATTTCGTGCAGTGCTGATGTGCAGATTCAATGAGAAAGAGCTAGAAAGCACCGTTTGAGGATCTTTATATCTGATAGAAAAAGCCAGTGGCCTCAACGTCAGCTAAAGAATCATGGCTCGAGAATCCCTGATAGCAACAACCAGCCGGCATGGCATCGTTTGAGCTCATTCTTCTTTTAAGCTTTGTTTGGTGTATAAGAATAGGCCACTTTTCTTTAATAGAAAACCATCCAAAAAGTACACGCACGCACACTTCATGTCAGTAATGAACAGACATGCTTATAACACACACACCGAGTCCGTTGCCTATAGCAGCCAACATGAACTACTTTTTTGTCTAATGAATAATTATGACAAACCTTGATGAAAAGAGACGTCATACGCTCCGAAGTGTTGTAATAGCGAGAGATGCTGTAGATCATACGGGCTGCGTTGATCAGCCCAGGAATAGAATTCAGCATCGATACCTAGACACAGCAATTTACATTATTTTCTGACTGCTCTAAAATCTACAAAAAAATGCAATCAAAACATGATTAGCAAAGCTAATCCTACCTTAATGACATAAAAAGAGAGTGAACGTGTCATATATGCAACGAATTCTTGTGTGTGAACAAACAGACTTTTTGTGTGAATAGTGGCTTTTTTTCACAGTATTTTTCCATTCCTCGGCTAGAGCTCCCTGGTTCACCAATGGCGATATCTTGCGTATGCGACCGCTTTTACCCGCCATTAAGGCACCCACATTCCAACTTTGGGAATGGTGCCTAAACACAATACTTGTGTACATGCCATTTTTGTCATCCGTTCATACTGGCCCGAAATGGCCTACTCTTCCCAAGGATGAACGGGTTTTTAACGTGGGGATAAAATGGTTCTGCGTGCGTTTCTTAGACAGGGCCTCTGTTTACAGTTTCATCCGAAGGACTTTTAGGGGAATGTAGTCATTGTTAATGTTAACTCCAGGGTTAAATTCCTTAAAATAGGCACCTCCATGGCGGCTCGATCGCGGACCGCCAGTGGTGGGCAAAAGCGGCCACATACACACAAAAAATTGACCATTGGTGAACCCGGGAGCTTGTGCCGAGGAACACAAAATAAATCAAAGATTAAATTCATCATGGTAGTCCCTAATCAGGGCAAGGGACGAATGAATGAAAAGTATGTCAAATATCTGTCACCCTTGAAAAATAAATATATTCTCTCTCTCTCTTCCTGCTTTTGCTTGCTTGCTTACCGCGCGCGCGCGCGCGCACACACACACACACACACACACACACACACACACACACTCTCTCTCTCTCTCTCTCTCTCTCTCTCTTCTCTCTCTCTCTCACTCACTCCCTCTTCTCTCTCCAAAACAGTGTGTGGTACAAGACACTAACTGGATCACTGTTGTACAGTGGATCACAAAATTTCTCCAGCGTGTAGAGGAATTTAACGTTGTCCTTGGCTTCGTTCGCCGTGTCAGTGATGCGACCATCAAGTTCGCGCCATTTCTGTCAACAAAAAGACCCCCCAAAACTAGGCAATGTGATTCAAGAATGAAGAAATCTTGCCCTCGTATAAAATTCTCATCAATTGGCTGTCCAACGCCTTTTTTTAATTTGGGTTTTGGGGGTTATTGGTTGGGGTTTGTGGGGGGGGGGGGGGGGGGGGGGGGGGGGTTTGGGGGTGATGCAGCCTTCAGAAGCTTTTTATGCTACTTTTTTACACAAATATTTCTAAGTAACAGTACAAACATGTTCAGACTTCTTTCATCAGAGAAAAGAAACATACTTTATATTTAGCATCGTTACATAAAGGTTTATTGCACAACTCTTGAGATATTTTATTCCTTCCGCTTGATCAGTTTTCTATCATAATATCTTAATTTAATCTAAACAAAGGAAATCTAGCAATCAAGTTGATTCTGATCCCTGGAATGACCTAATCCGACAGTTGTCACAGCAGCTAATGAAACAGGCTAGAATTCTCCCCGAAATCGGAATGCAGATGCCTTAGAAGTATGCAAAAACGGTCACACAATGCAAAAAATCTCACCATCTGTGAGCCTCGGAGCTGTAACCCAGGAACTAAAAGAAAACTCAACCCAGAACCCCTAGTATTCCACAATTTGCTTGTTGCAGAGAACTTCCACAACGAATACCCTTTCTTTGTAGAAACATGGTTTAAGTGTCTTGCACTGCGTTATACATACCAAAGATGACGATGTTCTGAAAAAAACTGACAACAGAATTTAAAATACATCTCTCTCTCTCTCGTTTGAAGGACGACGTGACGGGACGAGAACTGAACGGGTGTGCTGTTAGTAAGCTGCTGCAAATTTTTGCATTTTAGCTTCAAAATGTCAGTTACTGGCCTTCCAGCTACTGTAATAACAACTTTAAACGCCCTGCTGATCGACAACGTCGTATCGAGTTGGAAAGTCGCGGGGGAGAGCGGCAGTGTTGTGTTCGTCTTGCGAATGAAGCCAGCTGACAAGCCAGTGTCAACAGAAATGGCGGACCCGGTGCTGAACCGTAACTCCCGTGTTCAGTACTATCGCAAGAAACCCCCTTGTCAAAGACGTCGCGATGTTCAAAGAAGTAGACAACACCAAGAAAGACAGGCAAGTCGCCATTGTGACAATAACAGTGTCTTGGAAGAGCCGGTCTTGTGTAACATTGACTCCCTGCTCGATGTGGAAACAGAAGGAAAACAAACCAGTGTGTACACAGAACTATGTGTCAGCAGTGAATTGAATGCCTCAGCCACACCAGATTCACTTGATCTACTGTGTGATGCAGCAACAGACAGAAAGATCAGTGTGTCTTCTGAGGCGTCTGATGTGCAGGAAGAGCTGACAGTTGGCTGCACAGTGGATGACTCTGATACTGATACTGGTATTGTGAAACAGTATGTGTCTACTCTAACTGACAAACGTGTACAGCGTCGATTAAGGGACAGCAAGAGAAACACACGGTTTCGAAAGGTGGTGGTACATAGTTCGGTTGATCAAAACATTGTGATGTGTGAATCAGATGACATCATCCTGGAATACTCTTGGAATGGAGATCCTGGCGAGGAATCTAAGTGTGTGTTCTGGTACATCAAGCAAGAAGAGAAAAACATGTTGCCAGAAGAACGTGTCAGGCTTGCCAGACTTCGTAAAGGGAAACAGTGTACTAACACACAACACACAGAGACAGTGGTGGCGAGTGCTGAGCAGGAGTTACATCATCTTCGGGACCTGATCCGGTCTTACATGGGCTGACTTCGCTGGCTGTAGACTGGAAAAGGAAAGGCTGGTTTGAAAATTGAGACACTTGAGACACAGACAATAATGTATCGAATCTTGATGTACATACCACCACTGCCATGGTTTCCATGTCATTGTAATCGCGTCGCGTTCGATATCGTTGTTACCGCGCCGCAGCGCTATATGGCTTGATTGCTAAATAGCAATAAAATTGTGTCAATTGTCAATTGTGTCTCTCTCGTTTGAGAACAGCTGCTTGGAGGCACAAAACAACAGGTTTTCCTTTTAGTCTGTAGTCTGGCATTAAAAGGTTGGTTGTTTTTTTTTTATTGCAATGACATAATTATGTGATATAATTATAACACAGATTATGACAAACCATTGCGAGAGAATGCTAGTATAAGCAGCTCAGACAATAATTATGGCCTCTGATCCAAGGAAGAACATGTTTGGTAAATACAAAATGAACAAACATCAAATGGGCGAGAAACCCGTAGGAAATAAAGCAAACGAATGAACAGGTTAATCAAGACTGACTGACAGTGCAAGCATCAAGCATAAAACTCCGACCAGCATTAAGTAAATAAAGCAAAATGTTAAAAAATCTATTTCACTCATTACAAGTGGACTGTAATTCAGACGAATGTTTCATCTGAGGTAACAAAGTACTAGAAGTCAAATATAAACTCACTGCATCCCTCTCTTATTTTCCCCACGTTTTCAGTCACTGAAATAAATACAGTTACCGAAAAAATAATCTGGTCTCATAAGGAATCCCTTCTGTCCTTTCATTTCAATGGGAGCACTTGCTATGTAAGTGGGCTGCATACATCGAATTTGAATTTCGAATATATTTCATATGTAATACGTTGGGAAGGGGGGGGGGAGGGGTAGCCTTGTGGTCATAGTACTGTGCTTTGTGGTCTGACAGCCTGCTATCGAGCCACCAGAGGCACCTGTTCATGGGAATTTTGCCCCTAGAGTTTCTATCAGGACCGACTCCGCTCCCAGAAAAGTTCTTCGGATGAGACTATAAACCAAGGTTTGGCATAACATCTTGCGCATAAGTTAAAACCCGTTCCACTTTTCAGAATAGTAAGCCATTGCAGTGCTGGTAGGAACAGATGACATGGTTTTGTTGTTGTTGTTGTTTTTAACTCATGTTTAGAAGTCATCCCCCATGTCGGAATTTGGCTTCCTTCATGGTGGGTAAAAATGGTCATATACACAAGATCTCACTATTGATGAACCTCGGAACTATAACCGAGGAATGAAGAGAAAGACGAAAGATTATATGTAGTAAGTGAGCAAAGATTTGATAACTTTGAACCAGTATAATTTATGAAACTGGGGTAGATGGAAGAGGGGTACTCAAAGACAGAAAATGAGGAAACTTATCTGACCAATTAATGTGTCAGCTGCTGATCAAAGATGACTCACAGGAATCAGCTTGGACTTGGCACACTGGAGAATGCCAATGACTGCCTTCACTTCTGGGCTTTTCAACTGGTCCAGTAAGAAGTTGAATTTGGCCATGTGCATCTTCCAGTGCTCCAGCTCAATGCGTGGTCCTGCGTTGTCGGCTTCTCGACGGATCTGCTCGCTCTTTACTAGAATCTGGTTGACAAAAATATATTTTCATTCTGACATAGGTTTACCGTTGATGCTGTACTGCTGCTCGTTTTAGCCAAGAGTTTCCAGACTACAGCTTTATCCTGGTAACCCGTCTAGTAGGAATACAAATTTGCTATCAAAGAAAACATTATAATTATGCAAAACGAGATTTTTCCTGTTCAGTTAAAAAAAACAACACACCCATAACACTTGACAACTAAAAGCTCATGTAATTTACAATGAACCAGTCAGGTAATCCATTTTTTTTGGGGGGGGGGGGGGGGGGGGGGGGGGGGGGGGGGGGCGGGGGGGGGTTGTTGTCTGGGGTTTCTTTGCGAGATGGACTATTTGACTGTTTGTTTTTGCTGCCTTAACTTCTGTGACGTTCTTATCTTGCTGTTCTCGTGCCACTCCTTTCAATCTTCTCCCCCCAGCCATACCCAGGCTCGTTATATCGGATTCTCACCTCCGGGTGATAAGTCCACAGAGAGTTTATCATTGTTAAGATCGCGAGGTTTTGCTTTGTTTGGTTGGGGTTTGGGGGAGGGGTGGAGGGAGAGATGTCTCAAGCGAGGGGTCTGCCTTGTTTTTGTAAGCCCTTTTTCTTAAGGTCCAGTCAACCCAACTAAAACTGTTTTACCTTGTAGTTGAATCGGTGGTCTTGAGGTAACGCACCCGTCTACTTCTGGAAAGCGAGAAGCCACTGACTTGATCCCCGTTCGAACGCAAAATTTTCCCTCATCTACTAAATCTTGAATGGTAGCCAAAGTGCTATTCTTTCGGATTAGACGCTAAACCGTGATCCGGTGTGTAACACATGTGTAACGCATGCAAAAGAACCATGGCAACAAGAAAGTTGTCCCTGGCAGAATTCTGAAGAAAACCCATTTACAGCATATGCTATGGTGTATTCTTTCAGATTATTTCAGAAATACAAAAACAATGTTTAAACTGCTTGTATTTTCTAAGTATTCTAGGTAGACTAAATGTTTAATGGGTAAACCAAGATTTTTTTTAATGAAAACCCAGCGATTTGGGGCGGGTTTTCTGTGGGTAGACGCTTGCCTTGTTCAAAATATTGCCGATGTAAACTTACGTGTTCAATGTGTTTGATCCAGCCTCGCATGCATTCCTCTATCTTTTCCATAGCTTCTGGCATGGCAGCCACTCTCATGAAGTCTGCTGGAACTCTGACATCAGACAGATCAAAGGTTGTGCAAGCTGCCAGCATCTCCTTTCCCTCCAAGCATTTTTGTGCCCCTGTAACAAACAAAATACTCGAATAAACTGTTTCGACCATTTGCAGTTGAAATGATTATCTAACGGTTTAGCTTGATACAAAGCTATGGTTCTCAAAAGTCATCGTCTATAAGCTAGTCATAGATCTAAAACAGAAAATTCATGGGTTTTTTGAAAATGGAGTATTTGTATTTAATGTTATTGCATTGACGAAAAGAGTTCTTGGTCGTCCATTGTCCATAGGGGTCAGACGGAGATCTTTCTCCTGCATGGACACATGTTTTATAAAGGACAGGTATATGTATGCTATGTGGGCAGAATATTTCATGTTTACACGTGCGTAGCTGCTGTTATTCTTTTTCTTCTGTCTAAAAGACTTTCCAAGTAAAAAGAAAATCAAAACCCTTCATATGCTTTGTATGTAAGTGGCTGTTTTTAAAAACTAAGACAACTCAAAACAGAAACCAAATGCACGAATGTGCGTTTATGGCCTCATCCTCCAAAAATTAAACCGAACAGCCTTTCTTTGTTTTCAATAATGCACAGTAGAGTGAACGTTTATTCTTTGCCGATCTCCTGTTGGTGAAATTAGCGAACAACCAAGCAAAACACTGTCTTTCTTGCAGGCGTACAACTACATAATTACGTGTGTCAATGTGTCTACATTAACTAACATACATGTTATGTATTCTTCTAATACTTGCTTCTTCTCGAAAATGAGGTATATGCAGTCTTTGGATCTTTTTTGTGGTTTATACACATTTTACCTATCACAATCGTGTGATCTATCAGCTGCTCTTTTCTTATGACGAGAACAATAAATAAACCAAGAAGTCTTATACCTATGCTACATGTAACAGGCAGTCATACAACAGGTATACACCTATCTTCTGTTGTTTGAATGCAAAGAGCAGAATTCTGCTAATTCGGCTAAATGTTCTTCGTGACATAATTCGCTGCATATTGCTGCATTAATCTTTCTTTTGAATCTTGTCGAAGAATGCATTTGTTTCCTTGTTAGTGGTTTATTTCCCCTACAAACGTTTGCAAGGAACAACTTTCTTGTAGCCGTAGACTTTTATAGCGTGAGGTACATTTTATCGTCTTTTCCGAAAGATAAGCGTTCAATTCGCCATTCATGGTGTAGAGAATAAGGAAAAAGTCCATCCTCAGGCAGAAACCGAACCTGCAACCTCTTGCTTTCTAGGCGAGTGTAGTAGCGCTAGACCACCGACCCACCACACGTCTTTAGCGTAAATAGTAAAAGGCTGGAACTGAAAGCACAGACTCCATCCTCTACTCCGTCAGTGATCGTTACAAGTTCTTGTTTAGTTTGCTTTTTCGTCCCTTGGTTAGAGCTTCGGGAACAAAGTTTATGATAATGGAATTACATACACTGATAATGAACAAAGGAAAATCAAAAACAAAACCCCACTTTTTAAAAAAAACTTAATATTATTAAGACACAGATTACACCAGAAGAAAATATCTGAAGACCTATAAAAAATTAAAATAACAGCCGACCTGAAACAACACTGGTGAAGGACTCCAAGGTGTTGAAGAATGAGTTTCTAATGGGAATGCCTTCTGCTGAATCCAGCTGGTCCCAGCCTTTCTTCAAGGCCCTCAGCGCGGGCACGTAGACTCGCTTGAGGAGATTTTCAACAGCACCTAACAGTCCGTAGCCTCCTTGTCCCTCGGTGTCCAGTTTCGTAAAGCAGATATCCTGTTGTATTGAGACACACCGAAAATGCCTTTAAGATTGGTACTTTAGCTACAATAATTATTGGCTTTATGGCCAAGGCCAAAAGTCTTGTCAGTTACTGAGACAAGCAGCATGCCAATGCTTGCACTGAAATGTTGTTATGCTGTGAAGTGCTTTGTTAGAATGGCTTCAGTCACGACAAGCTTTTAGCGTGACAACTTGTACTTTCCTTTAAAAAGAGGAAAATATCCTTTGAAGTCGAAGTCTAATTGCCTATATGACAAGGTACTTTGAAAAACTCCCATACGTGAAAAATTCTCATCCAGATTGTAAATAATTTTACAGTTTCACAGTGATTCCCAGGTGGGAAGAGTCAGTCAAGAGTGCACATTCTGGTTGACCCCTAGGGTGTCAAGCATGAAAATGCGAAAAAACAACAATATTTGGTTTGAATATCTTCAATAACGAAGATATAACGTAATCCAAACAACAGTGCACCTGAAGAGACGCATCAAGCTTATTCTAAGCTGTAGGATCCCATTGAAAAACCATTTAAATATTTAGATTCATGGAGACTAGTAAAATCTACACGTATAAATAAATGAAATCCCGTTTTCGTAATATAACGGCACTAAATAAAAAAGGCGAAAATTATTAAATACTGCGAATAGTTGTCAAACTAAAAAAAAGTGCAACAGGAAACGAACAAACATTTAAAGGAAGCGTGCAAACCTCATATAAAAAGAAGTTGTGACATTCGTTATTCTATGACTCGTATGTCGTTTCAATTTGTTGTAAGAAGGAACACTCCGAGCCAAAACAAAGCATTTCACTTAGAACTTGTATACTAAAACCCGTCCGCATTTATTTACACATTATCAATAAAAAAAATTAGTGCACTTTTTTTTATAGTCATATTTCAGTTAAGACTGAGCTGCTTTTTGTCATAATGGTGAAACAATTAAGGATGTAGGGCAAAGCTAAGCTGCTTTTTGCCATGATGGTGAAACAGAAAATGTGCAGTCGCAATATTCATTGCCCAGTTGATCGAAAGCACACTCAAATTACAAATAGTGAAATTAATTACAAATTTAAGCACTAGGCTTCCAGCGAACTATTTATTTGTTCATACTGTCCACAGTCAGCCGACCATCATGACCATATAGAGAAAGTACACATGATGGCTTGCAAGAGATTTTTGGGTGTACCATTGAAAACTCCAAATAAAATGGTATAATTATGGTGAGCTGGGTCGATATCCTCTATACATCAACTCATGTATAAATACTCTTAGATATTGGATTAAATTATTACAAATGAATTCTAACAGACTACCATATAATGTTTATCAAATGTTGCTTGACATGGATATATCTGGAAAGAACTGTTGGGTTTCTATGATTAGACAAATTTTATGTGATGCAGGATTCAGCTTTGTATGGCTTCAACAGGGTGTTGGTGACGTCAAGGTATTCTTACATCTGTTTAAGCAAAAAAAAAGTATGTTCTTTCGATCCAGAAGAACCATAGAGCCGGAGCTTATCCCGGTTTCTGTAGCGTTAAGCGAACTGATGGTTTTTCACCACCCCTGTGACAGGACGCTAGTCTGTCGCCAGATACTTCCCCAGCAGAGCTGGTACCCACTTGTGCACCTGGATGGAGTGAGGAAAATAGGAGTAAAGTGTCTTTCCCAAGGACACAACACCGAGCCAAGCGGGATCGAACCCGCGACCTCTGGATCACGAGTCGACCGCCTAAACCACTCGACCACGGTGCCTCCTGTTTAAGCAAAGACTAGTTGATATGTTTATCCAGGAATGGTATAGTACAATCAGAGACCGAGACAGATATGACAGTTACAGGTGTTTCAAAACAATATTTGCTAAAGAAGAATATCTTCTACACTTAGATACCTACTGCTTTAGAGTTGCTGTGTCACAGGTGAGGAGAGAGAGAGAGAGAAGAGGAGAGAGAGAGAGATGAAAGGAGAGAGAGAGAGAGAGAGAGAGAGATGAGAGAGAGAGAGAGAGGAGAGAAGAGACATGACAATGACAAATTCTTTTATTTCGAGGATAATGAATAAGCACACATGTGCTTTTTTACATCCAGTCCCCACCCGTTAGGGATACATCTTAATAATAATAACCCAATACTTATACAGTCTCACAATAAAAACAAGGGGAAATAACCCTTTTCAAAACAGCTCCCCCCCCCCACCCCCCCCCCCCCAAAGCAAGCAAATAAAAGAAAACCATAAAAATACCCCACCCCCACCCCCAAAAAACCTTAACCAAAACAAACAAACAAGAGAGAGAGAGAGAGAGAGAGAGAGAGAGAGAGAGAGAGAGAGAGAGAGAGAGAGAGAGGAGAGAGAGAGAAGAAGACAGACAGAGAGAGAGAGAGAGAGAGAGAGAGAGAGAGAGAGAGAGAGAGAGATGAGAGAGAGAGAGGAGAGAGAGAGAGAGGAGAGAGAGAGAGAGAGAGAGAATGGCACTGTTCAATCGGAGTACCATAACATAACAATCAGAGAGGAAATGCCTGATCAAGGAAATCTTTCATTCGTTCTTCTCTCAACACTCAGCCAGCCACAACGTGTCGTCACAGCAGGGCTCACAACCCCTTCCTTCCATTCAAACTAATGCTTATCAAGCCCAGTCACCCACAGGACTGATGACACTAGGGTGGGATTTGTTTGGAGGTTTTTCAATACTCGTAACACTAACGAATGTGACTAACCCAAGGAAAGCCCACCTCCACCCTCTCTCTCTCTCTCTCTCTCTCTCTCTCTCTCTCTCTCTCTCTCTCTCACACACACACACACACACACACACACACACACACACACACACACACGCGCGCGCGCGCGCGCAACAAATAACAAACAAAACAAAACAAAACAACAAAACTGTCTAATATCAGAGCTGTGAAAACAGACAACTTTCACTTAAACTTTCACTACTACTACTTTTGCTTATACTGCTACTACTTCTTACGCGCGCGCGCGCGCCCACACACACACACTCACACTCACACACACACACACACAGAGAAAATCTTGCATACATGTTAAAACCCGTTCCACTTTTTGGAGGAGTAGGCCATTGTGTGTCTGTGGGAACGGATGACAAAATTTACAAAACTGTGTACACACGGGGACTGGTTGTAAAAAAGCATACGAGTGCTTATCCATTATCCTGAAAATAAAAGAATAAATGACAATAAAAAAAATTATAATCACACACACACACAATTTCTTCCCGTCCTTCCTTCCTCACAAAAAATTCCACCGAAAAAAACCTCTTGTAGGGAAATAATACACTTATTGACACGCAAGTTAAAAAAAAAAAAAGGTGGCGCTCCTCTTGTGGCGACACTTTCTCTCTTGGAAAAGCAGTCTGTATTTCACGCAGATAAATCTGCTGTGACTGAAAATGGTATAATAATGATAATAATAATTGGAATTTATATTCCGCTGTATCTTGCAGAGACAAATCAAAGCGCTTGCACTCTCATTCTTACAGTCATGCAACCAGTAACAATTAATAGTTCTAACAAGTGCGCGCGCGCACACACACACACAAAGGTTTACACTTTGGCAGGGTGATGGGATTCGGGGAAAGCTATGAGATAAAACAAGTGGGGAAAATCTTTGGTTTGAAATAAATATGTCTTGAGGCTGGATTTAAGTGTCATAAGAAGGCTTCTGGCGAAGAGAGAGGTCATTTCAGATCGATGGACCAGAAATAGAGAAAGAGTGACGGACGACTGTGGATTGGTTGCATCTAGGTATTCGTAAGCACAAGGTATCTGCAGCAGAGCGGAGGGAACGAGGAGTGTACAAATGAAGACATTCACATAGGTAGGAGGGTGCTGTTTTGTGGAGACATTTGTAACAGAGGGTACTGATCTTATTGTTTATTCTTTGTGGCACAGGCAGCCAGTGGAGAGATCGGAAGAGAGGGATAATGTGTGCTCGGGTTTTATACCATACAACACAATACAATACAGTACTGTATATACATCACAATGCATACAATTTTTAGACAAAAATCTACCTTCATCATGTTCTGGTCAGTGATGGCAGAATTGAGGGTAGATGTATTACGGGTGACAACCATGGCCACACCCAGCAATGGCATATCGGTTCCGTCTGTCAGAAACACTCTAGGTTTCACAGCTTTGATGGATGCCTTTGGCTGCACGGGCTGCCCGGCGCGACGCATTTCTGCAGAGAAATAAATTTCCTTTCTTACTAGAACCAAGCATGTAAACATCAGCGCTTCAGAAAACTCTTGCGCACCTCGTAAATAGAGCACAAGACATTGGAGTACGCCAGGCAGCAAGCTACTAACTATGCAAGCAGGCAGGAACCTCTACTCGCCACCATCAAGAAGTGCGGACTGATTTGTCATAGCCATATCTCACAGCATGGCTCCCTGTCAAAAATCAATCTGCAGGACACAGTGGAAGGCAAGCAGTGCAGAGGCTGGACAAAAAATGTCCTGGACTCAAGGACTGAACTCCACAGCCCACAGCTCTTAACTACAGCACACAACAGAAGGCCGAGAGTGCTGGCATACACTTTGTGCAGAGGTATTCCTCCCCACTCCCCCCCCCCCCCACACACACACACAGAGCTTTGCAGTTAACATAGGCGTTCACTTTACTTCTCCAAAAGTCTTTCGGGTGAAAGAATATGCAAATATCTGTGTAATATATCTGCAAATAATGTGCAAGTATCTGCAGAATATCTTTGCAGACATGTTAAAATCGCACCAGCCCCCTCTTTTTAACAGAACAGTAGGCCAACTGTATGGGTGGTGGCATGGATAACACAAGTATATCCAAGCATGCACCCTGCTACCTGGAGAGAGACAGGCTCCGCTAGGTCTAACCTGCCCATGATACATGTTTATAACATCCAGTACAGTGCCCCAAAGAGTCCCTTCATGACTTAAGGAAGAAGGCAAGCGAAGGCAAGTGACAAGTATCCCCAAAGTCGGAATGTGGCTACCTTAATGGTGGACATAAACAGTCATATACACAAAAATCTCACTATTGGTGAACCTCGGAGCTCTAGTTGAGGAACGAACAAAAGGTGACTCATACCATGTTTGTGTATCAGCAGCAGTTTTAATGGTGAGGCTTGGGGTTAGGGAGTTTTAAGCATATAGTTCTGCGTGTGGTTTGTCATGTATGCAAGCGCTGCTTGTATGAAAGGACATGTATCATACTCATATAAATGGGCATCTGTTGCACAGATGCAAGCACGCATATATACTGCGCGCGCGCACACACACACACACGCATGCACATATGCATACACCTATATGTGCTCATACACACACACACAACACACACACACACACACACAAGCGCATGCCCGCGCACACACACAATCACAGTAGGCGATTTAGACAGGCAAACTTAGATAATACTATAATAACCTCCCTTCTGTTAAATGATATACAGCAATACATGGCATCAATTGCTAAAGTCATATTATTTTATCTTTTTCAATTGTAGGAAAGTTACGACAGTCTTTCCTAGGACCCTGCATACTCCCCTCTCCTTTGATTGACAGCGGACTGTATAGCCTGGTGGTTTGAGCGTTGTGCCTTGCTTTCGTGATCTGACGGTCCGGGTTCAAGCCCAGGTACGAGTCACAACCAAAATACCTGTCCAAGGGGATTTATTTTTCCCTGGGGTTAACATCAGTGCCGACTACACTTTCCCAAAAATCCTCAGATAAGACAGTAAACCGAGACCCCATAACATTTTGCGCACAAATTAAAACCTGTTTCGCTTTTCAGAAGAGTAGGCCATTTGTGCCGGTGGGAACGGATGATGAAATGTACAAAACCGCGGGCACATGGAGACTGGGGATACAAAGCACATGACTGCGTATTCAAATGTCTGCAAAGTAAAAGATTTTTTTTAAAGTTTCGTTATAAAAGTTTGCCTATCGAAATCACTTAGTAGTGAACAGACATTAAACGAAGGAGAGGGGAAAAACATGTATACACGCGCGCAGAGAGAGAGAGAGAGAGAGAGAGAGAGAGAGAGAGAGAGAGAGAGAGAGAGAGAGGGGGGGGGGGAGGAGAGAGAGAGAGAGAGGGGGAGGGGGGGAGAGAGGAGAGAGAGAGAGAGAGAGAGAGAGAGAGAGAGAGAGAGGAGAGAGAGAGAGAGAGAGAGAGAGAGAGAGAGAATGAATTACAATGAATAGCAAAAATGGTTCAGAAAAAAATTAATGTTGTGCTTACTGCTTACACTTGACAATATTATATAAAATATTATAGGCCTATATTAAATCTGCGTTTATTTCAATGAGGTTTAAATGCAGTATTATGTCGTTATGTCTTTGCGTGTAGTGCTACAGTTCTGTTGTTGTGTGCTGCTACCTGTTATGTAAAGCGCTTTTTGCTACCCCTGCGAAGGGGAAAAAAGCGCTCTGAAAGTGTACTTTCTTCCGAGCTCTAGCTCGAGGTTCCCCAATGGCGAGATTTTTGCCTATGCTACCGTTTTTCCTCAACCAATAAGATAGCCGCATTCCGACTTCGGGGATGCAGTTGTGAATTAAACCTACCGTTTTTTTCAGTACAGTTTGGAGGTACCCCACTGCTCTTTCCGATTTTTCAACTGACGCGGGCTCTTTTGACGCGCACATGTCCGTAAGGACACGAGTCGACTAGTTTAGAGTCTCCTCCGAAAGACTTGACACTCGGAACGATTTTCCCGTCAAAATGAAAAGAAAGGGCAAGGCTAAGAATCAAACCCTGAACCTCATGGTCCACTTGTTAGGCAGGCAAACGTCTGAGCCGTCCAGCCAGCTTCCTTCTAAAAGTGTTCATTTTTATAAATTCTAGCGTGTTATTATTGCTCATTAATTTTATTTGTATGAGTTTTTATGTGTGCAAATAATACGATCATACCGTCACCTTCTGTCTGCTCTGGTTCTTGGAAATAAAGTAGCAACTTTTTCTCTCCATTTGCCAGCAAGAACTTATGCATGGTGTCAATCTGCAACACACACACACACACACACACACACACACACACACACACACACTGTTCACGTTGATTTTTTTTTTAAAGCTAGTAATGATAATAAATTCTGACGACAAAGAACACACTACCCATAGAACTTTCTCAGCAAGGTGCAAGTTGATCCAGCATTCCGTGATACTTTGCTGTCATGAAATTGTTCTCGAATTTAGGACATCTGATTCGTTACTACCACGACAGTCGTGATTGAACATTACTGATGTGGCGCAGGCCAAAACCTTTGTCAAATAGTGAAGTAAGCAAAACACAACGGCTTATATTAAAATGTTGATGTGCTAAGATTGCCGTCATACATGACAAGACCTCTAAAGACTGAAATCGACTATGGCTGCCTATACGGCGAGGTTGGCTTACTTGATATCAGTCATACGCGCAAATTTCTCATCCATTGTGTACTCTAACAGTAATTCTTATGTTTGATGAAAGAGACAACGTGCATATTCTGGGTGACCCCCAGAGTGTTTCAGATGGGTGAATGCTCAACAACAGCCACAACAACAAACTAGGCAAATGTATTGGTTATTTTTGTTTTACCAGCTAGTCAGATCTGTTGTTGTTTCCCATTCCCTTGAGGGTCACCCGAAATATGCACTATGTCTTCCTCATCCTACCTCCGAATCACTGTGAGACTGTATGTACACACTGGATTCAAAACAAAAAAGTTCACGAGTGTGTCTTTCTCAAGTACCTCACCACATCGGCAGCGGTACTCTGACTTCGGAGGATATTTTTCTCTCCTTTATTGGAGAAACAAAGTCTTATGCTAAGGGCTTGCTGTGGCTGAAGAACACTCGCAGCAAAACATTTGAAAGTATAACAATATTCGGATGTAGACCTTGGCACTTGGCTTCCATCAACAACTGACAAAGCTTTTGACCTGGGCCAGCTTTCAAACTGAAGCTTCCCCCGTGGGTTTGGGGTTGGGGTTGGGGGGGGGGGGGGGGGCTGTCACTATAGATAGCACCCCCCTTCTGGAAATTCTGTGCTAGGAATTCCCTCTCTTTTCTAGCCCTCTCTTTGTTTCTGCCTTGTTCCTTTTCTTCCGATCAACTCCTTCTTGTTTTATTTCTGCGTTCTTGGTCCGTTCTCCTGCCTTTTTTCCACATAGACTTAGTCTGATGCGCTCGGTCCGATTTATCAGGCCCCTAACGGCAGCGCAACACATTTTCGCTCATATGACAGACATTAATAGTTGCTGTCCGAGCGTCATACGAGGAAGAAAGGAGATTGAACTTACCTGTGAGCCATCAAGAAGGTTGTCTTCCACTTCATTTCTCTCTATTCCCAGGAATTCGGCCACAATCTGGATGATGTAGCGGTGTCTGACATCCAGCTGGCATCGTTTCTGCTCCTTTTCCTCTCTCAGTCGTTGCTGTCAAAAGAGAACACAGTTTAACTCACCTGGTTTTCCCTGATAGTGGACCGGTGGTCTATAAAGGTATTTATTTATGAATTCTTTTATTTCGAGGATAATGGAATAAGCCTTCGTGTGCTTTTTTCATCCAGTTCCCATGTGTATGCAGTTTTGTCAATTTTGTCATCGATCTGGGCTTGACCCACAACATCCACTAGACGTTGAGTGCTGGTCCAGGTGTTAGTCTTCTGTACACCACACATTTAACCGCTGTAAAAAACAACAACAAAAAACACCCTATAAAAACAAAACAAAACTACGAAAACAAAAGACATGTCCCTGGTAAATTTCTGTCAAAAATATACTGTTTTATGGAAAATCCAGTCACTATATAAAAAAGAAACTACTCTTGTAAGGAAACGGCTAAAAATGCAGACTGGGGAAAATTGGGCAGAGCTGCTCTTGTGGCGACGCTTTCTCCGGGGAGAACAACCTGAATTTCACGCACAAAATTGTGCCGTCACTGAAAATGGTTTACAATACAAAACAAGGAGTGAAGCCACTGGACAGACTCAGGGGCAGATCAAACAGACTGATAAATAATAGAGAACCACGCAGATAGATAAACCATAGGTAAACAGTAACATTTATGGGTAAGATATTCTGAGTCATGTTACCTACAGCTGATGTTTGAAACTTTTTGTTTAAAAAGTTTCTTTTTCAGTTTGTTGCTTATGTGGGAAGGAGCTTTGTATTCCTTAAAAAGAGCAGAAAAAAGATCTCTCTCTCTCTCTCTCCTCTCTCTCTCTCTCTCTCTCTCTCTCTCTCTCCTCTCTCACACACCACACCACACTCACACACACACACACACACACACACACACAACACACACACACACACACACACTAAAATTCTAATCTCTACAGAATCCGAACAGTTTTCTCACTCTTCCTACTTGAAGAAGGAAAAACAAAAAAGTAGAGGGGGGACGTGTGCAAAAAACGTCATCATGTCCCTTTTTTCCCCAACAATCTTACCCTGTGCACATTACACTTTTTTAACCAGTAGTATTCTACGCTTTTGCTGCTAAAATATGGCTTAGTTCGGCTTTATGACGCGCGTGCACACGTACACAAACACATTATAATTGTTTGTGCATAACAAGATAATGCAAGTATCGACAAAAATTGTCAGGAAACAAATTTTGAAAAAACACACCATCATTTGGCCAAATTAAGTATAACATCTCACGAACAGTTTCTTTTGCATGCTAACATTGATAGCAATGACTTCATTAGGCCAGGATGCTTTGGGAAGGGTACAGGGTGGGGAGGGGTCAATGTAAAAGACACCCCCCCCCCCCTCCCCTGGTTTTATCGTGAAGGAGGTTTTTAATAAATCGAAAGTTTCTTGTGCCAAACAATTGGGTGTTTAGTTCTTATGGGTGGTTTTTGTTCTCTCGTAACACTATCTGTTTAGGATGTGATTTGGAACACAGTGTCCTCAAGTACGTCTGGCTGGGATGTTACCAATAGCTGCCACTACAATAGCTGAAGGTGCCAAGGAAACAAGCAAATAAACTTGGCCGAATGAATGACAACCATGCAACCAGCTCCGTACAGTAACTAATGCTGGTGGTCAACTACTGCCTAGCAGGGGAGGTGAGATTCGATACCCAATTACAACTTATCTGTGATTTTAGAAAAAGTTTAACTTCTCTTTGTAGATTTGTAAGTTTTCGGTGGACCTAGCCAGAGCTGAATGCGTCTTAGGCGTGAAGGGAAAGCTGGAACAGCACACTGTGTATCAATGATTGTGCAGAAGGTAGCATGAGTGTTCGATATAGTCTACATGCAAATGCACACATAAACACACACGCACACGCGTTGTCAGCTTGGGGGCGTTTTTGTTTTTCTTTTTAACACCATGCTAGCCAGCCTATATTGTTTTATCACTACTGTCACCGAAGCTGAATCCAACAATGATTGACTTCAAATATAAATATACATCAAAGAACAAATTAATAAAACTTGGATGGTTGTACAATAAACACCAGTGCAGAACACAGATCTAGTAGTAGATCCCATAAAAGTAGTAAACAATGGCCACAGGGAAAAAACCCACAAAAACCACATGATAGATCTAGGTGATTTCCTTTGTCACAACCAGCAGTTCTTACAAATCAGATCATGGTAATCCGGCCTGTTAAATAAAAAAGGTAGAGGGGAGGCATCCAGACCTCAGCTTATCTAGGGGCCAGCATAACGAGGTCGTGGCCCATCTCCTCTCCGCGCTGCTTTCACCTTCCCTGCTGATCCTAAAAAAGGCAGGTACCCATTTACAGCTGGGTGAATTGGGGAACTGTACTGAAGCCAAGGCCCGCAAACGGTCACCCATCCAATTGGTTCTTTGCCTTGGTTGGGAGAATGCCAGTGCTCTGACCACTGAGCTACCCCTCCCCAGCCTGTTAAATAGCATGATTAAAATCTTTTCATGCAAAAGTCTCCTCATCAAAGTACACACACACACACACTCATTACTGGATGCAGTACATAATTATTTTGTTGACAGATTTGTAACCGAATATCAGGCAGACTTTCCAATGTTACTTTCTCCTACCTGCTTTTCTTTCAAATTCTCCCCTGGATTTAAACCTGCGTGTCTCCCCTTGTCCCGCTTCTTACTCATAGGACCTGGTTTCATTACCAGGGCCATGATTATTTCAAAACAGTCTTCTGTCAAAACATGTCGTCTGTTTATTTACCCAATCTCGGGCAGTTATGGGATCTTTGTTTTATAAAGTGACGTGTGCAAAACTGCTGAAGCATAAAAAAATCGTATCAGCCAGTCATCGAGCATTCTCAAAGAGATCTTTTTTTTTTTTTTTTAATGGGACATTAAGAACGATAACTCGAAATTCAGAGAAGCAGAAATCCTTTCAATTGTAGGCTACACTCCTTCTTCGTTCAGGGAAAAAGATTTTCTCGTTGTGCTTCTCGTTTCATGTATTGTTCGTTCAGTGAAAAAGATTTTCTTGTTTTCATACATCAATAAAGTTTTGTTGAACAAAGTTGTGTTTAAATACACAATATTTCATGTATTTTAGATTCATAGTTTAGATCTAAACACCATCTGGAGAGATAAGAATATCTCACTTATCTCCAAGATCAGACTAATGCGCTCCCTTGTCATATCCATATTTCTGTATGCCTGTGAATCATGGACCCTGACTGCAGATTTGGGAAGAGAGTACTGAAGCAGGGAGATAGATGCTTTGAGAGACTCTTGCTCTCCTACAAAGACCAAATAGCAATGAAAAGCTTTTCATAAAGTTCAATCAAGCAAACCATGGACCCTATGAGTAACCTTCTAAACGATCGTGAACATAAGCAGTAAACTTAAGTGGTTATGGGTCTCCCCTTATCGATCTACTCAAGACCTGGTTCTCCAGCATGATATTTACAAAACAGTTTCGTCAAGGCAGCTGTTTCCAAGGAGATTAGAAAGAAATGACGTGCAGCCAAGAACGCTGGAGCATAACATCAGGAATGAGACAGGCCTATAACTCTTAACAATAACCTGCAGAAAGGCAGAGAAGAGAGAAGTCAATGGTAGGCTCAACTAGGTTTCTAGAAGTCTTTAGGTGTGCCCGTTCAACAGAAGTCGTCTAATCTAACGTTGTTTGACAGTATCACAGATATTCATAGATAGATAGATAGTTTAGATCTAATTTTGGATTCATGGTTTACAACTACGTCAGGGCTCCTCTAGCATATTCAAAGTTGTTTAAATGGGAAAAAATAAATAATAGCACGAACGCAAATTCGCAGTTTGCTTAGTATAGTTATTGTAAGAAAATTATTACACCTGGAAAGAAGGAGACAGAGAGAACGATTTGGTTAAAAGCAAATTTGTAGCATAACCAGCTTTTCCTCTGACAACATAAATGTACACACAAATTATTGTCAATAATGTATGCAACAGCTTTTTTTTTCTTTCTAATTCAGCGGTTTTCATGGACCCTTGGAAGTAAGTTACCTCGCAAAAGAGTCTGTGGCACACCCTGTAGCAAGTACTTGAGTGGTTTGACAGTCTCTTCCCTTCTTATCCCTTGAATCTGTTACCTCCGAAGGGTGTGATCTCATGTGTGTTAAGGTCATGGCTGCGATGATAATTATAATTAAAAACACAATATCTATACGGCATTTTACGGCGAGCTGTTTTTAAGAACTGATTTCTACATTAGGTTATCCCTGCTACGTGCCCGCTTCCCCAATCAACGCGCCATCTGCCGGCGCAACAGGGGAAGACAGCCTATAACCACCAGCCCATTACAATAATTGGTTGCCAAAAAGGGGGAAGGGAGGGAGAGAAAGAGGAGTCTAATGAGCATAGGCTCTCCAATAGAAGTTCCTCTAGAATCTAGGCCTATGCCCACAGACTCATTACAAACAAGACACTCCGGACTAATCTACACGTTGTTTCAGTATTCATCAGTTTTCAAGCTCATAAAAAAAAGCAAAATATGCGTGGGGATACCAGGGAGAGGGGGGTTCAGTATAAACAGAATTCCTATGTGGACACTTTGTGCCAGAAATGTTCTCTTTTTTCCCCATTCTCTTTGCTTATACCACTTTCCTCTTTCTATCCTCCATGTCTGGCTTATTTTCTGCATTCCACTCTATTCTCCTGCCTTCCCCCCCAAAAAAAAAGCCTCACCACAGTTTGTTTGGGTTTTTTGATATACAATTATAACAGTTTGCCAGTATATCTATTGTTTAGTTCTGGTGACCAGGTTGAGACAGTGTAAACACTAGATGGGTACAATGGGTACATGATGTTCATTCTGCAGGGTTATTTGCACCCATTTTTTTCTGTGTAAGCTATTTTTAAGGACTTTGATGCGTTTTATTGTTTTTCTTTATGCTGTTGTTGTTGTTGTGATGATGTTCTTCTTGCTATAATCTGGGCCAACAGATTAGGAAATATGGATGGGGTCTTGGCATGGCCTGGTTTTATCTACTGTCATTCCATGCACTTTCATCAAGATTGGCGTTGTTTGATATAAAGGCGGAATTGGTTTACGTTGCATTATTTTAATCTTGGAGTAATGCTCATGCTAAGTTCAAAAGGGAGAGCCCATGAAAAATTAATGGCCTTCGGGGTTGGCTGGGCTATTAGCAATATGGTCTGAAATCCTGTAGATCTAGAACATCTGCAATATGATGTCATTCGATGTCATTTTATCATTCACTCTCCTACGAATGAAAAAAAAAGTTCAGTTTTCTCAGAGAGAAGAGGAAAACAGTTTGTTGAATGATTTGCTTTTAGCAGTAATTGGGTCTTCTGCTTTGGGCATGATCTAGTAGACCAATTTGCCTTGGTTCTGACTAACTAGCCTTTACACCAGTCCGGGCTTCCGACGGTTATATTTACTCGATCTAGGTGAGACACTTTAACGATCATGGCATTTCAGTTGACCCGAAGGAGGAATCCTCCAAAACTTTCGCTTGACAGGTGGCATTCAGATAGCCTTGCAGAAACTTGACTTCGCCAAACTTTTAAAAATGCTTGATGGAAAATGTAAACTACACTACACTACACTACACAACACTACGCAAGTCGTCAACCACGAGTGGTCATTTTATGGTGCTGCACTGACAAGAACACGAGTTTTCTCTAATTGTAACGATCGTGCGCTTAATAGGGCCCACCCAATTCTCAGCGAAGCTCTCTCAGTCTATTTAACGACACAGTCTGCCCATTTCTTTTTCGTTAGGTACAATACATCGATGACATGTGGCACATATACCAGCGCCAAGAAGACTCAAACTGATGTCCAGTCACAACGTTACTGTGGCTACCCACGGTGTAGTGTCCATGAACAGATGTTTGGAAGTGTTGAACACTTGAGTCTCTTAAAGAGATCCATCTTCAGCAACGAGAGCTCCAAACTAAATTCTCTCAAGGGCAACAAAGACAACTGTATGATCTTTGTCCATGAAACATGGATGGAAAGAAAAGTAGGCCTACATCTTGCATGATAGACAGGACAAGACTTCTGAAAATACTGGTATATTTTGTCTTTTGGTGAGCCTAAGTATGAGGTTTTTGGCCAAAAATCTATATCAGTGGTCTGCCATTGCCTTTTGCCATTGATCTTGGCTCTCTCCAGTTAAAGCCTACTTTTGACACTTTAATATCCAGCCTCAAAACACATTTATTTCAAATCTAAGACTTTCCCCTCTTGTTTCATCTCATTTCTGTCCTTACCCTCAACAGCCGAAACCCCCACCACCCTGCCACAAGTACAAAACCTCTGTGTGTGTGTGTGTGTGTGTGTGTGTGTTGTGTGTGTGTGTGTGTGTGTGTGTGTGTGTGCGCGTGTGTGTGTTTATATTTCAATTTGTAAAAACTATTAATTGTAACTTGTTGCATGTGTGAGGGTAGGATGAATGCAAGCGCTTTGATTTGTTTTTGCAAGATATAGCGCTATACAAATTCCATATTATTATTATTATTATTATTATTATTATTAAAGTTACCCAGGTAGCACCACATAGAGGCAGGGGCAGGACTTGGAGTCTACAATGCCAGAGTAGTGATGAATTTTCAGTGAAAAAGCAAATGTTAGCTGAAACTGATAGCACAGACTGAGATATTTTGGTCATGGCAACAGAAACAAATCTGTGGACGACATTTCTCCAAGGCAAGGTTGGGGGCAGAAGAAAAAGAGACAGACCACCCTGCATTGCCAACATCACTGAGATCATCAGTCTGTGAGGGTTACAGGAGATGTAGAACTTAGCAGAGACAGAGGATGATGGCGTACCCCGGTGGCATTGCGTGGAGCTTCTATCGTTGACAGTGGCGATGGAGACAGGTGACAGAGGACATGATAAAATTATGCTGGACAGACGTGCATGGATCCCGCCGGTGGATTTACAGAAAAAAGAGTCTAAGCTATGTAAATGAGGTATTCTCACAAGGTATAACATTTTATAGACGAACAAAAGAGGTAGGCAACAAACAGAACTGATCCATTCCCTCTTTTCTATCCCTCTCTTTGTTACTGCCTTGTTCCTTTTCTTCCTGTCACCTCATTCTTGTCTATTATCTTCCTCCTAAATCCATTCCTCTGCTCCCCCCCCTCCCCCCCCCCCCCCCCCCCCCGACTAGAAAGACTTATTGCTTAAAAGATAACAATTCTCTCTCACGCCGAAGTAGGATGCGCTGGGCCTGACTTAGGCGTTTAACTGCAGTGCAACGCATTTTCGCTCATATGACAGACAACAGTTGCTGTCTGAGTGTTCACGACGAAGAAGAAAACGATGTAGGTTGATGTGACTTATTTACTAAACACACACACACACACACACACACACCATTAGATTTAATGATCGGAAAAATACAATTAAGACGTTCATCCAGAGACGGACAACAAACGTCATTAGTAAAATCATAAAGGAAAACAAAAACAGTCTAGAAGTCCACGATAACAAACTTTAATATCTCACACATTAACACCATTCATATTATCATGAATAAGATGTTCAGAGAGAGAGAGAGAGAGAGTATAATAATTTATGGTAGGCTAGAAATATCCAGGTGTATTTTCTAAATAGTAGGTCCTTTTTCGCACAGCCCCAATAAAAAAAAAGGGAAGCAACTTTAACACTTCCTGTTGAGGAATCGATCACGTCAACAGAAGAACCAAAGGATCCATAATGCCGGTAAGTGTTTCTGTCTGTGTTATTTGTGTCATTTTCGAATATCAACTTTATTTAATTTAGAATTAAGGGAGGGGAAATGTGCTTTCGATCCAACCAGTTTTCCGCTTATACATGTCCTCTGATTCGTCATAGTTTTGCTTTGCCGTCTTGGCGTTTGAAAGCCGAATCAGCCTTCCATCTGGCATGATCACAGATCAGTGCTACTGCTAACTTTCTATACTGAATCATCCAGAAAATTATTATTAAACTGTTTTTAAAGTAAACATGTCAGTGTTAGTATATATTCAGCTTTTTCTGCTCCCTGTTTTAGTTTTGTAAATTTAGTTGTTCCTGTTTCAAAATTGAGTACATTGACTGAGCCGTGTTATCGTGTACTAATGACTGATGTAGAAATATTTGTGTCACTGTGCGTGTGTGTGTGTGTGTGTATTCTTCTATTTAACGTCGTTCTGTTAGATCTAGTAGTTACCATAGACGGTTGGCCCGGAAGTTGGGTAATAGTGGATCACTGTATGTATCACTATCACATATCACTATCAGTGTATGGGGTGATTGATGAGACTGAGAGGAGGAGGGATGTGTGTGTGTGTGTGTGTGTGTGTCATTGCATGAGACAGATGCTGCTCACTATGCTGCTGTATACAGTATAGTCAGAATAGGTATGTGTATGGAAAATTGGAAGTGTGCATTACCATTAGCCAGATTAGGCCTATTTAAATATTTGAGTCTTTTTTTGTTTTGTTACACTGATAGTGTGCTGTAGTTATAACCTTAGTGTAACTCTACTAAATGTAAAGAAGTAAAATACTAAAAGACAGGAAACAAAAGCATCAATTACCTATGTTACTGTTAGTTTTAAAAGGCTGAAGAGAGCTTAAAATTCCCATTGCCTAAGCTGCCAACATTAGTTTAAAATTAAAGCTTATACTAGTTATAGTAATAAAAAATGATATAGCTTTGAGGGGGGGGGGGGGGGGGGGGGGGGCGGCTGTTGTCAGTTTGTTAGAATTATTCTGTGTTGTATACATACTGTGCCAAATGAAGAATAATTATCAAAGAAAATTTCTGTTAACAATAACATCCAGGGTGATTTTTTGTTTGTTTTCTTGGACTGTTATTTACCCAAATTATTAAGATACTGATGGTACATGAACTATATCAGTATATGATAGTGAGTAAGTGACTCAGTGCTGAAGGCTAACAAAGTAACATCTTCTTGAAGTAAAATCACTTAAATGTCTTTGTGTAGAGAGCTTAAAGTATGAGTGGAACTTAATCATTTATTACCATTACTTGTAGTATTAGTCTTGCTTACTGATTCACTTCCGTGTTTGTTCCCTACATATCTATCATGTTTAATTTCTGAGTACTTTATCTTAAGTTTTGAATTGTTCCTGTTCCAGCCCAAGGGGAAACAGGGGACAAGGGGCCAGAAGCAGATTGTGGAGGAGAACAAATCCACCCTTGTTTTCTACCGAAACATTCTACTGGCTGTCAATGTAATCTACTGAAAAATCTTTGTTTTTCTTGATTTTACACTTAACATACATTAAATGCATGTGTGCTTGCACACACATTCATGTGCATGCACACACACACACTCATATACACACACTCACTCTCTCTCTCTCTCTCTCCTTCTCTCTCTCTCTCTCTCTCTCTCTCTCTCTCTCTCTCTCTCTGTCTCTCTCTCTCTCTCTCTCTCTGACACACCATCTGTTTGGGTGGATGGATGCATAGCTGGATCAGTGGGTGGAATGAAGGAAATCAGAAAAGAAAACAACAAGGAAGGAAACACGTGAGATAATGTATAGATCTATAATTCTATATTATAAATATTAAAAAGTAAAATATATGTTTTTGTGTGAGAGCAATGGAGGTGGAATATGTTAGATTATGTCAGCTATATAATAATCAATCTGATGGCTGTTTGAAAGGGGTGGGGGTGGAATATGTAATATTACATCAATGAAAATGTCATCAATTTGGTGACTCTGTGAGAGGGATGGGGGTGGAATATGTGAGATTATGTCAACTGTGATAACCGATCTGGTGACTATCTGAGAGGGCTGGGGTGGAATATGTGAGATTATCATTATGTCAACTATAATAATCAATCTGGAGACTAAACCTTCATGAAGGCTTTGGCACAATGTCACCACAAGTACAGAAGTAGCTGAAACTGAGATCACCATGAGACCAGAGCAGCCAGGCCCACCAAATCAGAGACTTTTTATTTTAATTGCATGATAATTAGTGGTGAGGAGGAGGATCAAATAATGCTGATATTGATATTTATGTGCCTGTGCTTTAGTTTGAGACTATTTGACAAGGGCTGAACTCCTTGCTTGTTATCATATATTATTATTATATCCTGGCATCATCCGGGCCCTAGAGATACAAACACATAGATGATGTTGGTCAGATGATTGGAACAGCACTTTTAAAATTGCATTCGTAAAGGGGATGAAGCTCGACTTGTGTGGTCCCAGTCTTCCCAATGAGCCCATGGCTCTAGCGAACTCATTATGGGTAGGAGATGACTGAAATCAGAAAAATCTGTATTCATAACTATGGTGTATGAAATTTGAACCTGTGACCTTCCAGCCCATAGGCATAAGGCATAACCTAAGGCTTTAACCACTGCACCACGGCAGCTGGTGTTTTGGGTATGCCTTTGTCCTTTCAAATGTATTCCAATGTAAGCCAGGTCTAGATGACCCAGACACTAGCATGGTTAGCAAAAATTTGAATAACACCCTAAAGTAAAATTTTGTAATATCAACAGCAGTTTTACAGAGTCGAAGGAATCCAAACTATGTCAGTATCAATGATCATGATTGTGTTAACCTGTAACATCATCAGCATCAGTGTTGCCATATTGTATCATCTTCAATAATAGTACTACAGTAGAAATAGTTGTCGTGGTTGCTGTAGTAGAAGTAGACTAGTATTGGCAACAGTACAATATTGTCAGTAGTAATTTGTAATAGTATTGTTGTTGTTATTGTATTTTTTCCATTACAGCTTTGTTATCTCAATTTTACAGGCATTATATTTCACGGTCTTCTTTGTGCTTTTCTGGGACCATTTCACAACTCTTCCAATTGTAAGTACAACTTTTGAGATATACTTTGTTTTAATTGACTATAGAAAAGTTATATTGTACTGCCTTTACAAATACAAATTACTGCTTTTTTTACTTTACCAAGTTTTAATGTCACTGATTGTTACCTGTTTTTGTTTTCTTTTTAACCAAGTAAGAGTCATAGGCTAGGATTAAGAAATGTATCAGGTCTATGAAAATTTATGCTGGTAATTTAAGGTTTAGGTATACAGTGTGTGTGTGTGTGTGTGTGTGTGTGTGTGTGTGTGTTGTGTGTGTGTGTGTGTGTGTGTGTGAAAAAAGGTATCACTCAAGCACAAAGAAATGTGTTTTAAAATAGGACTTAAGGCTGTCTGTGCAAACCAGCATGGCCATCTTCCCTACCTCATGTATGTATGCATGTGCACAGAAGGTGCATATTTCCAGAAATTTTGGGTTTTTTTGTGTGTATAACGGCTTGAGATTCTGTTCATTAGATTTGCTTATGGCCCTTCTGTGACCATCATCTCCCCCCTCCCCCTAACATAGACACTACCCCATATATTTTTTCAGTCATGTATTTACCATTACATGGACTTTTTTGTGTGTGTTTACTTGCTGAACAGACAATGACTTTGGTAGCACTGGGCATGTCCTTGGGAAGCTACCAGTTTATGAACAGCATGTCACGGCCAACCTACAACCAGGGAACACTGGTGGACAGTGGGGTGGACCTCAACATGGAGGCTGGCATGGCAGAGTGAGTGGTGATAATTATTCTGCACTAGCGGGTAGATGAGTTAGAGGTGTAAGTGAAAATGTGGTATTAGAATTGTTGCTGTATTATATAGAATTTGAAGGTGAAATGTTCAGAACTGTCAAGTCTATTGGGACACGGGTCTCATACTACAGTCATCACTCTCACTGTATTAGTTTTAGAGAGAGAAAAGAAAGAAAGAAATATAAACCCTTATGGCACCATTGTCACATTTCTGTGATATGAATGCTTCAGTACCAGTGTCACTGAAATGCAGTGTACTAATGATGCCATGATATGCAATTTACTCTGGCTCTTATGTTTGATGAGATAGAAAGACAGCAGCTGACATTAGTGCCAAGGAATTTCCTGATGTATGATGGGTAGCCATTTGCCATGCATGAGCTCTGCCTTCAGTCATATTTTGATTACTTTGCTTTGGTTTGCACTCATTACATGAAGCATTTATGAGCCAGTGTATTTTTTCTCTTAGTTTTCTGTTTTCTGCACAGAAAATTCTAAATCTGCCGGAAAAATGTTATTTTCTTTACTTCATTTCATACATCTGTCAAAAGTGTTTCTAAACTTTAGGTCTTGTTTTGTGACATTGAAGTGTGTGTGTGTGTGTGTGTGTGTGTGAACGCTCATGACTGTATCAGCACCGCAGTCTTGTAGAGGTTGTTTCCTGAAAGACAACATGTCTGCAGTAGAGTCACTGGTTTGTTACAGACACCTGAAGGACATCATTCTGCTGACATCCATTGTGCAGTCCCTGAGTCTTATATCCAACTACTTCTGGCTGTTTCTTTTGTTGGTGAGTTGGGCAGCTAGTGTGTGTGTGTGGTGGTGGGGGGGGGTCCCTTATTTTTTGTTGTTGGTCTTTTCTTAAGACTGGTGGTTGGGGGTGTCTGCATTCTGTAGTTCATGATTTCTTTGCTATATTCTGTAATACATCATTTCTTGCCTACATTCTGTAATACATAATACTCTTGTGTGCATTTTGTCTTTTCTCTTTGCAGTCTGTAACCCAGACTGATGTTGATTGGAGGTAAGAATGATCTCAACTCTGTCATGGACGGCTGTGTGTTGCAGGCACCAGCGCGAGCCTTCTACATGCTGTGGGTGAATGTATTAGGACCCTGGTTCTTTGCCGAAGCCCCAGAACAACCTGTGGATGATAAAAAAGCCAAAAAGATGGAGCGTAAAATGAAGAGACTCCAACGATAACACCTGTCAGGACTGGTTGAAAAGATATCATAGACGCATGCTTATTGATACAAATGTGTGGAAAGAGTTGTGTTTTGATTCATTGTGCTCGAGTGAAAATGAGAGCTGCATGTGAAAGTGTGTGTTAAAGTATGGAGGGACTTTGAAAAGTGTGTGTGTGTGTGTGTGTGTGCATTCTGAGGACTTGGTTATCATTTTGAGAAATTTTTATATGACTGTCATGTTGACTAGAATTGAAGAACATGGACAATGATTATTGGTAAATGACTTTTCAGTTTATAAAAAAGAGCAAAAGGGGGGAAAACCCAAACCAACCCCAATCCAGAAACAAAGAAAAAAACTTCATAAACCTGGTCATGAGAATTGACAAAGCATTTAAAACTTACATTTTATTAGGCAGATCTCAGTGATTTGAAGACTCCATCAGTTCAACAATGAAGAGCAAGGGATAGATTCTGACAGACAAATATCATCTGTACATGCTTTTTACACCAGTTTACATTGACGTTGCTGCTATATAAAGCCTTTACATAGGATTTGCACAAGATAAAAAAAAAAAAGCTCTTGTAGTCCTGTAAAGTTGATTCTGTGTGGAGGGCAGCTTTCATATGTTTTGTCTGCAGGGGCAAGTGTCACTCTGTGTGTGATATCCGTATACCACTGTGTGGTGACAGCAGTTTACCTCTGTTTGCTGAAATCAGTTTACCACTGTGTTTTTGACACGAGTTTACCCTTTATTGTGCGCAAATGTGACTGCTTATTGCAAAAGATGTGATTGTTGGTTGCACATTTGTTTTCCACTTCATTTTTCAAACATATGCCTGAAATGCTATACCTGAAAGAATGTTACTTAAAAAGATCAGGAGTCACTCTACTCAATCAGTGTAGTTGCATGAGTCATTGAGAGTGTCTGAAATAATTCAGGCATTAGAGCACAGTACCTTTTTCTTTTTTAAATTTCAATCAGATAGGTCATTTGGTATGGTATTGGAATAGACTGCACAAAGCCAGCGTCACATGTAGAGACCCAAAGTTCAAAATTAAAAAAGCAAAAGAAGAAAGTAATACCGTGCTAGCATTGCACAAGCCCCTTCAAGCACATCAAAGACTCTGATGAAAAGTTGTTTGCAGACTTGAAGCACAGCCATCTATGTGCAATCAGTTGTTAAGTTCATAATGTTGCATTCTGGGTGTGTGTCTAACATTGATTGACCTGATTTCAGAGGCCTTTCTTGGTTTACTTTTGTTACAACATTTGCTGTTACTTTTTTTATTATCATTATTTTTTTAATAATGTGAGACCACCTCTGTGCATGCAAAAGACAAGGAAGAATTGGAGAGATTGTATGTGTCTGTGAGTTGTGGTGGTGGTGATATTGATATTATTGACTGCTATCATTGTTATTGGTTCATACAGTTATGTAGAAGGTTTTGAATGTGTACATATATTTTTTCCTAAGGGATGTGTTGTAATATGTAGGTTATAAAAATGATAGAAGGAAATTGTTTTTAAACGTTTATGTTGAAAGGCATGCAATAAACTGTATTTGAGATGTATCAAAGCTTTTCTCAATCATTATTTGATGTGGCTAAGACAGGTAAGGTTTGGTTAAAATCCTTTATCCCACTTGGCCCGTTTCTTCTTTCGTCTTCATCAAATGCTCAGACAGCAGCTATTGTTGTCTGTCATATGAGCAAAAATGTGTTGCACTGCAGTTAAGTGTCTGACAAGTCAGGCCCAGCACATCCGACTTCAGCATGGAAAAGAATTGTTATCTTTAAAGTCTTTCTGGGGAAAAGGCAGGAGAATGGATTAAGAAGGCAGAAAATAGACAAGAAGGATGTGACAGGAAAAAAAGGAACAAGGCAGAAACAAAGAGAGGGATAGAAAAGAGGAAATTTCTAGCACAGAATTTCCAGAAGGTGGGGATGCTATTTGTTATGACAGGCCCACGGCATACCCATGGGGGACTTAACCTGTTTGAATGATATGACTCATCTTGATTTAGTGTACCAGTCCTCATGCAGCTCAGGACTCAAAAGGCAGTAAGTGTGAGAGATATTTTCACTTAAGAGTATTTTATGTTGTGTCAGGTTGGTTAATTATTGTTTATTTGTTTGTTGTTGTTTTTAGCGTACAACCCTCCTAACATACTGAGACTCAAAAGATAGTGTGTGTGTGAGTGAGGTAACTTTTGAGTGTTTGTGTGTACTGTTTCCCTTGTTCTTTGGAATGAAAAAAAAAACCCTGAAAAAAATGACTTGAGCCAACAATGTTATCTTGAGTGTTGGAATTCATGAATAGTAACTTGACTTATTCTGAAGAAGAGTGAAAGGACAGACTTGGTTAGCTTTGAACCTTTGTGACAAAATTCCAGATATGGTCCTAGCAGTCAACCAGACTTGACATCATATTACTGATATCACTGCCATTTGATTACATCAGCTACTACTTAAGATAATGCAATTTTTTGTTTTGTTCCTTGCCTAGAGCTCCGAATGTTCACCAATGGTGAGATTTTGTGCATGCAACCGTTTTTACCCACCAATAAGGTAGCTGCATTCGGACTTCTGGGATTAATGCAATATTTTTCTTCTCTTTTTCTCAGATAAAACTTGGGCGTTCACTGCTGGTGACTGGCCCAAGCCAAAAGCTGTCAGGCCAATCATCATCATTGATCATCATCACCATTGTCATGATTTGCATATATTCGCTCTGCCATTTACCTGATTTCATCATACACAGCGACACTAATGTTCTGTCTTTTAAAATTTTAACACTTAGCACTTAGCAACTGAAAGAGAGTTGCTGATGTTAATCTCCAAGAGGCCACTGATCAACATACTGTTTTAAGTCCTTTCACTTTGTAATTCACAAACAGCAAAATCCACAGATTCGCAAACAGCTGAATCCACAGACCCTTAAGTGGAAGTAATTCAGGTCACTGTGGTAGACTTCCACACTAGGTCTTTTTGTCAATGATAATTGGAAAATAGCGATGGGGAAGGCTATGGTGTATGCATGTAGTTCAACCTAAATGAAATGACAGCAACTGTCAAGAGCATATTTCATCACTGTCACAGAAAACAAACTGTTTTAAGTTTTCTTTGCAAATAAATCCAGTTTTGATTCCTGTAGTGTTGATCGTGTCTCGTGCAAGCTCCCAAAAAGCAAAGAACACAGGCACGACATGATTAAAAAGCCCCATTTATTTTAATGCAGAAAAGCATAGCAGTATACATCTAATTGTTTTGCATCTCATTTACAAAAGCTAACAAACCAAGGCACATGATAGTTTTCCTCTTCAGATTTATATCCTAAATGAGAAGAAAAAATAACAGGTGAACCTACTTATAACAAATAAGGTCAGCATCTGTTTTTTATGCAACAGTCAAAGTTCAGAATGGAAAGAATAATGAATACAGACACTCAAAATCTGCAATCATTCACGAATATAAAAATATTCAAACAACCAGTGAACAACTTTTATCAGCTGGAAAAAGTTAATTACATACTAAAATTTGCCTTTGACAGTCCGGTTCTTTTTGTTTGTTTGGTGGTGGTGGTTGTTTTTTTTAAAACCAATGTTGTCTTTGTCATTTAATAAAACCGATGGTTACCTGCATCCCCATCATTAAAAATGTCAGAGATAACTTTCATGTGGCTTTCCTTAACAACTGCAACCAAAATTTAGCCAAATCAAACCTGTGCTTCCTCATACTACTCATTTCAATATTTTTAGGATAGTCTTCAGTATTTTCCACAGAGTTTTAGTATCAACAAACAAAATTCTATTTCCATATTTTCCACACAGAACAAATATGGAAGAACATGGAGAGTGCGCAGGTCTGTCTGCTAATGCTCAACCAGTCTGTCTGTAATTTCCTATCTTTCTGTACTTCTCTTGAATCTAACTGTATTTCATCATGCACATATGTGATAGAGCTAGCTCCTTTCCTGCTTTTACCTTTTTAACCTGTTGGTTTCTGTTGTGTATTGGAAACAAGTTAAGTGTAAAAAAACCCAACCCTATTTAGCATTCACATGAAATATGCTTCAAAAGTCTTTTCAGCAAACCCAACCCTATTTAGCATTCACATGAAATATGCTTCAAAAGTCTTTTCAGCTTTAAAAACCTTCAGAAAGTGTGAAGATACAAACAGTCCATGACTGCTATTTCCAGCCAGCAAAAGTGTGATATTAGTAACATACTATGATACCTTGTCTCCCTTCAATTTTATTGTACACATATGTCAAGTTGATACATATTAAGAACTTGGAGGCATGGCATACAAAAATATGTAGCATTCATAAATTTGAATGACTGATTTTTTCACCCCTTCAAAATATAGACTTCCATGGAAAAAAGCGCTTACAAAATTAAAGTCCTTATATTTGATATCAAACCCATAAACTACCAAATTTGTGGATTTACTTGGCTCCTTGTATCCAATTTTTTTTTTTTAAACAAAATTATAATGCAGTGTCATAATATAAGCCACATGAATTGAAGAAAAGTAAAATTGAGAAAAATTCTTTTATAAGCATAAGCTAAGTACAGTATGAAAAATATTCTCTGTAAACAAAAATCAGGGACAAAAATCCATTTATAAACCAAAACAAACTCTAACAATGTAAATCACTCCTGTGATGGCAAACTTTCCACCAACATCCCATTATCATTGATCTGAATGGAGATTGTTGTAGCACCACATGTTAGGTCATTTCCTCAACCAAATGTTTCTATAGCATGTTCCATCAGAAAATTAAAATACAAGTCTACTGCGCAAAGTTTGGTGGAAAGCATGTTGTTGGGCTTTTTCCAAAAACACTTTTGAGGAAGTTGAGCGTTTGACGTGTTTTTCAATCCAAGATAGCAGTAATCATCAGCACTTCATTAAAAAAAAAGTTGTCAGACTTGCGTACATAAATGTATGATAAACCAACAACATTGCATCAGATACCGCAACAACAAATGTTAACGCCATACCCAGTAACACCAACGGGTGGGATCGGCTTTTTTGTTGTTGAGAGGTTTGGGGGGGAGTTAATCACAGAATATTGTGCTCGTACTGCATTTATTTAAAATGTAAAACCTACAAAATCAATCACAGTCAAGTCATCAGTCCTGAATAGAAATAGACTGACCTCGAGACTGAAAACTAAGGAAAGCAATCGGAGACTGCTGCAGCTAAGAGTAGTAGCTAATAATCCTAAAAATAGGGTACACAACAATAGGTAGAGGGTCAAAAATAGTTCTGTGCCAACTTGGAAATGCTGCAGCTTCATTTTGGTCATATCTTTCAAATCAATAATTGGTGCAACAACAATAAAAACAACAACTGATAACCAGCCCCATTATATATACTGTCATGCCCCTGCTATAAACATTATCAACATAACACACACATATACACACATATTCTGCGTCACATAACTATTGTACTACATATGGCACTTTATAAAAGGCGTTAAGTTTTCAACAAAAGTAAACAAATGGAAACACTTGTTGAAGTTTTTCTCATTAAAAACAGTTATTCTTCAAGGTTTTTGCCTCGACTTTTTGCAAGCCACGCCAAAACAAAACACTGAACATGCTGGGTTATGTTTCTCAGGTCACACAGCTTTCTTACCATGTCTGTACTAACATGCTTTTGAAACAGTCTTACAGCTAAAACTCTACCAGGAAGTTCTATAACAATTGAATTAACTGCCTCTTTCGCTTTCTGGCAGGAAACTGCACCAAACAAAGCCCATTTTGACATTATGACTAAAACTGTGAGACAGCTGAATTTTCTTGAGATACAATGATTCAAAATGTTGGCATGAGAGGGAAAAAAAAGTTAGATGCTCTCCTTTCAACTTCACTTCATATGAAAACTTACAGTGTTCCAAGAGGCTGTGTGCCAGAGCTATTGCTCAATCGCATACATGCACACACACACACACACACACACACTCACACAGCTTAAGGCTAAAAACAACTGCTTATAGCAAAACCATTGCAACAATATTCAGGATTTTTGTATAGTAACAGATATGGTCCATATAACATCTTTGAAGTTGTATCTGTCAATCACTCATGGCTACTTTCACATTTAATGAAGACAGCTATCAAAATAAAAATTTTAAAAAGCAAAATAAGGTGAATAAGCAAATGATCAAGAAAGAATAAAAACAAAACATTATTATGTAAATGGCAGTGAGTATGATTTTTTTTTTTAAAAGAAGTTTTATTCAAAGTAGCATCTAAGGCACTGCTTACACTAGTAGATAGTAAAACGACACTGCTGACACTGATAAATGATACAGTATAAATCTGACGTCTTTTACACTTTATCATCAGCACTTTTTCTATGGCTTCTTTTTTTCAGTTATGAAAATTACCGGAACACAATGAAGTATTAAGTAAAGCACCTGCAATGCAAACTTGCAAATTAACCCCCTGATTTTACTGCCACAACACAAAACAACCTGAGGAAACAAAGGCTTAAAAAAAAAAAAAATCTACAACAAAATAATGACGAAAAACCAAACAGCCCACAATGAAATCATACCAGTTAACTACTTTTTTTACGTTATTTGACCCTATAAAGAAAAAACAAAAAACTTGACTTAAGACATCAACAATGGAAAAACCTCAACGTAGAAACAAAGAACAAAAAAGCGGATACCTAGCAAAAGCAAGGGACCATAAAAGACTCAAATGTAAACCGTATCTCACACTACATATCTAACTTCAGCAGTATCAGATTTTTTTTCTTCTTCTCTCCCTTGTCAACAGCAGTTTCTAACAACGTTGATAGCGAAGCTGTAAGCGTTCAACCAAAAATCAAGGCACTGTTGATCTCATATAACCTAATCAGATTAGATCGATCACTTTACCAAACAGGTGTGTAATTCCTTATCAACAGCAGACTATTCTATAGGATCAATCACTAATAGATGCCACATGAGTTATTATTGATACAAATTATTATATTCTAAAATAATATGGATGAACTTGGAGTTTTGAAATTCTTCTGATCTGTTCCATCACAAGAGTTCTCATAAACACGGCTACTTGGATTCCACATGCTTACTTCATTTGTTGACTCTATATAATTATATGAAAGCTTGAACTGACTTGTCTTTTTTTAAAAATAGGAATAAAAAAATAACATGGCTCTCTTTAGTGTAGAAAAGTTACTACATTTTCTGTGAAGCTTATCTGAAGTTTCTACACTGATTATACTTGTATTAGTTATAACAAGATGAATGAAGGATCAAATAATTGGAGGCTTAGGAATGATTATAATAAAGCTAAACATGAACAGAATTTTTTCAAATTAAAAATTCAGATTATTAAGTTAAAAAAAAGACGAACAAAAAAGCCTGTTCCTATTACCTATGTATCTTCGAACTCTTTTCCATGTCAAACAAGCCAACATGTCTATGAACTAAAACTGATTATAACAGCTATCTTTCAATAATTACTAAAATAATTAACTTCTTCTCATACCTATATACAGCCCTCCGCACCCACTTAAACAAATTTTTCAAAATGAAACAACTGAAAACTGCTCAAAACAGCCTCTGATAATATTGTATCAAAATGTATTGATTCTGAATAGTATGTGTAACACGGGGCACTGCACTTAATGGTTAACCGGTTCTGAGTATTCAATGCATCTAATATAATCAAAACTGCACACGCACATAAAAGATTATATATATATATATATATATAAAGAATCCAATATGAGACAGCTCTGCAGATAGACTGCATTAAAAAAACAAAAAAACAAGAATATGTTTTAATCACAGCCTTACAGTTTTCCAAACCAATCTGCCATTCAAATAAAATGACACAGAGCTGATTTTTTTATAACAAAAACCTTGAACTTGAAGAATTTAAGTCGATCATTTCTTATGATTTCCCTGAAAAAGAGAAAATCTTTTAATTCTGTGATTTTTACACAAACAATTAATGTTGACATGTTTTACAAATATTAAATGTGCTATTACAAAAACATAACACTGGACTCTGGACTGAGTTTTATTAATCAAAACCTAGAAAAGCCAAGCTAGTCCTCTGCTAAGATTTCCCTAAAATATGATAATTTCTTTGATTTGTACAAGAAACAATCGACGTCAACATGGCTTTAAAAATATTCTTTTAAAAAAAACCCACCCCAAACAATCTGCCACTTACAGAAAGTGACACAGAACAGAGTTTCAAAAATGAAACCTTTCAGGAAGCTAGTTAATCGTCTCTTAAGATTGCCCTAGGATTGAATAAATTCGGAATTTATAAAAGAAGCAATCCATTTTGACATGCTGTAAAAATTATTAAATAAACAAAAACCATCACCCATTTAAAGAAAATGACACACCAAACAAAAACTTAAAGATTACCTAAAATCAGGTAACTTGTGTGATTTGTACAAGACAAAAAATCAATTTCAACATGCTCTAAAAATCATACAAAAAACCACAAAAAAACCCAATCTGTGTTTTAAAGAAAATGACACAAAACTGAGTTTTATGCTGAGCTGATCATCTCTTAGAACTTCAATCAGAAAAATGATATGATTTAGATTTGAAACAATCAATTTTAATCAACAACGTCTGAAAATGACCTCCCCGCCCCCTGCCCACGTCTCATGCTCAGATCTTTCATACACAAAAACCAACAACCCAATTTGTTCACCAGCGCAGTTGCCTTCCTACTCCGAAGGAGCTGAAGGGTTCTTCCCTGGCATGGAGACAGTGGTATGAGGATGAGCAGCCATACCTGGCATCTGGCCACCACTGGGCTGAGACTGGGGGGCTGGGGGATAACTGTTCATCTGGCTGGCGGCAGCTGGGTTATACCCTGCCGCATAACTGTTCCCTGGATCCCCATTCGCAGGCCTGCATGCAGGCATGGCACCAGCTCCGTTATACTGACTACCCTGGAAGGCTGCAGCACTGTTCCCAGGTGCAGGAGGCATGCCGTTGGTCTGGGGCAAGGCCGAGGCTTGATTGTAGGGTGGCGGGAGAGGGCAGCTGCCACCTTTCGCCACCTCTGCATAGGGTGGGGGCCTTGTTGCTGAGATTGGTTCTGCATGGTTGATGATGGCTGAGCGATCCTGTAGACATTTTCAAAAGCAGAACCTTAACTATGTTGTTTTTGTTCACGGTGGTGATGGTAGTGGTGACAGTGCTGGTGGGGTGTTATATTTTTTATGTTAGATATAAGAAATATGTAGGTGGTTATAAAAAGAGGAATACATAGACCTGTATTAGGCAAGTTGTTCCCGAGAAAAACAAACCTTTCTTAAAACTAAAGTTCTGATTTTCTTGCACAAATCCATAGTACAAACAATACATGTGACAATTCATAAAACATACAAGACTGTTAAGTTCACTGGGTTACACAAAATCATCTGGGTTGCATAGATAATCTCAAGTAAATTCAGAAAAAGAATCATGCTTTATTTGGTTTTGAAACAAATAAAATTAAAGCAGCTTTCATGATATGATGCAAAGCACTAGATCTCTTATCCCAAGTTCCAAAATTCACCTGAGAAAACAATATCTTTCAATGACAGCATTTTAGGCATTTTTGAGTAAGGATCATGCCTTTGCCCTGACCTGTTCCAAAAAACAAACAAGAAAACCCCCACTATATTAAAAAGTTAAAGTACAAATCAAAGTTTTAAAACAGTGGTAACTAGAAACAGAATGACCTGGTATTAGAGCAGCTTACATTGTGAGGATTATTGCTTGCTCTCGCGGGTGGTGCTCCGATGATCAAGAATCGATGCTGGGTCCGAGCCTGTTGTATGCGCTGTGCACGGATGTAGAAATAACAGGTCCAGAACAGGATCTTCATGATAATGATGGCGATGATGGGACTGAAACAACACACAGCAAAATATGACATGTTGCAAGATCAGTGCATATGTTATATATTATATATATATATATATATATATATATATATATATATATATATATAATATATATATATATATATATATATATACATGAGCATCCTTGAAATCTGAATGTGGCTACCTTACTGGTGGGTAAAACCTCACCATTAGCAAACCTCGGAGCTCTAGCAGAGGAACAAAAATTAGCAAAACTTAACCACCTGAAAACAATAGTCAACTCACTAAAATAAAATATAGCAAAAGCAGCATCTTTATTATATATATATATATCTATAAGTAAATATAAACAAAATTAACTTCCACATAGCAACGGTTAACTCACTTTCAAAACAAGACACTGCAAACTTGTGCAAAGTCAGCATGCATTAACAAATAAAAAGTTAACTCATGGAATCTTTATCATAACTCATTAACTGAAAAGTGTGTCAGTGTGTGTGTGTGTATTTTTTTCACTATGTAAGTTAAAAAAACCAAAAATCCCCCACCTCAGCACAGATGGCATAACTGTGCTTAAAGTGTATTTTGGCCATAACTTATTTTATGGAAAAGATCATTTTGGAACTCTTTTTCGGTATTCCAAACAGGACAGGGATTGGACATTTTGAAAATGACTTGCCAAACGTTCATCATCTCTTCTTATGTTCTATTTGCAGACTTTACACTGTACTGTTTAATCAGGTTTCAGGCATTCATGATGCAGACTTCCACAGCAAATAAAATTCAAGAATAAAGACTGAAAAAAAAATCTTTTGATCACTCCTGATGAAAGAATGTTAAATGACCTGTTTGCTTCATCAGTAAAACCTTATGGGACAAGCAAGAATATCAATCAACATAAAGACTATTATCAACAAACCCACACTCAACCTATAAATTCACACACACACACACACACACACACACACACACATTGTGGGTAAGTGATTCTCTCTCCTCTCTCCTCTATCTCTCTCTCTCTCTCTCTCTCTCTCTCTCTCTCTCTCTCTCTCCTCTCTCTCTCTCTCCTCTCTCTCTCTCTCTCCTCTCCCAACAAGAAGGAAACTAAATACTCAATACATAACAACTTACTAAAAATAATATTCCATGATTGTGGCTTGTCCCAAGACAACGTGATCCAGAAATATAGAGAGCTCTGGAAAAAAAAGCCAAAACCCACACATGCATATTTATCTATGTACATACCATATATTATAAAAGCTGCATCATACTACGCTACAGAGAGAGGTAAGAGTCCAAACCATGATATGATGATGACACATATCGCCACTAAACACAAAACACTGAGTTGGTTCATTAGATGGCTGTTTGGGCTTCTTTTACTAAGTTATACTAGTCTATAGTATCCTATAGTAATATTAGTATAGCCCATCCAGAAGCGTTGCTCATTTATTTCTGAACAGGAAAGAAGCACTTTATCAGTTTATACTCATGCGAGAACGATTCAAAGGCAGAGAAAGAGACAGGAATGAGAGAGGTGGTGGAGGAGGAGGAGAAGGTGGTGGGTGGTGGTGGTGGTGGGGGGGGGGGGGGGGGAACAGAGATCTATAGTATATAGTATAATACAGAGACAGAACTAGAGCTAAAAACTAAATAAGTAATATTTAATCAATATAAAATATCTGTACCATCATTATTCTTGATCATTTTGTGACTGTGTGTTAGCTGCTAATGATGTAATGCGAGCAGAAACACGTACTCATCATTTTCATGATTCTCTTTCTCTCCTTCTCATGTCTGTGTGAGCACACATGCTTACTATACAATGACACAATGTATATGCCTCTCTCTCTCTCTCTCTCTCTCTCTCTCTCTCCTCTCTCTCTCTCTCTCTCTCTCTCTCTCTCTCTCTCTCTCTCTCTCTCTCTCTCTCTCTCTCTCTCATGCACACAACCCCTGAAAACTGAAATGCTTAAATTTGAGCCACAAATTGACAAAGCCTTTATAAATACAAATTATAGTACAGTAAGAAATTTACATTAAAATTACACCCAGGAGAAAATGAGCTGATGAGAAAATGAAAATTTATATCCCTGTATTAGGCCGTTTCTACAAATCTTACAAAACGTTTCCAACTCATATAGTGATTAAGATGTTGGCTATTAAAAAAAAAAAAAAGAAAATATATATATATATATATATATATATATATATATATATATATTGAAGATGTCAAATAACATCATACACTATGCAATTCATTAAGTTCACAAAGTTTTTCCACAGAAAGATTTTAACACAGTTCTCTCATAAGTGTCAAAATAGCCTTGGTCAAGTTGGGCTTGATTTTTACTCCCCCCCCCCCCCCCCCTTGAAAGCGAACATGGTAAAATCATTAAATGAAAACATTACTATTGATAGTATTACTATTACAGTATTAGATTATTTTTTATCACAGGTCCCAAAAGTTGACAAACTAAAAATCTTGGATAGGGTGGAGGTGGGGAAGGGGTGATTTGATATAAATGGTAATCAATGATTGTGACAAACAAACTTGGAAAACTATCCACTAAGATTAAATCATTAATCAATTCCAATGCTGTACTGTCAATGGCTATGTCTGAAAAAAATTAAGTAAGATATATGACTTGTAGTGCATGTCTTCATAGAATGAAAGTTTTTTTCTTTTTTTAGACACTGTTAAAAATTGTTTGTAAAAATTTGGGGGGTCTAAAGTAGTATTCTATTACTATATTCTTTTTGTTGACTTTGTTTTTTTTCGCATACCAGAGTGACTTAGAACATAATTTTGCCTGGGCCATTCCCTTCTTGTTGTGGGTTTATTTTATGTGTAAGTGTAACTCACTAAATTTATGCATTACTCATTTACTGACTATTGTACACCTAGATCTCAGTTTAGCAATTGCATTTTGAATTTATAACTAGTATTCAGACCATTCATCATTTCATGGTCTATTGAATTGGGGGTGGGGGTGGACCTGGATTCACACAAGGATCAAATCCATGACCTCTTGCTTTGTAGTTCTAGATGGATGTGCTTGCTTCTGCCACCCATCCAACCCAAAGAAGACAAAAGTAAAAAGATTAACTTAACTTGAACAACTGCCTGAATCATGTTGTGTGGTTCATTGTTGCATAAACTTGTGCAAAGTTCTGTAAGGTCTATACATGTACATTTTGCTGGTGGAAAGACCACTTTTCCCACTAGTTAATAACATATCACATAATATTCCTTACTAATAATACTAGTAATAATTTTGATCTAAAAGTAAAACCTCACCAGTTACTTTGACAATGCAACTTTCGACGTCAACGGAAAATTCCCACGTTTTATCATTAGGCAGTTTCCTTATAGGCCTAACATTAAAAAAAAAATCTACATAAGTTATTCCTTTAAGTTTAGTATTTCATCTGGATTTGTTTTCTCAAACTTTGCCTCTAGATTATTAGAGCATAGATCTACAATTTCTTAAGTCGACGGTGTTACTTGGATTCAACGTTTCAGAAGGAATAGTGGGCTAACAGCTAGCTGATCGAGTAGGGTTAGCCTAACCTTTGAAATCTTTTAGGGGTCGGGCTTCGTCATTTCAGATCTCTACGAAGCGGATGTGTTTGTAGAAGTAGGCCTGTTTGTTATAGGCCTAGAGCCTTGGGTTACATTTCGTTTGGACACGATTCTATGCCTATTACGGTCTGAAGAAAAGGGAATAAGATTCAAACACTTACCTAATACAGGCTGGTCAAGAACAGATGAATGGCTGAGCAATCACACTTGGTGAGAAAGAAATTAGGCCCGGTAGCTAAGTTGTTGCACAAAATCTGCTTGTACAATGTTTGTTTAAATTCAGTTTTAACTTCCTGGAAGACCAGTTCTAAAAATAGGCCTAGCTTAACAAAGCGTAAGTAGGCTAACTCAACGACCAAAACAATCCCTCTTTCATAGCAACACACACACACACCCACACACACACACACACACGTACGGAGCTTTTTAGGGAGTAATCAAGTCAAGTCAGTCTTCATGTATTCAAATTTTTAAAAAATTGTGATATATTCCTCCCCCCCCCCCCCCCCCACACACACACACACACAACCCCTCTCCTGTTCCTTGGTGAGAGCTTCCAGGTTCACCAATGGTGAGAATTTGGGTAATGACCGTTTTTTCCAACCATTAAGGTAGCTGCATTCCAACTTCTGGGAATCTTAGCAATATAAAGTTAACTTAACACCACTCCTACAAAGCTGCTACACAGTTTTACTTATAACTGAAACTAAACTGGAACTACCACTGAATAAGACATAAAATTGCCAATGTTTTGGATGGCTTTTCCTCAGCTTGATAAACTGAAACAACTGTGGCCATACTGTCCAGTCTTCTGTGAACCAAATTACTTAAAAACAAATAAAACATTGTCCCTCCTCCCTGTTTATTTGGAATTGGGGGGTAGGGGTTATTATATGGATGAAGCAGTAGCAAAAAAGGAATAATGAGTGTGTGAAAAAAGCTCTGGTCATGTTTGGATTATGTAATTATACACAGGTATTGTATGTCACAGCCATGAAAAACTGGATATGCAAAATAGAATGCTTAATACTACTGCAGCTATAGCTGTGGATAAAGCTTGACTGTGAGGTTTCAATCTTTCCACTGAACCCATAGCAAACTCAGTCTGGGTATGATGGCCAGGGTAAAAAAACAACAACAACAAAACCCCAAAGAACCTTATGATTCTTATGGGATTCAACTTGTAACTTTCCAAGCAGTAACCAAAATGCTAACCACTGTGTCATGGCGTATGGTGCATCAGAAGATTTTAGGTATGGACGCCCCCCCACCCCCCCCCCCCGAGGATTTATGTTGTACCATATTATCATAGTAGCTGATGTAAATTATGTGTTCTCTTCATCACACTGGTATATCATTTCTGTGTGACAAGTTTTGGTGTGCGGATTAGAGTGAGGTTCTGTGTAATCTTTGATGTTTTTTGGTTTGTTTGTGGCATATTTTCACGGATTAGCTCTCTTTTTACTATGAGATCTTTTCAATGTCCCATGTTAATAATGTCTTGTCCAAAAGACTATATGCCCCATCTGACCAACTCTCCTATCATACAACATATGCAAAGGTGGATCTTGTAGATCTGCATACTGTCCACCGGATGAAACAGATGGTATTGTCTTGAAATAATGCTCAGTCACAAGTCACCAATCCCTTTAAAAAAAACACAACGAAGTCACACTTGTTTATCTGTTATGTGGGCAGACATTGGTGTTGGGCATTCCCCAGCTTAACACCCTGGGGGTCAATCAGAAAATTCACATTGTCTCACTCACCACACCTGGGAATCACTGTGAGACTGTAAGTACACACTGGATGAGAAGTTTGCTTGTGGGCTGTTTTCAAGTACCTTGGTATAAAGGCAACCATACTCTTGTCTTCACACACACACACACACACACACACAGATCCTCACATGCGATCTGGAGATTGTATGTTTTGAGTAGTACAGGAAGTCTTTTACATGCTCCAGCTTGCCAGTTATACATGTTCACACAAACACACACAGACACGCACATGCGCGCACGCACGCACACACACACAACACATTCTCAAAACATGCACTACTTCTCTCAGAAACAAACAAGAAAAATAATGGATATATTTCTTTATTTACTTGATTCTATTTGTTTTCCAGTAAGTTAGTACCAAAAACACAAAAGCAACCGTCAGTAATTCACATAATATACATTAATCAATGAAAAGTGCAAAGCTGCCTTATAGAAGGTTTATATTAGCAAAAAAAAGAAGATGTTTCTTCCTTTCTTTCTTCATTTATTTATTTTTGTTCAACATTTTAGTTTGTTCAGGAATAAATCACATTTTTCTTTAACATTTCAATTTGTTCACATCACATCACAAATGAAACTTTTTTTCCTCAATAGATATATATTGTTCATAACTGTCTCCTTTAAAAAACTGTTTTGTAGTTTCTCAGTTTGGGGCTTTTGTTTTGTTATTGTTTTATATTATCAAAATTCTGGTTTGTTCAATATAACATCAGAATAAAACATATATAGTCCATAAATGTTTTCTTTATATAAAAAAAAAGTTATTTGTTTTCATTGGTTGTAGTTGATGATAATGACAGACATGAGCTACCCACTTTGCACACCTTCAATCATGCCCAATGGTCTTGTACTGTGCTCAAACAAAGATTATAAAGAATGCTGTAATTGTGCAGATAAATGCTCTACAAGTCAAGAGAAATCAGGTGGAAACTCTGAGATGGAGTGAGTGAGTGAGTGTGTGTGCACGCACATGCGTGCAATATTCTGCATTCAGTTGTGCTGAGTTTTTGTGATGCACTGCACTGTTGTGCTGTGCTGCGCTGCGCTGTACTGTGCTGCAGTGTGTGTGTATGCATGCGTGCATGCGTTGCATGTGTGCGTGCATGTGTGTGTATGTGTGTGTGTGTGTGTGGTGTGGGCATGGGTGTGTGTGTTTTGTGTGACGTCTGTGCATATGTGTCTGAATCTGTGAGTCTATAAGGTAATGTGATTACATGCATGCCTGCATATGAGAGTATCCTCCTTCAGACTTTAGAGAACAAAGAATATGATCAGACAAACCCAAAAACAGCACTCATTTTCCTACAGACAGAGAAAACAATACTCCTATCAGAAAAATACACATGAAAACAGGTACATGTCTCTATAATTAAGTGGGCTTTCTGCAACAACCTTTCCTGTATCTCGTTAAAAACCTTCACGGCAACAAAACTTCACATCAACACCTTTCTTCATTCAAACATTCTTCTTGGCATCCTGCACCAATCAATAAATCTGAAATACATGTACATTTTTACATGGTGGGCAGACTTACAAATGACAGACAGAGAGAGATACGTCCATCAAATGAATGGCAGAGTTACAGTTACCTCACATGAACACAAAACAAAACTGTACATACACCTTAGATAAAAACCACAGCAGCAGAAACAATCTTGTGAAAAGTAAAAGCTTTAAATGCAAAAACATTCATAAAAAAACACAGACAAAAACATGATTAATGCCTACAGACTGCCCATCTTGACCATTTCCTTCAGTGATATGCACATATGTACAAATTAGTGTGAAAAGTCACATTTACAAAACCAACAATTTCTAAAAAAAAATTTTTTTTTAAAATCCACTGAAAGTAAGTTTTGCTGAAGAATGCCAGATCAAAAAGTGAGAAAAACACTCAAGTATCTACATTTACCAAGTAACAAAATCATATTTACATTCAATTTTGTACATGCTGGCACATAATATGATAGCAAGCTTTTTTATAACAGCACATACTATTGAGAAAAACAGTAACACTGACACTATTTTGTATTCTATATCATGTAATATCATTTTCCAGAATGCTTATTTTATCATTTTTTTCCCTTTCTCCTAATGTTCTTACTTTGATAAAAGCTGCCTCCTACAAGGTTGACTTTTTGAATGCCTTTCAACAAATTACAACAATAGTAGCCTTCCCTCCCTCAAACTATAAATGACATAAGAAATTCAAAATATTATCTCAATGATAAAACTAAAGCTGAAGATAGGAAACCTCCAGTTCATAAGGTTTTATTTCCTAAATCAAAGATGAGAATGATTTTTTGATCCAGAAAAACAATGATTAAACTTCTCACGGATGTCCACACATAAGAATTTGAGAAAAACATGATACAAACAACAAACAAATGCACATAACAACTGCTGCTAAAATGTAAAGGCTGCCTATCTTCTTCTTATGTACAAGACATATATTTACATTATTTCCATAAGATGAAAAAGTGCACCATCATAAACAGGAGGGAATGACAAACGTGGATTAAAATTAATGAGTTTTCAATAACATCTGACACAGCTTCAATCTTCAATGCAAACATGCATTGACAGACAGCACAATGACAGACAGACAGACAGACAGACAAACATCTACCACATCCACACGCATATCACACCATATAAAGTAGATAACAAACATGTGGGAATTTACATCAGGAGAGAGACAGACAGACAGACAGAAGAGAGAGAGAGAGAGAGAGAGAGAGAGAGAGAGAGAGAGAGAGAGAGAGAGAGGGAGAGATGAGAGAGAGAGGAGGAGCGATACAGAGAGAGAGAGAGAGAGAGAGGGAGAGAGAGAGAAGACAGACAGACACACACACACACACATACACGCAAACACACACACAGACCGACCCAGACTGACACAGATGTTACTATGAACACAAATAGATAACATACATGGACCAATTCACACACAGACAGAAGATGAAAGAGAGGGAGATAGAGAAGGACAGAAAGAAGAAGTACATAGTGCTCTGTTTTAAACATTTTAACTGAACAAAACAAATAACAACAACAATGTTCATCAAATATGTGAAGTCAACTCAAAGGCATAAATATTTAACTAAATAATTTTCACAAATTTACAAAGTTGCTGCCATATATAAAGATTCTAATTACAATATGAATCATTTCTAATTTGGTTTTAAATTAAAAAAATTTCATCTTAATTCTAATTCCAGTATGAACTGCTTATAATATAATTCAAAACAATCATTCTTATAATGTAAAGTACCTATCAAACTTTTTTTTCTCAATTGATTAAATTTTCACATAATTATATAATTCTAAAGTCATTCACTGAGCTGACAGTCATTATGTTCAAATTTAAGTGTAACAATGACACCCCCCCCCCCCCCCCACCCCCATTCTGTTTGATAAACTGATACTTTTTAAAATTCTCTTTAAAATAATCTTTTATTTTGAGGATAATGGAATAAGCACTCATGTGCTTTTTTACATCCAGTCCCTGTGTGTATGCAGTTTTGTAAATTTTAAGACTCTGCATGCCTATGTAGCAGTGTCAGAATCCCACCCCCATGAGATTCAGCTAACGTATCAATTTCCTAGTCGTCTCAAACAACAAGCTAAAGATTAGCTGCAAAAGAACACATTCAAAATATATGTTCTCCAAAACCACGACAAGTAAAATTTTACCTAAATCTTTATAAACTTACTTATTTCCATACTATATCACATGAAATATCATTTTGTACAAGGTTAAATATCATTATCTAAAGGACAACTAATATTGCACTCATAGTGTGTTTGTTTGTTTGTGTGTGTGTGTGTGTGTGTGTGTGTGTGTGTGTGTGTGTGTGTGTGTGTGTGTGTGTGTGTGTATGTGTGTTGTGTATGTACGTTCTGTGTGTGTGTGTTTGTGTATGTATGTTCATGCAAATGTGTGTGTGTACACAAGTGTGTGTACACAAGTGTGCATGTATGTGTGTTACAGACAAAAGAAAAAAAAGTATGTATGCGCTATTTACACATGTACAACTACTAGATATGAACAACTTCAGAACACACCCCTGACTGCATCAAAGTCCAACAGGCACACACACACACAATGCATGTGCACACTCTAGGCCACAAAGGCAGGCAGCACTTTAGAAATGTCCTGACGACAGACAGGGCATCGCCTGTCCGGCAGTCGACTGGTGCACTCTGCGCAGGAGAAGAGATGTCCGCAGGGCAGGAAGATCATGCGTGGCTTGTCCATCATGCAGATCTTGCACACCAGAGAGTGACGTGCCTCCTCAATGTGACCTGCTCTGGCGTTGTTGACTGCACCTGCATCGCCTGTGGGAACAGAGGTGTGAAATTAGTCAAAAAGTAACCAACCAACCAAACAAAAAACAACAATGACTAACAAAAAAACAACAAACAAAAACCCAAACCAGGATTTGCTATATGTTTTAATCTTCTGGGTTTTTTACATAAAAATGATCACTCAATCCTAATAATCTGGGAACATTCTGTTGTTTCAAACTGACAGTTAAAAGAGAGAGTTGAATGCAGACGTGAGATAGATTTTTTAAATTCTTTTGTTATTGAGAAAACATCACATCAAACTCCTGCACACATGTGGATGAATAAAAACAATTATAAAAAAAAACCTCCATTCTTCACTGTCTTTTACATTTATGCATCACAAATCACGTTAGAGACAGGACGATATTAATCAATGGAGTACCTGACAATTTGATGAATCACCAAATCCACATATAAAGTGATTCATAACACAGAATGCACAGCTCACCCTGGGGGCCTGCAGCAGGCTGAGGTCTGTGGTGATGGTCGGCCCTCAGTTGCTGAACCTGCTGCATCAAGGACTGGATCTGCTGGTCCTGCCACCTCAACTGCTCCTCCTTCACATTCAGCTTCTCCTCCTTCTCATTCAGCTGTTCCTCCTTCTCAATCAGCTGCTCCTCTTTCTCACTCAGTTGTTCATTCATGTGAGTGACAGTGCTGTCCAGCTGTTGCTGCAATGTCTGCACTGTCTGCAATTGTAAAGATATTACAGTGACGTTATTAAAAATGTAACCGGTCCTGCTGAAAAACACTTATGTTGAAATGTCCAATGTTTATTCCCATCATCTAAAATGTTGTCTGGGGTCTAATAGTTTCTTGAAACACTTCTAAAAGAGCATGTACCAGGTGTTCCAACCTTTGTGATAAAAAAAAAGTCTTATATGATTTACTGGCTTCAAGGGCACTAGACAAGTGCAAAGTTAATTATTTATAACAACCTTCTGATCTATTTCAGACACCGCAGATTTTATCTATAAAAAAAGAGAAAAGAAAATGTGCACATCTGGACCTCTGTGTGTGGGCGCATGCATGTGCTTGTGTGTGTGTGTGTTTGTGTGTGAGAGAGAGAGAGTGTGTGTGTGGTGTGTATGTGTGTGTGTGTGTGTGTTGTTTCTGTGTGCATGTGACTGTGTGTGTGTGTGTGCACGCGCGTGCATGCGTACTTGTATGCGTGCGTGCAGGTGTACGCACACACACATTCGTGTGTGTTTACATACACATACATGTATGTGAGCACTTATGAACTATGAAGCCAACTGCAAAGCTCTTCCTCAACATTCAGTAAAATGTGCCCTGTCTTACAGTGAGACACTTACTTTACATGTACAGGACAGTGCATATTTCCTTACTTTCCTTTTCTTTTTTAGGTATACTTGAATTCCCTACTTGAAAAAAAAAGTATTAACAATTCACTTTTCTACATGTATCATTCATCAAAATGTATTGCGGGTACTTCAAAGATAAACACAAAGATCTAAATTCTTCCATAGCGTTGCAGAAAGAGACACAGGGGATGCTCAAAATACTATCACTACAGAAACAGACACTGCGGTGACAACAGAGTTTGCAAGGAGCTGGAATCAGCCTGTCTCTTTGCTTGGTTTGGCACAATCACTCATAGCTGACAGAAACCATCAAGACATAACTTTTGTTTGTTTGTTTTGCAACACTTAATGCAGTATCAAGCTTTGACAGATGCTATAGCTGAGTGGTTAAGACCACTTCACTTCAATCCGACATGCCCATTAAGTCATGGGTTTGAATCTCAGTGGTAGTGTCTGGCGAGTTAAGGGTGGGGCTCTTTATGATCTCCCAGGTTAAATTCAAGTGCACACCTACCAATGCCTTCAGTATATACACATGCAGATGATCAAATATGCATGTTAAAGATGCCGTAATTTATGTCTGCGTTTGGTGGGTTACAGACACACAAACACACCCAGCATACAGCTGTTCAATGAAATGAGCTGCTCTGAAGTTGGAATGTGTTGGCTGAGGCCATCAGGCAGACCTCCTTCAAAATTAAATGCACAGGAAAAGACCAGGCACGACACCCCACCCAGCAGGGGAACGTAGAGAAGAGAAGAGATGCGTAAGTTTACATTATGGTATAAATGTCTTCAACATCAACATAAATAGAGAAATGAATGAATGCACATATAGATAATGAATTACCAAATAAATAAATAAATGATGACACAGATACATAGATAAATTAAAAAAAATAGATATATATAAAAAAAACAACCAACTAGTCACAACGGTCATGATTTCCTACTAATGTTCAATATTACCATCAGATCCTATCAAGTTATGATCAATCAGATATTTATCTCACTCACACACACACACACACACACACACACACACACACACACACACACACACACACATACACACACACACACACACTTACTTTTCTCATACACATACTCCTGACTTTCCGAAACAAAACAAAAAACCCCCACCAAATCAAAATAGATATATCTCACTTTACCCTATAACCAACACAATCCCTAATCTTAGATGATCTGCAATGACACTATTGGCACAGAAATAATGGAAAACCTACCACTGACACCCTTCACCCTCCCCCTTCCCCAAGATGAAAAAAAACAAACAACTTTTGCCCACTTCAAAATCCCATAAAATATTGTTTTGAACCACTAAACAACAACAGAAATTGGTCCCAGAGATTTTCTGCTATACCATCAATTTCTGTCCCTGTGACATTAATCTTGCCATTTTATATTGTGCTCTAACATCATTTCTTCTTTCAGGTAAAAAAATGTTTATGTTTACTTTAAAAATCTTTCATTAGGTTTACACGGTGCATTTAAGCATTTTATGAATACATTCTTTAGTGGTTTTTGTTGCTGCTGGGTGTTGTTTTTGTTGTTGTCAGTAGTGGTGGTGAAATTTGTCTTGTTTGTTTATTGGGGGCTTTTTTGTGGGGGAAGGGGGGGGGGGGGGAGGAGAGGGGTTGTTCCTCAGCATGAGCTCTGAGGTTCATCAACAGTGAGATTTTTCATGTGACTGTTTTTTGCCCACCATTATAGGTAGCCGCATTCTGACTTCGGTGGTTTGCCTATCTTGTTTTGTTTGTTTTGTTGTTTGTTAGTGAGTTTGGTTTTTTTAGTTGTTGTTGTTTTGTTTTTGTTTTTTGGTTGGTTTTTGTTGTAGGTTTTTTGTGTTGTTTTTTTTTGGGGGGGGGGGTAGATTTCAATTTTGCATGCACTTTCAATACTAAGTTCAACATTGAAATAAAAACTTCCCAAACAACAGAGTATTAATTAAACAATTGGCAAAATCGTACATTCACCTCCGTGCAACAACAGCAAATCACTAAAATGTCAGTTCATTAAAAGAATAAGTGGGCTGCTCTGCAATGAACCTGCTGCATACTGACTCCTGTGTGCATTTATACAATTCAGACCTATCTGATGAATTTTTCTTTGCAAAGATAAAGTAACAAAACAAAAAATAATGCTACCTCAGAGATAGCCGGACTATGCACATTCAAAATACAAAAACAGATTAAAGCACAGACCCAAACTGGTTCAGAGTACAGACCTTATCTAGTTCAGGGTTTACACTATAAAGATATGCTAACTATGTATTTAAATGATGGCAAAGCACTGAGGTAAAGCACATCATGGAAATAATGTGCATGAGTCAAATAAGCCTGTGTGTTTCTTTGATGGGCTCAAGATGCAGCCCTGATCAAATTCATGTACCGTAGGCATACACATATTAATGTGTGCATGTGTATACAAGCACACACATTGTGAAAGTTGAAAACAAATCAGATGAACACACATTTACGATTTACTTACCTCTGACCATCTTTATAAAAACACATAAGTTCACAACAGAAACACTCACCTGCTCTTTCTCCTGCTTCATTGCATCCAACTGTGTGTCCTTCTGCTGCAGCTGTGTGTCTTTGTGCTGCAGCTGTGTGTCTTTGTGCTGCAGCTGTGTGTCTTTGTGCTGCAGCTGTGTGTCTTTGTGCTGCAGCTGTGTGTCTTTGTGCTGCAGCTGTGTGTCTTTTTCCAGTACCACTTGTTGCTGTTTGCAGATGATGATGTGGTTTTCATCAGCAGCCCTCAAGGAAGCTTTCAGGATTGCCTCGTTAGGAAAACGGCCTGTAAGAGAAAATCCCCACATAACATTAGAAAAAAATGATGGAGGCTCCAGAATTTATTCAGAACTGCAAAGACTTTTAGCACCATGATATTCAGCAGTATAAACTGTAAGAACACT
>CM054149.1:16074996-16082496 GCA_028751875.1 Rapana venosa
GAGAGAGAGAGAGAGAGAGAGTGTGTGTGTGTGTGTGTGTCTGCGTGTGCCCACATGCATGCTTGTGTGCATTATTGCATGTGCAGATAATCACATCCTTTTCAATACTGTATTCTGACTTATCAAAGAGACCTTTTCTATGGATTTTGGATTAATTATCAAAATTCTCTTTTTGATGTAAAGTAACTGAAAGTCAATCACTGAGTCAATGACATGAAATCAAGACTATTTTGTCACAGCTCTTACACAATGGCTAAAAAAAAACCCCCACCAACAACATAAAACAACAGACCTGTGTTTTAGCAGCCTGGGCGATAAAGTCCTGGCCCTTTACGTTGATGGCGTGCTGACAGGTGGGGGACACTGCAGCATGGGTGACCCACACATCAGCTTCTTCACTCCAGTCGTACAGCTCCACCCCACAGCTGTAGCACTTCACCTTGTCACTGCACCCTGCAGCATCAACAAGCCAACTCCTGAGCCTCTAGTCTGACTGACCGTCAACAAAACTGTGTGTAGCAGATCTCGATGAGTCCGTTTAAAAGTTAACAAAGGCAAGTAAAAACATATTCATGATATTATAAATTTCTACTTCAGATATTGATCAGTACTTGTACACAGACATGAGACAACAATACAGTGGATCTATCTACACGACTACAGGTATTTGAAATTGAAGCTTTGGAGAATTCAACTGATTTAAATTCATAAACCGTTTTCTTACTCCAGCAGGCCATAGACAGACAATAGAGACATATTATATATTATATTATATTAAACTGAAATCTCTCAAAAAAGTCAGAATGTGAATTTATATAATCCGGTCTCTGTCTCAGTCTCACATAATAAACTTTGTGACTTATTAACTGTCACTTATACCGTGACATAATGATGGTGTGCGCATGTGCAACTTGCAAGTATGCATGCCCATATAATTATAAATATAAAAAATATTTTATATATATATATTATATAAAATATCTATTGACACATCCTTTACAAGTATAAGACTATTATTAAAAGTATACTATAAACCATGGTCCCATGCATGCAAAATGCAGTTGTAACTTCTTGTGCACATGTTAAAACCTGTTCTGCTTTTCACAAGACGTCAAGAGAGTCATTTATTGAATTAATTAAAATTGATCATTATGCAAGTGGGAACGGATGAAAAAATGTACAAAACGGCATGCACACTGGAAATGGAGGTAAAAAAGCACATGTGTTTATTATTCCATGATAAATCCTCAAAATAAAGGAATGATAATTGATAAAATTATTTTTTAAAAACCAAACAAACATGTCTATACTTAAATTGTCAAGATTAAATTCACGCACACATGATTTCAGGTTCAATAATAACACATGGAATAAAAAGAAAAAAGAAGAAAATTCACATCCTGCAAACACACACACACACACAGTACACACAGTGACACACACACAGTTGCACACACACACACACACACACACACACACACACACACACACACACACACACACACACACACACAGAGTGACACACTTGTTTGTAAAACATGCACATAGACACTGAGACAGTGACACTGATACTGGCAGACTAATTCAAGTAGTAATTCACTGCAAACTTTTTAAAAACAAATTAAATTAAAAGATTCAAAATAGATCTGTAAATTATATCATGGAAAATCTAATGTATTCATGATACTTGATAGACCATGTATCATTTATGATGTATGCCCAGTGTACACATGAACACACATGCACACATGTACACACACACACACACGAACACACACACATACACACACACAAGCACACACAGAGTCGTGACAGTGACACACACACACACGCACGCACACACACACACACACACACTAATAAACACTATACTCTATAGCTTCATGTAGATCTACACATGTACACTTCTAAGGGAGAAACACACATGATGCTGCACACACATAGAAACTTTTAAAGAAAAGTATTCAAACTAAACCATAAAAACTTGCATTTGTGTTTATGAACACACACATACACACAGTGACACACACACACAGTGACACACACACACACACACACACACACACACACACACACAGAGTCGCAGACGTAACACAAAATCTCACACACACAATTTATACAATCACAACTCATGAATGTATGACTATGAATCATGCATGCTGTATGTATGTTTGTCCGTCCTGTTCGACGTTGACCTCCAAAACAGCAGAGGAGGCAGCTGCTGTTTCGGAAATTGGGCAGAAATTTGATTATAGTGGAGATGCCTTGCCCACAGTACATCCCCACTCTCTCGGCCAAGTGGGCATAAGGACAGTCAGCGTTGGAGATGTTCTCCAAAGGCCAGCTAGCCCCCAGGGCTGCAGCACATAAGGACTGTGAAAGTCAAGCCTCCTAGTCAGAGTCATAGTCGATCACTAAAGACTAAGCTGTAAAGTGGAATTTCACGAGTGGGAAAGCCACTGGTCATACATACAGCCTCTCACTTTGCTGTTGCCCCCAGCGTCAATGGCTTAATCAAGAACTGTGATAAAGCCCAGGCGCTGATGCACTCACAGCTCTAGACACGCACACGAACATTTTTTTTTTTTTTTTAACAAAACTGCACGCAAGCCAGAAATGGATCAGTGATCCATATATAAAGACAATGAGAGCTTATTTCACTATTGTCAAAGTACAAGAAATATATGTAATCTTTATAATTTTAAAGATATTATAACTTAAGTTTAATTATATTATTTACACACACACACACACAATCTGTACACAGATGTGTACACCCAACACACACAACACACACACACTCATGCACAACTGAGAGTATGTTATCTATCCCACACACACACACACACACACACAACACAACCACACATATGCATACACTTGTACATGTACACACATGCATACATGCACACACACACACACATGTATGCATGCACACACACGCGGATTGGATGTAAAAAAGCATATGTATTCATAAGTGTTTGTAAAATTTGTAAGTTAATCCATTATCTCTTAAATTAAAGAATTTGAATTAAAAAATATTTTTAAATGAAATACATAACACATGTGTACACATGATCATGATGATGTGTATAAGCACACACACACACACAGTGACAGTCTGACACACACACAGTGACACACACACACACACACACACACACAAAAGTCACACACACACAACACAACCACACATATACATAGATACACTTGTACATGTACACACATGCATACATGCACACACACACATGTATGCATGCACATACACACATGGATTGGATTTAAAAAGAAAAAAGCATATGTATTCATGAGTGCTTGTAAAATTTGTAAGTTAATCCATTATCTCTTAAATGAAAGAATTTGAATTAAAAAATATTTTTAAAATGAAATACACAACACATGTGTACACATGATCATGATGATGTGTATAAGCACTCACACACCCACACACAGTGACACACACAGTGACACACACACACACACACACACAGTGACACACACACACACACACACATACACACACACTGACTGACTGAGTTAACAGTGCTGCTAGTGCCTATGCCCAAATAATGCAAAATTTATTTAAAAATCATACACTCAGATTTCAAGTTCAGACATGTGTACATCATCATGTATTATTCATTTAAACATACAATACACACACATATATAATTATCATATATCAATTATAATGTTTAGAAATTTACAAAAACAGAAAGTACTTTCAATGTCACAAATTAAATACACTACACAGACAGTGAAGCTTTTAACTAGTATAAGAATATATGGCAGTACAATGAATTGATTATGCTAGTAAATAACACATCTTAAGGGGGGAAAAAACTAAACTGTGTTGCTTACCACTGTAGAAAAATCCAGCAGAAGCCATAACAGCAGGAGGGAAGATTTTAGCACACATTTTAGGCCAGCCTTGGAAAGAACCCAGCCTGTCTTCTTCCTTCTGATACTGCACATACTTCATTCCCATCTCAAAGTCACTTACTTTAGGCTTCTTTGCTGCCTGCTGTTTATAGTACACCAGTCTGATCCACTTTTCTTTTTGCTGTGTGATGTTTCCGACATCAAAGCCCATAACTAAAGGACAGGAGGGACACACTTTCCTGTGCACAGTGCCAGGCTGATGACCATTGAGAACCAGCACTGTCCCACAATAAACACACATCACATCTTGCTGCTCTCTCCTGAAGATGAATCCTTCCTCTGCCCAGGTCTGGTACTTGGCACAAGTGATGGGCTGGGGAAATGTCTGCAGGCGTTGACTGGCAAATAAGTGATCATAATTTCCAGTCTTGGGTTTGTAGGGATGTTTAATGGGTTTCTGATCCAGCACACTTGGTTGAGGCGTTGAATCAGATGTGTCTGCATTCTGATTCTGAGCGGATGGATCTCCAAGATTGTCTTGATCTTCCTGATTCTCATGAGATTCTGGAAAAAGCACCCGTCGTGCTCTAGCTTCTCTTTCACTGGTTGTTGGATGTTGTGAGCGTTCTGGTGTTGCATAGTTTGTGTGGAGATGATTGGGTACATACTTCGCAAATGGACTTTCCAACAACATGTTCCAGTCGATCATACATTCTTCTTCCAGATCCACAACGTCGGAATCGGATGGGTTTAAAGCAGGGCATTTGGGACTAATCACTCGATGCACTGCGGCGGGCGACATGTACAACTTACATTCTGTTGATGGCGAAACAGTACTCCAATCACAAAAATGAACACCACACGACTGGCACATCACACCATCCTTCAGGCAATCCGCAGTTCGTTGAAAATGTGCTTCTGCTGCTTTGAAAGGAAAACTGGAGATGCCAGAGCATGCATCACTTGGCATCGGCCATTGTGCAAAGGTAGACAGCCTCTTCAGCACATTGGAAGACATTTTCCTTGCAAGAAATAAGCTGACAAATTATAAAAATGTTCCCCAAAGTTCACTTTACACCACAGAATATCCAATGTTATCAAAACTAATGAACCTCCTTAATTTTGTTTAGATGTCCGCCATATTGCGCGTAACTCTGCTACTCTTCTTCTGGGAGAAGCGGAAGAAGGGACGTAATCCCAGCCCTGACCTCATTTGGCCTCGGTCAATCTGACTTCGGCGGATAGAAAATAATGTTCAGTGCATCTTTCTGAGTCGAAGTGAGGTTAGATCCTACTGAAAACTGACGCACAGGTAGTCTGGCTGCTAACTGAGCTGTTTGAGGGAGATTGTTATTCAAAGTTAAACAGAAAAGCTGTATTTCATCAAACAACATAGCAACAACATATGAAATTATGAGTACAAGAGTCCGCTAGACAATCTGGGAACATTTTTCCTTGGAATGTAATTGATTTTACTGCTCAAAACAACAACGACAGCAGCAGCAGAAACAACAATAACCTCAACAACAACAGCAACAACACCACACACACACACACACACACACACACACACACCACACACACACACACACACACACACAAGATGGCTTGATGAAAAAAAGCAAATGCACTGCTTATTCAATGTACCATCTGAAAATAAAAGTTTGACTTTGACTTTGTCTTTGACACACACACACACACGCACGCACGCACGCACGCACGCAACGCGCGCGCGCGCGCGACTGGGGCTCTCTCTCTCTCTCTCTCTCTCTCTCTCTCTCTCTCTCTCTCTCTCTCTCTCTCTCTCTCTCTCTCTCTCTCTCTCGTGCATTTGAATTGTGGCCCAAGGCTGATGTTCAATAAAAACATTTTCAATTTCATTTTCATTCTTTTTTTTTTCTCTCTCTCTCTCACCCTTGGAGAAAAAAGATTATCAATCAATCAATCAATCAATCTCTCATCATCATCATCTCTTAGATCATTCCTGCATAATAGACAACAATATATCTCGATCAATAACACTAAATTGTGTACACTACCCGTAAAATACAGAGTACCACAAGGGTCTGTTTTAGGCCCACTTTTATTCTCTCTCTATATGTTAATGACCTTCCCCTCTACATCAAGGAATCGTGTGAAGTTTTTTGCTATGACACTACAATTCATACTAGTCACACCAGTCTTGACAGAATATCTACCTCATTACAAAGTAGCATTGATTTTCTAAGCAAATGGTACAGTTATAACCACGTCACTTAACCCTCAAAAGACCAAAGTCATACTTATTACAAGACAAAAGAGACAAAACATGACATCTCGACTTCCTCCAATATTTGTAAATAATGAAACTATTGAGGAAGTTGAAAACCATAAACTTCTAGGTATTGTGATTGACAACAATCTGTCATGGATGGCACACATAAATAAATTGTGCAAAACAGCCTCCAAACACGTATACCAACTATGCAAAGTCAAACAATTTATCAACATACATGCCAGAAAACTATGTCTACATGCTTACATTTTATCCTCAATCAACTATTGCTTTACCCTTTTTGACATAGCCAGTACCAATATTCTGAAACCTCTCAATAGCACTTACAAACAAGCACTCAAAGCAGTTCTCCTAAAATCTTTTTCTTTAACCGTAGCAGACTATGCAAAGCTTGAGATTCTTCCATAAAAGATATGTTTACCCTGAATAAAGGAATATTCATGCATAAAGTTATGACATGTTGAGCTCCACAAACACTCCAATTTAAATTCCATATGACTTCCCGATATCCTACCAAAATTCAGTTACCAATACCTAGAATTGATCTCTTTAAATCAAGCCTCACATACTCAGGTAGCCTACTCTGGAACATTCCAAAGTAAAGAACTTTTCAAGAAAGCTATCTATACCCACCTCAAAAGTACTAAATGATATATTAACACAACAGTACTCTTGCCACATGTACACAATATAAAAGAATAAATAATAATAATTTAAAAAAATAAAATAAAATAAAATACACCAGTAAATTTCTGTTCAAGGAATGGTCACAGTAACTATTAATGACGTCACCTTGATCATATAATCAATGAATTAACCATTGTGTTATGGCCTTGAATTTTATACCATTGGTTATTAACTAGAAAATTTATCAGTTAGAATATTTTAGTGGCTATGTTAAGTTGTGTGATTTTGTGTTCATTATCGTTCTAATTTGATGCTATCGTTGTTCGTTGGTGGATCGGTGGTCTAGAGGTAACGCGCCTGTCTAGAAAGCGAAAAGTCCGGGTTCGTATCCCGTCTGGGCCCGAAACTTTTCCCCCATCCATTAGACCATGAGTGGTGGTCTGGGCGCTAGTCTTTCGGATGAGACGATAAACCGAGGTCCCGTGTGTTACAGAAAATTATGCAGCGCACGAAAAAGAACCCACGGCAACAAGAGAGTTGTCCCTGGCAAAATTCTTAGAAAAAAGCCACTCTGATAGGGAAAGAAATACAGTTGCAGACAAAAAAAAAAAATAAAAAAAAAAAAAGGGGTGGCGCTGCTCTTGTGGCGACGTGCTCTCCCCGGGGAGAGCAGCCCGAATTTCACGCAGAGAAATCTCGTGACTTAAAGTGGTATA
>CM054149.1:16087496-16112496 GCA_028751875.1 Rapana venosa
TATAGGGCTAACATGTGCTAATTTTAGGGTTGATATCGTCATTTTGCAAAACTGAAGGCTGGGTCAGAGAAACAGTAGGTTACAGCCTCCTATGCACCTGCAAGAATTTCTCTTCTCACGCGCTACGATTGTTTTCAGCTGGGATCTTGGTTGGAGTAGTTAGGTTGGTAGGCCTATTCATTATTTTTTCATGTCTATTTTTAAAATTGTTGTCATTTTTTTTTCCATGTTCGATCCTTTTCCTTTTTGTACGTGTAGAAGGGCTTTTAGTAAGCCAGGCTTTGCTAGGCTTGTGAAATGGTGGTTAGTTTCCCCATTGGAGGATAATGTTATGTTATGATGTGGGCTGCATACATTTTGCTGATATATCTTGTACTGAGCTAGCGACAGGGATGGATTCTGACAGCAGTGCAGACCTGCATAGAAAAAACCCAAGAATTATTGTCAACTTGATTAGGCCTAGCTGCTTTCCAGACTGGCTTTTACAGTTAGACTTTTCAAATGCCAAAATACATACAATTCATCTACGGGTGTGCTCATTATAGGCCTGGCCTAATTGTTCACATGGGACCTTGATCCCTTTCTCACTTCACAGACCTCCGCCTATCGGTATTAAACCGTCAGGATTGGGATAAAGTCTAGCATCAATTGGTACATGATTCTCTGAAGTTGGAATGTGGCAGCTGAGGCCAGCGGGCAGACCTTGCGCAGAGTCACGAACACAGAAGGTTACACATCCCGACCAATATTATAGGGAACGCAGAAGGCATATGGTTCAAACCAGCACACCCCTTTCTGCATGGATGGCTGCCTCTAGATGACCAAATCATCTCCTGTCATGCAGCTCCTACAAAAGGATGTCTCTCTGAGTGAAGGTCTGTGCTCAATCACTTAATACAGCTGCACAAAAGATTCCATGAAGATAACCCGGGGTTCTTTTGAACACTTTAGTGTTGAAGCCTTCAAGAACCGAAAGATAGGGTGACTGGATTGTCTTGCCTTGCATTGCATACTACCTTCAGTCACAGCAGATTTCTCTGTGTACAATTCGGGCTGCTGTCTCTACTGGGGGAGTGCGTCGCCACAAGAGCAGAGCTAACCCCCTCCAACCCCTTTTTCTCTCTCCAGTTTTTCTGTCTTGCATGTGTAAATACTTGATGCAGACATGAATGCAAAAGAAAACGTATGTTCAATCCTCCTGAAGTCAGATAAGGTATGATGTCACGGGTAACCTTTTTTTTCTCTCCAGGAAACCTATGGCCTACATATTTTCCTCATGCACGTAAGTGTGCATGCATGAGCTCTTCATTTTTATTTCAACAATGGTTAGATTTTCGAGGGACGGGGAGAGACAGAGAGAGAGAGACAGAGAGACAGAGAGAGACAGAGAGAGACAGAGAGAGAGAGTACTGCCAATAATATAATTTCCTAATCCGACTTCAGAAGAATAGAACATACACTGGTAGGGAGAAGGAGCTTGCATTTCTATCTATCTATCTATCTATCTATCTATCTATCTATCTATCTATCTATCTATCTATCTATCTATCTATCTATCTATCTATCTATCTATCTCTAATATATATATATATATATATATATATATATATATATATATATATATCTTGTCAGAGTCTCCCCAGATTAACTACCCAAGTGAGGCTGGAGAGCATAGGTGGTGAGTGGCAGGCAGCGGAATAGACGAGCAGACAGACCAAGGCTGGCTGCCCAAAGATGGTGTCCCTTCTGCAGTGGGTGGTGAATGATGTGGAGGGGATCAAAGCCAAGATCGTCTTCTTCCTCCTCATCCTCTGTGTGGCTGTCTTCAAGCTCATCTTACTGATCTTCCCCTTCCTGGCACGTACCTTAGAAGAGAAGGCGAAGGTAAGTGCAGTAATAATTATGAGCCATTTCCATAAATCCTTCTCTAAAGTCGGAATATGGCTGCCTCAGTGGCGATGTACTCGAAAACTGTCTACATACAAAACTTCTCCTCCCAGTGTGTTCGTATGGTCTCACGATGATATGTTCCAAGGTGGGAGGAGTGAAACGGAGTGCATGTTCTGGATGACCCCCTGCTGGGAAACACGCAACAACAATATAAAATAATAGTCTGTAACACGCAACAACAACATGAAATATAATCTGTAAAGAATTCAAGCTGTGTGGAATAATCACGAGCGATGAAATCGGTACGTGTTGTTTACAGACAGGTTGATTGAGGAAGTTAAATGTATATCTGTGTGTGTGTGTGTGTGTGTGTGTGTGTGTGTGTGTGTGTGTGTGCGTTTGTGCGTGCGTGCGTGCGTGTGTGTGAAGCGCTTTACATGTCTTTCTGTGTAGGCTGATATATGTTTCCTTTAAACTACATTTTGTGGCTTTTTGTTGTCTTGCTTCCCTCACTCTCACTCACCCACACGCTTTCTTTGCTCATAATTTTATCTTATCACACACACGCACGTGCACACACACACACACGCACACACGCACGCACGCACGCACGCACGCACGCACACACACACACACACACACACACACGCACGCACACGTACACGCGCGCACGCACACACTTGTAAGATTGAATTTAACCAGTTTTTCCACCTCTGGCACAGAAATGGACGAACACAGAATAAAATAAACCGTTTCAGATGAGTAATAAAAAGATTTAAGTTTTAGTCTATAATTATGAAGGACAACACAGGATTGAACCAACGCCCTATGGAATACTTGTCTGACGCATTACATGGGGTAAAAAAGTTAGGTTGATCCCACCAACAATTATAATCCTGACCCACATACTATTCAAAGAGGAAGGAAGGTGGCAGGATGGTTAAGACGTTCGCCTGCCAACAAGTAAACCGTGAGGTTCTGGGTTCGATTCCCAGCCTCGCCCTTTCTTCCCAGTTTGACAAAAAATCGAACTGAGTGTCAAAGTCCTTCGGATAAGACTATATAAACCGAGGCCCCGTGTGCGAACGCATGCAGAACATCTTGCGCGCACGTTAAATCCTATTCCACTTTTCGGAAGAGTAGGCCATTGTGTACCGGTGGGAACAGATGACAAAATTGACAAAGCTGCATGCACACGGGGACTGGATGTAAAAAAAAAAAGCACATGAGTGCTTATTCCATTATCCTCGATATAAATGAATAAATAAATAAATAAAAATACATAAATAAATAAAGAGCAGTGTGCTAGCCTAATTCATCCAGAATGTAGATTTTTATCTGTAAGAGGCGTTGCAGTGTATTATTTATTTATTTATTTATTTATTTATACCACTTTAAGTCACGCAGATTTCTCTGCGTGAAATTCGGGCTGCTCTCCCCTGGGAGAGCACGTCGCCACAAGAGCAGCGCCACCCTTTTTTTTTCTTTTTTCCTGTCTGCAACAGTATTTGTTTCCCCTCTCAGAGTGGCTTTCTTCTACATAATTTTGCCAGGGACAACTCTCTTGTTGCCGTGGGTTCTTTTACGTGCGCTAAATAATTATGCGCAACACACGGGACCTCGGTTTATCGTCTCATCCGAAAGACTAGCGCCCAGACCACCACTCATGATCTAATGGATGGGGAAAAAGTTTCAGGCCCAAACGGGATACGAACCACCGCACACTTCCGACCCGGACTTTTCGCTTTCTAGACAGGCGCGTTACCTCTAGACCACCGATCCACCTTGTTATTATGCTTGTTACTTGAAGCGTGGCTGTCTTTGTGCAATATCTTCACCCCTCCCTACGTTTGTGCTCCCGCTCTTCCTGGTGTAGAAGGGGACCAATCGCGTGGGCTGCTGCTTACAAACATGTTCATTTTTAAACCGTGTTGCTCCCTCTGATTGTGATCTTACGTACAACGTTGTGCCTCAATAGCTATCTTTTTTTCTTTCTCTGTCTTTCTGTATCTGTCGCCCACTTTGTGTCTCAGTCTGTGTCCGTGTCTCCCTGTGTCTCTATTTCTATGCTTGCTTATAGATCTATATTATCTCCTTCTGTCACTCTATTTCTCTATGTCTGTCTTGCGCGCTATTTCTCTATGTCTGTCTTGCGCGTGAGTATGTATGTATACGATAATGCATACCACCCGTGCATGTGCACATGCATGTATACGTACAGCCTACTCTTTGTGTGTATGTGTGTGTGTGTGTGTGTGCAGAAGCAATGCCCAGAGTTCACCATCAGTAGGGTCACGATGACCAATCTCACCTCCGTTGTTCGGTTCAAAACCCTTGACCTCTTCAAACCAACCGCGAAGGGGAAGCCACCCGTCGACATCATACTCCACACATTAGACGGCAACATCGTCCATCTGATGGACATAGTTCGTCCGGAGCGTCCTCTGATCGTGAACTGCGGCAGCTGCACCTGATCCCCATTTCTGCGCGGGCTTGAAGAACTGGCCAGACTCCAGGTAAGATTGGGAGATGGTCAAGGAAACAACGTTGTCACAATAATTGGGATGCATGGTCTTGGTCTTGACCTTAACCAATTACGTACTAGCCTTCACCTGATGAATGATTTTGATATCGGCCCATTCAGATTATAATTGGTTTTCTTGATTATGTCTGTTAGAATTTGCTCTGTAATGATAATTTTTTTTATGAGTTTAAGCAAGTGGAACAGAGTAGATATGTATAAATCACTTCAACTTCCACAATGGCAACACAGACTTTCCGTTTTGGTTGTGGTCAATCTCAGTTCTTCGTTATCATACTGTTTTATTCTTAAGAAGCTTAGAGCTTTATCGTATTCAGCATGTTTAAACCCTGAAAAGATATCAGACTGTTAGTAAGGAGGTTGTCTTCTATTCCTTTTCTGCTCTTGCTCTTCATTTTCTTCTTCTCTTTCATATTTTATTATCTCCTCCTTCCATATTCTATTTATTGCTGTTTCTTCATCAACAACTTCTTCTCCCTCTCCTCCTCCTCCTCACATTTTTCCCCTTCTTGTTACTGTCATTACTTCTTTTGCCTCATAAGAATAAACACCGTCACTCTGATAAATAATGACATCTATGACCATATCCCCCCAAAAATGTGCACTTCCATTTTCCAGGGCCAGTTCTCGTCCGTAGCTGACTTCCGTACTGTGTACATCAAAGAAGCCCACCCTGCTGACCACTGGCCAGCCCTTCCCAGCGGCGTCCCAGTGACCACCTCCTGCCTGTTTGCCCGCAGGCTGAAGAACGCTGCCGAGCTGGCCGAGAGCACTGGGGTGCCCAGAGGGAGATGCTTGTGGACAATATGGACAACGAGATGATCAAGCTGTACGGGGCTGGACCTTTCAGACTGCTCATCATCCACGAGGAGTGGTCAGCTACCTGAGTGACTACAGCTCTATGAATTATCAGCCACAGGATGTGGAGAAGTACCTTCAGGACCGGTTTTCAAAGTAAAGATGTTTTGAGGAAGGTGTGTGTACAGTTCAGGTGTGAATATTGTCTTGCGCGTGGACTATCTTGAAATTCAGGAAACGGGCTGTCTATGACATATTTTTCATTTCAGAATTAGGACAGGGTTTTTTTTTCTAAGAGTTTGAAAACTTAGCCCATATTTGGCTAATATTGTTATGTTCTTTTTATGCATTTTGTTTCTGTCTATGTGACTAGATTTACCTGGACGGAAAGAAATAGCAGCCATTACATTTAAAAGCTGATATTAATACACACACCCCCACCTCCCACACCAAAACAAAACTAATCAACCAGCCAACAACCAACCGACTACTAACCAACCAACTAACCAATCAATCAAATACCAACCTACCAAACAATCAATCAACTTAAAAAAACAAGAAACAAGCAACCAACAAACGAACAATAGCAACAACGACAACAATAAATTTTACATTACCAAGAAAACTAGAAAAACGTGACCCCAAATCTTCAGGTTTGTCTGCTGTAATTGTGATGAATAATTGTTCTCACTGGTTCCTACAATTTTCTCTTGTGTCTATCCCATGAACGATATTATGTACAGCTGGCATTGGCTATTTGTTGTCAACATTATTTACCATCTTCACATGTTTGTTTGTGTTGTTGGTTGCTCTATATGCCGCATGTGTTTCATAAGTAAATCAGGTAATGATAGTCAGAGAAGGAGAGAAAGACACACACACAGAGCTAATGGTGGTCAGGGTAAGTTCATTTAAGGGTGGGTCGGTGGACTGTGGTTTTTTGTTCTGGAATAGTCTTCAAATCACCACATGTAAGAAGAGACAGGATGTTTAGAGACAGTTGCATTTTTAACTAGCACAGACCACACCAGTGCATTATTTGGGAGTGGAGATGCTGTTTTATCCAGCAAGAGACTTCAAGAGCCAGTAAATGTGATATCATACAAGCCGGTAAATGTGATATCATACAAGCCGGTAAATGTGATGTCATACAAGCCGGTAAAGGTGATATTATACAGCACCTCTTATAGCCATAATTAGCAGAAGCACATCGTTGTTCAGGAATGGCGTTAGTACTGTAGGGTAGAACTGTGGTGCTGGCTTCATTGCGAGGGTCGCCTTCTGTGCAAGCCCTACATGAGTGGATAACTTTATTCCCCTATTTACAAATTATAGTTCAGAGTGATGCAGGCGCAAAGACGGTATGGGTCTTCGCATCCTGTGCACCATCAGTGTACCTTGTACTTAGTGAATCTGTAGAAGCACTTTTTTGTACGTGGGTGACCTTGGAAGCAGACGATGTCTTCAAGGACAAAACCGAGCGAAGAGTACATAATTATGGACAATAGTCTGCCAATATCCTCATGTCATGTGTAATGATTCAAAAAAGAAATCCCCCTTGTATTTCTTTGGGCTCCCCCACTCCCTTTACTCAAGAATTGTAAAGAATATCTTTTCTTTTGACAGATAGGCTGTATGTTTCTGAAAAAAAAACACTTAAGAAAAAGCATCTGATCATTAATCGCATTCTTCTTACTAAGCAGAGAGTATGATGTATCATGTTTTGATTCTTGTGGTGCACCATAGTTTTGCAGAGTCACAGTGGTCCGCACAGTATCCACACACATGACGAAACGAACGGGAATCTGGTTGTCAGAGGGTTTGTTTCTGACCTCTTCACGTGTTCACACTGGGCGGTCATTGCAGCTCTTCAAGGCTGTCAGTGCACGAAGCAACTTTGTTTTTTTTTGGAGTACTTTGTATCCCACTCTTGTGATAAAACATCACAACTCGTTGGAAATATATATTTTACTATTAATCGGACACAAGCCGTTTTTGATACAGATCTGTATTTTATATAACTTTCGTTGACATCTGGAACTGTTTCATAAAACGACATTAATTTAAGTTCATGGTTTTTCAAACGGTGAAAACAGCTTTCAAACCGTACTCTTAGATACATTCTCTGAAAAGAAGTAGACATATAGCTTCGTTATTGAAATTGGTACCGATCAGACTAAAGTTGAAACACGTTTGCATTTCAGCATAGCAATTTGTAACAATTTATGATTTCGTTTCCAATGCTTTTGATTACGACTCACTATAGAATTATATAAGCACTAATGTACAACATTCTAATTTGAAATATAAAAAAATCTTATTTCTCTGGGGTTTTTTTTTCACGAAGAAAAACAGCTTTGCTTGCTTCCTTTCTTTCATTCGTTGTTTTTTCCCCATCTTTCTCTCACTTAAAAATTGTAATATATGGGTCGTGACACACTTTTGATGATTCCCAATGTTCATGTAAATCTGTTTGTTGTAGAAATGATATCTTGTCAAACTGATTTTGTGTGTGTGTGTTTGTAAAATTGTTTGCATTCAGAGCACGTCTCGGGGAAATCAGTTGAAAGTTAGCATTGCTTGAAATAAGGCTTGAAACTGAGTTTCCAATAAAGTGGCAATGAAGACAGCCAAAGGGAGTTTTGGTGTTTTGCAGTCTTTGCCACCCGTCTGTTTGTCTGTCTGTCACTCTTTCTTTCGTTTCTCTAAGCCTCTCTCTGCCTCTGCCTCCGTGTGTGTGTGTGTGTGTGTGTGTACTTGCATTTTTAATGTTTTAAAATTTTATTTAGACCTCTAATATAATATAATTTATAATAGCCTGAACCTATTACGTCTAGGCGTAGACTGTCTCTGCGAGCATGACGCAACGACCCTGTCCCACCCCCACCCCCTGTCTGGTTAGAGATTAGGCTTAGTTGAAGAGTGACGCTTTTTCAACTTATATTTTACGTCATTAGACTGTAAGTCATTGAGACAGCTTGGATGGGCGGAAAATCTCGTTGCTAAACTTAGCAAGGTCTGTGAAGTAGGTAAGAAGAGGGAGTTAACTGTGCCGTTTTCCCCGGACAGACTGGGGTTTTTTTGGGTGGGTTTTCTTGGGTCTGTACTTCTATTGTGGTTGCTGTTGTTGTTGTTGGACGTTCCCCAGCTTAACGTCCAGGGGGTCACCCAGAATATGCACTGTGTCACACTCATCACACCTGGGAATCCCAGATCAGAAGTGTGCCCATGAATCTTTTCAGCTAACTTGCCGTAATTATAGGCAGTCATACGCTGGCTTCAGATGATTTTGTTTTACCAAAGAAAACCACTATGTTGCTGTGCTAGAGCTTTTCATGAATGAAGATAATGTCATCAAAGTATATACCATTATTTTAACGTAGGCCTAACTCAGTAACTGACCCAGTGTTCGGCCTTTGCCCTTGTATTTTATGAAACGGATAGGTCTATTGAAGGAAAGACCTGAGAGTTACCTTGATAAATGAACTAGTCTATTACTTGATTCGAGTTTCAAAAGGCTATATGGATGTAACCATTTTTGTTTCCTGATCGAAGTTCTGCATAATTGAAAGGATATAGTTTGTTTATACAAGAATATGCTGGGAGTTGGTTTTTCTTATTTACCAAAACACCCTATTGTTTAAAACAAAAATCTGGCCCCAGATGAGATATCTTTGTTGTATAGCCTTGCCTTTATCATCACCATAATCATCATCATTATTACTGTTTTTCTTTGTATTATTATGATGATGATTATTACATGATGATGATGATGATCATCATATCATCATCATCATCATCATCATCATCATCATACTGAGACAACAGTAATTTACATGCTTGTATATTTGACAGTCAGGTCAGTCAGAGAAGTTCTCTGCTACTGCTACTGGTATCCATGTAACCCAGTACAACCTGTCGCATGTGGGGGAGGAAACCCCAATAGAAAAAACCCAAAACATATGGAGACTTGGAGAGGAGATTGGCGCCACCAAGGAATATCCTAAGCCCACAGAAAAAACATGAAAGACAAATGCAAAGCCGAAATGATACCGGATCGGTCGAGGCCCGGGCTACCAACGACCGCGCTTTCCATTGATCAACACCAGGGTGGAAGTGACAAGTCAGCTACTGGAGTTAAAACATTACTTAAGCTCCCTAGAGAACAAATCACCATTGGTACATGGAACGTCCGTACACTCTACCAGTGCGGAAAAATCAAAGAACTAGAGTATGAGCTTAGCCGATATAAATGGGACATTATTGGACTAGGAGAAGTGAGATGGACAGGATTTGGTGAGACATTGACTGAAGAAGGCAACAAGATCTGGTACAGTGGCCAAGAGAAACATCACCAACATGGAGTGGCATTTATTGTCAGAAAGGAAGTAGTGGGGTGCATTATCAGCTGTACACCGGCTTCCAGCAGGATTATCAGCATCCGGGTGTCGGCCAAGCCCAAGAACATCACCATCATACAAATCTATGCACCATCATCTGACCATACAGATGAAGAAGTAGAAGAATTTGATGAAGATCTTGAAGTGACCATTAAGAAAATACCCAAGAAGGACATCATCATCATCCAAGGGGATTTTAACGCCAAAGTAGGTCCTGACTCTTACAACCAATGGGCCGGAACAGTTGGTCAGTTTGGAACTGGGGAGACCAACGACAGGGGACTACGTCTGCTGGAGTTTGCCTGCACCACAGACTTACCATTGCCAATACCCTCTATCCCCACAAGCAGTCAAGGAGGACAACCTGGCATGCGCCAAACGGCAAGATCCATAACCAAATAGATTTTATCTTAACACCACGGCGCTTCAAATCCAGCATCAACAGAGCCAGAACAAGAACCTACCTGGAGCTGACATAGGCAGCGACCACGACCTTGTGCTGCTGGTATTCAAAATGAAGCTGAAGAAAAACAAACAGCCTGCAAACCCACGTATCAAATTTGACGTGGACAAACTGAAAGATCCAGATGTCGAGGAGATCTTCCAAGCTAAGCTTGGCGGACGTTTTGCGGCATTAACCCTCCTGGACAATGACATCAATGACCTCACCAACAACTTCAATGAGGCAGTCCGAGAAACAGCAGAGGAGGTACTCGGTCGTCAGAGGAATAAACACCAGCCATGGACTACCAATGACATCTTGGACCTCTGCAATACAAGAAGAGCACTGAAACCAACCAGGTCTTCCAACCCTAAAGAATACCGGGAGGCCAACAATCTCGTGAAGAAGTCAATGTTAAAGGCCAGAGAGAAGTGGATCAGTGATCAATGTGATGAGATCGAAAAAAACATGAAAGTGGGCAACAGTAAAAAGGCATACGACACCCTGAAGAAACTCACAAAACCACTTCAAACCAAATCATCAGTCATTGAAGACAGCTCCGGAAACCTCCTCACAGAAAGCTCAGCTGCATTGAACAGGTGGTCTGAATATTGTCAAGAACTGTACAACTACCAATACAACCTGACAAGAGCATAATAGAAGAGAAAGCAGCAACATCAAGAGCACCCTCGCCATTACCTATACTGAGGGAAGAAGTGGAAGAAGCCATCCGCAGCTTACCAGTAGGAAAGTCCCCAGGAGCAGACAATATACCAGCAGAGCTGCTCAAGCATGGTGGCGAAACAGTCATCACATATGTTACAGCTATCTGTCAGAAGATTTGGGAGACAAAACAGTGGCCAACAGAATGGACACAATCACTCATCATACCCCTGCCCAAGAAGGGGAATTTACGCCAATGCCAAAACTATAGAACAATCAGCCTCATCAGCCACGCCAGCAAGATCATGCTCAAAGTTATTTTGAATCGACTCAAGAAGGAGGCAGAAGAACACCTTGCAGAGGAACAGCTGGGTTCAAGGCGGGCAGGAGCACAATCGAACAGATTTTTAACTGCCACATCATGATGGAAAAACATCTTCAACATCAGAGAGACCTGTTCCACAACTTCATCGACTTCAAGAAGGCTTTTGACAGAGTATGGCACGAAGGCCTGTGGCAGGTCCTCAGAATGTTTGGCATTGAAGAAGGACTAGTGCAAACCATTCAAGCACTATACAACACTGCAAGCAGTGCAGTCCTTCTGAACAATCAGGTCGGAGACTACTTCAAAACCACAGTTGGGGTCCGACAAGGATGCCTGTTATCTCCAGTCCTGTTCAATCTGTTCTTGGAAAACATCATGAGAGAGACCCTCCATGACTTCCACCCTACCATCTCCATTGGCGGCAGACCCCTCAACAACTTACGGTTTGCCGATGACATTGACCTCATGGGCGGAAGTAACACAGAGCTGCAAGATCTTACGACCAGACTTGAGAACAGAGCTGGAGCATATGGGATGGAGGTGAGCTCGGAGAAAAGTAAAGTACTTGTGAACAGCACGAGCAATGCTACCGCTAAAATTTACATGAACGGCCAACAACTGGAGGAGGTAGACGCTTTTAAATACCTCGGCGCTACACTCACTAAGGACGGGCGATCGACGACAGAAATCAAAGTCAGAATAGCCATGGCAACATCTTCCATGACAAAACTCACCACCATATGGAAAAGTAAAGAGATCAGTTTCCCAATCAAACTAAAGCTCTACAAAGCCCTAAAATTCAGTCGATCCTGCTGTACGGAAGTGAAACCTGGACATTGACTGCTGAAACAGCAAAGCGAATCCAGTCATTCGAAACAAAATGCCATAGAAAACTACTGGGCATATCCTGGAGAGAACGAAAGACCAATGAATTTGTCAAGAGTCAAATAACACGGCTGGCAGGTCCACAGGAACCCCTTCTCACCATCGTCAAGAAGAAAAAGCTGACATGGTTCGGCCACGTCACCCGCCACAACACTCTGCCCAAAACAGTACTGCAGGGAACACTCGAAGGTGGCAGAAGGAGGGGAAGACAGAACAAGTCATGGATGGACAACATCAGAGAATGGACCAGGATGAATGACTCGGCACTACTGCGCAGAGCCGAGGACCGAGATGGATGGAGGAGGCTTACCACGGCATCGTCTTTCATGTCTCCCCCACGACCGCCAAGGTCACGGGTCTGATGATGATGATGATATTTGTTTATTCGTATGTTCACGTGGCTGCTGTGTATGTATGTGTGTGTGTGTGTGGTTTTCTTGTTTTGTTTTTGAGGGCTAGATGAAAACAATAATCGTTGTACTTATTCTATTACATTCTGAAAAAAATATTTCGTTCGTAAAAAAAAGTCTTTCTCTCTAACTGTCCACTTGTGTGTCAGTTTAATTGTCTCTAGGCCTATCTGTCTTTTGTATGAACTGGGATATGTATTAGGCCTTTATATAGGCCTACTATAACCAGATCACTATTTTATTAGGCCTTTTTGGGATGGGGGGAGGGGGGTTAGTACTATGGGAATGCATTGTTTTGCAAACTGTGTATGTTCTGCGTCTACTGGTAAACTCATACGCATCATAACCTTGTCAACAGATTATCTTTCATAATTAAAAGAAAAAAAAATCAAATTTCCAACGTGAAATCGCACACAAGACGCAGACGACAAGATGGCCGGCGGAAGCGGAACAGGAGATCAGGGCAAAGGTCGTGGTGCCTGTTGCCCGGGAATTTTGTATTCTATCATGTGGCTGCTGGTGCTGGTCCTCTTCGCCTGGCCTCTGGCCATCTTTCTAGCCGTCCTCTACATCATCCTCCTGCCGTTCACCTCCTGCATCAAGCCCCTGAGGGAAGTCTGCGACCCGCTGCTCAAAGCCGTGCAGTTCCCGCTGCGCTGTGCTGAGTGCTGCATTAACATGTCCCCCATGTGCTGAGGAGCAAGTGTGTAAAGTGAACACGGTGCTGAAAAGACAGACGGGAAACTTAGAAAAACGGACTGATAGTGGAAAAAGAGAGAGAGAGAGAGAGAGAGAGAGAGAGAGAGATTTAGAGAGAGGAAGAGAGAGAGTGGGGGAAGGGGGGGGGGGGGTGTAAAGATGAGATGGTAGGACAAAGGGGAAAGAGACACCATGCACGCATGTGCACACTGGTGAGGGTGGATGTTTATGTAAGTGTTGCTAAAGGCTAGACTAGGGTGGTGTTTGTGTGTGTGTGTGTGTGTTGGTGGTGAGAGAGAGAGAGAGAGAGTATGGACAAAGCGTGTGGACTGGCAGCATGTCATTGGCAATGGTGGGTTTAGTACTGAGCAGCTTACCTCATAGTTCCCCAATTTCTAGAGGATGTACAAAATTAATGTCATCATAAACACACAATAATAAAAAATCGCTGTAATACGAGCGTACAAATTCAAGCAAATGCAAGAGAGACAAATGATTAAAAAAACAAACCCACCCCCCAAAACAACGCTGGATAGAAAACCAAACTCATAAATCAGTAGGCCTATAAAAAAAAAAAAAATTATTTAGGCCAACATATAGGCCTACAGGTACTAACATTTCCAGTGCAATATACTTTCTTCCTCTTCCATGTTCCCTGGCCATGTTAAATTTTTAGTCCGGTCTGGATGGCAAAGTGTGCAGTCTGACGTAGTGACCCTGCCGGTCCCCAGAGTTTTTCCTGGACCTCTACTGGGCTGGGCCAGGTCTGGTGTATCAGAGTGTTGAAGGTAGGACAGGACTCCAAGATATGGGAGGGGTTTGTGGACCTGTGCCACAGGGACGGTGGTCAGAAGGAGATATTTTTAGGCAGTGTCCTGTTTGCAGTCTAAAGATCAGCTGTATATAGTTGAAGAATGTCGGGTTTTTGTGTGGTCTTCTTGCCCAAGGTCCAGCTGCTGGCGCTATGCCTTCTTGAAGCCGTTTTTCTAAGGATTGTCCTTGCCTCACTGTAGGACACTGGGTGGGCTGGCTGCTCCAAGCTGCTGCCTGCCTGCCTTGGACAGGCGGTCCCGCCTCTCTGTTGCCCCCTATACCACAGTGGGAAGGGATCCATTGCAGCACCACTACCGTTCTCTGGCTGAGGAGGCTTAGCTCTTGTCTGACGCCCCGATCTGCTCTCCCCCTGGTGCCTGGAAACTCTGCAGGACGGACTTGCAGTCAGTCAGGAACACTGTGTTGGCTGGTAGAACGTCCTCATGGGTGAAAGTCTAGGCTGCAAGTAGCAGAGCACAGGCCTCAGCACAGTCATTCGTGGACAGGGTGCCTGTGGCCAGAGACTTGCTGGTGGTCCTGCCATTGGGGAATCTGATAAATTATACGCCGTGCTTCCTCCATTTGTCCCCATTTACTTCAGCAGACCCATCTGTGTATGCCAGGTAATGGGGGTGGGGTATTAGTGGTGTATATATAGATATATGCTTCTCTGCATCTTCTATGACGTTCCTATGCTGCTGTTTCCACTCCGCTCATTCCAGTCTCTCTGTCACAGCCCTATCTAGGCTCGTCATGTCTCATCCTCAAGGACAGAAATCCATAGTTAGCTGATCAGTGTGAGGCTGTCGTGAAGAATGACATCTTAGTGCCAAATGGTTGAAGAGGAGGCCGACAATAATATGTTATAGTGTGTTGAGAGATAGAGCTGATGGTCATAAAGCCCATGTGTAGAGGGGTGATTGTGTAGTGCCCATGTGTTGATAGACCTGTTTATAATTATGATATATAGTTGTACATCAGTAAGTTTTATACATTTGTACACATGTCAGATTTGCATATCTTCATGAATATGGGAGTTTTTTTCTTTGAGGTCTATTAGTTTTGCATATAAGCCACAGTTTCATAACAGCGTTTTTCGACATTGTTTTGGTCCTAAAATGATTATCGAGACTTTTGTTGTAGAACTTGTTGCACCTGTGTAGGTGACATAATGGTGGGGAAAAAAGGGATGAAATTCTGTGTGATTGTGTGAGTATGTGTGCATATATATGTAATATATCAAGAGAGAGAGAGAGAGAGAGATGAAGAAAATTTTTATGCAATGCCCCTAAAATGGTCAAAAGATTAAAAAATTTTATTTGTTAGTGTGTGTGTGTGCGCGAGAGAGAAAGAGAGAGAGAGAGAGAGAGAGAGAGAGAGAGAGAGAGAGAGAGAGAGAGAGAGAGAGCCTGTATTGTGAGAAAGACATTACTATGGTGTTGGTATTACAGAAAAGTCTGGTCAGATTATGCGAGTACCACAGTCATGTTGTAGTTGAAAATTCATGGTCAGGCAGCCAAAACTCTACATATAACTGGGCACTGCATGTTGGATTACAACCACAGATCATTATGTTTTTTATATAGATTCTGCAGCAATATGGGAATCTCACAACTGTAAAAGAACTTCATCTGAAGGGTTTGAGACCCAAAAGAAGATGCAGATATTAGTTGACTCTGCAGAAGCCTCCCATTGTCATAAAACAGGAACATACTGTCAGATGGAAAAAGGTGTCTGTACCAAAGCTGATGTTAAGGAAGCGTGTGAAGAAAGTCTGAAAATACAACTGCAACAATGAGGATTAAACTGACACATACAAACCTCCCTCCCCCTTCTCTCTATCTGTCTCAGTCACACACACACACACACACACACGTATTCCCACATGTTTCACAGATACATCCATTTTCCCCACATGAATGTTGACATACCAAACACAGCACACGTTTGTTTTAATTTAAAGTTTAATGTAAGGCTAGCCTGATAAGTAATCTAATTATAAAACATACCCTTAATATGAAATATATTATTATAAGGCCGCACAGTGAAACAATACCCTTCACTCATCACCAAGGCATTATCACAGTACACAAGAGTTACCCTGTACACTCCTTCACCTTGCAGTCAGCATTGTGGGATATAACTATTAAAACAAATACTCTGAAAACAAACCCGTGCTCATGAAAACAATTCATACCCAACTAATGATGGTGCTCAGGACAATAAATACCACATCAATCAGCATACACTCATGGGGGATAAAAATAATCACAAGTACAAAAATATCAGTACTACTGTTCAGCACAGTGTAAAGGGGGACAATCCAAAACATCACACACTCTGACCAGTAATGATAGAGATCAACTTAAAATCAAAAATTGTAATGATGAGATAAGAGGACTTGAATCAACAGAAGTCTTTCCAACAAAACCATCTCCACAGCATGTTATGGGTTCATATAAATCAATGTTCTTGGTATTTTCGTGGAACTCCGTACCATGTTGATTTGAGTCATACAGTTTAAACCAAGCTGAGCAACTTAAAAGATTGATAAACAGAATGTTTCAAAGGAAATTGCTTCCATGTGATTTAAACCCTGATGGAATATTCAGCATGGATCTTAGCCAAGAACACCAGTGATTCAGTCAGTACATAACATGATTAGCACAACAGTGACCGGGACTGGCTTTGAGAGTAAAACCGTAAATAATCAGCACGCATAAAAGTGGGAACCTGGTAATGTTAGCAATAAAATTGTGAGTGTGTGTGTGTGTGTGTGTGTGTGTGTGTGTGTGCTTACATAAGCAAAAAGGGCAAAGAAATTGAAACAAAACCGAGAACACTATAGGGGAGTGAGTGGCAGACAATGCAACCATCAAGACTGAGAATCTGTGTACAGTTTCTATCACTCGCCACACATGTAATTGTACATGCCTAAACTTGCTTCATGCAAATTATATAGAATGCTTCTTGCTGTTTATTATCTATGATACAAACTGTTCCAGTTTTTATCTGAACAATACATCTTATAATGTAAGGCTATGCGATTATTTATCCATAATTAAATACTTTTCTTACAGCATCCTTACTTATGAAAACAACTCTTGATTTCAATATCTAAAAAGAAAAGATCCCTACAAGACATGGAGGACTCAGCTGAAAAGTGTTCCGGCTGGATCTGGTCAAAGCAGAGTAAAAATGATCTTCATGAAGTGTAGCTTTCCCTGCAAACAACAAGCATCTTAATAGCAAGAAGCTTTATGATATCAGATTCAAAAATTGGCCTGGCCTTGAGGTGGTCAAATTTGTGAAGCCACAAGTTTTAGCTTGGGACTAGGCAACCCCCCAAAAAACCCCAAACAAACAACAACAACAAAAACCCAACAAAAAACAACAACCCCAAAACAAACAAACCACAGCAGCAGCAGAAGGGCATCGAGAGTTCATGATCTAAGTGTGGTCCCCCGCTCCACTCTCCACCAATATTATAAAGTTGAAGGCTGAAACACTTGCTAGAATAGGGCTTCTCTAGAAACCTGCAACTGTCCCGCTATCTCTACAGTTATTTCCCATTCAACGATTCAGACTTCTCTATTTTTGTTCCATACTAAACAGTTTTTCTTACAGCATCCTTTACTCAAAAAGCAGCAGACATTCAACCAACTAATAGCAAGTCGCTACATTATGAAGGAAGATATTTGTCAGAACGATGAAACTTGACATGCCTATAAGAGACTTGCTTTTATAGAAAAAAGTCTGAAGGAAGAAAAATAAGTGTCTTGTTTAAGTCTCATGCTGTATTCACTCTTCTGCCCACCAATTTCTCAAGCATACAAGTCATGACATAGTGTATTTAAGTCTTAGCCTTCCCCTCACTTTCTCCCCCCAAAACCCATAAAAGCAACCCTACCCCCAAAAAAACAACCAACCAAACCAACAACAAATAAACCCCCAAAACCCAACAACAACAACATAAAAAACAACCTCCGACCAATCAATCACAAATATCACACTGGTAACAGGCAGCATGACACAAAATAACAAATTTATAATCTTTGATAAAACAAAATCACAATAGATAAATAACTGTATCATTGGAATGTTGAGAGTAAATCTTGTTTCAATAGCTTCAGAGCCTGAGCTATTTAACACTCATTTCTTAAAGTCATTTTTGACTCATTTGCTCTATTCACAGCAATGTTGTTAATTAAACACTATGTCTGATAGTGTGTGTGTGTGTGTGTGTGTGTGTGTGTGCATGCGCGTGCTTGTGTGTTAAAATCATCTTTGGGGATCTATTCAGACCTTAATATTTGATTCTTGAACATGTACTTTTAGCATTTTTTGTACATGAACATATTTTAAAAAAAATATCATAACTGTTTATTGTTAATCTTGACATCACTGGTATATCTCATGTCATTATTTGGAAACAATTCAAGAAGATGCACAGCAGTGTAGCTCTTCCAACTACAAGGTAAAACAAAAAAAAAATTGATATATATCACACATGAAATTACTAATCAAATCACAGACAGATAGATGAAGTTGATTAAAAACATATGATTGATAATGCCAAACAACCACACCAAGTAAAAAAGCTAGTTGTGCAAAAAAAGCATCCTCTCTAAAACTTACACTCCAGTTGTACTGTGCAAACAATCTAACATATCTACTACATGACAGGCACTCGTCGTTAATGAAACCATTCAGATTTGCTGCCAATGCAATTAGCTCATGATATATTTGCTGTTATTTCAAATTAAATCAGCTGTGACTTAGATCATTAGCTTGAAAAAAAGGCAAATATCTGGAAACCATACTTGAAATATCTCATACAGAACATGTCGACAAAGAGAGAAACCACAGTTTACTATAATGATCATGGAATAATGATACTGAAAAATAAATGCAAACCAAAAATGGCCACTAGACCATTTTGTGAAAGAAACAATAAAGATTAACTTGAAGCAAATTTTAAAGACAAATAAAGATACAGTTATTTTGATAAGAAAGAATAGTGGTTCTATAGAGATAGAGCAAACGTATGACTATACATCCAACAAAGTGACACTTCATCAAACTTCACAAAAGAAACATTCATAACAGCAGCAGCAATAGACGACTGTTCTGCCAATAAAAAGAGTGGACTATAAAGAGCCCCTCTTTTTCTTTAAAATATAGCAAGAAAAAATAACTTTATTTCAAAGCCTTGATAAAAGAAATCCCTTTCAAAGAGGTGTTTAACATTTAAATTTAATGCTGTTTAAAAAAAAAACACACAAAAAGATGATTCAAACACATATGTCAAAGAAATAAAAGATTACTGAATAAAAAAAAGGTCTGCGACTTGCTCTTGGTGAAAATACACATCATACAAAAACTAAAACATCTGAAAACGTCTATGCATATTTGAATGTGCATGTGTGTGTACATGCATGCACACATACACACACACACCTAAATAAAACTAATCTAAGCAAACATTCAATGACGTTTCACTTCTACTGCTGCTGCTGTTATTTCTTTATTAAGAAACAATAACATCACAGTCATCATCAGATCACAGATTATAATGCTAGACTGTCAAATAGTCATCATTTGATCACAGATTATAATGTTAGACTATCAAATATATGTACCAAAAATAGGCTGACCCTGCAAGAGAAAGCAATACTGTCAGGTATAGCTTAAAATGCTTCAAAGTTGAAAACTGTATCAATAGAGATACATGCAAAAAAATATCGAAACACATGTAAACATTACAAAAAGAAACCCAAAAAGCATATGGTCATACCGTCACACCAAAAGGCACAGATCAAAATAAGGCAGCTTTCTCCACATGTTTGAGGGGGAAAAAAGGGGGGGGGGGAATGTCTGTATGCATTTTTGTGTACCATTGTTATTTTTCACAACCCGTAAAAAAATAAAAGTGTGTTTGTTTGTATACAAGACCGCTTGCACACATCCATGGGTGTGTGCATTTTGTAAATGCATATGTAAGCGAACTGGATTGTCAGTAAAAAAATTATTGTGTTAACACATCAAAAAAAGAATCACAGAGCCAGAATTCAGTAAATGCAAGAGTCATTTTATCTGATTTTTAATGAATGGGGTAATATATGAAAATGTTACCGAGTAACAGAAATCAGTCAATGCAAAAAGAGTCATTTCACATGTGATTCCATACCAACAAGATTGGATAAAGAGGTAATGCGACTATAGCTATAGGGACAACAACATCATATTCACAAAAGCAACAAAGGAAGACCAAATGCAGGCAATGTGCTGCAGGCAGGATGCTCTTCTTCACATTTCTTGGATTCCATCACTCCTTGTCATAATAGTTGTCATCACTATCCTCGTCATCGTCATCATCATCATCATCATCATCCTGGTACATTTGCTGAAAAAATAAAAGAAAATATTCAAACCATTCAATGACCAAGTTACAGACACAAAATGTGCTTTATGAGTCTGGTAATGTAAGTACCATTGTATGGCCATTTGTATTGTAGTACAAGTCTAACTATCTATGGTTTTCTCCTCTCTTGCCCATTGATGACTGACTTGCTGGGGGTTCTCTTATGACTGATGCCTGCTAAATCTCTGCATGCTTGTATAATGCATAATCTGTGACCTGAATTTCATGGCCTGTAATACACACATCTGATGCTTTGTACGCATATATAAAAGAGCTTAAGCAGAAACCAATCTAATCTGTATTCAGGAGAGACTAGAAAAACCTACACAGAAAAAGAAAATCATAAAAATATTTATGGAAAAACCGTAATCCCCTTGGAAAGATCACATTTAAAAAAAGAGAAAAGCCTCACTTAGAAAAAAAAAGGACTGGGAAGTCTCATCAGAATCTCCATAAGCAGGCCCATCAGAAAAACCTCCAAGGGAAAAGTTTGCCCCAGTAAGACCTCAAAAGGGACTAGACACCTTGAAGTACAGGCTAGTGCTATGCACTTCTTGTTGACAGTTCACCAGTTTGAATCCTACATGAGGTAGGTTTTTCAAGCTCAAGACAGCTTAAAAATAAAGCCAACGATTGAAATGTATTTCACATCTTCCAAGCATAACATTTAATATCACACTAAATATAAAGAAGCTGCAAGCACATAAAAAGCATTTTGGACAAAAATTCAAATAACACCTTTTATTCTCACATCAGAAACCTAATCATGTTTAACATCAACTTAACAACAACAAAAAAATCAAATAAAGTTTTTATAAAACCCAAAACTTTCCTACTTCAAATTTTTGACAGCTTCTTTTTTATGTCTGAAAAAAAACCTTTCATTCCATACATCAATATTTTGACAACTTACCTCCTGTGTAAGTAACAATAATGAAAATCTGTCTGTCTGTCTGTCTGTCTGTCTCTCTCTCTCTCTCCCCTCTACAAATAATCTCCAGATGCTAAAATTGTATGTTTTTTGATTATAAGTCTTTTCTTCTGACCAAGAACTGTTCACCTTTTGACAGATAATTTCTTTTTCGGTATATTATATCAATAATGATCAATAATAACTGTCGTTCTTTTCTTCTTTTTTCTTTCCTTTTAATAGAAAGTGAAAATACTACTGCAGATATAGCAACCTTTCTTTGCATTAAATCTCATAGATGTTAACTCCTTAGACTTTTCAATTATTCTGTCTGAATGACAATAGTTGAATTTTTATTTCCATCTGCAGACTGAGTTGATACACAAACAAACTTCTTTTGCATAAATCCACTATTCCCTGAGAGACATATATCTTCACTGCAGTGACATGTTATTTCTTTCAAATATCAAGAATACAAATCTGCAGAAAAACTACTCTTCATTCTCACATACCTGTTAACAGAAGTCAGAAGAGCTTAATGTATTAAATTTGGAGTCTCAAAATGTGCCAACTAAGAAATACAGAAATGGTGCTCTTGTTAAACATTTTATGAAGTCCAGATGTCTATCTATTCATTCCTCATGTAGTAAATTGATGTGACTCTTACAAAGACAAAAAATGAACAGCCTTTCTTGATACATCTTTTTTTCTCCGTTTTTTCATTCAAGCTCAGAGGTTCATCAATGGTGGGATTTTGCATATCCGACCATTGACCCACTGTTCAGGTAGCCACATTCTGACTTTAGGGATGGTGTCTAAACACTACACCAGTGTGCATGCATTTTGGTGTGAATGTTGTCATTGTTTCCCAACAACACAATGGCCTACTAAAAGATAGAATGGCTTTTTATGTGTATGCAAGATGTTTTACACATATCTGCTGACAGGACCCCAGTTTAAAGTCTCATCCAAATGATTCTGAGGGAAGTGGAGTCGGCACTGATGTTAACTCTGGGGGAAAAATCCCCTTGAATGGGTGTTTCTGTGGTGGCTTGAACCTGTGCTGTTAGATTCTGAACGCAATGCTCTAACCACCAGGTCGTCCGTCCCTTTCTCCCCCTTCTTACCTATGTCCTGCAGCTCTTTGTGTGAGTGAACTCAACATCAATCAGTAGTTTGTTACATGTTCCCATAACCCAAAACCTCTGTGTGAATCAAGTCAGTAACTTCCATCAGTATTGGTTACTGTCTGTTCCGATGACAACATAATTATACAACTGTCAAGTTACTGAATACACTTTGGTGAAAACTATCCTGTTATGTGTTACAAATTATTCCAAGACTTCCACAGCAGCAAAGAAAGCATATGTATATTCACATATGCGTAGAAAAAGATACGCACAAAGATGAGGCAGAAAGCACTAAGCAAACAGATCTAGCATACACACTCACTAAAAATCCAAAACAGCACCCTACATGTTAAAGATGGCTGGACCAAAATATCTACCTTCAAAAAGCCATGGACCTGAACTAGTCAGTGCCTGGAAGTGTCACTATGTACCTGTTCTAGCTGAGGTCAAAGATATATACCTCCTCTGGTGGTTCCTGTGGTGTACATTCACACACGCACACACACACACACACACACGCGCGCGAATACATGATGAACATGAATGGTTGCAAATACAATATTTGAAAAAAAAAACCAACAAAAAGACCAAAACAAAAAGTGACAGTAACTGTTGGACATTTTGGTGATTCTGTCTTCAATGGACACTACACACCTTTTCTGAAAGCTGCCGTCACTATCAGCAGACATTCAAACATCTTGTTCTCTACATCCATTCAACAAGATGTTGCCTAAAGATCTAAAATGAGGGAACATAAAACGGTCTGGTATATGAAAAAGTGTTCTTGTTGTTTGCTGAATTCTATGAATTAAAATGGAAGGGAACATACATTGTACACTTTTTGGTGTGTTTTTTCTGTTGCATACAAAAAAATGTTCTTGTATTGCTTTCTAGAGCTTTTGATGTCATGCCTTAAAAGACAAAGTAAACTCAAACAACATAATCTTATTGATCACTTACACTTTTAAGATCTTACTAAGCGTGGATGAACACATGGGCACAGTGTCAGTAAAAAGGAAAAGAAGTTTACTGTGAACAATAAGAAAAAAAACACAGAAAAAAATAGAAAGTTGGGTGGGAGAGGGGACATAAGAAAGATACACAAGCAGTGCTAAACAGAGCACAGAGTTGTACACCATGATGATTATTCGAGTATTCCCAGCCCACTTTATCTTCCACAGAGCTTCCCTTTGTGAGAAACCTTCTCTGCAAGTGGCTGACATGTACCTTCACATGACAGTCCTAATGGTCAATCTCAACATACTACATGTCTTGTCTGCTGCAAGAAGTGCTCCAATGACAATTTTGGGTTTTTTTCCATTCTTTTGCTAGAGCTTTGACATTCACTGATGGTGAGATTTTGTGTGGTGGCAAGTGGACCGTTTGCCCACAATTAAGGTAGTCACATGCTGTCTTCAGTGATGATGTCTAAACACAATACCAGTGTGCATGTGTACTTTAAATATTGTTATCTGTTCTCATGGCATGCACTAGGGTTTTAACCATGTGTACAACATGTTCTAAATTCATACAAAGGACCTCAATTTATAGTCTTACCCTAAGGACTTTCAGGGGCGTGGATTCAGCACTGACGTTAACCCCTGGGGAAAAATCTCCTTGAATGGGCGTCTTGGTGGTGGCTCAAACCCACACCATCAGTTCACGAGCTTGACACTCTAACCACTAGGCTATCCTGCCACCCCCCCACCCCACCCCCCAACCACATCATTACAAATAAGAGGGGAAAAATTCTTTGCAAACAAAACAAAGAAAAACAAGAAAACGAAAAGCAGTTACAAAAAAACAAAACTTACACTAGAAATGCGAACACGAGGTGAAGGTTGCACTTCAGCAGCAGACGGACGACCCCGGGGGGAGGGCTGGATGTTGTGCGACACACGGCGCTGCACCGCTGGCTGCGAATGCTGGGACTGTCGAGAGCGACCGGTGGAGGACAGAGTGGAGGACGAGAGGGTCCCACTTGCCCGCGTATCTGAAGACCGACTCGACACCCCTGTGCTGGTGAGCGTGGAGGCGTCGATACGGATTCTCTGCGAGCGAGCGTTGCTGTTGTCTCTCTGACTGGGCTTGCCCATTTTCCCAACAGCTCGTTTGTACTCCTGAGACACACAGATTGTATCTGAGTTATTTATTATACATGATATCTCTAGAAGGAAGCTGATTCATAAACTCCAACTGAAGCTGATAGCTAGTGAGGGTAATCACAACAGACTGTGACGCATATTTCATTTTGTCGTCTTGACTCCTTTCCTGCCATTACACGTACACTTCACATCACCAGTTACAACTCACCGTCACCGATCCCTCAGATTCCAAATCCTTTGGGGCGCCTTCGAAGCTTTGTCAACCACCTTTCTCCAGTTACAACTACAACAACTAAAACAAAACGCAAGAACACTGTGCCTACCAAAATGAAATGACTGTGCATTTCTTTCAGTTTCTTTTCTTCTTTCCTCAGTTAGAACCCTGAGCTTTATCAATGGTGAGATTTTTGCATATGCAACCATTAAAAAAAAGTTAAAATTAGACAACGCTTGTGAACAGCTGAAAATTGTCTTGTGAAGCACAGAAAGTAATGGCTTTTCTGCTTCTTGACATAATACAAGTAGCACAAGACTGGCAGATCTGGTGGCCGTCCTGTGGCACTG
>CM054149.1:16114996-16132496 GCA_028751875.1 Rapana venosa
CGGGCGGGAAACAACAGAGACACCAAAAGAAAGGAGAGACAGAGACAGTGAGATGCGAAAGACAGCACAAGAGAAAGACAGGAATGCAGAAAAACAGAAGAAAAGCACTCCCGGCAGCCAGATCCAGGAAAGATATTGGCAGGGTTAGAAAGGGGGAAATCACCTGTTCGACAGCTGTAAAGGGAACGACTGGCATTACACCGCAACAACAGTACAAGATAAACACTGTGCCCTTTCCCCCATCCTTTTTTTTTATGCAAACTTCATCCCTTTCTACATTTTCATGAAGATCAACATCATCTTTTTCTTTTTAACCAAGTTCCTACCCTTACAACCCACAAAAATTTTCCTTTTATTAGGATAGATTGGGGTGTGTGGTGTGTGTGTGGTGGGTTTGTGTGTGTTGGTTTTTGTAAAAATACTGCGAACAGATTTAAAAAACAGAAAGTTAATTGAGAACAAAAATAAAAAGTGAGAAAACCACAGAAATACCAAACGACACCCCCCCCCCCCCCCCCCTCTCGCAAACCAAAAAAAAACCCCTTTCCCCCCAAAAAAAAAGCTTTGATGTAACACCTCTCACAAAGTGTACCTTTTTTGGTTTTGGCTTTTCTAAACATAATAAAGGGGAAATAACCCCCTTGTGCCTTGGCGAGATTTTTTTTTCCCCTTTATTAACCTTGTCATCATTCCTTCTAGCAGTGGAAAACAGGTGTTTTCTTGAGACTCTTTGAATCTGATCCCCCCCATTTAAAATGGTTGATTTTTTTTTTAACTAAGTTAAGCTTAATTTTAAAAAGTTTTGAAAGGGTTTTTGAATACCTGTTTAATTTCATTTTAAGAAGGGTTTTAAGCTCAGAAAATTTCCATAAGATGGGGGATTCATTTTTACTTTAAAGAATTCTTTTTTATTCTCACTGGTTGGGCAATGGAGGTTAAAAAAAAGAGTAAAAAGCACATAAAAAAAGTAAAGAAACAACAATGAAAAACAAAGGGCCCGTAAGCAAGATCTATGCTTGTAGATAGAAATGAGTGGTGGCCCATTGTGACTTGTATTAATCAAACAAAGATTTGGGGGCAGAATAGCCTACTGGTTGGAGCATTGATTATGCTCGTGATCTGATGGCCCGGGATTGAGCCACCATGGAAGCACCCATTTTAGGGAATTTTATTTTGGAGTTAACGTTAGTACTGACTCCAATCTCCCAAAAGTCCTTTGGAAGAGACAATAAACCAAGGCCCCATGTATGAACACGCAGAGAACATCTTGTGCACATATTAAAAGCCCATTCCGCCTTTTGGAAGAGTAGGCTATTTTGTGCCTGTAGGAACGGATGACAACATTAAAAAAAAAAAAAAGCATGCACTCAGGTGTTGTGTTTAGACACCATCCCCAAAGATGAAATGCGGCTACCTTCATGGAGGGTAAAAACGGTTGCATACACAAAATCTCACCATTGGGGAACCTTGGAGCTCTAGCCAAGGAACACAAAAAACATGCCAAAACCCCACAAACCACACCAAAAAACCTCCAAGGATACGATCTGGGCTTCGTTGTCAGACTTTCCGTGCAGCTTTTCCAGCTTCTGTACCACCTTCTTCTCCTTCCCACATGCTGTGAGCTCTGACTTGATGCCTCGCTGCACACACCCCCACCCACGCATGCACACACACACACATACACACAAGCATGCATGAATACACAACACATACATGCATGTGGGTGCTCACAAAGATACAGACACAGACCCACTCGCACACTCATGAATGCAAGAACAAGCTCCAATGCCAAAGCACACACACAACACACAACACACACACACACACACACCAACACACAACAACACACACACACATACAAACACATTCCAGCACCAATAATAATAATGATAATAATGATAATAATAATGATAAATAAAACCTTGATTTAACCTCTGGAACAGAAGGAAAAAAACGAAATTAAAAGTATCAAAGTAGTTTCATCTATCTTTTTCCTCATGCTGACTTTTGACATATGAGAGTTTCCCTTTTCTTGGAGAAGATTGCTCTTTGTAGACAGGCACCATGGTGCAGTGGTTAGCACCTTGAGTTATGGGCTGGAAGGTTATGGGTTCAAATCCTGTAAGAGCCATAGGGATTTTTCAGACTCCAGCCAGCTCTTACCCAGAGAGAGTTTGCTATGGATTCATTGGGAAGACTGGGACCACACACAGTCCAGCAGTGCAGGGCCTCTCTGGCTAGTGGTCCCACAATGGCCTGAAGTTGATAGATTTGCTATGGGCTTCTGATCCTGTGGATGTGACATAACGAATCTGGGTATGGCTGGGGTGAAAAAATTGAAATGAGCAGCAGGACAGGAACATCACAGAAGATGAGGCAACTGCAACAAAAAAGACTATGCAGGAAGGCCCAGTACCTGTTAACCTCTTAACTGCCCAGTGCAAGTGCACCCTATATGCCGGGGAATAAAAGTCTTATGTACCACTGCTATGTTCATATCCCTTTTACTCAGAAACTACTACACGAATATTCCTGATAGTCTACCCATTGACAGTATATATATTGTAGATTACTTCGAGGCAAGCTCAAATTAGTTAGCATGATATTTCACTGCGAAAATATATTTAAAATGTAAAAAATCGACCATAAATACGATTTCTTCATCACCACTGTCATTCTGAGTACCCCCGCATCACAATAATGTCAAACATATGTCTAGGCCAAATCCCATTCATTGTTTTTTTTAATACACGATCTCCTGAATCATACGCGATCGTTTTCATCATGTTAGGTAAATCTAGAGTTTTATTTGCCACTTTTACAGCTGTGTAAAGTTATTTATGCCTTCAACAAGAAGTGTCAGCAATTTTGAACAAGAACTTCCCAAGCAGTCATGCATAACAACACAAAATACGAGCGAAAAAACGATCGTTTTTGAAACGGTTTTTGCAGCTGGATGTTGCCAAGCAACAGGAGAGTGACCTCCATTAATTTTGGAGTTGTTTCCCTTTAACTGTAGTCAAGGAAGCAGGCTTGTTTACTTCGGTTCGACACCCCGGAAATTTTCCGGGTTGTTGGCGTATAGGGTGCACGTTTAGCCCCGGAGAATTTCCGGGGTAAGGCAGTCTAGTGGTTAAATATAATAATAATAATAATAATAATGTATGGAATTTATATAGCGCTGAATCTTGTAAAGCAACAAATCAAAGCGCTCAGATTTTATTTCATACCACTTTAAGTCACGGCAGATTTCTCTCCGTGAAATTCGGGCTGCTCTCCCCGGGGAGAGCGGGAGAACGCGTCGCCACTTAGCGCTGCGCCACCCTTTCACCCTTTTTTTTTTCTTTTTTTTTCTGCAGCTGTATTTGTTTCCCTATCAAGAGTGGCTTTTTTCTAAGAATTTTGCCAGGGACAACTCTCTTGTTGCCGTGGTTTTTTTTACGTGCGCTAAATAATTACGTGTAACACACGGGACCTCGGTTTATCGTCTTATCCGAAAGACTAGCGCCCAGACCACCACTCATGGTCTAATGGATGGGGGAAAAATTTCCGGTCCAAACGGGGTACGAACCGCCGCACACTTCAGACCCGGACTTTTCGCTTTCTAGACAGGCGCGTTACCTCTAGACCACCGATCCACTAAAACTCCATCATGAAACTCCATCAAAATATTTGTTTTCCTGGAAAGTAGCTTCATTAAACCAGCAGAAGTCTTTTTCTTTTAATGAAAAGTAAGGAGGAAAAAACCTATATGCCAAATGAAGTTTTGAAGACTGCATGATACAAGAAATAAAAAATAAAATAAAAAAGGAAAAAATAAAAGAATGCAAAAGCTATTCTGATGCAGTACTGCTTAAGAAGAGAAACACTGACTGACCTTGACATAGCGACATTTTTCCCCGTATTTCGTCAATGGCTTCACTACTTTGGACTCCAGTCGCTGCACCTGCACAGAGAGACAGCCTTGATACGATCCAGTGCAGCTATATCCAATTGTGTGTGTGTTAATGTATATGTGTGAGACAATGTGTGCACATACATGTGTGTATGTGTGCATATGCATATGTATGCATGTGTGTGTGTGCATAAGTGAGTGTATGCATGCATGAGTGTGTGCATGCATGCATACTTGCATGCGTATGTGTGTGTGTCTGTGTGTGAGTGTGTGCATGCATGCATACTTGCATGTGTATGTGTGTGTGTGTTTTACTAATAAGAGAGTAAAGGAGACAGAAAAGCATAGAGATGAGTGGCCACAAAACACGACAAGGCAGGTAAAGCAGACAGACATAGAAACAGACATAGACACACTTGGGCTACCACAGAACTCTTCAATCACAGACCTTGGCATGGCAGTAGTCCTGCACAGCGGCGTAATTCTCTGCAAACTTGAGCACATTGGCGTGCAGTGATGTGTTGATCTTCTCACTCTCCGCCAGTGATATCAAATTCCGAGCCAGCAAGTCTCCTGGAAAGATAGAAAAAAAAGGCATCAGTTCTCTTTTCCCCCTTCTTTCAGAGAAATTGTCAATATTGACTAAACAATCATTTTTATAGCTACTCCATCAGTACTGTGAACACTGTGTGAAGCAGAGCCTTGAGGCTCTGTGAAGCTTCTTTAGCATGCTGATCATGATTTTATCTGGGATCCAGCCACTGTATGATGTGTTGGCAGTGTCATGTTCTTTTTGCGAGTGTGTGTGTGTGTGTGTGTGTGTGTGTGTTTGAGTAGAAGTTAAAATGTTCTTGTCCATTATTTCTTCCCAAATCATGGAAATTTTTTAAAATTCTATCGAAAAAGGAGGACACTTACCCTTATCTCTGAGGCGAGCATTTTTTCGCGTGATGGATCCCAGTGTGGCACAGATTTCCCCAATGTGTTTTTCCACAGCCTGCACCCGCTTCTGGGCCAACTTGGCAGCTGCCTCTCTGAAAATAAAACAACACATCAATGTAGATATCTGACTTATTTCCATGCTTTGATAATGAATCTCATGGGAGACATTTGGCTAAGCCAGCTGCAACGGTCCCCTATTGGATTCAGATTCCTCTTTAGCTGAGACCATGCCATTCTAGGTGGCCAACACGAATCTTTACTAGGGCAGTTTGCTGTTTTGTGGACAGGAGTAAGTTGTTCAGTATGTCCCAGCTTAACATACAGACTGAGTCACCCAGAATAATGCACCTGGTTTCACTCATTACACAAGGGAGTAACTGGAGGATGGGGGATAGTTGATAATCTTGACAGGCTTTGACACAAGGAATGATCTTATGATATTCTGCACCTGGTTCTCATTACAGCTGGTCTTACCTGGCTTGTCGCTGTTCATTTTTATAGACTGTCTCTTTTCGTCAGCTCATGGGTCCTTTCATTTTCTGCTCTTTGACAGTGGCCAGGGATCTACTGAATTTAAACTATTCTTCTGACCTTCTGTAAGATTTCAGTCAGGTGGAATGCTCCTCTTTCTCCACAGCCAAGAAAACTTAGATCATCTAAGAGGAAGAAACTATGTGTCCTTTTAAATTCATTTTTTTAAAACTTTACTTTCTATCTATATCCCAGTCTGCTTGACCATATGGATGTCATGGATGACTTGACAATCAGCCCTCTCCATTTTTCTCTGTCTTCTGCCTCTTGCAGTACTTCATTCAGTCTGTCCAGTCTGAGAAGTTATCCTCTCACCTTTTTCTATGTCTGTCGCTCATTCTTTGCCCTTGCACTGTCCCTTGCCTATGCACACATGCCTTTTGATGTCTGAACAACACTGAAGGTCTGCATCAGTCCTTATTACCAGTGTTAAAATGGGGCACTGTTTGACTGAATTGACAATTGCAATTTTAGTCTGTAAACTGTAATTCTTGGAATGTGAGGTTTCCTAGTCCTCCACTGTCAAGAACCTTTGTTGCAAAAGTCTGACTGTGTTTATTGAATTCCATACATCGGTCTTTTATTACTTTCTCAGTCTGTTTTCAATCTTCATCCAACTGCCCAGGCAGTCCAAGGCTTTTCTAGAAATGTACAGATAGCTATGAGATACAGAGCAAAAAGAAGCATGTAACTGCTTCCATCTACAGAATACAGAGAGATAATGTCAAAGATTAAAGACTAAAGAGTAATGTATTGAGTGGAAGCGGATAATTTTGAAGGTCTTTGTTGGTGGTGGTTTTTGTTCTTCTTCTTTTTATATCTTATCTAAAATCATGTTCTGGGCTAACATTAGGTAGCTAACACACACACACACACACACACACACACACACACACACACACACACACACACACACACACACACACATGGGAGATGAGATAGCCTGGTGGTTTGAGTGATGCACTCGTGATCTGTTGACCTGTGTTCAAATCTTGTTCAAGAGGATTTTTCCTCTGGAGTTAATATCAGTGCCGACTCCACTCCCCCAAACAGTCCTTCGGATGAGACTATAAACGGAGGTCCCATGTGCAAACGTACACAGAACATCTTACGCGCATGTTAAAACCTGTTCTGCTTTTCAGAAGAGTAGGCCTTTGTGTGCCAGTGGAAATGGATGACAAAATTGACAAAGCTGCATACACATGGGGACTGGATGTAAAAAAGTACATGGGTGCTTATTCCATTAATGAATAAGAATAAAATAAAATAAACACACACAAACGAACTGTTTGTCTGGGTATAAACATATAGTAGACCGATGCATGCATGCTGGCTGAGAGAGCGAGAGCGAGAGAGCGAGAGAGAGAGAGAGAGAGAGAGAGAGAGAGAGAGAGATCGTGCAACTTCTATGTCAGGCTAAAGGCGACGCATTTTGAAAATGAATGCAGCAATCTCAAATTTGATCAAATGGAACAAAGCGAAATAGCATATGCATACACATCGATCTGTGGCCTTCCAGCCGGCCACAGTGCGCTTTCACTGCTTCAGTAGTCTTAAACTTGACTTGTCTTGACTTATCAGATTATGTTTTCATTGGTTACCGCCGCAAACCGGCAAACTAAGTAAATAACACGACGCCTTTCAACTGTTACCTGTCTTTCGCTGGTCTGGCGTTTTCAGACATTGTCGCTGCCTGCAAATGAAACTTAATGGTAAACTTGAACTTTGTTGATCAGTCACATTTTGTTCACTTCAACAAAAATGTTCTTGCTGAAAAAGTTTCGAGTCCTTCTAAAGAGAAGAGCAGTGTGAGAATTTAGAGTGATTTCCCTTTAGGCCTATAGGCTAGAAGGTGATGGTGTCCGACATAGTTTAAAAAAACAACAAAAAAACAAACATGCTTCATTTAAAAAGAGAGAGAGAGAGAGAGAGAGAGAGAGAGAGAGAGAGAGAGAAGAGAGAGAGAGAGAGAGAGAGAGAGAGAGTTGCAGATCTATTTCATAAGAGTCAGAACCTGTATGAATCTGATGCCATTCTTTTTCTCCCCCCCCCCCTCCCCCACTCCCAGCTGTGAGGCTCTTAATTTCCCCCCCCCCCCCCCCCCCCACACCCCATCCCCCTTCCCCTCCACTCCCCGGGCCAGACTAGCGGAGGGGGTGGGGGGGGGGGGGGGGTATGATTATGACTGTCGGTGTTTCACGATCAGGTCAACTAAAAAAAAAATTGCGTACACACACACACACACACACACACACACACACCCCACGCGCTTGCTTGCTTGTTTCAAATGCTGCCCTCAGAGTCGAGTCCACATGGATGGAATAAAACTGAAAGTAATTGACATCATTCATACTGGACCACCTATTTCTTATCAACTTATTTATGAATAATTACAGATTTTTTTTCAAGAAGAAGAGGAGGAGGAGGAATTACATCGACCGTGAGTCTTTAAGGTTTCTGTTTTTATTTCATATCACGATCATTTACGTGACTGGACAGCTCTACCACCTATTAGTTTTGTGTGGTCTAAGCCACAGACTCTACCCGTCCCCCATCCCTGTCTGTCTGTCTGAGTCTCTTTGAGAAAGGAACTTTTGAAAATGTTTCCAAATTTTAAAGAATTTTTGTTAGTTTTTTTCTTTACTTTTTTGTATTGGAATATTTTATGTTTGTTACTGTCAGAGAAAGAAAGAAAAAGAAACAACGGCGTTCTTTATATTGCGTATTATTATCTGTCTTTTCTTTGAATGGTCTTTTTTTCTGGCTGTTTGTTTGAGGGTTTTTTGTTGTTGTTGTTTTTTTGGTGAGTCGTACTTAGCTTTTATATTGTATATAATCTGTTTTTTCTCTGGAATACTTTTTTTTTTTTTTTGGTATTGCGTATATCTGTCTTTTCCTTGAATGGTCTTCTCTTTCTTATTGTTTGTTTTGTTTTTTGGTGAGTCGTACTTATAAAATTTTATATATATATATAATATATAAAATATATATATATAAAATATATAAATATATATATATATATATATATATATATATATATATATATATATATATATCTTTTCTTTGAGAAAAATGTCGGTTTTTTTTTGTTTTCTCGTATGTAACTGCTTTGTAGTGTATTTCACTTACACATATACGTGAGCGTGCACACGCACGCGCGCGCGCGCACACACACACACACACACACACACACACACACACACACACACACACACACACACACACACACACACACACACACGCACGCACGCTCGCACACACACTTCACAGTTTTCATGCACGCTCTCGCATACAGACGGGCTAGGGCAGACATTTGAACAAAACAAAGAAAAAAACACCAATAACAGAAAAAACAAACCAACAAAAACCTAAAATGAAAAATATAGCAAAATACACACAATTATTTATCTTTATGGCGGACGTGATAGCCAAGTGGTTAAGACCGTTTGATTTCAATCCCTAGGTGCATGAAGTCTGGGTTCAAATTTCGGCGACGGCGGCTGGTTAATTAAGGTTTATTTTATTTTTTATTTTATTTTAATTTTATTCTTTTATATCGAGGATAACGGAATAAGCACATATGTGCTTTTTACATCCAGTCCCCGTGTGTATGCGGATTTATGAATTCTGTAATCTTTTCCCACCGGCACACAATGGCCTACTCTTACGAAAAGCGGAACAGGATTTAACGTGTGCCAAGATGTTCTGCGTGCGTTCGAACACGGGGCCTCGGTTTATAGTCTCATCCGAAGGTTGGAATTTTCTTACGATCTCTCACGTCAACTTTAAATGCAGACCTGCTAGTGCCTGGATTCCTTTCGTGTATATATACACGTGCAGACGATCAAAATATGCACATTTAAGGTTCCTGATTCATGTCAGTGTTAATAGGGCCTACACTTACTTGTTCTAAGTCATTATGACCAGGTGAACGTCTGATGACAAACTTTGGGAAAGCAGGTCTTTGATAATGACCTCATAGCAAGACATTTAGCTCAGTAGATGAGCCAATCATTGATGCATGGAATGAAAACCCCATATTAAGGTGATGATTATGCTGCAATGTTTAGAGTTTTCGCTTTAGTTAAAAAAAAAAAATTAAGGGCGATAAAGAATACTTCTTGACTAAAGACAGTTCAGGACAAGTAAGTGATGAAACTAGATGTGTCAGTATATCAGGGATCTTCCCCAGTTATGCTTGCAAATCATGTTGGGCCTATCAAGACTTTTCTTTGCTTTAGTAAACTTGGATGTGATGAAAACATCGAAGAAATATTTTACTTTCTGTTGTTATTCAATTCTCTCTCTCTCTCTCTCTCTCTCTCTCTCTCTCTCTCTCTCTCTCTTCTCTCTCTCTCTCTCTCTCTCTCTCTCTCTCTCTCTCTCTCTCTCTCTCTCTCTCTCTCTCTCTCTCTCTCCTGGCAGGATGGGAGAGTAAACCGTGAGGTTGTGGGTTCGATTCCCAGCCTCGCCCTTTCTTCCCAGTTTGACCAAAAAATCGAACTGAATGTCAAAGTCCTTCGGATGAGACTATAAACCAAGGCCCCGTGTTCGAACGCATGCAGAACATCTTGCGCACACGTTAAAACCTGTTCCGCTTTTCGGAAGAGTAGGCCATTGTGTGCCGGTGGAAACAGATGACAAAATGTACAAAAGCACATACACACGGGGACTGGATGTAAAAAAGCACACGAGTGCTTATTCCATTATGATCGGTGGTCTAGAGGTAACGCGCCTGTCTAGAAAGCGAAAAGTCCGGGTCTGAAGTGTACGGCGGTTCGTACCCCGTTTGGACCGGAAATTTTTCCCCCATCCATTAGACCATGAGTGGTGGTCTGGGCGCTAGTCTTTCGGATGAGACGATAAACCGAGGTCCCGTGTGTTACACGTAATTATTTAGCGCACGTAAAAAAACCCACGGCAACAAGAGAGTTGTCCCTGGCAAAATTCTTAGAAAAAAGCCACTCTGATAGGGAAACAAATACAGCTGCAGAAAAAAAAGAAAAAAAAAAAGGGTGAAAGGGTGGCGCAGCGCTAAGTGGCGACGCGTTCTCCCGCTCTCCCCGGGGAGAGCAGCCCGAATTTCACGGAGAGAAATCTGCCGTGACTTAAAGTGGTATGAAATAAAATCTGAGCGCTTTGATTTGTTGCTTTACAAGATTCAGCGCTATATAAATTCCATACATTATTATTATTATTATTATTATTATTATTATTATTATTATTATATAAAATAAATAAATAAATAAATCTCTCAAACACACACACACACACACACACACACACACACACACACCTTTCCAGCCGCGAAAGGCGACCAACAGTCTTCTAACAAAATTATCAAAGTATATCAGTTTTATTGTTGCTAAAGTCAAATGTTGTGTATCCACAGATTTGTCATAACATCCTGAGACAAACAAGAAAGTGGTATCGGCAATAGGTCATCCTCATCTTTCGTAAATCGGAAACATAACCCAGGCCATCTGATTTTGAAACTGGTACCACGGTACAAACGACATAGGCACCCAAAATTCACAATGTTTGTGTACGACCCCACTGTTTTCAAAACTGTGGTTAAAGCTGTCATCTGGATCAAAGTGGAATATTAACTATGCCATGTACGGTTTAGAGCAAATAATTGATCGCCCGACTTGAATTACATGGCGGAAAAAGGGAATAAAGATACCCAAATCAGGACACAAAGAGATATCCCACCGCTCTTTTAGACAGTTTAATAAAAATGTCTTTATTAATGATAATATCATACTCGGCTCAAACATAGACCATGTTTATCAGATTACAAGTCCACATGATGCTATTAACTTTTGGATAGAGACATTTATAGCTATTTATGAAAAACAGGCTCCATTTACTAAGAAAAGAAAAATATATTTCATAAACGTCCATGGTTGTCAAAAGAAATCGAAAAGGAAATGAATCTAAGAGATTTTATCTATTAAAATCGAAGCAAAAAGATGAATATAAAAAGCAAAGAAACAAAGTCAATTTAATGAAGCCCAAAGCGAAAATAAATTACTTTCAAGATTTGCTGTCTTCAGCCCAGAATCCCAAAACGATTTGGAAAGCCATTAATACCTTGACTAATAATTCAAGACACAACACTCAAAAAGTCATAAAAGAAATAACAGCAGAAAACCTTAACTCTCACTTTGCAAACATTGCTGTATCTATAATATCAAACAATAGAACAACAACAAATGAGCTGACAGAATTAAAACATTACTGTTCATCAAAAAGCATTCTTCTGAATTTATCATACCCCCAATCACAATAACAGAAGTGCTTAATAGCTTACTCAAATTAAAACAATCTGGATCAAGAGACTTTGACAAAATAGATAATAAAAATACTAAAAATCAGCGCATATGGTATAACTGATACCCTAACCTATATCTTTAACTTGTGTATTGACAAGAATTATTTCCCATTGAAGTTTTAGCAAGCCAAAGTAATACCTTTACACAAATCAGGAGACTGAACCAATCCGTCTAACTATAGACCAATATCCATACTATCAGTCCTATCTAAACCACTAGAAAAACATGTACAATTTCACTTGCAGTCTCATTTAAAAACCCATGATCTAATTAATGAAAACCAGTCAGGATTTCGTGAAAACCATTCTTGTCATACTGCCCTAATACAACTGACCGAGCGATGTCTTTTGAATATCAATAATAGTGAAATTATGGGAGTCGTTTTTGTTTAGACTTTGCCAAAGCCTTTGACGTTATAAGCCACTCTCTCCTCATTAAAAAATTAAAATGCTACAGAATTTCCGACCAAGTATTATCATTTTTAGATTCATTTTTCAGTAATCGTCAACAGCTTGTTGAAATCGGGCCCAGGGATCAAACTTATTACCTGTGATATATGGTATACAACAGGGATCAATACTAGGACCACTTTTTTTCTCTATTTATATTAATGACCTACCTCTGCATATTTTATGGTTTATGTGAAAAGTTTGCTGACGATACATCAATTCAATGTAACAACAGTGATCCTAACCAGCTTGTGAAAGATATGCAGGCAGATATTGATAAACTCATTGAATGGACAGAACTCAATCATATGTCTCTTAATTCAAACAAACCCAAATGTATGTTTATAACGACTCGGCTAAAAAGACAGAAATTGCGTTTTCCATTCGCCCCAATATTTATCCAAGGACGAAAAATTGAAGAAGTTGTTTCACACAAAGTACTAGGTGCAGTAATTGACAATGGTTTATCTTGGTCAGAACACATAGCCACTTTAAGAAAACGAATCTCAGTAAGACTATATCAACTTAGAAAAATCAAACATTTTCTAAACCTACAATCACGAAAACTATTCTTTCACGCACATATTCTATCTCTTATAAATTATGTTCAACCCTATGGGATAGTGCTAGTGAAACAAACCTAAAGCATTAAGCCACCTACATAAAAGATCTATTAAACTAATCCGATTGAATCCTAATACATTGACCACCAACAACTACAATGAATTAGATATTCTTCCACTCAAAGACAGTCTGCATTTCAACAAGTGTCTATGTATGTACAATATATTAAACGGAAAAGCCCCAAAGAAAATTGTGAAAAATTTTACCGTTAATAAAAACAAGCCTACTCATAGATTGTCTTTGCCCAGGCCCCATAACAATCTCTATAAATCAAGCCTTGCTTATTCAGGAAGAACAGTGTGGAATAGTCTACCTATCTCTTTAAAATCAGCTCCTTCGAAACAAATGTTCAAGAAACTCTTGAAGAAACATCTGATGGACAAATTGTAAGTCTACTCTTATACTTGAGGTTATCTTACATAAGGCTACCTTGTTGTTATTCGTACCTTTGTTTTTTGTATTTTGTTCATTTGTTGTATGACTTGAGCTTATGTTGTACTGTCTTGGTTTTGTTTTATTTGTCTTGTGAGTCTTGTTTTTGTTTGTTTGTTGTTGTTTTGTGTTTTGTTGATTTTTGTTTGTTTGTGTGTTTGTTTGTTTATTGTTTTTCTTTTTGTTTTGTTTGTTTGTTTGGTTAAAAAAGTCTTCATTTATCTGTATGACTTGAGCTTATACTGTCTTGATTTGCTTTATAATGTTTTGTTAGTCTGGATTTATATTAAAAAAATTTCCATAGATTTTGTCTTCAACATGTGTGAACATTGTATTTTGATTGCTTTTATATGTCAATCTTCTTGATTTTCTTTTTTTTTGTGAGGGCAGGATGAAAAAAAGTTGTATAAACTTAATCTTTTACCCTTACCAAAGATAATTTCGACTTGACTTGACTTGACACACACAGAACATAAACAGCAAAGCCAAGCACTCATTTGATCTCTGTTACACCAGTAACATTTTCGGATCACCACACAGAAAGCACCAAAGTCAGAAGTTATTTACTTTCAGTCCTATATTCTGTTTACGACTTACGTTTCAAGCACATTATATTTTCTGTCCTATCATCATCTCTTGATAACAGCTTTAGTAGGCCACAAGACTGTCATTTTTCAGTGGTCCTGTAAAATTCCTGAACAGCAGGGTCATCAATGTTTCCACAACATAGGCTGAGGTTAATTTTTCACGTAGGCAAAAACTGTCAACTTCATTATTTAAAAAGAAAGGAAGATAACTGAAGTCGGAATACAGCTACCTTCTTGGTAAAAACGGTTGCAAAATCGCACCATTGCACCATTGGTGAACCTCTGGGCTCTAGCCGAAACAAGAGAAGTTTCTTTTTTTCTTTTTCTGACTTAAGTGAATTAGTTTTTCTTTGATTCTTACTTTATTTTCTTGTGTCTTACTTTCAACGACCACAAAAAATACTGATAAGATATAATAATAAGATATATTTTATTCATAACTATGACCATAGATCGACAAACCTACGACCATAGATCAATAACTGTGTCATCGTCCCCCCAACCTCCCCCTCCACACACACACACCACACCACACCACAACACAACACAACACTCACAGACATCGAGAACACACTAATAATATCCTCTGCATCACATTCCACCTTTCCATCTTTAAATGCCTCCCCTCCACCCTCCCCAACAACGCACACACACTTCCCCAATAAACTTGATCAAAATGTTATACCCACAATCATGATAATGTTAAAGTTCAGAAGGATCAGGATATGTAGCAGCTGAATGTTTCAAAATGGCAATCATATTAACTGTTAGATGTTTCAAACTGACAAGGATCCAATCATAATAGCTGTTGGATGTTTCAAAGTGGCAAGGATCCAATCATAATAACTGTTGGATGTTTCAAAGTGGCAAGGATCCAATCATAATAGCTGTTGGATGTTTCAAGCTGGCAAAGATCCAATCACAACTGTTGGATGTTTCAAACTGGCTGCGAACCAATCATAATAAACCTGTTAAACATTTCAAACGGCAAGGATCCAACCATTCTAGCTGTTGGATGTTTCAAACAGGCGAAGATCCAATCATAATTTAGACCAAAGTTCAGAAGGAACTAGAGATAATCATAGCTGTTTGATGGCTTTAAATAGGCAAGGAAGGACCCATGGCCCTTTGTGATCGAAGAATCCCTCCGGCCCCCTTTCCCCCCTCCCGCCCCCACGCCAATGTTGTGGTGGTTCCATACGTCTAGTTGATGGGATACCAAAGGAGCACCAGGCAAACAGGATCACAGCTGCTGCTTCTCGGCATAGAAGAAGCCCCATCTGTTGTGTCCGTTTTGCACCATCTCCTGTTGGGTTCTTCTTTCCTCTATAAAGATGTCGTGGTCCTCTTCTGAGAACTCCTGCCATCCATCAAAGACACAGGGTTTTAGCTTAGGGTAAAGGAACTGAGACAGGATTGCTGAGTGCGTCAGTTTTGGTGGTGGTAGTTGTGGTGGAGGTGGTGGTGGTGGTGGTGGTGGTGGTGGTGATGATGATGATGGTAGTGGTGGTTGTGGTGGTGGTGGTGGTGATGATGATGATGATGATGATGATGATAATTACGGTGGTTGTGGTGTTGTTGTTGGTGGTTGTGATGATGATATTGGTGGTGGTGGTGGTAATGATGATGATGATATTGGTGGTGGTGGTGGTGATGATGATGATATTGGTGGTGTGGTGGTGGTGGTGATGATGATGATGGTGATGGTAGTGGTGGTGGTGATGATGACAATAATTATGGTGGTTGTGGTGTTGGTGTTGATGATGATGATAATGGTGATGGTGATAAATATGGTGGTGGTGTGATGGTGATGATGGCGACAATGATAGCGGCAGTGAAGGCTGAGCTGGTAGTGACGACGATGGTGGTGATAATAATAATGATGATAATGAAGATGACAACGGTGATGTTGATGGTGTTGATACCAGTAATGGTTATGATGACCATGATGATGCCGACGATGAGAGTTCCGCTAATGAAGAAAGAAGAAGAAGAGAAGAAGAAGAAGAAGAAGAAGAAGAAGAAAGAAGAAGAAGAAGAAGAAGAAGAAGAAGAAGAAGAAGAATTAGAAAAAGAAGAGTGTGTGTAATCCGTGAAGCATATCAAACAGCAAGGAACAGAAAGATGAATGTACAATGTTTGTGGCTGGTGATGACAACGACAAAAATGAATGTGCATAAGAGAGAGGAGAGAGAGAGAGAGAGAGAGAGAGAGAGAGAGAGAGAGAGAGAGAGAGAGAGAGAGAGAGAGAGAGAGAGAGAGGAGAGGGAGGAGGGAGGGAGGAGAGGAGGAGAGACAGAGACAGATACAGAGAGCCAGAGAGAGAGACAGAGAGAGAGGGAGATCCCACACTCCCAAAATCCCTTCCACCACCACCACCACCACCACCACCACTTACAACAACAAGACATGGTATCAGACCTGGATGAAGTCCTCTCTGATAGTGTGCAGGGTGTGAAGGTCTGCTACCACCACCACCACCACCACCACCACCACCACCACCACCACCACCACCTTAACCACCACCACCACCACCTTAACCACCACCACCACCCACCACCACCACCTTAACCACCACCACCACCACCACCACCCACCACCACCATTACCACCACCGAAACCACCACCACCACCTTAACCACCACCACCTTAACCACCACCACCTTAACCACCACTTAACCACCACCACCACCACCACCACCACCTTAACCACCACAACCTTAACCACCACCACCACCACTACTACCACCACCACCACCACCTTCACCACCACCACCACCACTACCACCACCACCTTAACGACCACCACCAGCACCACCACCACCACCACCTTCACCACCACCACCACTACCACCACCACCTTAACGACCACCACCACCACCACCACCACCTTAACCACCACCACCACCACCACCTTAACCACCACCACCTTAACCACCACCACTACTACCACCACCACCACCACTACTACCACCACCACCACTACTACCACCACCACCACCTTAACCACCACCACCAGCACCACCACCTTAACCACCACCACCAGCACCACCAAGGCATGGTGTCAGACCTGGCTGAACTCCTCTCTGATGCTCTGCAGGATGTGGAACTCGGTCTGCAGGTTGTGCAGGAACTGCTGGGATCTGTCCTCTGCCCTCACCTCCACAAACCCCGCCTCCCGCAGCAGCTGCAACCACACCATCATAGTTACCCTACCCCATCATACCATGCATACCCATTGGTCATCGTCATAATGTAGTTCGATATTATTGATCCAGCTGTTTTTCTGTTCCTAGATAGATGGCTTGCTTGATGAAGAAAAACAAAGAAAGCAAATGCATTGCTTAAGCAATGTACCATCTGGAAATACACATTTGACTTGACTTGACTTGACTGACACCACATACGTTACTGTACAGTGCCGCACCGTCAATCACACATACACACGCACGCACGCACGCACGCAAGCTCGCACACACACACACACGCACGCACGCAAACAAGCGCACACACACACACACACACGCACGCACGCAAGCAAGCGCACACACACACACACACACACACACACACACACACACACGCACACACACACGCACACACACATACACGCAAGCACACACGCACGCACACACACACTCCCATGCATGCACACACACATACACGCGCGCACGCAACACACACATACACGCGCGCACGCAA